>CM077086.1:132026297-132709175 GCA_039513925.1 Platanthera zijinensis | reverse complement strand
CAAATTAGAGATGGAACATGAGGTTCATTTGAGAGTAGTCTTGCAGACTCTGAGAGAGAACTAGCTTAATGCAAAGTTCTCAAAGTGCGAGTTCTGGTTGGAGAAGGTGGCATTTTGGGACATGTGATTAGTGGTGATGGTGTGCGATGGATCCAACAAAAGTTTAGGACATCAGGGATTGGCTAGTTCTGAGCACCGTGGGAAAAGTCAGAAGTTTTCTTGGATTAGCCGGGTACTACAGAAGATTTGTGGAAAACTTTTGCTGAAAGATCTTTCCCTCACTACTCCGACTCATAAAGACTAGAAGTTTGTGTGGACTCAGGAGTGCAATCAAGCATTTGATACCTTGAAGGAAAGGTTGATGTCGGCTCAAATCCTAAGTCCCCGTAAAGGAACTGAAGGATTTCAGATCTTTAGTGACCCGTCAAGTTACGGTTTGGATTGCGTGCTAGTGCAACATGGCAATGTGATAGCATTTGGATCTAGATAGGTGAAACCTCATGAGAGAAATTACCCCATCTATGACTTAGAATTGGAGGCAGTAATCTTTGCATTGAAGTTATGGTGGTACTATGTGTACGGTGCAAAAGTTGAGATCTTCACTGACGAGAAATCCAGAAGTATCTTCTAGATCAAAATGACTTCAACATGAGACAACATAGTGGGCGAGTCCTTGGAGACTGCGATGTGGAGATTCAGTGTACGCCTGAAAAGGCCAACGTGGTGGCTAATGCCTTGAGTAGGAATTATTCAGGACAAGGGAATTGGATTGAAGCTCATGATGAGCGGTTGGTGAGGGATTTTGAGTCCCTTGGCATTAAGTGTGTTGATAGAGGCGAGTCTAGCAAGGCTCGATTGAACTGGATAGAGTTGTAGAATAACTTATCTGATCGCATCTGGGA
Source organism: Platanthera zijinensis (assembly GCA_039513925.1). Classification (NCBI taxonomy): domain Eukaryota; kingdom Viridiplantae; phylum Streptophyta; class Magnoliopsida; order Asparagales; family Orchidaceae; genus Platanthera; species Platanthera zijinensis. Next base: position 132,708,273 of record CM077086.1, on the reverse strand, counting down.
GGTGACTAATGTGAACTTGGAGTTCCATCCATTTGTGGTGGAAGCTTAAAAATGTGAGGGCAGTACCTGGGAGATGATTGATGAATCTTAAGGAAGACGGAAGGGTATGTGTATCACAGTTTGGCAAGCTCCACGAGGAGTTTATGTTTGAGGCTCATTTCACGAAGTAATCCATTCACCCAGGTAGTATCAAGATGTACTTATATATAAAGTGTAAGAACCCTTTTTTTTTCTTTTTAAACCCGGGTCTTGGGCCCAGAATCGCCGCTTTGCGGTAACACCTTCACATCCTGAAGGGTCATCACCATAAGGCGCCGATTTCTGCCGGCTAATTTGATCATAGAAAGGTAGCATAAATGAAGTATGTAAAAGCAAGTCCACTAAAATAAATCACATAAATAGAAATAAAACTCCACGAAGGGAGTGTCCACAAAATAGTATATCAGAGTACTAAAAATACGGGCTTAAGCCCAGTACAACATGTCCTCACTACAAATCACTCATGTGAAAGCAAAAAAAGAAACTACTCAAGGTCGAGACTCACGGTCCCGACTGTATGAACTCCGGAGCTAGACTGCCCCATCTCCAAGCGCACCGGTCTCTGGGGCTGCTCCTCCATGCTGGGCTCCACGATCCACTAAATGATGCGGTTCGAAAACTATTAGTCATAAAGACTAAGCCCTATCATCCCCTACCCTTCCCCCATGGCTCCTAGGTACTGAGCGGAGAGGAAGAAAGAAGGACATGAAGGTGGAGAATGAATCAAAAGAAAACATGTGGCAGCGGAACTAATCTATCAATTCTATAATAAATATGACAGAAACAGAAAGTAGGAAAAATAACCTTAACTTATGTGCAGAAGCGCATAAGCCAAGGGATCTTCTACAAGGCTCCCATCGTATAAAGTGTCCTATACCACTTATTTGTTGGGGTGTCAGTTATCAAACAGCAGCATATATATATTGAATTTAACCTTAATTTATAAACTTGCCCACACAAGCTTATAGACCAAGGGGTCGTTTTTGCAGGTCCTAATGTATAAGCGTCTCATACTACTTATACTTTAGGTGTCAGGGTTAAATGAATCGATTATGCTATGAAATGCAAGTGGGTATGATGGAACATGCAAGTGCAACTCACACACCCGACTCTGTGTACACAGACCTTTAGTTCCCCTTTTCAAAGCCGTTACCTCCAGGATACCTCAGTAATGGCAGACGGAAGCGGTGGGTTGGGCCTCGCCCACCTCTAAAACTAGTAAAGCACTACCGGTCAGACCTATCGTACGCCTCAATGATTGGTGCACTAAGCGGATGCCCGCATACTCTTGCCGTCTGGCGCACCGGACTTAGCTTTGGCGATGTGTAAAAACCACACTTGCCGAATCAGCGTATTGGCATCGGTGCATCGACCCTCCAATACCGAAAACCCACCACCTTAATTTTCATTCCTTTTATGCACATGCAAATTTAATAGTAATCACACAAAAACCGAGGTGAAGCTCTCCGGACTAAAACGTCCGTCTCTTAACCAACCGAGCCAAAGCTCCCCGGACCATTCTGTCCGTCTCTTAACCACCGAGCCGAAGCTCCCATCAATCTTCCTTTGCTAACAGTGTTTGTGAAAGGTGGCAACCCTAATTACTATGTTACTCTTGTCAGCTTATTATTATAGTTTATGTTAACCCAGGACTGCCCCCGGTATTCCCCGTGAAGGGCTCACGAAGGAACTAGGAACTATGATGGTAGCTGAAGCCCATCGTTCCCTTTCGCAAGGAACTTATTATTATTAGTTGAATTCCCTTACCCATTCCCTTCTCATGTTATGATAGTCTAACTTGGGTGATTTTTGACCTTCCTCTCTTCGGGGAAGACGGTATTTCGTCAAACCCGAGCACCTCTAACTCTAGTTAACACCACTTCTCTTTATTCTTCATTTCATTCTATTGCGATATCATCCACATCTATCCTCCCAGACAAAATGGCTAACTCAAACACTATCCCAGATCATGTCCTATTGCAATTTAACAAGTTGCTTTATGCAGACCAACCTACACTAAATGTCGAACCGGTTAGGCAATGATCCAATATTTATCCAAATGCCCTAAGTTATTTACTAGAGACTTATCATGATATAATTAGCCTAAATCCAGAATGTGGTAATTTTCCTATTTATCATGCATTTAATTAATTTCCTCAAAAAATCCAAGGGCTACCAGTTTGAACATGAACTACCCTAAGTTCTCATGCATGATGTCCAACAAAATTATAATAAATAGTATGTTATCTCAATATGGTAAATCCAAAGTATCATAATTTTTCTATTATCAAAAAAGCACTAAAACTATTTTAGCCATATCTTCTATATTTTGTTATTTGTGAATCAAGTATAGAGAATATTCTTCCAAAATTAAAATAAAATAACGATGCAGATAAAGCCTTAAAAATAGCATTGAGCAACTTTCATAATTTTTCAGTAATAATATCATCCATAATTAATTTCCAAAGCATAGAACCCTTTTTAACATTTGTGAAGGAAGTACGGGATTTACTAACCTAAAAATTATACAAAAATTCAACGGTAACCATTCTGTCCTCAAACATTTACTTCAAAGATTTCATGAAATTTCAATGATCAGAAAGATACAAATAATTAAAACATCAATTAGGGCTATAATCAGCTTTACAAATGCAGTGCTGGAAATAAATGTCATAAAATTCCAGTAAAATTTTTATAAATCTACCCACTCCAAAACTCACTCTACCCAAGTTTCACAGCATTTAGATAATGTTTAGTGATGGATTGGCTTATTAGTATTTGCCCTAAAGCTAAGATTAGGGTTTTGAGGTATCTACCTATCTCCAAATCACCAAGATTCCATCCAGATGATTTATATTGTGTTATGTCGATTATACTGAATCTAGACAATATGAGTGCAATTGCCCCCATGTCCTTCAAAACCCTCAAAACCTCATTTAGGGTTTGAGCTGGATCCTAGGGTAAACCAACCCCTATTCTCACCATTTTCTCCAAGTGGGTTATAATAACTCTTCCAGTCAGTGTCGAAATATCAGCCTCTGTTGAGGAGATTTGACTGTTCAACTTCTAGTGTACTTTTTACTCAAAAATGCCTCACTATTGCCTAGTTAAGAATAGGAACTCCCTCTCCAAAACTCATCTCAATAGTTGAAAATTTGTGCAGAGCTATGTTTTATATCCAAGGACCACTCACAAAATCGGAGGGTTTGGAGGTCATTTGACTACTTAAATAAATTTCCTCTAAGTTTATTAAATTAAAACATAAACTTTAGGAAAAAGTATCTCCAAAATTCCCATTTTGGACAGCCTCTAGGTATTAATAAGGGCAACCCCTCTACCCAAATTTCAAGTCATTTGGACAAGGAGTAGTGTGGGCATCCATTTTAGTTTTCTGCCAACTCTAGGTATAGCCCCCATTAAAACATGTGTTGCGGTCAAACCGCTTACCCAAACAAGTTGAAAGCAATTTTAAATTAAACTAGACTCAAGGGCTACAACTTTCGTGACTGGCCATTTTTCCTAAACGGCTAATAAATGCTTCGGTTTGCAGCATCAAAATAAGCCTATTTTATGTATATTTACCTTATATATTAGTACATAATTTTCATATTATAATAAGTTTTACTGTTCATCTCCCCTACCAAACAGAACCCGAAACAGAAACTTAGAAAAAACCATATTTCATGTAACCCTTCGTATCCGTCGCCGGCGGTCTCCGGTCACTTACATGGCAAGCCACCACCACCACCTCCGTCGAGGCGATGACTATCGGTCGGTGGTGGTTGGCCGCCCGAGGTGGCGGTTTCCGGCGTGTTGGAACACCCTATTACTATTTTGGATCAGGATGACTATATTTCTATAGGGATTTTGTGTTGTGACCTCCTTGTTGTTATAAAGGTCACATAGGCTAGTTAGAGTAATCTTCAGCTCGACGCATAGTCGACTTCCGCTCGACGTAGTAGAGTCGACCTCTGCGACGCTAGGGTCGATCTCAGCTCGACGCAGAGTCGACCTCTGCTCGACGCAGAGTCGATCTCAGCTCGACACAGAGTCGACCTCAGCTCGACGTGGAGTCGACCTCAGCTCGACGTTCCGTCGAACCAGTTCTGCTTACAGAAAACACTCTCTGGCCGACGTGTGTCGTGCTCAGATCGACGTTTTATTGAGAGCTCGACGCTTTCCAGACTTCCGTCAGTTTTGAATAGGAATTCAAATTCCTTCTGTCAGACAATTAATGCTGAAGATTTATTGGCCGTTACAGCATATCTGGTGCATGGCTCAAGGAATTTTCTAAGGAATGTCTGCCTGTCATTTCCTTTGAGGCATGGACATTTAAGGAAAGCAATTAATGCTGACTTCCAACGGCTATCAAAGAAAAGGAAGAAGAAGACTCAGTTATATATCATTTTTTTAGACACAGAGAATAGACAGAGAGACAGAGAATAACAATACAGGACTTCAGCTGCTCTCTCTGTGATATTGTTTTTGAAAGCTCACTCACAGGAATTCTGATTGCTTCAGACACAACCATCCAACCTTCTTGGATCATCTCTTGCTAGAGCAAATCAGATCTTTGAAGACCTGTCACCCTTGTGCAGAGCTCTCCTTCCTGAACTTCTTCTTGATCTCAGGGGGAGCTTTGACAACAACTACAGATCCACTTTGCTTCTCTCTGCTTGTGATAGAGAAGACAACCTCATCCCTTTTTCTTTTTCTTTCTGTACAGGGTTTTAACTCCCTTCAAAAGTTACTTTTGGTTTTGCTGAAACCTGGTCAAAATCAGCTCCTTTGGTTTGTGAGAACCTGGTCAAAAACTCTCTGGTGCTCAAGACACCTGATCAACTCATCTTGAAGTGGATTCCTATCAAGGGTGATAGAAGAGTGGATGTACCAGATTTTGGGAACCACTATAGCTCCTTGTGTCGTCTGGATTGCTTGTTTCTTTGTGTTTTGCTTTGTGCTGTGAATTTCTTTTTACTCAGATTATTTGCTATAGCACTTACACTAAGTAAAGTCAAACTTTCTCTGCACACAAGTTTTTTATTTGCAAAATTATTTTAAATAACTCTATTCACCCCCTCTAGAGTTAGGATTGATCTTATCCTGCACTTTCAATTGGTATCAGAGGAGGTTGATCATTCATACAGGCTAACACCTGGATCAAAAGATCCCTGATAAGATCATTTCTCTCAAAGGGTTATTTTCCTTAGTTTTACTTATCTTTAAAAACTCATGGCACAAAACAAGGACTTTGCTAGTACCGGACCTCCTATGTGCAATCTCTCTAAGTTTGCACTATGGAAAGCAAGGATTAGACTTTACATGAACTCTTTTGATGAAGACATTTTTAATTCTGTGTTGACAGATTGTCCAAGACCTCCCACAGGAACAAGTACATCAGCTGTTCCTCCTCCTTCAGGAACTGATGCTGACATAAAGAAGTGGAAGGCAGCAGATGCTAAAGCCATGAACATTTTGGCTCAAACCATGTCAGATGACATTTTCCAGAAAGTAGATGATTGCAATACTGCTAAAGAGATCGGGGAAAACTTTCAGAAATTGTATCAGGTTCTGCAGATGAAAGAAAGGATAGGAGATCCTACCTCATCACCCAGTATGAGAACTTCAAAAAGGCAGAGTCTGAGTCAGTTGCTGACATGTACAACAGACTGAGCTAATCATCAGTGAGCTTAGATCACTAGAGAAGGACATATCTCTCTCTGAGATAAATGACAAGATACTGACTTGTTTCCCTAGCTCTTGGGACTCAAGAATCTGGTCAATTAAAGATGGAAGAAATGTCTGTGAGTTATCCACAGAAGCTCTTCTAGGAAAGCTCAAGAGTTATGAGCAATTCATTAAGAAGAGAGAAGAAGAGCAGAAGACATCCACACCAACAGAAAAGTTGAGAAAACCATTGCCTTCAAAGCACAGGAAGAAGAACCTAAAGAAAAGGTGTTGGGAAATGAAGAGCTTATGAGCCTACTGGTCAAAAGGTTCAATAAGCTAAATAAAAGGAACTTCAGAAGATGGTCATCCAAAGACAAAGACAAGCCAAGGTATGACAGATCTACTAAAAGATATTATCTGCTTTGGCTGCAGGAAACCAAGACACATTTTCCCAACTGTCCAGAAAATCAAGACAAGGACAGAAGGGACAAGAAGGAAAGAAAAGATAAAAGGAAGGATAAGGAGTCAAGGAAATACCATGACAAGCCTTCCTCCAGCAACAGCAAGCACACCAAAAAAGGATTTGTGGCTGAATCCTGGAGTGACTCTGATGAGTCTGATTCATCATCCAGCTCCAGTGATGATGAGGATGATGCAGAAGAAAAAGGATTCTGCATGATGGCCATCAGTGCATCTCAAAAGAACACTGATTCAGAGCCTGATGCTGACTACCACTGATCAGGAACTTACTGAGGATCAGGTTATAGATTCATTTGACTTTACTTCTGATGATTTAAATCTGAGTTTAAATCTATGTGCATTGACTTGATTGAATCTCAAAAGCTGATTAAAACTCTAGAGAACAATTAATTGAATGCAAATCCATTAACTCAGATAATCTTAGACTCTTAGAAGAGTTGAAGCAGTGTGGGGAGGAGATAGCTTCACTGAAAGGTGAGCTATCTAAGGCCAAACAATTTGAAGAAACCCTTAATGGGAGAAGTATCAAATTGATGGACATCACAAGTACAGTGAACTCAAGATTGAATGGTTCACTGGGCTTGGGTGCATCATCCAGCCAACCCATAGTGCTGACAACTCCAATCAAATTTACCAGTGAGAAAGGTAAAGGAGTCTTGATAGTGGCTAGGAAGAATGCTGACTTAACCCAGGAAACTGGACAAAAAGCGTCGAACGAAGCTCGACGGACGTCGACCAGAGCTCGACGTAATCGCAAGAGAACGTCGAACTCAGGTTGACGCCCTCTACCTTCTGAACAAAGCAAGCCTTCGCCGTCGAATGGAGCTCGACGCACTCACCAGAGTCCGTCGACCGAAGCTCGACGTGCGTCGAGCCAAGCTCAGAGCAAAAGTCAGTTCTCAGGGGTTAATTCAAAATTTAATTCCAGCACCACATCTCATCACTTTAACCCTTATGCTGAATGGATAATACCTCCTAGGAGATATCATCCTGTAGGCTATAAGAGTCAACCTGAGATGTCTTTTATTTCAAAATTTAAAGGATATCAAGAAAGGCCCAAGGTAAACTGGGTCAAAAACAATTGATTTGTTGTATGTGTAGATAAAGACTTATCCAATTGAGAACCAGCAGTGGTACTTGGATAGTGGGTGCTCAAAGCACATGACTGGCAACAAGGAGAACCTTGTGTCCTTCAAAGCTAAACATGGACCCAAAGTAATCTTTGGAGATTCAAATTTTGGACAAACAAAAGGCTATGGCCAAGTCAAAATAGGGTCAATCACATTTAAGAAAGTGGCCTATGTGGAAGGACTAAAGCACAACTTAATCAGCATCAGCCAGCTATGTGATGCTGGTTATCAGGTTTGGTTTACTAACTCAGCATGTAATATTGCATTAAATAACAACATTGTTTTAATTGGTAATAGACAAGATAACATATATCTAGTTGATTTCAATTCATCTAAAGTAGATATTTGTTTATTTAACTCCCTTAGCAAACCTAATGAACTTTGCATAAAAGACTAGGACATGTGAACCTTAGAACCATTGCTAAGTTATCCAAAGACAACCTTGTTAGAGGACTACCTTCTGGTCCCTACAAGAAGGAAGGACTTTGCAAGGCCTGTCAGTTAGGCAAGCAAACTAAAAACAGTTTCAAGTCACTTAATAAGAGTGACTCACCTAGAATTTTGTACTTATTGCACATGGACCTTTTTGGACCAATTAATGTACAAAGCCTAGGAGGGAAATCTTATGCTTTAGTAGTTGTAGATGACTTCTCAAGATTCACTTGGGTGTTCTTTCTGAGGAAGAAGTCTGATAACTTCAAGATTTTGACAGATTTTCTCAAAGGCATACAGATTGAGTTCAATACTCACATTGCCCTGATCAGAAGTGATCATGGGACAGAGTTTGATTCTCTTCTTATGCTAGAGTTCTGCCAGAATGAAGGTATCAGGCACACTTTCTCAGCTCCAAGAACTCCTCAACAAAATGGGGTAGTTGAAAGGAAAAACAGAACCCTTATTGAATCTGCCACAACATTGTTGACAGATGCTCACCTTCCTCTAACCTTTTGGGCAGAGGCTGTGAACACCTCCAACTATGTTTTGAATAGAAGCCTGATACATAAACTAAAGGGTAAGACTCCCTATGAGTTACTCAAAGGGAAGAAACCTAAAGTAAATTACTTCAAAATTTTGGTTGCATTTGCTTCATTCACAATAATGACAAGAAATACCTAGCTAAATTTGAAGCCAAAGCTGATGAAGGAGTGTTTCTGGGATACTCCATGACTAGCAAGGCTTATAGGGTCTTTAACAAGTGCTCAAATAAAATTGAAGAATCCATGCATGTTACATTTGATGAAACTAACATGTCTTATAAGGAGAAGGAGACTTCTACCATAAGCAATTTGCAGGAACATTCAATTTCAGAAAATCTGAAGCAGCTTACCATCACAGACAAAGGGTCATTACCTTCAACAATTCAGCAAGACACTGAACTCAGTGACAATGAAGAGGAATCTCAGGGTTTGGAAAGCTCAAATGGTCAACAAATTGAAGAACCAGTTGTTGTTCCACAAGAGGAAACAACAACACAGGTTGGTGCATCGTCAACACCACTTGTTGATCTTGCAACAACAAGAGATCACCCAATCTCACAAGTAATTGGAGATATCTCAGTGGGTGTGCAAACAAGGAATCAAGTTAATCAAAATAATATGCACACCTGCTTTCTTTCTCAAATTGAGCCTCAAACCATACAAGATGCAGAGCAAGATCCAAACTGGATCATTGCAATGCAGGAAGAGTTGAATCAATTTGAAAGGAATAAAGTTTGGAAATTAGTACCAAGACCAAGGAACCAGCAAATTGTTGGAACCAAATGGGTATTCAGAAACAAGTTGGATGATCAAGGAATAATTGTGAGAAACAAGGCAAGACTTGTTGCACAAGGATATTGCCAAGAAGAAGGAATTGATTATGACCAAACCTTTGCACCAGTTGCAAGGTTGGAGGCCATAAGAATCTTCCTTGCATATGCAGCTCACAAGAGATTCAAGGTATATCAGATGGATGTCAAGAGTGCTTTTCTCAATGGAGACATCAAGGAAGAGGTTTATGTAAAGCAACCTCCAGGTTTTATCTCTCCAACCTTTCCTGATCATGTTTTTAAACTACATAAAGCCCTATATGGTCTCAAGCAAGCCCTAGAGCTTGGTATGAGACCTTAGCTTGTTTTTTGTTGGAAAATGATTTTAAAAGGGGTAGAGTAGACCAAACTCTTTTTGTTAGAACCCATAGGTCCCATACCCTACTAGTACAAGTTTATGTAGACGATATCATATTTGGGTCTACAGATTCAAACTTATGCAAAAAGTTCTCACAACTTATGCACTCAAAGTTTGAAATGAGTAGCATGGGTGAGCTTGCTTTCTTTCTTGGATTGCAAGTTAAACAACATGTGGATGGCATTTTCATTTCTCAAACCAAGTATGCAAGAGAACTGGTTAAGAAATTTGGAATGTCTGAAGCATCCTCTATGAAAACACCTATGCCTACAAATGCTGTTTTAGATGCTGATGAATCTGGAAAACCAGTTGATCAGACAAGCTATAGAGCAATCATTGGCTCATTACTTTATCTAACAGCTACTAGACCAGATATAATGTTTGCTACATGCATTTGTGCTAGATTCCAAGTAAGCCCTAGAGAGTCCCACCTCACATTAGTTAAGAGGATTCTTAGGTATGTAAAAAGTTGTCCTAATTTAGGTCTCTGGTATCCACATGACTCAGGATTTGATCTAACTGGATTTTCAGATTCTGATTATGCTGGATGTAGAGTAGACAGGAAAAGCACCAGTGGAACCTGTCAATTCCTTGGTGATAGACTTGTCTCCTGGTTCTGTAAGAAACAAACCTCTGTGTCCACATCAACTGCTGAAGCTGAATACATGGCTGCAGGCAGTTGTTGCTCACAGATTTTGTGGATTCAAAACCAGCTCCTAGACTATGGCTACAACTTAGAGATGTCTAAAATCTTTTGTGATAATACCAGTGCAATATCTATTGCTCAAAATCCAGTTCTCCATAGTAGGACCAAGCACATAGAGATCAGACATCACTTCTTAAGGGATAATGTAGAAAAGAAGAAAATTGCACTAGAATACATTTCCACTGAACTACAAAGAGGAGATATTTTCACCAAGCCCTTGGATGAAAAGAAGCACCACTTTTTCCTCAATCAGTTGGGAATGCTAGATGGAGACAGCATAAATTAAAACTCCAAGATTTTGAAACCCATAATTAACAGGAATAGGAAAAATTTCATTTTAAAATTTCCTGTCTGAGTGGTTGTTCTGAGCTCTGAACTAAGCTCGACGCTGCGTCGAACGGAGATCGACAGTCCGTCGCCCTCAAAAGCGTCGAACGTCGAACTCAACTTCTAGCGTCGAACTAAGTTCACAGCTCCCTGGCTTCTTGAGTTTCTCTCTCCCCGGTCGACGTCTTCGTTAAACGTCGACCTAAGCTCGACGTATAGCTTCAGCCAAAGCGTCGAACGTCGACCTAAGCTGGATGCTGTTGAGTCGTTTCAGTTTTCCTAGAGCCTTAGAGCGTCGAACTGAGCTCGACGTTCTTTCCTTTTCTGCGTCGAACCCTAAGTATAAAATCATTTTTTCATCGTCGTTCGCAGTTGCGCTTTCATATCTTTCTACTCAAGCTTTCTCCCTCCAAATACCTTACTCTTGATCTTGGAAGGTATTCTTTTTGCAGGAAAATGGCAATCACAGCAGGAGCTCTGGCGGCCATGAAGTTCGATTCTGGATTCGATATCGACTTCGACTCTTTTGATGGATCTCCACAATACTTTTTGGATATACTGGACCTCTTCAAGGAGCAGCAATTGGTTAACTTTATGTCAACCAGGATCCCTCTCCCAGAGTCAGAAATCAAAGAGTGGAGTCTTACAGCAGTTATCTCAGATAACAATACATTGACTGGGAAAGTTTCAGGAAATGAGGTAGCCATCTCACCTCAAATCATTTCAGAAGTTTTCAACTTTGCTGCTGGAGATGATGGCATAGAACTATCTGTGGAAGAGTATGCCTTAATGCTGGACAGGATGGGGCATGCTGCTGGTAACCCCTCTAAACTCCTCAAAGTTAACCTAGCTATTGAATATAGGTTATTAGCAGACATTACAGGCAAAGTGATCTGTGCAAAGAGGACTGCACATGATGCAATTACTAGGCATCAGTTTTGCCTTATGGCTGCACTTATGGATAAGAAACATCCCAACTGGGGATTGATTGTGTTTGAAATGATTAAGAAAAAATTGGATAAAAACTCTGTCCACTTTGGAAGAGTTCTTGGGTTGATTCTCAACCATTGCTGCCCCCAACTGCTTGTGTCCTCCAAGAAGCACATCAATGCTTCCAAGAGGCTCACATGTGCCCTAATTGGCAAGTGGGACAGAAGAATTGTGAATCCCAGGGCAGCAGCAGCAATGAAGTCTTCTGCAGACACCAGGACTGTAGAGGTCACTCTCCCTCAGTCCACTGGTCCAGAAGCAGGGACTTTGCCATCTGACTCCCTCACCCTCCCATCCACTTTCATCCCCTCAACCACAGTCATTCCATCCACTCAACCTCTACCTTCCTCCATCTCTACCATTGCCTCCTCCCTTCCACCTCACACTACTTTCCTTCCCATAAGCTTGGATTCCTCCCCTCATGAGGATCTCTTTTCTTTTGACATTCATGAAGACTCCTTCATGGATGCCTCTACCTCCTCTCCACATGAATTCCCCCATTCATCAACTTTTTCAGAACTGCTCTTTTCCTCCATCCATGAGCCAGTTACACCTCCCTTGTCTGCACCACCCTCAACATCTTCCCCATTTATAGTTTCTGCTACTCCATCTACCTCTACTCAAGTTCCCCTTGAGCAAGTAGCTCTCCTGCCTTTGGCCAATCAGATTTTTGATCTTTTGGCCCCTAGGCTCTCCTCCCTCTTGGATGCCAAGCTGGCTCCTCTCCTCCTTTCCCTGAGAACTATTTCTGCATCTGTCTCCTCCCTCTCCTCTCAGTTGGCATGCCCTTCTTCTAGGGGCCTAGAGTCAGCTGCCACTGATTCTAGGCAGGGGGAGATGTCTGCAGAAGAAGAGCTGCCTCCTTCATCAGTTCAGTTTGTTCAACATGTCATCAGAGACAGTATCAGTTGCAGAAGTTCAGATAGTACCTGAGGCTCCTCCTCCTAATTCAGAACTGCTTTAAGAAGATCTGTCTAGGGCTATTGTCCCTTTTCAGAAGATCCCTGATGTAGCAGTGGTAGCAGTGGCTCCTGCTAATGATGAAATTGAAATGTTAGCAGCTGTTGAAACTTCAGGTGAAGCGATTGAGACACCTGATGCAGTTGAGACCTATGTCTCCCAAGCCCTTCAGGAACCAGCCTCTTTAGTCTCTATGGCTCCTGAGGCTGTGCCCTCTCCTGCAGTGGTAGACTCCTCCTCCCCACTGACAGCAGATCTTCCTTCAGTTTCCTCCTCAGTAGCTCCAGACTCCATCAGTTTTCCTATCTCTAAAAGGAAGTACATAGATCCATATGAAGAATCTCAAAGTTCAGAAGATGAGTTTGCCACAGATTCTGATGACTCCTCTGCAACCATTGCAAGGAAGAGGAAAGCAAGATCAAAAGCTTTGAAAAGAGTTCCAATGGCTAGAGCCACAGACCATGACATTCCCTACTATATCAAATACAATTGTGAAATCACAGAGCCATGGATGCAGTACTCCCAAAATCAGAGAAAAGCAATGAAACAGAAAAGAAAATTCAATGAAGGACAAACCAAACCTGTCCATCAGCCTCCACCTCCACCTCCTCCAGATGCAGGTGCAGGTGCTAGTCTATCTTCCAATCCAGCCCCTTCAGCTCTACATGGAAAGACATATCAAGCAAGAAGATATCAAGGAGACAGTCAGCAAAGGGGAGGTCAGCAAAGAGGAAACTATAGAGGCAGGCAGTCCAGAGGAAAATCAGGTTCTCAACCTTATCAAAGGGGAAGAGCTATTGATCCAACCTCTGGTCCCTATCCTTATAGACCTAGAGCTGACCTCACCCCAACTCCCTCTCAAGAACTCTCCTCTAACAGATTTGATGACTAGCAGTACCTTTTGAAGATCCCACCAAAACTCCTGCCTACTGGAAAGCTAGAATGACAGAAATGGCTGCTTTAAATGAGATTAATAAAGCTAGAGAAAAAGGTCTGGACACCTCTCATATCAGTACAATGTCAGACCAAAGAAAAGAGGAATTGGAGAAATATAATTCAAAGAAATTCTTTGATTCAGACAGATATATGCAACTCCATCCTGCAGCTGTACCACTCAGTGCAAGAGATCAAAAGTCTTTAGGTGCAGCTGATGATTACAGATCTAAAAAGGAAGCTTCAAATCCAAACAGAGAAATCATCTTCAAGAAGAGTGATCAAGACAAAGCCCCAAAGGAAAGTAAAGTAAGATGCTTTAATTCATTCTATATGCTGGACTCAGGACATTTAAACATTTGTGTTGTTATATAATGTTATATATGCTGCTTTTTATTCTGTCATGTCTGGTTGTATTGTAGTGTATTGTATCTGCTTTATCTTTCTTTGAATCCCTAAATTCATGTAAATAGTAATCCTAATCCAAATAGGGGGAGATTGTTGGAACACCCTATTACTATTTGGATCAGGATGACTATATTTCTATAGGGATTTTGTGTTGTGACCTCCTTGTTGTTATAAAGGTCACATAGGTTAGTTAGAGTAATCTTCTGCTCGACGCATAGTCGACTTCCGCTCGACGTAGAGTCGACCTCTGCTCGACGCAGGGTCGATCTCAGCTCGACGCAGAGTCGACCTCTGCTCGACGCAGAGTCGATCTCAGCTCGACGCAGAGTCGACCTCAGCTCGACGTGGAGTCGACCTCAGCTCGACGTTCCGTCGAACCCAGTTCTGCTTACAGAAAACACTCTCTGGCCGACGTGTATCGTGCTCAGATCGACATTTTATTGAGAGCTCGACGCTTTCCAGACTTCCGTCAGTTTTGAATAGGAATTCAAATTCCTTTGTCAGACAATTAATGCTGAAGATTTATTGGCCGTTACAGCATATCTGGTGCATGGCTCAAGGAATTTTCTAAGGAATCTCTGCCTGTCATTTCCTTTGAGGCATGGACATTTAGGAAAGCAATTAATGCTGACTTCCAACGGCTATCAAAGAAAAGGAAGAAGAAGACTCAGTTATATTATTCATTTTTTGTAGACACAGAGAATAGACAGAGAGACAGAGAATAACAATATAGGACTTCAGCTGCTCTCTCTGTGATATTGTTTTTGAAAGCTCACTCACAGGAATTCTGATTGCTTCAGACACAACCATCCAACCTTCTTGGATCATCTCTTGCTGGAGCAAATCAGATCTTTGAAGACCTGTCACCCTTGTGCAGAGCTCTCCTTCCTGAACTTCTTCTTGATCTCAGGGGGAGCTTTGACAACAACTACAGATCCACTTTTGCTTCTCTCTGCTTGTTGATAGAGAAGACAACCTCATCCCTTTTTCTTTTTCTTTCTGTACAGGGTTTTAACTCCCTTCAAAAGTTACTTTTGGTTTTGCTGAAACCTGGTCAAAATCAGCTCATTTGGTTTGTGAGAACCTGGTCAAAAACACTCTGGTGCTCAAGACACCTGATCAACTCATCTTGAAGTGGATTCCTATCAAGGGTGATAGAAGAGTGGATGTACCCAGATTTGGGGAACCACTATAGCTCCTTGTGTCGTCTGGATTGCTTGTTTCTTTGTGTTTTGCTTTGTGCTGTGAATTTCTTTTTACTCTGATTATTTGCTATAGCACCTTACACTAAGTAAAGTCAAACTTTCTCTGCACACAAGTTTTTATTTGCAAAATTATTTTAAATAACTCTATTCACCCCCCTCTAGAGTTAGGATTGATCTTATCCTGCACTTTCACGGCGTACCCGAAAAATATATTTTTCATTGTTTTCCATGAAAACTCGACATAGGTTCGGCTCCGTTGAGCACGAACTTCATTCCTAAGTTCCTAAGATCTACCCATAAGAGAAGAAGTAGAGGAGGACCTTGTTCGCGGTTTGAAGACGAGATGAACGTCGGATTGTCATGGCGCGGTGGCGGCGTTCCCGAACTTCTCCTACAACAAGAGCAGAAATCTGAATTCATTTGGTCTAGAGTGTAACCTTCTCCTCTTTCTCTAAGAAGTCTTTTATAGGTCTTCAAGTGGCCATGAATGCCCTCTCTCTCTCTCTTAATATTATTTCGGTTATGGTGCAGGGAAGGAAACAGTGGAAGATGAGAAGACTGATCCATGTGGCGATTTCCTATTGGGTCAACTCTTCCTCATTTTATTAAGTATTCAGAGAAAGAAACGGCTCATAAATACTCCTGCTGTAAATTCCCATAATCAGAATTGATTATGACTTCGGTTACAGAAATTTCTAGCCTGGATAACGTTTCGGCCCTTTTCACGGCCGTGTAACGTAGGTCACGGGCGTGACAGGCCCTTGTGGAAAGTTCTGAGTTCGACGATCGTCTAACTGAATTCGACGATCATTGAAGGGGGGTCACTCCCTAGGTCACGGGCGTGACACATAGGTCACGGGCGTGACAGGGCCATGATGCAAATTCTGCACTCATCGATCGTCTCGCTAAGATCGACGATCGTCGAAGGGGGTCACGCCCTAGGTCACGGGCGTGACACCTAAGTCACGGGCGTGACGGGGCCTTGATGCAAATTCTGCCATCGATGATCGTCTCGCGTAGATCGACGATCGTCGAAGGGGGTCACACCCTAGGTCACGGGCGTGACACGTAGGTCACGGGCGTGACAGGCCCAGTTTGCAAAAATCTGCGCTCGACGTTCGTCTTCATGAGATCGACGATCGTCGAAGGGGTCACGCTCTAGTCACGGGCGTGGCGGGTCGGTCACGGGCATGACCAACCCGTGACTCCAAGTCTAGGTTGATGGACTGATGGCCGCGGAACAGAGACCGACTGTGGGTGGTTTGAAATGGTCAGATTCCGCGGGCCGGTTAGAAGATCGAGTTTTCTAACAAAAGGAGGCAAGCGCACCTATCGCAAGTAGTACTCGGTATTCGGGAAAATACCGAGGTCGTATTATTCTCGGGGACGCGTTGATTATATCTACTCTTCCAGGAACACTATTATCTTACTATTAGTAAGGTGGGATTTTTTAGTCTAATTAAAACGAAATGAAAGAAAGCGGAATTTCGCTAAATTAGTTCGATGACGGGTTAACGTTCGGCATCGAATCGAATTAAGACTAAAATAATTCTCAACAATTATTAAACTTTGTTTTTAAATTAATAAAAGGCACTTGGCCGTGGGGGTTCCAGAAATATGAGCGCACTTATCTCTAGGAATATTGCTCACCTAAACATTAAGACTATTCGACCGATCGTTAGACCGACGAAGGATTCCTCTTAATGCCCGCTTTACGCTAAGAACCCCGCTATTGGGTGGGGAACCCAATCCGGCAGAACTACGGTTCTCCTCTTTCGAGGGGGCGTACGTAGTTCTCTTTACCCAAGGGGGATCGGTCCATACGTGCAGCCTCTCGGCGTCGCGTATGGATAACGGAAATAGAGCCCACACATCGACAATGTGGTCCTATGCGTCGTTAACCCAGGGTAAACCTTAAGTCCTTAAATTAAAATAAAAATAAAGTTCTTTAATTATTTCAAATCATTTTATTTGTCCCAATGCTCTTCGATGCCGAAGGCTAAAAGAAATTAGCCACTCATCGGTATGGGGACGGCTTTATGTTTTTAAGTGACGCGTGAGTGTAAATTTAAGTTCTGAACATAAGAGAAAACATAAAAAGGGCGATTAGATAAATTGAAAGCTAATTGATGCAGGCACTCACGCACACTTCAAAACCATAAAGAGAATTAAATAAAGCAAGGCCTACTCAAATGAGTAGGCGGGAAATAAAAGCACGCCATTGAACTCTTAACGAGTAGGCGGAAATAAATGCACACACACACACACTCTTCTTAATTGAAGAAAGCGATAAATAAAGCGGTAAAATTATCCCCTACACGCACGCACGCTACATAATTGAGAAAGCGATAAATTGCGAGTCCCGGCTCAAATGAGTGGGCGGGAGTAAATTTACCTCTTACACGCACACACTCTTCTTGAAAGTAAAACACACACACACACTCTACAGAAAAGTAAACACACGCACACACACTAAGTTTTCCTACTCAAGTGAGTAGGAGGAAAATGAAAGCAGGGCGCCATTTAACTCTTAACGAGTTGGCGGAAATAAATGCATACGCACACACGCACTCTACAGAAATGAAATAAAGCAGTAAAACCTAACTCATACACACACGCACACTTGCAAAAATAAGAAAAACAAAGTTGCTGAAAAATTAATACAACTGCATTTCTACCGCTAGAATGCGGTAGAAATGCATAAAAAGTGAAAATAAAAATTAACCGAGCTAAAATGTTTTGCAAATAAACGCAAAATGAAAGTTGACGAAAAATTAAAACAACTGCATTTCTACCGCTAGAATGCGGTAGAAATGCATAAAAAGATGAAATAAAATTAACCGGACCAAAAAATTTTGCAAATAAAAAGATAAAACAAAGTGAGCGAAAATTATAACGACTATATTTTCATTCTTATATTTTTATAAAAACTCATAAAAAGTGAAAATAAAACAAAAAGGGGACAAAAAGTTTTACAATCCTAAAGAGCCTAAGTTAAAGAAAAATGAAAATAACACTTTTAGGTGAGTTTTTATAAAGCCTTATGAATGAAAAAATAGGAAAAAGAGGAAAAGCTAAATCTAAAAAAGGTGCGGGAAATGAAAACTAGACGGACGACACAACGGCTAGAAATGCCGATAAATCCTAAATCTAACTATGTTATGAAAGCTAAAAAAGATGAAAACATAGAAGAAATACAAAAAGATGAACGAAAAATTACTTAAGTAGGCGCATTCAAATGGATTATCCATACAAATTAAGGGAGAAAGATTCATATTTTATTAAAGTAAAAACCCTAATACAAACTAAGAGAGAGAGAGGGGGGAGAAAATCTCCTTACATAAGTTTGGAATCCAAATGGGCAGCACCTCCCCTAAGCAAAGTGGTCAAAAAAGTGGACAAAATAAGCTTTCTGGAAGCTCTTATTTATAGGCAAATTTTCGGGTTGGTCACGCCCTAGGTCACGGGCGTGACAGGGGGGCGTGTCACTACTATTCATGAGCTGGCCGGTTGACTTGACTGGAGCTTTGACTTCGGGAGAAAACGTGGCGGTCATGCCCCAGGTCACGGGCGTGACAGGGGGGCGTCACCGCGGGAGCTGGCAGTTCGATGTCGGCAGCGTTGACGGTTTGACTAATCTTGCGGGTCGGCCTCGACACGGGCGTGTCGAGCATTGACACGGGCGTGACGTTGGGCGTGTCGGGCTGGGTTTGATGATGGCCGATCGTCGAGCTGGCACCTGTGGTCGGCGATCGTCGGGGGGCGTGACACGGGCGTGTCGGCCAATTGACACGGGCGTGTCAGGCAGATTTTTTGACTTTTTTGGAATTTTTCTGGAAATTTTCTGCAATAAAAATAAAGCTAAGTTAGAAATAATATTTACAAAAATAAGCAATTTATTGGATAAAACAGATAAAAAAGACAAAAAATAAACAAAATTGACTTAAATAAAATACGAAAATATAGGTATATTTACAACTCATCATGGACCTAAATTTTTGGGCTCCCTAAGGTTCTGTCACGACAGACCGACTCTTAGGGGTCTAGCCGGAAATGGGATGTTACAAATCCCAATAAACAAAACAAAAATTTCGTCCCCGAAATTGAGGTTAAGCCTACAGGGATTTCTATCAGAATAAAATAAGCTTGTAACATCCCATATGGTTCTTCCTATTAGGTCGAAGAAACTACTTGTTTGATAAACAAAGGGCAATCCCCCAATAAACAAAAGATTATCCCCTATATTCCTGCGCATGCCTTGGTTCTCGATTTCCCTTACCTAGTCCTACAGGTTCAATACAAGAAGTTAATTTTTAGTATACTGAGAGGTGGTGATGTATACCTGACTGAACAACTCCGGGTATTTTTGCCTCATCTGGTCCTGCGGTTCCCAGGTGTGTTCCTCCTGACCATGATTCCTCCACAGAACCTTGACTAAGGGGATCTTATTGTGGCGCAAGATCCGTACTCCTTTGTCATCGAATCGAACCGGCTCCAAGTGAACAGACCGGTCTGAAGCTACCGGCCCCTCGGGGGTAAAAATCTGCTGCTCCGGGTGTAACACCCCAAATTGTTGTAGGAGCGACGAGGATCGAATTTGGCCAAGACAAGTTTTTGGTGCAGGTGACACGGGCCCCGACACGGGCGTGTCGGAGGCCGTGTAGGGCATGTCGAGCTCGGGCCGTGTAGTCGACCAGTTCAGGTCGACGATGGTCGTGTGGTGGAACACGGCCTAGGACACGGGCGTGTCCTAGGCCGTATCACACCTGGGCTGTGCGGTTAGGTACACGGGTAATGACACGGGCACGAACACGGGCGTGTGTAGTTGGACACGGGCGTGTCTGATGCCGTGTCACCAAGCCGTATACCTCTCTGACTGCGAAGGATTGATAAATTGCACACAGGGGGGCGTGACACGGGTCCCGACACGGGCGTATCGCAGGCGACATGGGCGTGTCGAAGGCCGTGTCATATGCCGTGTTGCTGGTTTTCAATTTTGGTCGAGACAGCGAATGAGCTACACGGCCAGGCACACGGCCGTGTGTGAACCCGTGTTTGGCCCAGTTTTTGGGATTTCAGATCTAATCCTGGCCGTTCGTTTCCTTAGCTTTGGATCCGATGATGGGGGGCTGCTCCTGGGTGGTTTTAGCCGGGAATAGGGTTTTGAAAACCCTTATTTCACTTGGGCACTCTGATATAGGGGTCACCGCGACAACGCAACATAGAAATAAAGAAAGAGAGGGCTCCGACCAGAAGCGAACGAAAAGGGGTCGGTTGGTTCCCAAAGATTCGGGACTCGATACCACGTCCTTAGGACCTAGCTCCAACAAGCACACATCTCACCGTTTAGCGGACTCGATACCACGTCCTTAGGACCTACCTCTCCAACAAGCACACAACTCACCGCACCTACACAAGCATCTATTCCATCAAATGATTTTAGCAAAACGCAGCGGCAATATTCGCGGAGCGGTGATAAACTTCAAGCGGCGACGAAAGATTTAGTGGTGATTAACTCCCTTGTTAACATGGCATGGATCGTTCCAATCCGGTTAGCAAGAGGTTTAATAACAACACTTTTAGTTCAGATTTTTGCAAGCGCGAAAAATTAAGATCACGGATAAAACGATTCGACAAAACCTCCACAAACGTTTAGAAGAATCACTAGAGAGGAAAGAGATTACCCAACCAAGATCAAGCATGCACTCAAGATAGATTTGTGGGAGAATCTCTCTCTCCACGGTTCCGCCGGCGTCGCACCGAACGGAGAAGCAACCCTTCTTCCTTGGAGTCACACCACGGAAGTCTCGCCGGAGTCGCACCGAAGAGGATGGAGGGAGGCGGCGGCCTTGGAGTCACACCAAGAGGGGAGGCAAGGAGGAACTCCTATGGCCGAAATTTCCAATTTAGGAAGGGTTAGGGTTTGATATTTCATCTCCTCATTCCTTCATAAAGACCTCCTTAAATAGGAGTTACAAAAACATCTTAACCATCCATGATGGAGATGAAATCTCATCCATCCGTATGGTTAAGTACACACCAAAATCAAATAAAGAGTTCTAAAATTAAAATACAACCATTATAATAAATATAAAATTATCATCAAACATGAAATAATTTTATATTTATTAATATAAAATAAAAGTGCATGAATTAAAAGTTCAATATTTCTTGGCGGCCTTGTCACGCCGCGGGCGGAGATTATAACGCGGGCTTCCATCATCGTCACGACGCCGCAGATCTTTATGTTGCAGCGCCTCGGCAGCGGGTCTTCATCATCGATGAGTGGCGGGGGGACGCGCCATCAATTCTCCCCCACTCAAAATCAAGCATCTCCGATGCGTGGTCCGAGAGGTAGCGGCGGAGAAGAGCAGCATCCAGTCGTTGAAGCTCCGTCGCGAGGATCCAGGAATCGTCAGAAGGAGGGCGATCGCGCCAACGGATGAGGAAGCGGTAAGTAGCACCCTCCGAGGTAGTAAGTGGCTCCGCAGCAAGTATCATGGCCGGAGTGAGGAAAGTCTTCGGAAACCTGGGGAACATATCAGCAGTAGGAATAAAAGTATGCAACTTACCATCCGATGAAATACCAGTGGGAACCGACAGAGAGAGGTCATCCGTACTACCACTCCCCAACCCATTAGAAGATTTGGTGGAAGAAGAAAACGGCAAGGAACTCAACTCATGTGGAGGCGATACGAACATCGTTAAATCCGAGACGTTAAAAATAGGGGAGATTCCCCATTCGGCAGGCAAGTCTAAAATAAAAGCGTTGTCACCTATTTTCTTGATAATCCGAAAAGGGCCGGCGCGCTTAGGTGCTAACTTTTTAACGGTGCCAGATGGCAAACGCTCGGGAACTAATCGGACTAAAACCAAATCGCCAACCTTGAAGTGTGACGCTCTCCGGTGTGTATTGGCGTGTGCCTGATAAGAATCATACTGAGCAGTCAAGGTAGCTCGTATACGTGCATGAAGGTCGTGAATATGTTGGGCAAAGGATTGTGCAAAGTGACTTGCCTTGTATGTTGGGGGCAAGGGAACCAAGTCAAGAGGCACAGGGGCCTTGTATCCGTGGACAATCTCATTAGGTGACAGACCAGTGGACCGATTTTTGGAATTGTTGTAGGCTAGCTGAGCGTGGGGAAGAAGAAGATCCCATGTGCCTTTATGATCACTCACGAGGCATCTAAGAAGGTTTCCTAGACTCCGTTCACCACCTCAGTTTGCCCATCGGTTTGAGGATGATAGGCGGAGGAAAACAATAGCTTGGTACCCATTAGGGTCCAAAGTGTCTTCCAGAAATAGCTCGTATACTTAACATCCCTATCCGAGACTATTGTCTTCGGCACTCCCCGGTGACTAACGACTTCCTTAAAATATAGCTTTGCAATATGAGACGCGTCGTTGGTTCTAGTACACGGTATAAAATATGCCATTTTGGAGAACCTATCCACAACTATGAAGATGGAGTCGTGACGATGAAAAGTGATGGGTAAGCCTAAGACAAAGTCCATGCTCACGTCCTCCCAAGGTGTGGACGGAATAGGCAACGGTGTATATAGCCCTACGTTGGTTTTGGTACCCTTAGAGACTTGGCAAGCACGGCAACTACTCACTACTCGCCCTACCATTGCCTTTAACTTTGGCCAATAAAACTTTTCCTCAACCAGAGTGATAGTCTTATCTCTACCGAAATGGCCACTCAACCCGCCACTATGCAGTTCCCAGATGATATGGAGACGTAAGGAGGACTGCGGGATACACAACTTCCCGTGCCTAAATAGGTAACCATCCCTAATAACGAACGCGGTAATAGTGGTGGGGGAACTATCCTGGGCTGAGAGATAAGAATCCTGAAAATCCGGACATGTGGCGTACTCATCCTTGATGCGCTCGAACCCAACAACGTTAACCTCCATAGTGGTGACTAAAAGGGCTAGGCGACTAAGAGCGTCCGCAACCCGATTGTCCGCTCCCTTGAGGTGCTTGAGATTAAACGTATAACCCTGTAGGAAGGATACCCACTTGGCGTGACGCGGGCTGATTTTGTGTTGTCCATTAATAAATCGTAACGCTTCATGATCGGAGAGGATCACGAACTCCTTAGAGAGGAGATAATGCCTCCAGTGGTGCAAGCATCTAATAACTGCATAGAATTCCCTATCGTAGTTGGAATAATTTAATTTAGCGCCCGCCAACTTTTCACTAAAGAAACTCACAGGGTGCCCCTCCTGACTCAGGACACCTCCTATTCCCACGCCCGAAGCGTCACAAGTAAGCTCGAAGACTTTGGAGAAGTCTGGTAGACGTAGGACAGGTGCCTCCGTCATAAGCTTTTTGATGCATTGGAAAGCGAAGGTGGCGGACTTCGTCCAAGTAAACTCACCCTTTCTCATGCAGTCACTAATGGGGGCCATAATGCTACTAAAGTCTTTGATGAAGCGGCGGTAGAAAGTGGCCAACCCATGGAAGCTTCTTACCTCACGTATCGTGGTCGGCTCGGGCCAGTCCTCAATGACCTTGACCTTGCTAGGGTCAACTCTAATGCCCTCCGCTCCAACAATGTATCCTAAGAACTCTACTTCTAACATGGAACGTGCATTTCTTGAGATTAAGAAATAAAGTTTCCTTCCGAAGGGTGGAAAGAACCTCTCTTAGGTGGGTGATGTGCTCGATCGTGGTGGTGCTATATACTAAGATATCATCAAAGTAAACTACCACAAACTTTCCCATGAATGGCTGAAAGACGTGTGTCATCATGCGGGAGAAGGTGCTAGGGGCATTGGATAGCCCAAAGGGCATCACAAGCCACTCGTACAACCCGTCCTTGGATTTGAACGCCGTCTTCCACTCATCTCCCTCGCGGATCCTTATCTGGTGATAGCCGCTTCGTAAATCTAGCTTAGAAAATATGGTGGCGCCAGCCAAGACATCTAGGAGGTCATCTAGGCGTGGTATGGGAAATCGGTACTTTATGGTGATCTTGTTGATAGCGCGGCTATCAACACACATCCGCCACGTACCATCCTTTTTGGGGGCCAAAAGGGCTGGCACCGCACAAGGGCTCATGCTAGGCCTGATGAATCCTTTGTTCATCAAATCCTCGATCTGAGTCTGTAGCTCTTTGTGGGCCGCGGGATGAAGCCTATAGTGGGGTTGGTTCGGTAAGGATGAACCTGGGATGAGGTCTATCGCATGCTGTATGTTCCTCAGTGGAGGTAACACCGAAGGCAGCTCTTCTGGGTACACATCTTTGTACTCGTCCAGAAGCACTCGTAACGCTCTAGGAAGCTCTCTCAACGTTTCCGAATCACCCTTCGAACTCATAAGAACTAACGCATACATAACTCCGTCCAGAAAGGGATCTCTCACAAACTCTCTCTTACCAACTAGGCTCAATGCCTTTCTCTCTACCGGAACGATGGTGTCCTTAGCCATAACTACTGGCTCCTTTGGAGCGGTCGGTCTCAGGGTGATGGTCTTGCCGTTGAATTTGAACTCATATGTATTGGCTCGACCGAAATGTGTGACGTCACGGTCATAAAGCCAAGGGCGGCCTAATAACACGTGGCACGCGTCCATGGGGAGGACGTCACACCAGACCTCATCCGTGTAAGATTTGAAGGTAAGGGGAACCAGGCAACGCTTGCTAACGGGGACAGTAACCTTGCTAATCCAAGCTACCTGGTAGGGTGTTGGGTGTGGTTCCGTGGTCAGATTCATACGTGTCACGGCGTTCTCAGAGATGACATTCACACAGCTACCGCTATCTATAATGAGTTTGCACAACTTTTCACCACTCTTAAAGATCAGGGAGAATATACTCGTCCTCCTCCAGTCATCTAGCGGACGTGGAGTGGTCAGAATACATCGCATCACCATGAGGTGGTGATCGTCTTCCATATCGCTTGGAACCCCTTCCGGGTCGCTCTCCTCGGCGGCCTCGTAGACGTAATCCGTAGAATCAGCTGCCATATCTAAGAGGGCAACGGCCTTAGTCTTAGTTGGGCATTCAAAGGCATAGTGGCCTTGAACACCGCAAGAATAGCACGTGGTATTGGCCTTGCTAACCTTCCCAATGGGCACTCGCTCACTCGTGGGGTTTCTAGTGTTCCTAGCGGTGATCACGACGGACTTAGACTCGGTGGTTCTCGACCTTCCCTTGTCCGGATAGGTGGAAGAAGACGCTCCAACATTGGTCTTAGTCTTCGTGTAGGAAGTACGGGAGTGAGCCTTGGCGGCTAAATGTTTTTCAATGTCTAGGGCGGCATTGAAGGTGGCATTCAGATCTGTGTGCCCATAGCGCAAGAGCTTCCGCTGGATATTGGGTTGAAGCCCCTTACGAAACCTAGATAATGTGACCTCCGGGGGTTCCCTAAGGTCGCAACGCACCATTCGGTCTTTCAAATCTCCCATATACTCGGCCACTGACTTTGAACCTTGCCGCAGGGTGGCTAGTTCATCGAACATCTGTGTTCGGTGGTAAGCGGGAACGTATTGGTCGGTGAGCAAATTTTTCATCACCGCCCATCCGATAGGTGGGATTCCCTCTCCGGCTCCCAACCTCCTTTCCTCATTCAGCCAAAAGGTTTTCGCACGATCAGTCAACTTCATGCGGGCAACTTGGACCTTTTGGATGTCCGTGAGATTGTGCCACTGGTAGTAACATTCCATATCAACTACCCAGCTAAGGAAGACTTGGGGGTCTCCCATGCCATCGTAGGTGGGGGCATCAATCTTGATGGCTCTAGTGATTTCGAAGCCACGCTCGGGGCGGCGTTCACGAGGGGGCACTCGGGGATAGCCCTCATCAGAATCCGAATCAGTGACCGGTTGGTGCCGGTTGGGCCTTTCAACGTCACCGGGTGGTGGCGGTGGACCACCTTGATTCCGTAAGATTTGTTCTAACATCGTCCTAAGCTCAGTCATCTCCGTACGTAGACCTGCTATGGCCTCGGTGTTGGGATCATTGTGCTGATTCGCGTCCATCCCAGATGTTGAAGGTAATGTGTACTCTGTGCCTAGTCTAGTGCGCATGCGAGTGCGGGCAAAACTAAGGACTTAAACGACCCTAAAATTTGACAGAAAATAGATTTAGGGATGACACTAAAGGGTAGGATATTCAGAATTTTTTTTCTGAATTTTTCGACAAAAACTGAGAATGTTAGCCCGCTATTTGCAGACCACCTGGACAGAATTACGACGTTTCCAATTTTTAGGCTGACCTAACGAGGACGAATCGAAAAAGTTTCAGTTTTAAAGTTGCTGGAAATAAGTGCAGGAAGCTACAGAATTTTTTTCAGATTTTTTGGACAAGTTTTTAAAATTTAGGATTTTTTACTAAACGCAGACCAATCCGAAAATTTCAGATTTTCTCTAACGACCGGATCGACCAACAAAGATCGCAGCGAGGATGTTTGCAACGTGGAAGTTGAAACAAACCGCCTCTGATACCAAATTGATGTAGGGGTCACCGCGACAACGCAACATAGAAATAAAGAAAGAGAGGGCTCCGACCAGAAGCGAACGAAAAGGGGTCGGTTGGCTCCCAAAGATTCGGGACTCGATACCACGTCCTTAGGACCTAGCTCCAACAAGCACACATCTCACCGTTTAGCGGACTCGATACCACGTCCTTAGGACCTACCTCTCCAACAAGCACACAACTCACCGCACCTACACAAGCATCTATTCCATCAAATGATTTTAGCAAAACGCAGTGGCAATATTCGCGGAGCGGTGATAAACTTCAAGCGGCGACGAAAGATTTAGTGGTGATTAACTCCCTTGTTAACATGGCATGGATCGTTCCAATCCGGTTAGCAAGAGGTTTAATAACAACACTTTTAGTTCAGATTTTTGCAAGCGCGAAAAATTAAGATCACGGATAAAACGATTCGACAAAACCTCCACAAACGTTTAGAAGAATCACTAGAGAGGAAAGAGATTACCCAACCAAGATCAAGCATGCACTCAAGATAGATTTGTGGGAGAATCTCTCTCTCCACGGTTCCGCCGGCGTCGCACCGAACGGAGAAGCAACCCTTCTTCCTTGGAGTCACACCACGGAAGTCTCGCCGGAGTCGCACCGAAGAGGATGGAGGGAGGCGGCGGCCTTGGAGTCACACCAAGAGGGGAGGCAAGGAGGAACTCCTATGGCCGAAATTTCCAATTTAGGAAGGGTTAGGGTTTGATATTTCATCTCCTCATTCCTTCATAAAGACCTCCTTAAATAGGAGTTACAAAAACATCTTAACCATCCATGATGGAGATGAAATCTCATCCATCCGTATGGTTAAGTACACACCAAAATCAAATAAAGAGTTCTAAAATTAAAATACAACCATTATAATAAATATAAAATTATCATCAAACATGAAATAATTTTATATTTATTAATATAAAATAAAAGTGCATGAATTAAAAGTTCAATATTTCTTGGCGGCCTTGTCACGCCGCGGGCGGAGATTATAACGCGGGCTTCCATCATCGTCACGACGCCGCAGATCTTTATGTTGCAGCGCCTCGGCAGCCGGGTCTTCATCATCGATGAGTGGCGGGGGGGACGCGCCATCACACTCTCTCTCTAAAACCTAGAGAGAAGGGAGAGCTTGGAGGAGGAAGAAGGAGGTCAACTCCATCGGCCGGTGGAGATTCGGAGCTCCGTTTCGCGAGCGGAGTTCAGATCCGCGAAGGTGGGAGCATTGCGGTGGTTTTCAACCGAGCAAATCTTCTCCATGGCTAGGAAGAGGGGACGGAAGGTAACGACGCTTCTCCTCTCAGTTTTTAGGATTTAGGATGCATGAATAACATCCCCTTCCTTTCGTATTTTGAGCGCTGAATCTCTCAAATGAGAGGGATTCGTGTAGCCTAGGTTCAAGAGGACCTCCGGGTTGAGTATGCTCATCCCGGCATGCTTTGCATTAGAGATCCGCTCCGTTAGCGGATTAGGCATTGTGGGTGAAGCCGTGGTCGCGATTGTTGGTCCGACCCGGTGATGTTGCATAGCGAGTTTTGGGGTTTTGATAGAAATCCGCAGCGGCAATGCGCCATTGTATGTATGCGTTTTCCCCCTCATATTTGAGTAAGTACTCGTAGTCGGAACCGGACGAGGTTAGCTCCACTTTGTGCGGTAGATGGTTTCCTTGGAGCACGGGAAAGACACGGTGCGAGTGGCGATTGGGGTGGGAAACCTTTGTTTGTGCTGTGCTAAGCCGCAGCTATGTCTCCGTGGTCGGCTGGCTATCCCGTGGCGCGCAAGTCATGTGGGGGAAGTGTCCCAGTGAGACTAGCCCCTTCTGTGGACTGACGAGAATGTCGAGTGGAGGACAAGCCCGGGCAATGTGGCCATGAGCGGGTGGGGTCCAGCAAGGCTTCTTAGAATCGGTCAGTGTGAGACGGAACCCTAACGTGTGAAGTCAGAATATGCGGGCAAGCCCCGGGGTATATGACCCTTGTGCGGGTGGGGCCTCTGCAAGGTTTCGTGTGACGGCGTGTGTGTCGTTAGTGACATGGTGGTTCCCTTGTGTTTGCGGCTTTAAGCCAATGGGGAAACGGAAGTACCCAGTGTTTGACATTGTGCTAGATGCATACGAACTAGGGCGCCTTGGGTGAAACCCGGGTTGTATTCATGCTGCATAGTAGGCCCTTTCACCTTGTACAAAACATAGAGAACATGTATGCTGTATGAGACATCCAAGCCTGTTTTACTGCTTTAATATATTTGCTCTTTTGGTATACGAAGTGCTAACTTGCAGGTGGAGTGGTACCCCGGGGTCCGATAGGGATGGCCGGGAGGAGATGTGTTTGTTACACAGTAGAGGTCAGCCTTGGCTGACCCACATTACTTCAAATCCTTACAGGGCAAGGATCGCATGCAGGAGCTTGCGCGCCGGGCGAAAAGCCCTAAGCCTCATGAAGTGTTGCTGTGCTTGGTTTCTCCTTTTATGTTTGCAACTTTTGTTATGTTTATGTCCGGCTTGCATACTGAGGTAGCCTAGGAGTGCCTGGCACATTGATATGTTTTGGACTATTATTGTGTAAGGCCTTAAGGCCATTTGATACTCTATCATTAGTGGATAACTTCTGTCGGTTTGTTCTGTTTCCGCTGTGTTTGTCTGGAGTTTTGAGATTGGATAGTTTTCATATCATCTTTTAATACTAAAGCTGTGGCGTCTGTATGTTGTGGGGCCCCGGTCGGACCAATATTATATGGTCTTTACACGGGAGGTCTTACAATTTGGTATCAGAGGGAGGTTCGCGTTCCAACGAGAAGTTTCGCGGTCGAAAGTATAAGTCGAGTCGCGTATAAGAAGTTATCCACATAGGAGTATCGCAGGACCATGAGTGTCCTGGTGTTCGAGTCTTGCGATTAGAGACTGATTTGTGTTTTCTTGCTTGTGTTTAGAGTGCAAGCAACGAGGCTAGGACCTCGAGGCCAAGAGAAGAGCTCTCGGCAAGTAGTGCGACTGCGCAAGGTCCGCTAGGGATGGGGGTCACACCGGCCGACTTCTGTCGTATGCTTGCAGAAGCGATGGTGGCGGCCCAAGCTGCAGCGACAGCACAGGTAGCAGCTCTCGTTGCTCAGGTAGCAACTCCTGCTACCCCGGACACGGCAGCGACCGTGCAGGTTGAGGAAGCCAGGCGGGCAGAGCCGCAGGCCGAGAGAGTGGTTGTCGGGCCTAGGGACCGGCAAATGAAGTACTTTCTGAGTTTCCACCCTCCAACCTTCAAGGGAACCGACACACCCACAGATGCAGAGGATTGGTGGGCTAGAATTCAGGAGCTTCTGAGGGCGGCAGAGGTGCCAGATGAGAAAAAGGCAGAGTTCGCAGCCTTTATGTTGGAGGGAGATGTCAAGTTATGGTGGGTGAGCCACAGTGGCCGGCAGTTTTTAGGACGCACACCGTCCATCAAGGAGTTTGGGAATGCCTTCCTGAAGAAGTACATACCCGCCTCAACGAGGTTAGCCCTCCAGAGGCAGTTCCTACATCTGGTGCAGCGAGACAAGTCAGTGGATGAGTATGTTCAGGAATTTACTTGCTTGGGTCGTTATACAGGGACGACCATGGCAGACGATGAAGAGAGGGACAATCTCTTCTACCATGGATTGAGGGAGAACCTAAGACAACCCCTCATATCGATGAAACGTGCGGGTTTCAACGAATTGGTGGAGGCGGCCCGAATTTTGGAGAGTGACATGGAGCGATCCCAGCGTCGCAAGGGTTTCACACCCAAGCAGGGGGAGGAGAAGAAGCCTGCCCAGTCACATGGAAAGGCGGAAGGGAGCCGATGGAAGAAGAAGCCTTCCCTTATAAGTCGGGAGAGAAAAGTAATTGGACGTCCGGAGGGTCACGCTCTAAGGGCCCTCAGACGTGCTATATTTGTGGCAAGCCGGGCCACATAGCACGATTTTGTACCCAGGGGGGCACTGAGCAAGAGCCAAGGTAGGAGCAAACTGTGCGCTCCGGCCCAGTGCCGCAGAGAAAGGGAAGATGGTGGAGTCGAGTGCTTCTCGGTTTCAACCAGTGCAGCCAAGGGCCTACAACCTTGGGCAACAAGAAGCAATCCGTCAACCCGATGTGGTGACAGGTACGAGAGTTCAACCTGCACCTTAGATTCCTGTCTTTCAAGCCTTTATGTTTGTTGCATGTGTGTAGGCTTTGTAATGGTATCTGGGTACCCCGCTAGGGTACTCTTTGATACGGGAGCGTCGCACTCCTTCCTTGCGGAAGGCTTTATCCGGAGGATCGGAGTGGTGTCTTTCTCGACGGACTCCGAGTTGAAAGTGCGCATTCCCAATGGGTCATCTATGACTACCAGGGCTAGAGGCTGGATTTGTTGGAGTCTTGAGGGAGTCGACTTCTTATTGGTAGCGACGATCTTGCCGTTGTCCGAGTTCGATGTGATTTTGGGGATGGATTGGCTAGCGGAGCAGCGTGCCAGTATCGACTGTTTGTCCAAGGTGGTAACCCTAAGGGGCGTGGGGCAAGCGGAAGTCAAGTTTGAAGGTCTGCATGGAGTGGCCTGTTCCCTAGTTTCGGCACTTCAGTTAGTGCGAGCTGTTAACCAGGGAGGTGTAGCTCTAGTAGCGTTGTTGGAGGTTAGCCTCACCAGGCTATCTCTGGGAGAAGTGCCCGTGGTGGCGGAGTTTGGAGATGTTTTTCCCGAGGAGTTACCGGGAGCACCTCCTCGGCGGGAGATTGATTTCTCCATCGAGTTGGTGCCCGAGGCTAGACCAGTGTCGCGTCCACCCTTCAGGATGGAACCAAAGGAGTTGGCCGAGCTCAAGGTTTAGTTGCAGGAGCTTTTGGAGCAAGGGTATATCAGGCCCAACTCTTCACCGTGGAGTGCGCCAGTGTTATTCGTAAAGAAGAAGGACGGTAGTATGCGTCTGTGCATAGACTACCGAGAGTTGAACAAATTGACTGTCAAGAATAAGTATCCGATCCCTCGGATAGACGATCTCTTCGACCAGTTGGTGGGGTCGGTTGTGTACTCCAAGTTGGACCTGAAGTTCGAATATTATCAGTTGCGGATTCGTGACGAGGACATACCAAGACTGCGTCTGGTACGAGGTATGGTCATTTTGAGTTCTCGGTGATACCGTTCGGGCTAACGAACGCGCCGTCCGTGTTCATGGACTTGATGAACCGAGTGTTTCGCGAATATTTGGATTGGTTCGTAGTCGTCTTTATCGATGACATTTTGGTGTATTCCAAGTCGGAACCGGAGCACGAGTCGCACTTGCGAACAGTGTTGTAAGTATTGAGAGAGAACCAGCTTTATGCGAAGTTCTCCAAGTGCGAGTTCTGGTTGGAGAAAGTGGCATTTCTAGGCCATGTGATTAGTGGGGATGGGGTGGCGGTGGATCCAACGAAAGT
Source organism: Platanthera zijinensis (assembly GCA_039513925.1). Lineage (NCBI taxonomy): Eukaryota > Viridiplantae > Streptophyta > Magnoliopsida > Asparagales > Orchidaceae > Platanthera > Platanthera zijinensis. Next base: position 132,676,377 of record CM077086.1, on the reverse strand, counting down.
AGAAGCCATCAGAGAGTAGCCAGTTTTGAGGACTATGACGGAAGTCCGAAGTTTTCTTGGACTAGCCGGGTACTACCGAAGGTTTGTGGAAAACTTTTCGCGGATAGCTCTACCCCTCACTTCACTAACTCGCAAGGATCAGAAATTTGTATGGACTCAAGAGTGCAACGAGGCGTTTGAAACCCTGAAGGAAATGCTAATGACGGCGCCGATCCTAAGTCTGCCAAAGGGGACCGAAGGGTTCCAGATTTTCAGCGACGCATCCGGATGCGGTTTAGGGTGCGTGTTGGTGCAACATGGTAGTGTGATAGCTTTTGGGTCGAGGCAACTGAAGCCTCATGAGAGAAATTACCCCGTCCATGATTTGGAGTTGGCGGCGGTAATTTTTGCGTTGAAGTTGTGGAGGCACTACGTTTATGGTGCAAAGGTGGAGATCTTCACGGACCACAAGAGTCTGAAGTATCTCCTAGATCAGAAGGACCTAAATATGCGGCAGCGTAGGTGGGTCGAGTTCCTGGGGGACTACGAGGTGGCAATTCAGTACATGCTAGGGAAAGCCAATGTGGTGGCAGATGCTTTGAGTAGGAAATACTCGGGGCAAGGAATTTGGATTGAAGCTCACGATGAGCGGTTAAGGCGGGACTGGGAGTCCCTTGGTTTGGAATGTGTGGCAAGAGGCGAGTCTACCATGGCTCGACTAAATTGGATTGAGATGCAGATTGACTTATGCGATCGTATTCGGGAAGCGACCCGTGTAGATGCGGAGTTCCAACCTTTCGTGGAGGAAGCTCTAAAGGGCGAGGGTAGCGCCTGGGAGATGGGTGATGGGATTCTGAGGAAGGGCGGAAGGATTTGTGTACCGCAGTTCGGCAAGCTCCGCGAGGAGTTGATGTTTGAGGCCCACTTCACTAAGTACTCCATTCACCCGGGTAGTACAAAGATGTACTTGGACTTGAAGAAGTCCTATTGGTGGCCTGGGATGAAGCGGGACGTGGCTTTGTGTGTGAGTCGGTGCCAAACATGTGCCTTGGTGAAGGCCGAATGTCAGAAGCCGGGCGGGTTCTTGAAGCCTCTTCCAATCCCCGAATGGAAATTTGATGACATCTCCATGGATTTTGTGCATGGGTTGCCTAGATCGCAGCAGGGTAATGATGCCATTTGGGTGATTGTGGACCGCTTGACCAAAGTGGCACATTTCATCCCAAACCGGATTGAGGACGGTGTGGAAAAGTTGGTGGAGTTGTACGTCCGCAATATTGTACGACTCCATGGGATTCCGAAGAGTATAGTTAGCGACCGGGATGGACGTTTCACATCTAAGGATTGGCAGTTGGTGCAGAAGAGCTTGGGCACAAAACTCAAGTTCAGTACGGCTTTTCATCCTCAAACCGATGGGCAAACTGAGTGAACGAACCGTACTTTGGAAGATATGCTAAGGATGTGTACTCTCGACTTCGGCAAGAAGTGGGAGGATCACCTCTTCATGGTGGAGTTTGCGTATAACAATAGTTACCAAGCTAGTATCAAGATGGCGCCATACGAAGCTCTGTATGGGAGGCGGTGTCGAACACCGATGTCTTGGACAGAGGCGGGAGACACCAACCTTTTAGGGAAAGAAGTGGTAGCCGACGCTAGTGAATTGGTGCGGACCATCCAAGAGCGCATGAAGGTAGCTCAAGATCGGCAGTCGAAGTATTTCAATGCTCGCCACAGGCATGTGGAATTCGTTGTGGGCAACTGGGTGTATCTTAAGATCAAGCCGTTCAAAGGCGTTTCGCGAATTCGCCGACTCAAGAAGATGAGTCCGAGATTTTTAGGACCATTCAAGGTCATCGAGCGAGTGGGAGAGGCAGCGTACCGGTTGGCGTTGTCCACAGAGCTAAGTGGATTGCATGACGTTTTTCACGTCTCCGTCATGAGGAAAGCGTTGTTAGAAGCCAGTGTGGTGATTGAGCCGACGGCGGTGCCGGTAGAGGAAGACTTGGGGACACGAGTTCGTCCAGTCGGGATAGAAGACTCAGAGGTTCGGCTATTGCGGAACAAGGAGGTCAGACTCGTAAAGGTCCGGTGGGATAATTGCGGGCGTGAGGAGCTCTCTTGGGAACGGGAGCAGACTATGCTAGAGGAGTACCCGGAATTGTTCCGCTCAGGTACTGTTTTACGTTAAGTCCTGTTTTTCCTTTATTAATTTCGTGTACGAAATTCTTTAAGGGGGGTAGAATTGTAACACCCCAAATTGTTGTAGGAGCGACGGGGATCGAATTTGGCCAAGACAGGTTTTTGGTGTAGGTGACACGGGCCCCGACACGGGCGTGTTGGAGGCCGTGTCGGCGTGTCGAGCTCGGGCCGTGTAGTCGACCAGTTCAGGTCGACGATGGTCGTGTGGTGGAACACGGCCTAGGACACGGGCGTGTCCTAGGCCGTGTCACACCTGGGCTGTGCGGTTAGGTACACGGGTAATGACACGGGCACGAACACGGGCGTGTGTAGTTGGACACGGGCGTGTCTGATGCCGTATCACCAAGCCGTGTACCTCTCTGACTGCGAAGTATTGATAAATTGCACACGGGGGGGGGGGGGGGGGGGGGGGGGGGGGGGGGGGCGTGACACGGGTCCCAACACGGGCGTGTCGCAGGCGACACGGGCGTATCGAAGGCCGTGTCACATGCCGTGTTGCTAGTTTTCAATTTTGGTCGAGACGGCGAATGAGCTACACGGCCAGGCACACGGCCGTGTGTGAACCCGTGTTCGGCCCAGTTTTTGGGATTTCAGATCTAATCCTGGCCGTTCATTTCCTTGGCTTTGGATCCGACGATGGGGGCTGCTCCTGGGTGGTTTTAGCCGGGAATAGGGTTTTGAAAACCCTTATTTCACTTGGGCACTCTCTCTCTAAAACCTAGAGAGAAGGGAGAGCTTGGAGGAGGAAGAAGGAGGTCAACTCCATCGGCCGGTGGAGATTCGGAGCTCCGTTTCGCGAGCGGAGTTCAGATCCGCGAAGGTGGGAGCGTTGCGGTGGTTTTCAACCGAGCAAATCTTCTCCATGGCTAGGAAGAGGGGACGGAAGGTAACGACGCTTCTCCTCTCGGTTTTTAGGATTTAGGATGCATGAATAACATCCCCTTCCTTTCGTATTTTGAGCGCCGAATCTCTCAAATGAGAGGGATTCGTGTAGCCTAGGTTCAAGAGGACCTCCGGGTTGAGTATGCTCATCCCGGCATGCTTTGCATTAGAGATCCGCTCCGTTAGCGGATTAGGCATTGTGGGTGAAGCCGTGGTCGCGATTGTTGGTCCGACCCGGTGATGTTGCATAGCGAGTTTTGGGGTTTCGATAGAAATCCGCAGCGGCAATGCGCCGTTGTATGTGTAAGACCCCCCTCCCGGAACACAACACACGGCACGAGGGGAGTCTTATGCCCGAAATAGCCGCCTTGCGGTAGCACTAACACACGGGTTAGCCTTTACCACAAGACGCCTATTCCGCCGGCTACAATCCATATCACAACAATTATGCCAACCCAACCATAACAGAAAAGTAAAGCTAAAAGCAGTTCATTTCACAGCTAAGTTAAAGTCCAAAAATAGCGGAAGATAACAGCACAACAGGCTTGTACAAATAAACAAGAGTCTAGAAATGTTTTGCCAAACGGCTACATGAAAACACTCACTACTGTCACTGACGGTGCCGATGGCACCACCACCTCAGGTCCTATCATCCGGGCCTGGCTGTCCTGCTGCGTAGTCCGTTGCCGCTCTACCTGCGGGGTTTCCTCCTAAAAAGGAAGACGTAGCCAACCGTTAGTCATAAGACTAAGTGGCTTCACATCCGCTCCCCGGCGACTCCTCGGCACCGGGCGGAGAAAGGAATACAGGTACAATATATATACATAAGCAAGTAAACAAGCAGGTGACAGTAAATATGGTGAAGTATAAACTACGCTACACAACTAGCAGTTCTACAAATATCCATGTAAATGACAGCAGGTATAATTAATCAGAATAGTAACTTAACTTATAAGAGTGCCCATACAAACTTATAAGTTAAGGATCGGCTTAATCGTAAAGTAACTCATCGTATAAGAGTGCCCATACAAACTTATACGATGAGGATCTTGTGTATGCAATGAATGACATGTTATGAATGTTATGTTATGACCGACTCATGCGCACGCACATGCAAGTTGCTATGTCGACACAGACTAGAAGTTCCCACTTTTCGAGCAGGTAGCTAACCTCTCAGGCGTCGTCCGTCGTGGCCAGACGACGACAGTGGAGCGGGCGTCTCCACTACTAGGTGGTATCACACTACCTATCCTAGGCCCCCGTACGCCTCAACGCTAAGAACACAACAGCGGAGCTCACATGCGTACTACGGCTCAGAAGGGGTCTTGGGTAAATGTGCACCAAGAACACAGCCCAACCTGGCCTTGATTTCGAACCGGATGGAACCTCGGAAACGCACGAGGTGCAAGCCCAACCGTTCTCATGGCACGGAGGAGATCTCGGGTTATGGACACCAAGTATCTAACCCTACCGCCCAAGGTCTACTCATTAGCTCCCATCGGTGTGACGACTGGCGAACCTGTAAACCTGCCACAATCATTATCTCAACACCGCGACACGATGAATCGTCGCACATCACATGCCCCAAAACAACTCACTCGATGCTACCCGTAGGGAGACTTCAACTCTAAGCATCGGTTGTTAATAAACCCTCGGGCTCGGATTACAGTTACAAAATACTCTTCACATAGTGTTCATCATGTTCACGCCCACCTATTCAATGATTTCACCTCAACACTACGTACATTAGATATGTTCAACACCAATTTGTATAAATATATCCTTTACCAATAGCAACTCCTAATATCTAGCCTTCCCATCCAATCCATTTCTCTACCATTGCATGGTTATCCCTTAATACACAACCAAATGAGTAACCATACTAAATTATAGTAACAACGACATTATAGTTATTTGGGAGCAGGATATCACATGAGCAAATCACAATCATTGCAAGAGTGCTAACATTATAATTTAACAAGTGCATTAACATAGGATAGTCCAATACTAAAACTGGGATTCCCGGAGCTACAGGAATCCGATCACAATACACAACCCCTTGTTGGAAAGGTATTCGCGAGGGCTACGACTTTCGTGTTGAGTCGATCGCCCAGATCTGGTCGCAACATACCAGAAATTCAACTCGAATGCGTACAGGAAACAGTTTCCTGTACAGGAATTTTCCGAACGCAGCGGACTCGAACCAGCTTTCCGTGGCTACAGGTATCGCATGGAAACGAGCAATCCCTCGTTGGAAAGGTAATTTCAAGGGCTACGACTTTTGTGTTGAGTCGATCACCCAGATCTGGCCAGAACACCTCCGAAATTGGCCACGAAGGTCGCCGTGTGCAGAAATCAGATTTCTGCACGCATCTTAAGGCGAGATGAACGGCATCCGTTCATCTTCTTCCTTGCAACGACCTCGCATAAACTTCTCCAGAAATCACACCCAACCTTATTTCTCCTTTCAAAGCCAAACCCTCAACGAAAACCCCTCTCATCTCCACTTTGAATGATGAGAAGGTTGAGGGAGACTAAGCCTAAAAACTAGGCATGGCTTATCCTAAGAACTCTCCTCCTCACCATCAAGACTCTATGGAGTCGATGTCTCTCCTACAAATAACTATAGATCTAGCACCAAGGGAGAGGGGAGGAAGCTCACCTCAAGTCCAGCGGTACCACCATGGCCGGCCATGAGCCTCGCACTCCTTCGCGGCGGCATTGTTTTTCCCTTGACGGTGACGGCGTTTTGATTCCTCCAAGGATGGCTCCGGCAAGCTCTTCCTCCTCCTCCAGCCAAGAACCCTCTCAGGAATTTCGGGGCAGAAGAAAGGGGATGAAATGCTAGGGTTTCCCAACTTTTTCCTTTTTATACATCGCAGACACGGGTAGGCACACGGCCGTGTTCCTACCCGTGTTCAGGTGACACGGCCGTGTGGCATGCCGTGTCTAGGGCCGTGTTCCTCCCAGAACCACTTTCTGCCGGGTCAGGGTTGCGGCACACGGGTGGAGACACGGCCGTGTCCCGACCCGTGTCCTTGGCACACGGCTAGGGACACGCCCGTGTCCCAACCCGTGTCCTTGGCACAGGCTAGGGACACGCCCGTGTCCCAATACCCGTGTACCTCTCTGACTGGTAAGCCTATTTTTATGAGGCACACGGGTATGGACACGGCCGTGTCCATACCCGTGTCAGCCAAAAATGCCGTTTGGCCTTGTTTTCCTCATTTCCCGCACGTCCGCACCTGTTCACCCACACCCCCATTGGGCTCACCACAGCCCCTTTGACTCAAATACGCAATCAAGGGGCCTAGCGCGAATTGGGACGTTACAAATCCTATAAACAAAATAAAAGATTTCGTCCCCGAAATCAGGGTAAGGCTATGGGAGTGAAACACATAAAAAAAAGGGAACTATGCTTTCAAATAAAATTTTACCTGGAGTAAATAATTCCGGGTAGCGCTCTTGCATCAAATCCCTTGGCTCCCATGTGCACTCTTCCTTCCCGTGATTAGACCATAGCACTTTCACCAAGGGAACACTTTTGCGGCGCAAGGTTCTTGTCTCGTTATCAACGATCCGCACCGGCTCCAGTCGCACAGACCTATCAGACGCCACGGCACCATCCGCCGTGGGGATATACTGTTCAGGCCGCAACAAAGCCTTCCGAAGCGACGATACATGGAACACGTCGTGAAGGTTCTCCAGCTCCAGTGGTAACTCCAATCGATAGGCCAGAGGGCCAATCCTTTCCACTACGACATAGGGCCCGACATACCTTGGGCTGAGCTTCTTGACTCCACGTACCCGCGACACTCCGTGCATCGGTCGAATCTTCAGGAACACCTTTATCACCCACTTGAAACTCTACCATACGGTGCCTTGCGTTGTAATATTTCGCCTGTCGGCTTTGAGCCTCTAGCATTCGATTCCGGATCAACCTAACCACCGCGTCCGTGTCATCAATATACTCATTTCCCAATGTCCTTCGGATCTTCGTCTTGCACCCAGGACAAGGGTGTTCTACACCTCCTTCCATACAAAGCTTCATGAGGTGCCATTCCAATACTAGCTTGATGACTGTTATTATAAGAGAACTCCACGAGAGGTAAGAGCCTCTCCCATGGTTCTCCTTTATCTAGCACACACAACCTCAATAGGTCCTCCAATGTTCGGATGGTTCGTTCAGATTGCCCGTCCGTTTGTGGGTGAAAGGCTGTGCTAAAGGCGAGGCGCGAGCCCAAATAAGCCTGTACAGCCCTCCATTCTCTTGAAGTAAACCGACCATCCCGGTCGGAGACGATCGTCTTTGGCACACCATGGTACCGCACAAATTGTTCCACAAAGAGACGCACTAAGACGCCCACTTGCGCCTCCTTCTTCATTGGGATAAATCGGGCTACCTTGGTCAACCGGTCAACTATCAACCCACACAGAATCATTCCCCGAGCGCGAGCGAGGTAACCCGTGGACGAAGTCCATGGAGATGTCCTCAAATTTCCATTCGGGGATGGGCAACGACTGTAGCATTCCACCGGGGCTTCGGCACTCTGCCTTCACCATTTGGCAGGCCACACAATGAGTAACAAAGTACTTGACATCCCTCTTCATGCCCGGCCAACACATCGTCTTTCTCAAATCGGTGTACATCTTCGCGATCCCCGGGTGCACCGAGTACTTGGAGCAATGGGCCTCCTTTAGAATATCCTCCCGAATGTTGTCACCTTCGGGGATGTAAAGCCGGCCACGAAAATGGACGAGGCCGTCTTTTAGGGAGTATTCTTCCGTAGTCCCATCCTCCATTGACTTGAAAGCCGGGGTTAAAGCCGCATCCTTCTTTTGTTCCGTACGGATCCGGTCTCGTATGTTGCAAACTATACTCATCGCGGCCAAATATTCGGTATACTCTTCCGGTTGATTCTTAAAGACCAAAGTGATTTCCATCTCTTGCAATGTCCGGATTAACTCCATCCTCATCAAGCGGGATTCCGTGCTCGCTTCCGGCGCTTTCCGGCTCAAGGCATCAGCTACGGAATTAACCTTCCCGGGGTGGTAGTTCAAGGTGAAATCATAGTCGCACAAGAACTCCAACCACCGCCGCTGTCTCAAGTTTAACTCCTTTTGGGTGTGAACGTACTTCAGATTTTTGTGATCCGAGTAGATCTCGCAGTGGACGCCGTATAAATAATGCCTCCACATCTTCAAGGCGAATACCACCGCTCCCAACTCTAGATCATGCACCGGGTAGCTGGCTTCATGCTTCTTCAACTGTCTTGAAGCATAAGCGATCACATGCCCATTCTGCATCAACACAGCTCCCATCCCTTGATACGACGCATCCGTGTAAACTTGAAAGCCCTCCTTCCCAGATGGAAGAGCTAGGATGGGTGCAGTCGTCAATCTGTCTTTCAACTCTTGGAATGCAGCTTCGCACTGGGGTGTCCATTCAAACGGCACACCCTTCTTGGTCAGCGTAGTAAGGGGAAGGGCGATCTTCGAGAAGCCTTTCACGAACTTGCGATAGTACCCGACAAGTCCAAGAAAGCTTCGTATGTCGGCCGCTGACTTCAATGGCGACCACTCCTTCACGGCCCGCACCTTGGCCGGATCTACTGCTAGCCCCGCCCCACTAATCACATGGCCCAAGAACGCGACCTCTCGAAGCCAAAACTCACATTTGCTGAACTTGGCAAACAAAGTGTGCTCCTTTAGTTTCCTCAGCACTAAAGTTAGATGTTCGGCGTGTTCTGCTTCAGTCTTGGAGTAGACTAGGATATCATCGATGAACACGATGACAAAGATGTCCAAATAAGGGCCGAACACCTTGTTCATCAAGCTCATAAAGGCGGAAGGGGCGTTTGTGAGCCCAAACGGCATCACGGTGAATTCATACAAACCATATCTCGAACTGAACGCCGTCTTCTGAATGTCATCTTCTTGTATCCTCAACTGATAATATCCCGAACGCAGATCTAACTTGGAGAACCAATACGATCCCACCAATTGATCGAATAATTCATCAATGCACGGTAGGGGATAGGTGTTCCGCACCGTTAACCGGTTCAACTCTCGATAATCAATACATAACCGCAAGGTGCCATCCTTCTTTTTGACGAACAAAACGGGCGCTCCCCAAGGCGACGAGCTTGGGCGAACGAACCCTGCTTCCACCAATTCCTGAAGCTGAACTCTAAACTCTGCAAGTTCCTTCGGAGCCATTCGGTATGGAGCTCGCGAGACGGGCTTGGCACCCGGAATTAGCTTGATTTGGAAGTCCACTTCCCTATGCGGGGGTAGTCCTGGCAATTTCTCGGGAAATACCTCGGGAAATTCTCGCACCACCCGCACATCCTTGACCTCTAATGTCAATTTCTTCAACTCGAAACAAATTACATAGACCTCGTCCCCTTCCATATGAGATTTCATAACTTGGATTGAAGATAATAATTTACGGGGTGCGAATTTAATACCTTGGAAGATGACTTCCGAGTCTCCATGCCTCAACATAACTTGCTTCTCCGCACAATTGATCCTGGCGTGGTGCCAGTCCAACCACTTCATGCCCAGGATGAGATCGAACTCCGGGATTCTTAACACTGTAGCCGGAGTTTCAAAGAACTTTCCTCCAATAAGGGTGTCGAAGTCGCAACTTGCTGACGACGTCATCTCAGAGCCGTCCGGAAGGCGCACCCTTTGAGTAATGCCCGTGAAGTGTTGCACTCCTTCCAAGTCCTTCACGAAGTCCTCCGAAATGAACGAGTGAGACGCACCCGTGTCAAATAACGTATAGGCGGGTCTCCCGCTAACCACGACAGTGCCTAGGTTCCAAAAGGGTAATCACTATTCAGAATAGCGCGTATCATTTGTATCATAAATCCAACAAGTCATATAATATTAAAACAATTTTGCACGTACCGGTGATGACTTCCTGCGGATTTCTCTCCTGAGTCATATCCAATGCGAATACATGCTCCCGTGCATGTCCTTGATTTCTCCCTGGTGGTCCTCTTCCTCGGCCACGCATGTGCCCTCGTCCCCGTGGAGCTACTGGAGGGGGAGCAATAGGGGCACCCCCGATCAGTCGCGGGCAAACTCGTCGGACATGCCCCGGTTGGTTGCACTCAAAACATATCATCTCACGTCGGCCCCCAGGTTGTTGATAATATTGCTGCTGCGGTGGTGGTGGTAAAGGTAGTGGTTGCGGAGTTGGGTACTCCACCCGATAGTTCCGGTTGTCCCACCGACCGCCTCTGTGGTTTCCCCTTCCTCTGCCATGATCATTCCGCCTTCTATTACTAGGGCCGACTTCAATTACTCCTTCCGCAGGTCTCTTGCCACATCCCATGTGGTCCGCCTCCAGTCTCTTTGCCATGTCAATGATTTCTGCCAGGCTTCCATCGGCTATAAACAAAAGGGCCTGCCTCAGGGGATCCCTTAACCCTTTGTAGAAGCGCTTCGCGTAGCCTCTATCGTCCAACTCATAGGAATCGGCAAACCTAGCGAGGTGTTGGAACTCCCTCTGGTACTCCGTTACCGAATTCGATCCCTGCTTCAGCTGCAGAAATTTTTCTTCAAGTCCATCCCGAGCAGAAGAAGGGATGAAGTGCTCCAGAAAAGCCTCGGTGAACTCGTTCCAACCGATGTCCGTGTACAACCGCCCTTGGAAGATGGAGCCCATGAGGGACTTCCACCACCTTTTGGCGTGCAGCTCTAGCAGCGTCACTACCAACGTCACCGCCATGCTGTTCGGACATCTTATGCCAGCCATCAATTCCTGCACGGTATCAAGCCATTCCTCGGTACGCACCGGCGATTCTGTCCCAAGATAGGCAGGAGGGGACAGGGCACGGAAGGTGCTCAACCAGTTGGAGCTTGGCGCTTGTTGTTGCACCGGAGCTTGCTGGGCTTTAAATGCATCCAATATGGCTGACAGCGTTTGTCCCATTTCCGACTGCTGGAATTGTGAAGGGACGGAAGGGGTAGGAGTGCCCCCAACCGGCTCCACCTGCGCTGGGACCTATACGTAAAGTACAAATTAGGGTCGGGTTGGCTAAAACTAATGTCAAAGTTGGACAACTTAGTGTGAATTACATATGGGCACACCACTGCTTCCGCTAAGTCGGTTTGTCCCCAAACCGACTATCGAATGGGAGTGGCCCATTGTTACCTGACTGCTGTAGGTGAAGATCGGCTAAGTCTGATACCATTTGTAAGACCCCCTCCCGGAACACAACACACGGCACGAGGGGAGTCTTATGCCCGAAATAGCCGCCTTGCGGTAGCACTAACACACGGGTTAGCCTTTACCACAAGACGCCTATTCCGCCGGCTACAATCCATATCACAACAATTATGCCAACCCAACCATAACAGAAAAGTAAAGCTAAAAGCAGTTCAGTTCACAGCTAAGTTAAAGTCCAAAAATAGCGGAAGATAACAAGCACAACAGGCTTGTACAAATAAACAAGAGTCTAGAAATGTTTTGCCAAACGGCTACATGAAAACACTCACTACTGTCACTGACGGTGCCGATGGCACCACCACCTCAGGTCCTATCATCCGGGCCTGGCTGTCCTGCTGCGTAGTCCGTTGCCGCTCTACCTGCGGGGTTTCCTCCTAAAAAGGAAGACGTAGCAACCGTTAGTCATAAGACTAAGTGGCTTCACATCCGCTCCCCCGGCGACTCCTCGGCACCGGGCGGAGAAAGGAATACAGGTACAATATATATACATAAGCAAGTAAACAAGCAGGTGACAGTAAATATGGTGAAGTATAAACTACGCTACACAACTAGCAGTTCTACAAATATCCATGTAAATGACAGCAGGTATAATTAATCAGAATAGTAACTTAACTTATAAGAGTGCCCATACAAATTTATAAGTTAAGGATCGGCTTAATCGTAAAGTAACTCATCGTATAAGAGTGCCCATACAAACTTATACGATGAGGATCTTGTGTATGCAATGAATGACATGTTATGAATGTTATGTTATGACCGACTCATGCGCACGCACATGCAAGTTGCTATGTCGACACAGACTAGAAGTTCCCACTTTTCGAGCAGGTAGCTAACCTCTCAGGCGTCGTCCGTCGTGGCCAGACGGCGACAGTGGAGCGGGCGTCTCCACTACTAGGTGGTATCACACTACCTATCCTAGGCCCCCGTACGCCTCAACGCTAAGAACACAACAGCGGAGCTCACATGCGTACTACGGCTCAGAAGGGGTCTTGGGTAAATGTGCACCAAGAACACAGCCCAACCTGGCCTTGATTTCGAATCGGATGGAACCTCGGAAACGCACGAGGTGCAAGCCCAACCGTTCTCATGGCACGGAGGAGATCTCGGGTTATGGACACCAAGTATCTAACCCTACCGCCCAAGGTCTACTCATTGGCTCCCATCGGTGTGACGACTGGCGAACCTGTAAACCTGCCACAATCATTATCTCAACACCGCGACACGATGAATCGTCGCACATCACATGCCCCAAAACAACTCACTCGATGCTACCCGTAGGGAGACTTCAACTCTAAGCATCGGTTGTTAATAAACCCCTCGGGCTCGGATTACAGTTACAAAATACTCTTCACATAGTGTTCATCATGTTCACGCCCACCTATTCAATGATTTCACCTCAACACTACGTACATTAGATATGTTCAACACCAATTTGTATAAATATATCCTTTACCAATAGCAACTCCTAATATCTAGCCTTCCCATCCAATCCATTTCTCTACCATTGCATGGTTATCCCTTAATACACAACCAAATGAGTAACCATACTAAATTATAGTAACAACGACATTATAGTTATTTGGGAGCAGGATATCACATGAGCAAATCACAATCATTGCAAGAGTGCTAACATTATAATTTAACAAGTGCATTAACATAGGATAGTCCAATACTAAAACTGGGATTCCCGGAGCTACAGAAATCCGATCACATTGCACAACCCCTCGTTGGAAAGGTATTCGCGAGGGCTACGACTTTCGTGTTGAGTCGATCGCCCAGATCTGGTCGCAACATACCAGAAATTCAACTCGAATGCGTACAGGAAACAGTTTCCTGTACAGGAATTTTCCCGAACGCAGCGGACTCGAACCAGCTTTCCCGTGGCTACAGGTATCGCATGGAAACGAGCAACCCCTCGTTGGAAAGGTAATTTCAAGGGCTACGACTTTCGTGTTGAGTCGATCACCCAGATCTGGCCAGAACACCTCCGAAATTGGCCACGAAGGTCGCCGTGTGCAGAAATCAGATTTCTGCACGCATCTTAAGGCGAGATGAACGGCATCCGTTCATCTTCTTCCTTGCAACGACCTCGCATAAACTTCTCCAGAAATCACACCCAACCTTATTTCTCCTTTCAAAGCCAAACCCTCAACGAAAACCCCTCTCATCTCCACTTTGAATGATGAGAAGGTTGAGGGAGACTAAGCCTAAAAACTAGGCATGACTTATCCTAAGAACTCTCCTCCTCACCATCAAGACTCTATGGAGTCGATGTCTCTCCTAAAATAACTATAGATCTAGCACCAGGGGAGAGGGGAGGAAGCTCACCTCAAGTCCAGCGGTACCACCATGGCCGGCCATGAGCCTCGCACTCCTTCGCGGCGGCATTGTTTTTCCCTTGACGGTGACGGCGTTTTGATTCCTCCAAGGATGGCTCCGGCAAGCTCTTCCTCCTCCTCCAGCCAAGAACCCTCTCAGGAATTTCGGGGCAGAAGAAAGGGGATGAAATGCTAGGGTTTCCCAACTTTTTCCTTTTTATACATCGCAGACACGGGTAGGCACACGGCCGTGTTCCTACCCGTGTGCAGGTGACACGGCCGTGTGGCATGCCGTGTCTAGGGCCGTGTTCCTCCCAGAACCACTTTCTGCCGGGTCAGGCTTGCGGCACACGGGTGGAGACACGGCCGTGTCCCGACCCGTGTCCTTGGCACACGGCTAGGGACACGCCCGTGTCCCAACCCGTGTCCTTGGCACACGGCTAGGGACACGCCCGTGTCCCAATACCCGTGTACCTCTCTGACTGGTAAGCCTATTTTTATGAGGCACACGGGTATGGACACGGCCGTTTCCATACCCGTGTCAGCCAAAAATGCCGTTTGGCCTTGTTTTCCTCATTTCCCGCACGTCCGCACCTGTTCACCCACACCCCCATTGGGCTCACCACAGCCCCTTTGACTCAAATACGCAAACAAGGGGCCTAGCGCGAATTGGGACGTTACAGTATGTATGCGTTTTCCCCCTCATATTTGAGTAAGTACTCGTAGTTGCAACCGGACGAGGTTAGCTCCGCTTTGTGCGGTAGATGGTTTCCTTGGAGCACGGGAAAGACACGGTGCGAGTGGCGATTGGGGTGGGGAAACCTTTGTTTGTGCTGTGCTAAGGCACAGCTATGTCTCCGTGGTCGGCTGGCTATCCCGTGGCGCGCAAGTCATGTGGGGGAAGTGTCCCAGCGAGACTAGCCCCTTCTGTGGACTGACGAGAATGTCGAGCGGAGGACAAGCCCGGGCAATGTGGCCATGAGCGGGTGGGGTCCAGCAAGGCTTCTTAGAATCGGTTAGTGTGAGACGGAACCCTGACGTGCGAAGTCAGAATATGCGGGCAAGCCCCGGGGTATATGACCCTTGTGCGGGTGGGGCCTTTACAAGGTTTCGTGTGACGGCGTGTGTGCCGTTAGGGACATGGTGGTTCCCTTGTGTTTGCGGCTTTAAGCCAATGGGGAAACGGAAGTACCCAGTGTTTGATATTGTGCTAGATGCATACGAACTAGGGCGCCTTGGGTGAAACCCGGGTTGCATTCATGCTGCATAGTAGGCCCTTTCACCTTGTACAAAACATAGAGAACATGTATGCTGTATGAGACATCCAAGCCTATTTTACCGCTTTAATATATTTGATCTTTTGGTATACGAAGTGCTAACTTGCAGCTGGAGTGGTACCCCGGGGTCCGATAGGGACGGCCGGGAGGAGATGTGTTTGTTACACAGTAGAGGTCAGCCTTGGCTGACCCACGTTACTTCAAATCCTTACAGGGCAAGGATCGCATGCAGGAGCTAGCGCGCCGGACGAAAAGCCCTAAGCCTCATGAAGTGTTGTTGTGCTTGGTTTCTCCTTTTATGTTTGCTACTTTTGTTATGTTTATGTCCGGCTTGCTTGCTGAGGTAGCCTAGAAGTGCCTGGCACATTGATATATTTTGGACTATTATTGTGTAAGGCCTTAAGGCCATTTGACACTCTATCGTTAGTGGATAACTTCTGTCGGTTTGTTCTGTTTCCGCTGTGTTTGTCTGGAGTTTTGAGATTGGGTAGTTTTCATATCATCTTTTAATACTATAGCTGTGGCGTCCGTATGTTGTGGGGCCCCGGCCGGACCCATATTATATGGTCTTTACAGGGGAGGTGTTACACCGGGCGTAGTAGAGCCCTTCTCAGCGAAAAAATGTGGAAGACGTCGTGTAGAGCTGCCAGCTCTGGTGGCAACTCCAGCCTATAAGCTAGGGCCCCGATCCGCTCCAGGATCCTGTAAGGGCCCATATACCTAGGGCTGAGCTTCTTTCTTCGACCGCGCACTCGTGAAACTCCATGCATGGGCCGGATCTTCAAAAACACTCGGTCCCCCACCTGAAATTCCAAGTGACGATGTCGGGCATCATAGTACTTAGCTTATCTGCTCTGCGCCTCTAATATCTTGTCTCTAATCAGTCTCACCTGAGCCTCGGTGTATTCAACAAAGTCCAATCCCAACGCCTTTGGATCCTCGTCCTGAACCCAAGAAAGCGGGGTCCTGCATTTCCGTCCATACAAGGCTTCATAAGGCGCCATCCTGATGCTAGACTGGTAGCTGTTATTATAGGAGAACTCGACCAACGATAATATCTTCTCCCACGGCTCCCCTCGGTCCAGTATACACATTCGTAGTAGATCCTCCAACGTCCTGTTGGTGCGCTCTGTCTGCCTGTCCGTTTGAGGGTGGAAGGCTGTACTGAAGGTTAATCGGGTGCCCAGATATGCATGCACTGACCGCCACTCCCTGGATGTAAACTGTCCATCGCGGTCCGACACTATCGTCCGGGGCACGCCATGATATCGGATATACTGCTCCACGAACTTCCGTACCCGCACTCCCACCGAGTCATCCTTCCTGATTGGTATAAAGCAGGTCACCTTCATCAACCGATCAACAATCACCCAGATCGAGTCATTCCCTGTTCGAGACCGGGGAAGCCCATGTATAAAATCCATAGCAATATCATCAAACTTCCACTCAGGCACCGGGAGTGGCTGCAACAGTCCTGCGGGGTTCCTGCACTCCGCCTTCACCAACTGACATGCCTCGCAATGGGTCACGAAGTACCTAATGTCCTTCTTCATCCCTGGCCAAAACATTATCTTCTTCAGATCTGCCGTCATCTTGGTGATCACCGGGTGTATAGAGTATCTGCTATAATGCGCCTCCGCCATGATGTCCTCCCGAATCCGGCCTCCTGCGGGTATATATACTCTGCCTCTGAAATGTAGCAATCCATCTCTCAGGGAATAATCTCATGTCAAACCCTCCTCCAAGGCTCGGAATATCGACTCTGCCCATGCATCTGTCCTCTGCCCGTCCCGGATGCGGTCCCAAATATCATCTATGGCCACCATCGATGCCAGATACTCCCTATACTGATGGCGCCGCCATCCCCCGACATGTTGACTTGGAGCGTCCCCCACCGGATGACATTGGTGATCCGGTACATGTCAAAGATCCACGTCATGTTGCCGAAGAAGATCCCCTTCCGGATGACTATAGTGACCCGGTTGATGTTGGTGCCGGCTCACACTTGATGTTCCCTCGCCGCCTTGAGATGATGATTTACTTGTTGGTGCCGTTGTTCGTCTCCATATGGAGCTTGAAGATCTTTATGACCGTGTTGCAAGTCGGAATGTTGAAACATTGACGCGACATCCACCGCCATCGCCGCGTCATTTTAATGTTGGAACTTTGCCACGACATCCACCGCCATCGCCGCGTCATTTAAATTATTATTTCAGATTTTATAATTATGTTTTTAATTGGCCTATGTTTAGCCAAAGTTTTAATTATTTGTCATTTCATTTTGGCCTTTGTTTAGCCACATTTGGGGTGCTTATAACCCTTGTCTTTGTAAAGCCTATATAAGGCTATGTTGTATTGGATTTTGAGAAGATTGAATGAAAAATTAAAAACCTAATTTCAGATTTTGGAATTACCTTCTCCTCTTTCCTCTTCCTCTTGGCCGCCCCCTACCTTTCTCTTTCCCTCTTTGGCCGCCGGCCTCCCTCCTCCCCTTCCAAGGCTTCGGCCACCTCCTCTCCTCCTCCCTTCCCTCTATCATCTTTCTCTACTCAAGGGTTACCCCTAGCCGCCTCCCCACCTCCATCCCAACACCATCCATAACCCTATCCTTACCAAAAACTGATTCCTTTGGTGAGATCCAAATCAGCCCCATCTTCTAATCCAAGAGAAGAATCGGCCAAAGCTTGAGGTGAATCTTGTGAAACTTCAACGGCTTCAGAAGGCAATGAAGAACATGGAGTTTCCCCCCAACCGGCACGCTTTCGGTGGATCCGGAATGGAGCGATCCAAAGAGAGTTAAATCAGAATCATCCATTCCGGTTGGGTAACGAACGTCTCCACTCTTGTGTGTTTCTCTCTTAGATCTTTTCTTTGGGCATTTAGCATATCGTGTGATTTGTGATTGGAAGAATTTTCGTGGATAATATCTATTAAATTATTGTTATTGTTATTGATTCCCTTTTGAATTCGTGAGGCGTGGCGGCCCTCATTTTATTTTCGTTGGGAGAGAACCACCCGTTATCCGAATCCTTATTTTCGGTGGTGTCTCTTTTGGTACAACGTACGCTCGACCGAACCGTGTGGGTTCATTTTTCTTGAGAGGATCTTGGCCTATAGCCTTGATATTATCTTAAGGGGCCTAGCGAACCCCCCGAATTCTATTAAATTAATTGTGGCAACTTGCGTAGTGGCTGTGTTTATTCTTCGTGTGAGCGTAATAGTAATTATAATTAAGCGAGCGTGTGAACCCCTTAGCCGTTACGGTGTCGAAACCCTTGGCCTACACCATATACAGCTCTGGATCATCCTCGGACACTAGGGATATCTGCATATCTCTGAAGGACCGGACTAGATCCATGGACATAACTTGGGCCCGGCTTCGGAAGTGGCAGCTCTCCGACTCAACGCGTCAGCCACCACGTTTGCCTTCCCTGGATGGTAGTGCATCTCATACTGATAATATGCTAAGAACTTCACCCAGCGCCTCTGTCTGATATTCAGCTCCTTCTGTGTGTCCACGTATTTCAGGTTCTTGTGGTCGGAGTAGATGTCATAGTGGACTCCATAAAGATAATGGCGCCAGACCTTTAGAGCAAAAACGACCGCTCCCATCTTAAGGACGTGCACTGGGTAGTTCTGCTCGTGCTTCTTCAACTAGCAAGACGCATATGCAATCACATGGCCCTTCTGCATCAGTACAGCTCCCATACCCTGGTAGGAAGCGTCGGTGTAGACTTGAAAACCTTCTCTCGCCGAGGGGAGAGTAAGTATGGGGGCCGAGGTGAGTCGATCCTTCATCTCCTGGAAAGCCGCCTGGCACTGCATGGTCCAAATGAAAGGTGCCTCCTTCGTCAAAGATGTGAGTGGGAGGGAAATTTGGGAGAACCCCTCCACGAACTTCTGGTAATAACCAGCAAGTCCTAGAAAGCTTCGTACATCGGTGGCTGACTTCAACTGCGGCCAATCTCGAACTGCCTGAATCTTTGCCGGATCCACTGCCAACCCGGCTCCGCTGATAATATGGCCTAGAAAGCCCACCTCCTTCAACCAGAACTGACATTTGCTAAACTTTGCATATAGGTGATTCTCCCACAGTCTCTGTAGGGTCAGTGCTAGATGGAGAGTGTGCTCCTCCTCCGTTCTCGAGCAGATGAGGATACCATCGATAAACACAATGAAAAACACATCTAGGTACTCCTTGAAAACCTGGTTCATGAGGGTCATAAACGCCGAAGGTGCATTCGTGAGCCTGAAGGGCAGTACTGTAAACTCAAACAATCCATATCTGCTACTAAAAGCAGTCTTCTGAATATCCTCCTCTCGAATCTGAAGCAGGTAGTAGCCCGACCTCAAATCAAATTTTGAAAAGAAGTGCGCACCTTCCAGCTGGTCGAACAGCTCGTCTATCCATGGGAGCGGATAGGTATTCCGGACGGTCAGCCTATTTAGTGCTCGATAATCGATGCACAGGCGAAGTGTCCCATCCTTCTTCTTCACGAATAGGACCGGGGCTCCCCATAGCGAGGAACTCGGTCTAACAAATCCCGCCTCCACAAACTCCTGTAACTGAGTCTGAAACTCCGCCAACTCCTTCGGGGCCATCCGATAAGGGGCCCTAGATGCCGGCTTGGCCCCCGACACAAGCTGTATCTAAAAGTCCTGCTCTCGGTCGGAGGTAGTCCTGGTAGTTTCTCTGGAAAGATGTTTGCGAAATCTTGCACCACCAGGATGTCTGTCACAGACTCCTTGACTTCTTCCATCTCAAATAGGATCTGATAGACCTCCTCTCCCTGCAGATGGGCCTTAACGGCCTATACCGAAGATAAGAATATTCGAGAGACAGGTCTTATACCTTCGATGACAATGAAAGAGTCCCCGTGTCTCACGGTGATCTTCTTCGCTTGGCAATCAACTTTGGCATGGTTCCAGTGCAGTCATACCATGCCCAGGATCAAGTCGTAGTCTGTCATCTTAAAAATCGTCGCTGGAGCCTCGAACGCCTTTCCACCAATTTCTGCCTCCATATTGCAGTGGTCCGTGGTAAGGAGCTCAGATCCATCCGGTAGTTGCACCCTCATCTTTGAGCCCGTGAATCGGTCCACTCCTTCGAGTCCTTCTACGAACGTCTCCGACACAAAGGAGTGGGTAGCTCTAGTATCGAACAACGTGCGGGCAGGCTTTCCACTGATGAAGACTATACCTAGAGTGATTAGATTTCTTAGAGTTCTATAATGAGTTTTCTTTCCTTACTAATCTATCTAGTGTGGTTCTAAGTTTTTAACAACTGAAAGGGAAATTCTATGAAATTAAAGAAGCATTGCAGCGTACCTGCTATGACCTGCTCCGGATTCTGAGGCTGCGAAAGGTCCAAACTATATACCTGCTCCTTTCCCTATCTACGATCTCCCTCCTGGTATCCACAACCGCGGCCGCGTCCTCGGCCTCCGTAATGCTGAGCTGGTGGGCCACCCTATGATGGTGGAGGTGGTGCCCCCCTCATCGGGCAGTTCCTCTGGATGTGCCCAATATTATGACAAAGGAAGCACTCTGGTGGGGGATACGCCATTCCCCCGGGTCTCGGCATCTCCTGCAACCGAAGAGGTTGAAGGGCCAATATCACCTGCTCCCTCGGCTCCTGCCTCACTTCCTGAAGAGGCTGGTCCTCTGTCCTTCTCCCCTCTTGTATAGCACCTCATCGCTGGTCATTTCTGACTCTCCGTCCCTGATCCTCTGCTGGTCTCTTCCGGCCCCGAGTGGTGTGCCAATCGTCCTCAATCCTCATTGCCATTTCCAAAATCCGGGAGATAGGACCATAGGATACAAACAACAAAGCCTCCCTCAAGTCCTCCCGCAGGCCCTTATAGAACCTCTTGATTTACCCTACTTCGTCCAGCTGGTAAGAATCTGCATTTCGAGTCAGATGGTCGAACTGCCGATGGTACTCCACCACCGTCCGGGTGCCCTGCTTTAGCTGTAAGAACCGCTCCTCCAACTCATCCCTGGCAGACTGCAGAATGAAATACTCCAGCAGCACGGCCCTGAACTCTTCCCAGGTACCCTCCACAACCTTCCTATGGGAAAATGTCGTGTCCAACAACGTCTTCCACCACCTCTTGGCATGAGACTCCAGGCAAGAGACAACCAGAGCCACCCTCTCCTCCCAGGGACACCGTATCCCGGTCAGCATCTCGTACATAATATCCAGCCACTCTTCCGTCCGAACCGCCGACTCTGTCCCCAAGTAGGACGGGTGAGAAAGTCCTCGGAAGATGCTCAACCAGTTGGCCCCCGGATTTGGCTGCGGGACCGGAACCTGCTGGGCCCTGAAAGCCTCCAAAATGGCAGTCAGAGTCTTTCCCATATCTGATTGAAGGAAAGGAGTGGGGACCGGTGGAGGTGGTGCAACGTCCTGAGCCTGTTGAACTCCACCTTGTGGCTTAGGCTGTGTTGGAGGCTGCGTAACAAAAACCCATACTTGAGAAAACGTTTATTTTTTTTACTAAAAGTGGACAATTTATATGTGATCCCCATATGGGCACACCACTGCTTCCGCTGCTTAGTTTGTCCCATAACTACACTCGAGTGGGGGTGACCCAGGGTTAGTGGACTGCTACCTTTTTCAGTTCGATGTTTGCTCCTATACCACTTGTAAGACCCCACCGTTTTTTTTAAACCCGGGGTCTTAGGCCCAGAATCGCCGCTTTGCGGTGACACCTTCACATCCTGAAGGGTCATCACCACAAGGCGCTGATTCTGCCGGCCAATTTGATCACAGAAAGGTAGCATAAAATGAAGTAAGTAAAAGCAAGACCATTAAAATAAATCGCATATATAGAAATAAAACTCCACGAAGGTAGTGTCCACAGAATAGTATATCAGAGTACTAAAAATACGGGCTTAAGCCCGGTGCAACATGTCCTCACTACAAATCACACATGCGAAAGCAAAAACAGAAACTACTCAAGTTCGAGACTCACGGTCCCGGCTGTATGAACTCCGGAGCTAGACTGCCCCATCTCCAAGCGCACCGGTCTCTGGGGCTGCTGCTCGATGCTGGGCTCCACGATCCCCTAAATGATACGGTTCGAAAACCGTTGTTCATAAAGACTAAGCCCTATCATCCTCTACACCTTCCCCCATGGCTCCTAGGTACCGAGCGGAGAGGAAGAAAGGGAAGGACATGAAGGTGGAGAATGAATCAAAAGAAAACAGGTGGCAGCGGAACTAATCTAGCAATTCTATAATAAATATGACAGAAACAGAAAGTAGGAAAAGTAACCTTAACTTATGTGCGGAAGCGCATAAGCCAAGGGATCTTCTGCCAGGCTCCCATCGTATAAAGTGTCCCATACCACTTATACGTTGGGGTGTAGGTTATCAAACAGCAGCATATATATATTGAATTTAACCTTAATTTATAAACTTGCCCACACAAGCTTATAGACCAAGGGGTCGTTTTGCAGGTCTTAATGTATAAGCATCCTATACCACTTATACTTTAGGTGTCAGGGTTAAATGAATCGATTATGCTATGACATGCAAGTGGGTATGATGGAACATGCAAGTGCAACTCACACACCTGACTCTGTGCACACAGACCTTTAGTTCCCCTTTTTGGAGTCGTTACCTCCCAGGATACCTCCGTAGTGGCAGACGGAAGCGGTGGGTTGGGCCTCGCCCACCCTTAAACCAGTAAAGCACTACCGGTCAGACCTATCGTACGCCTCAACGCTTGGTGCACTAAGCGGACGCCTGTGTACTCTTGCCGGCAGGCGCACATGACTTAGCTTTAGCGAAGTGAAAAAACCACACTTGCCGAGTCAGCGTATTGGCGTCGGTGCATAGACCCTCCAATACCGAAGTCCCACCACCTTAATTTTCATTCCTTTTATGCACATGCAAATTTAATCGTAATCACACAAAAACCGAGCCGAAGCTCCCCGGACCAAAACGTTCGTCTCTTAACCAACCGAGCCGAAGCTCCCCGGACCATTTCGTCCGTCTCTTAACCAACCGAGCCGAAGCTCCCATCAATCTTCCTGTGATAACAGTGTTTGTGAAAGGTGCAACCCTAATTACTATGCTACTCTTGTCAGCTTATTATTACAGTTTACGTTAACCCAGGACTGCCCCCGGTATTCCCCGTGAAGGTCTTTCAAAGGGCACTAGGAACTATGATGGTAGCTGAAGCTCATCATTCCCTTTCGCAAGGCACTTCTTGTTATTGGTTGAATTCCATTTCCCATTCCTTTCTCATGTTACGATAAGCTAACCTTGGGTGATTTTTGACCTTCCACTCTTCGGGGAAGACGATCTTTCGTCAAACCCGAGCACCTCTTAACTTTAGTTAACACCACTTCTCTTTATTTTTCATTTCATTCTATTGCGATATCATCCACATCTATCCTCCCAGACAAAATGGCTAACTCCAACACTATCCCAGATCATGTCCTATTGCAATTTAACAATTTTCTATATGCAGACCAACCTAGACTAAATGTCGAACCGGTTAGGCAATGATCCAATATTCATCCAAATGCCCTAAGTTATTTACTGGAGACTTATCACGATATAATTAGCCTAAATCCAGAATGTGGTAATTTTCCTAATATATCTGACATTTAATTAATTTCCTCAAAAATTCCAAGGGCTACCGGTTTGAACAGGAACTACCCTAAGTTCTCATGCAAGATGTCCAACAAAATTATAATAAATAGTCTGTTATCTCAATATGGTAAATCCAAAGTATCATAATTTTTCTATCATCAAAAGGGCACTAAAACTATTTTAGCCATAGCTTCTATATTTTGTTATTTGTGAATCAAGTACAGAGAATATTCTTCCAAAAATTATAAATATATTATACTATGCAGATAAAGCCTTAAAAATAACATTGGGCCATTTTCATAATTTTTTAGTAATAATATAATCAATAATTAATTTCCAAAGCATAGAACCCCTTTTTAACATTTGTGAAGGAAGTACTGCATTTACTCAACTAAAAATTATACAAAAATTCAAGGGTAACCATTCAGTCCTAAAACATTACTTCCAAGATTTCATGAGATTTCAATGATCAGAAAGATACAAATAATTAAAACATCAATTAGGGCTATAATAAGGTTTACAAATGCAGTGTTGGAAATAAAACTTCATAAAATTCCAGTAAAATTTCTATAAATTCTACCCACTACAAAACTCACTCTACCCAAGTTTCACAGCCTTTAGATAATGTTAAGTGACGGATTGTGCTTAAATAGTATTTTACCCTAAAGCTAAGATTAGGGTTTTGAGGTATCTACCTATCTCCAAATTCTTCAAGATTCCATCCAGATGATTTATATTATGTTAATGTCGACTCTACTGAATCTCAAGACAATATTAGAGCAATTGCCCCCATGTCCTTCACAACCCTATAAACCCTCCATTTAGGGTTTGAGCTTGGATCCTAGGGTAAACAAACCCCTATTCTCACCATTTTCTCCAAGTGGGTTATAATAACCCTTCCAAGTCAGTGGTCGAAATATCAGCCTCTATTGAGGTGATTTGACCATTCCAACTTCTAGTCCACTTTTTACTCAAAAATGCCTCACTATTGAGTAGTTAAGAATCGGTGACTCCCTATCCAAAACTCATCTCAATGAGTTGAAAATTTGTGCAGAGCTAAGTTTTATAGCCAAGGACCACTCACCAAAATTTGGGAGGGTTTGGAGTTCATTTGACCACTTAAATAAATTCCTCTAAATTTATTAAATTAAAACAAAAACTTTAGGAAAAGTATCTCCAAAAATTCTCATTTTTGGACAGCCTCTAGGTATGGCTAATAGTAACCCCCTTCCCAAATTTCAAGTCATTTGGACAGAGGAAGAAGAGTGGGCATCCATTTTAGTTTCTGCCCAACTCTAGGTACAACCCCCATTAAAACCGGTGCTGCGGTCAAACCGCTTACCCAAACGAGTTGAAATCAATTTTAAATTAAACTAGACTCGAAGGGCTACAACTTTCATGATTGACCATTTTTCCTAAAGCGGCCTCTAAATGCTTCGGTTTGCAGCATCAAAATAAGCCTATTTTAGGTATATTTACCTTATATATTATGTACTTAATTTTCATATTATAATAATGTTTTACTATTCATCTCCCCTACCAAACAGAACCCGAAACAGAAACTCAGAAAAACCATATTTCCTGTAACCCTTCCGTGATCCGTCACCGGACGTCCGGTCACTTACCTGGCCAGCCACCACCACCACCACCTCTGTCGAGGCGATGGCTATCGGTCGGTGGTGGTTTGGCCGCCGGAGGTAGCGGTTTCCGGCGTACCCGAAAAATATATTTTTCATGGTTTTCCATGAAAATTCGAGATAAGTTCGGCTTCGTTGAGCACGAACTTCATTCCTAAGATCCTAAGATCTACCCATAAGAGAAGAAGTAGAGGAGGACCTTGTTCGCAGTTTGAAGACGAGATGAACGTCGGATTGTCATGGCGCGGTGGCAGCATTCCTGAACTTCTCCTACAGCAAGAGCAGAAATATGAATTTGTTTGGTCTAGAGTGTAACCTTCTCCTCTTGCTCTAAGGGGGCTTTTATAGGTCTCCAAGTGGGGAGGGGAAAGGATGAAACATTCATGGCCATGAATGCCCTCTCTCCCTCTCTTAATATTATTTCGGTTATGGTGTAGGGATGGAAACAGTGGAAGATGAGAAGACTTATCCAGGTGGCGATTTCCTATTGGGTCAACTCTTCCTCATTTTATTAAGTATTCAGAGAAAGAAATGGCTCATAAATACCCCTGCTGTAAATTCCCATAATCAGAATTGATTATGACTACGGTTATAGAAATTTCCAGCCTGGCTGACGTTTCGGCCCTTGTCACGGGCGTATCACGTAGGTCACGGGCATGACAGGCCCTTGTGGAAAGTTCTGAGTTCGACGATCGTCTAACTGAGTTCGACGATCGTCGAAGGGGGGGTCACGCCCTAGGTCACGGGCGTGATACATAGGTCACGGGCGTGACAGGGCCATGATGCAAATTCTGCGCTCGTCGATCGTCTCGCTGAGATCGACGATCGTCGAAGGGGGTCACGCCCTAGGTCACGGGCGTGACACCTAAGTCACGGGCGTGACGGGGCCTTGATGCAAATTCTGTCGTCGACAATCGTCTCTCGGAGATCGACGATCGTCGAAGGGGGTCATGCCCTTGGTCACGGCCGTGACACGTAGGTCACGGGCGTGACAGGCCCGGGTTGCAAAAATCTGCTTTCGACGATCGTCTTCATGAGATCGACGATCGTCGAAGGGGTCACGCCCTAGTCACGGGCGTGACGGGTCGGTCACGGGCGTGAGCAACCCGTGACTCCAAGTCTAGGTTGATGGACCTCAATTTTTTGGCTCCCTAAGGTTTTGTCACGACAGACCGACTCTTAGGGGTCTAGCCGGAAATGGGATGTTACATGAAAAAATTCTTTTTGTGGTATGGTTTGAAGCGGGATGTATCTTTGTATGTGATTCGAAGCCAAACTTGTGCCTTAGTGAATGCTAAGTGTCAAAACCAAGGCGGGTTCTTGAATCCTCTTCCTAAATCTGAGGGGAAACTTGATGACATCTCCATGGACTTTGTCCATGGCTTACCTTGATCGCAGTAGTGTAAAAATGTGGTTTGGGTTATCGTGGATCGCTTGGCTAAAGGGGCTCACTTCATCCCGAATCGGAAGGTGGACAGCGTAGAGAAGCTGGTAGAATTTATATGTTCACAATATTACGTGATTGCACGGAGTTCCAAAGAGTATTGTTAGTGATCGTGATGGGCGGTTCAAATCCAAAGACTAGAGGTTGGTATAGAAGAGTCTGGGAACAAGGCTTAAGTTTAGTACGATGTTCCATTCTCAAACCGATGGTCAAACCGAAATAACGAATCGTACTATAGAGGATATGCTGAGAATGTGTTCCCTTGATTTTGGCAAGAGGTGGGAAGATCAACTTTTCATGCTGGAGTTTGCCGAAAATAATAGTTTCTAGGCAAGTATCAAGATGCCGCCATACGAGGTTTTGTGTGAAATTTTTGGAAATAAGGAGGTGCCTGATGCTTGTGAGTAGGTTTGAGCAATTCAGGTGTGCATGAAGGTTACTCAGGATCGGAAAATGAAGTATTTTAATGCGCACCATAGGAACGTGGAGTTCGCGGTAGCAGACTCAAGAAGTTGAGTCCGAGATTTTTGCGGCAGTTCGAAGTCGTGGAACGAATTGGAGAAGCAGCCTATCAGCTGGCATTATCCCCAGACCTTAGTGGATTACACGATGACTTCCATGTTTTAGTTTTTAGGAAAGCCTTTCGGGAGGCAAGTGTTGTGGTTGAGTCAATAACGGTCCCGGTAGAAGAGGACTTGAGGACGAAAGTCAGTCTAGTTGGCATAGAGGATTTAGATTTTGATAGTTGCGGAATGAAGAGGCTAAACTCGTGAATGTGCATTGGAATAATAGTGGGCAAGATGAATTCTCCTGGGAGCGTGAGTAACATTACGGGAGTACTTCCCAGAACTTTTTTGCTTCAGGTAAGCTTTTTGTTTGAGTACATGCTAAATTTCAAGGACAAATTTCTTCTAAGGGGGGGGGGGAGGAGTTATAACACCCCAATTTTCCAGTACTTGAGCCTCTAGAAGCTAACGCATGACGTTAGGTAGATACCGCTTGGCGATAGCCTGGCGTTTAGTGCGTTGAGCAGTATGCATTTAGTGGAGGCATTGAGTGGTAGGCGTTGATTGCGTTGAGTGGTAGCGAGCGACGTTAGCTAGTTAGCGCTTGGCGTTAGGCTTCTTGTGTTGAGACAAAAGCGTTGATTGATCTACCGCACTGCGGTAATTATACCGCATGCGATAGCGCGACATTATTTTTTAGACCGAGGTCTTAGGAAGCTACCGTGGCACGGTAGGTAGTTACCTCCCGGCGGTAGCTGATGGGAGCAGTTCTTTAGGTCTGTGTTCTGACCGTCCGATTTCACTTCGGTTTTGATCCTATGGACTAGGACACTCCATCCAAGAGGCATAAGTGGGGCTGAGAGGCTCTTCCCTCTCATTTTCTTCTCCGTTGAGTGAGATTTAGGGTTTGGTAGAAAAAGTTTGGAGGAGGAAGAAGAAGTGTTTTCTCAGCAATTGACGAAGCTTCGGAGGCTCTGATCGTCGATCCAAGGCTAGATCCATTAAGAGGACTTGAAGGCGCACACATTCATCCATACAAATCAAGTTTTCCATGGCTAGGAAGAGGAGTCATAAGGTAACGACACTTCTCCTCTCAGTCTTTAGGATGCGTGCATAGCATCCGACTTATCTTATTTTTCTTTCAAGCATTTAGGCACCAGATCTCTCAAATGAGAGGGGATTAGGTGCAATGTTTCAAGAGGAACCACCGGGTCGATTGTGTTTGTACTCGGCATGATGTTGCACTCGAAATCCGCTCCGTTAGTGTATTAGGCATTGTGGGTGAAGCCATAGTCGCGACCGTTAGTACGACTCGGTGATGTTGCATAACGAGCCTTAAGGAATTTGCTAGAAATTAGTTTGCGGCAAGAATCTGTTTGTGATGTTTGCCCCCCTTTATTTCGTGCGAGAACGAATGGTGGATTAGGGTGGGAAAGGATATGTTTGTTGATTGATGTGTGAAGGAGTGGTTTGTCTCTGTGGTCGGATGGCTAGCCCGTGTTGTAAAAGTTATGTGTGGAGAGTGTCTCGACGAGATAAGTCTCTTTCTTTGAAACTTACAAGAACACAAAGCTTTTGACAAGCCCGGGCGATGAAGCCCATGAGCAGTTGGGGTCAAGAAAGGGTTCTTAGCATCATTTGGTTGTTTGTGAGATGGAATCCTAACGTGATAAGTCAGGGCTTGCAAGCAAGCCCGGTTTTTGAGACCCACGAGCGGGTGGAACCTTTCCAAGTGTTCTGTGTGAAGGCTTGAATGTCGTTGGGGGAAATGGAAGTACCTGTGTCATGTGATGTGTTTATGCATGATGATATGTTAGTTTCATGCGCTTTAGGGTGCCTTGGGTGAAACCCAATTTTGCATACATGGTGCATAGTAAGCCCCTTTTTATTAACTTCTCAACATAGAAAGGTGTTTTATTTATGTGACATCCTAATCTGTTTCTTTATTCTAAATGTTTATTCACATTTACATACGAAGTGTTGACCTGAAGGGTGATGGAGTGCCCCATGGTCCACTAAGGATGGACGGGAGGAGATGTGTTGATTACATAGTTGAGGTCAGCCTTTGCTTACCCACGTCATAACAAATTTTTATAGGGCAAGGTTCGTATGCGGAAACCAGCTCGTCGGACAAAAAGTCCTAAACCTCAAGAAGTGGAATTTTTGTTTTGCCGCTTTGTTTTGTTGAGTGATATGCTTAGTGCATTATGTTTCCGACTTTCATGTGGTTGTATCCTAGGAGTATCAAGGCGCGTATCTCTGTTTGTGGTTGTTTTAATTTATGGACAATGTGGTATAGTAAGGCCTTAAGGCCAGCTCGAACTCATTTATTAGTTGACAACTTCTTGTTGGTTATTTGTTTCAGCTATTTATATTCGAGTTTTGAGTTGGGTAGTTTTATATCATCTTATAATGCTTAAGTTGTGGAGTCTATTTTTTGTGGGGCCCGGCCGGACCCATATTATAATATGATCAGCAGATATGATGGAGTTGGACCTCATCATTTCATTGACCTCCGCCTCGCTGAAGAACTTTGGGTTCTTGGCTTCGGAGCTCGACATGCCGCGATTCGAAGGTAGAAGGGAGTCCATCAGGTGACTGACCTTACCATGAAGTAGCTTGTTCTGTTCCTCCAGCCACTTATTCCTTTCTTCGAGATCAGTCGCACAAGTGCGCAGGCGGTCGGCAGTCTCGGCATCCTGCGAGGTGAAATGCATAAGCCAAAGAATTATGTGAGCGAAAGGATAAAGGGAAAAATTCATTAACACTTACCACCCCGCTGTCACTCTTCGCGAGGAGGTTCTCGGCGACCTCAAGTCTCTTCTTTAGTTCATCCACTTCATCCGCAGTAAGGGCGCGAGCCTCCTTAGCATCTGCCCACTTTCGATTGAGGGTGATGACGCAATGATAGACATGTGCATGAGCTCTATGGCCTGTATCTGGGATTGATTGCAGTCATGGGCGAGCCTCTGTAGGGTAATTTCATCGAAGTCTTCGGCATCCTCGTAGCCATAGAGACCGAAGCTGAGGTCAAAAGCACGCTTGCTGGGAGGCTCGCGTTCAGACCAAGATGGGAGGAGGGAAGAGATGGATAACCTGTGGGCCTTCTCATCCTATTGGACCATCGGCTTACCGAACTGGTCCTTAACCTTCCCATCAAGACCATAATTGTGATGGTAGATCGGCATGCTCGGCTTGCGGGCCTCAAATCCTTCAGCACCCACAGTTACAGGGAGGTTGTTGTCCCCTTGCTCCTCTGGAGAGTCTAGCAAATTCTGCTTTCCATTGGAGACCACAACTTTCTTTAAATTCTTCTGTTGCGGTGGGAGAGAAGTCGAGATGGAGCAGGCGAGGTTAGGTCACTTCTTGTTGGAGGGCCTGTCGGATTCCTGCTCAATCCGGTATGCCATTGTAACTTCCCTCTCCTAAGCGAGTGGGTCAGGGTATAGCCAAGAGTCCACGAATGGCGGGTGCTCCGGGATCAGCCGCTCTCCTACAGAAAATAGTAACCTTGTCAGCAATGATGGTCCCCTTGGAGAGCCCGTGGTAAAAATAATAATGACTCAATATACCTTCTCCAGGAAGGACTAGCGGGGGCAAGTCGAGGCATCTTCACAGGAAGGCAACCACAAATTCTTTATAGAGGAAGAACTGGAGGAGGGTGGAGTCATCACTGTTAGGGTTGGCAGCCGGTATGTCTCCTCACTCTGCTTGATTAGCCAGTAGGGAATGTAGTCGAGATCGCCCTTGATGAAGACAAACTTGGTGAACCAGTTACGGTTCTTGTTGGCTGTTTCGCGCACCTTAAACTACGAGCCAGCAAAGAATGCGACCCCATCGTTTGTAGCACGATAGATGAAGAGCTTTCTGAAAATGGCGATATTGAACTCGATCCTATTGGGTATTGTATCCACAATAACACTGATTTGGAGACGGGTCTAGTTAAGCTGCGATGAATTGAGAATGTATTTGATGTCGTATTTTCAGTTATGTATTTGCAGGTTTACATTGCTAAGTACACTTTAATGTCAGGTTACGGTGGGTAAGGAAACATAGGACTATACAATGTAATCCTTCATTGTGTAGGCCGATGTGTTTACTCACGTATAATCTCTCTATTGTGGTGTACTTCTATCCCAAGTGCATGAGGAGGATCCAAGAAGGAGGACTTGGAATTAGAAGAACAGAAATTTTACCCAAGTAAAATTTTGTCGAGTATTGTAAGGGATATTCGTCGAATTCTTCGAGTATACTCGTTGATACTAATCGAATTTGTCATGTATACTTATTATCACTCGTCGAATTCATCATATTGTACTTGAGGGAAATTCTCTAAGACTTTGAAAATCCGCCAAGTAAAATTCGTGGAGTATTCCTATGTATACTTTTCGAATTCGTCGAATGTATCTATGGATACTCGCCGAATTCGTCGAATATACTGGTCGACACCTGACAAATTTGCCAAGTCAATTCAAATTTTCTTTTCAGGATCTTTTAAGTCGAATTTGTTGACTATCACTGGGTTAGGAATTGAATGCATCTAGTCAGCTAGCTGATACTCGTCGAATTCGTCGAGTCAATTCAAATTTTCTTCTCAGGATCTTTTAAGTTAAATTCGTCGACTATCACTGGGTCAGGCGTCGAATGCATCAAGTGAGTTAGCTGAGACTCGTCGAATTCGTTGAGTATACTAGCCGATACTCATTGAATTTGTTGAGTATGACTTCTGCCTGGCGACGAGTGGCAAGTTGGAACGAGCTAAATTTCTTTAAGTAAATTTTGTCGAATATCATTACTAGTTCGACGAGTATACTCATCTATACTTGACGATACTCAAAGAAAATGACTTGGGTTATTTTTCCGTCTGTTTTTCAAATCTCAGCACGGGGTGAACGACGACCATGCATAGTAATTTTTGAGGACTTGTTTTGGAAGTTCTTTTAAAATCGTTGCTTAGGAGGTTTTCTATAAATACCTACGGTGGATTTTTGATCAACCCTAATCGTGCTATCACACTCAAATTTCAAGACGAGGCACCTTCACAGGAAGGATCCCATATAGTTCGTGAATTCTGTTTGGCCGACGCAAGCTGCTGCACCATTTATTCATCTTCGACTTATTCGTCTAGATCCTTGCATTACGAAGGTTCCTATTTTCCTAGATCTAGTCGATTCAAGATTCGATATTCAAAGTCTTCAAGGTTTCCGATTTTCTGTGTTGTCCAAGTTATTCAAGTTCAACTTAATCAAAGAACGATGGATAGAAGACTTCAGATCTTGTGAAATTGTTTGTAACACTTTCGTGTAATACTCTTTTATATTAGTACTAGATTTTAATCTCTGAGTTGTAGATCCATTTATGGATCGAGTTGTAGATCCGTTTGTGGATCGAGTTGTAGATCCGGTGGTTAATTGAGTTGTAGGAGAGGTTGTTCTCTGAGTGGTAGGAGCGTTGTCTCCGAGGTGTAGGAGTTGAGGCTCCAAAGTGTAAGATTTGTTGAAATCTGAGAAAAGTGAGTAGCTAAATCTAGTCCTTCGTGGTAGTTAGGCGACGCGGGGCAGTCGACTTACCAAACTCAGGGAACCACTATAAATATTTGTGTTTTGTAAGCTCTCATTTTTTAAAGTATTTTTATTCTTCGAAAAGACACAAACATCACCTATTAACCTCCCTCTAGGTGATTTAGGTAGACACTAGATACTATCAATTGGTATTAGAGGGGTGTTTTTCGATATAAGGCTAACACCTTGAATAAGATTTCCCATCTTGTGTCAAGAGAATCCGCTTTGTGGCGATGGATAAGAGCAAGGACATGTCTTCTATGAAGTTACCTATGTGCACCAAAGAGAACTTCCCAATGTAGAAAAAAAGAGTCAGATTCTTCATGGAAGCAGCAGATTCGAGGATATTTCAGATTGTGGAAGAAGGACCTCTTATTCATACACAAGCCTCAGCTCTGAATCCTATAGTTAAGATCCCTAAGAAAATGATGGAGATGACGAAGGATGAAATTTCTTTGGTCTCCCAGGATAAGAAAGCAAAGAATATTATAGCCAGTGCAGTGGAAGACTTTATGCTTCAAAACTTATTCCACTACAAATCTTCCAATGAGATGTAGGACTGTCTGGTTGTGCTCATGGAAGGTACTGAAGAAGTTCGAGATGATCACAGATCGTTTCTCAATCAAGAATATAAGATGTTCAAACAAGGATCTAATGATACAATTGCAGACATCTTCGATAAATTCTTCAAGATCGTCAACGACCATTGATGGACCTCCGCGCCGCTCGACCATTCTTTTTAATTAGTAGTGTGGGTGTCGAGTTTCGTGGAGGGAATACGAGGAGGCAAGTGCACCTATTGCTAGTTAGACAGGATATTCGGGGTGAATATTGAGGTCGTATATTTGCCGTGGTGGGTTGATTACTTCTACTCCTCCTGGAGGGACTATTATCTTATCGAAAATAAAGGTGTCATTTTAACTAACTAACTAGGGAAGTTATAAGAAAAGGCAAAAAATACACTTACAAAAATTGATGAAGAAATAACGCCCCGTATCGAATCGATTAAGACTAAAATAATTTTAGTTAACTTGAGATCCTAGGTTTCAATTTAATTAAAGCGTCAACATGGCCGTGGAGGTTCAACAAGCATGATCTCACCTATCTTCAGGGCTATCGCTCACCTAGAGATTAAAACTATTTGACCTAGCTCTCATTCGGTGAAGGATTCCTCTTAATGCCTGCTTTATGCTAAGAACCCCGCTATCTAGGGGGGACCCAATCCGGAAGAATTCCGCTCCTCCTCTCTCGAGGTTTAGTGCGAAAACTCTTTCAACCCAAGGGTGATTAGTCCATACGAACGACCTCTCCGCTAGCAAGTGTATGGATAACGAAAATAGAGCCAACACATCGATATGTGGTTCTACACATCGTATGTAACATTCCATTTCATTCTGGACCCCTCACACGCATTTTGAGTCAAGAGAATTGACTAAGGTTCCGGAAGCAACGACTGAGTCGACTGGACTTGATGATTAGATAAGGAATTTATTTAGAAAAATATCTGGCTTGAGGCATTGAGAGTGTTGAGTGCACTAAACACCATAGACTGATTGGAGTTGAGTGCACTCAACTCCATTTTACTTCGAAAGTTTTCTTGCTCGGTGCGTTGAGTGCGTTGAGTGCACTCAATGCCATAGACTGATTGGTGTTTAGTGCATTGAGTGCACTCAATGCCATTTTACATAGAATGATTTCTTGAAATAAGGCATTTAGTGTATTAACTGGACTCAATGCGGTGTTGAGTGGTCACAATACCACTCAATGCCATTCCTGTTTTAATTTAAGAGTTTTCTGGCAGATTTATGCGTTGAGTGGTCTCAACACCACTCAACGCCATGCCTGTTTTAACTTAGAATTTTCTGGATGATCTAGGCGTTGATTTTTTGCCTGGACTCAACGCTAAGCCAATTGTGACTTAAAAAATATAGTTAAGGCTTGGTGTTGAGTGGACTCCGCACAACTCAACGAATTTTACTTAGAATAAAATCAAGGAATTTAGGCGTTGAGTGTGGTAGCTTGACTCAACGCGGCATTGACTGGTCTCAACGCCACTCAACGCTTTTGACTTACAAGGGTTCTGAACGATTTAGGTGTTTAGTGTGGTGGCTTGACACAATGCGTCTATCAGTGGTCTCTACGCTACTCAACTCCAAAGGCTAATTCGTTGAATGCTAATTCATCGAACGCTAATTTGTCGAACAGAGATGGTAGTAGGTTAATTCGTCGAACTGAATGAATGCCATAGATTGATTCGTTGAACGCTAATTCGTTGAACACTAATTCATGGAACTGATAAGCTAGTAGGTAAATTCGTCGAACTACACTAAATGCTTTTGCCTTAGAGAAATTCTCAGCCCAGTTTGCTAGTTCATATTAACAGGCTGAACCAGGTTTTCGGGAATTGTGCCTAACATAACTTAATTGTCCCTGGTCCTTTCAATAGGACTTATTTAATACAATATTAGGCAGTCCAATGCTAGGTCGACACATGGCGAAGCAACCTAACCCTAATAAAAGGAGAGTTACGGGAAACCCTAGCCTCCACTTTTCATTTCCTCCTTACCAAGCTGATTACCTGTGCTGAATCCGATGGAGAAGGAGATCGCCGTAGTCAAATTTTCTTGAAGATCTTTCCTTTCTCTCTCCCCGTAAAGGACAACACACCTAAGCAGGAAGATATCGCCTAGGAGAATGACGAGATCCATGGCTGGAAATGCTGGGAATCAATAGATCTTCCTACCCACTCCCTTGGTTCTAGATCTATTGTTATTTCTAGGAGAGATGTCGATTCAAAATAGTTTTGACCATTCTAGGTCTTGTGCCCTAAGGATAGTAATGTCTTCAACCTCTCCCCTCTCCTTGAGTAGACGGTGGACTTGGTTCGTGAAGAGAAAATGCTCTAGTGAGGGTGACTAAGAGTGGAGGAATTTCTAGACATGGTTTGAACACATGGCTTGATGAAGAAGATGAACCGATGTCGTTCATCTTGATTTAAGATGTGTGCAGAAATATGTTTTTTGCACGCAGTAGTCTTTGAGGCCTATTTTGTGTATGTTGCGGCTAGATCTGGGTTTTGGTCTGAATACAAAAGTTGTTGCTCTTGGAAAGACCTTTCCAACCGATGTTTACACATTTTTACGAGTTCTATAGCCCCGGAAATCCCCGGTCAAAGTTGCTGACCAGAAAGCTTCCTGCACTTATAATTCTCGGTTTAAGTACATAACCTCGTTTGAAATTGATAGAGAGATCATAGTAAATTTTTTGAGGTTGTTGGACTTCATTTACTAATGATTGTGATGAATAAATGATTGTTGGCATTTAGTTGATAGATAGGTTATAAGCAAATAAATGTTCAGATTTGCATGAGAATTGATGGTCTTAATTTAGTAGTGATTGCAAGGAACAAATGGCTATTTGCATCTATTGGATAGATCTTTATGGGATCAATCGGTGGGTGAAACACATAAGTACAAATGAATTGGTAGAGTTTGAGAAATGAATGATTTGGGAAAATTAGTGAACCAATGGTTGATGGGATTCGGTAGATAGATCACGTACTAAACGAATGATTTGGTGAAATGTATTGGTGTAAGCTGTTTGGATGAGCCCAATAAGCAAATGGTTTCGGAAAGTTAGTGAGCAAACGATCTGATACGATATGGATGTAAAAGTGGCATTCTCGTGAAATCCGGTAAGAAGGTGCATGATTATGATAAGGATAATGAATTAGGTTTTGGAATGAAGATGTGATGCCCGAATATTGAATGGTGTAACATTGAGATATGATATCATGCTTAATGCGTATGTGAAGTATCATAAGAGTGTGTTAATATCCTATGGAAGCATAGAGGTTTGTGAATGCTTGAGTTAAGAAGGAATCAGACGAGGTTTATATAAGACCATGTGATATTGTGATGAATGGAATGTGTATAATAATCCACTTCTTAGAGATGTGTCTCGCTACAAGTAGCAGTGTGGGAGTGATATGTATTATAGGGTGGTTTACCACCTGTGCGTATAATGAACCCTCATGTGGTATGGAAATGTGGAAGGGTTTAAGGTGTGTCTGTGTGTGTTTGCCGCACCGGAATGATGTGTTGGTAAAGGACTCGGTGTGGAGCCCTTGCGTGCTGTTGAGTACGAGTCGTGAAATGGCTAAGTTATCCCGAGGTGCTCAATGGGGCGCCATCCCGAGGTGAAAAAAGGGATGTGGCTTGTGAAATTGCTAAGTCATCCCGAGGTTAACAAAGGGATGTGGATTGTGAAATGGCTAATCCATCCCGAGGTAAACAAAGGGATGTGGTTTGTGAAATGGCTAATTCATCCTGAGGTGAACAAAGGGATGTGGTTTGTGAAATGGCAAAGCCATCCCAAGCTGAACAAAGGGATGTGGTTTGTGAAATGGAAGGGCCAAGCGAAATGGCATATATGAGCATGGGTGATCCATAACATTGTATTGCATCACATTAGATCCTTATCGTATATGTTTGTATGGGCACTCTTATATGACGAGTTACTTACTGTTAAGACGAACCTTAACTTATATGTATATATGGGCAATCATATAAGTTGAGTTATTTTCTTGTTGTAGATTTATACTCATACACTACTATTGATAGTAAAACTGCTAGTATAGTTGTGGTAGATACATGTTATACTCTGATGTTTACTTCATTAATGTTTAGTATTATACCACCTGCTTGTACTACTGATATTTATATATATTGTGCAACCTCATTCTCCCGCTCGGTGCCTAAGAGTCGTCGGTGTAAGAGGATGAGATAGCCACTTAGTATTAATGACTAACGGTTGCTATGCCTTCCATTATAGGAAGGAACACAGCAGATAGAGCAATAGTTTTAGTTAGATGGCAGCCAGGCAAGAGTGATAAGGCCTGAAGGGTCGATACCATTGCTGCCGTCCGTTACGGATGTGAGTTTTGAGGGACTCATTTGTAGCTTTCTTAGCATTTTGTATTCTGATATTATAAAAGACTTGGCTGCTTCTTATTATGATGTACTTGTTTTGGACTCATTAAATTCTATTGTGGATTTTGACTTCTGAATATTCTTTTTGTTGGGTTGGCAATAATGATATTGATCTTAGCCGGCAGGATAGGTGTCTTATGGTACAGGCCAACTCGTGTGTTGGTGCTACCGCAAGGCGGCTGTTATGGGCATAAGACTCCCCTCGGTCGTGTCTTGTGTTCCGGGAGGGGGGGGGGTCTTACATCGTATACCCGGAATAAACCTTAAGTGCTTTAATTATAGAGAAAAGGAGGACCTTTAATTATTTCAAAAGATTTTTATGTCCCAATGATCTTCAATACCGAGGGTTAAGACCGATTAGCCACTCATCGGGATGGGGACAGCTTATGAGTTTGGTGAGGCGTGAGTTTGAAACTAAGCGCAGAAGGGTTACATAAAAGGGACATAAAATAACCTAACATTAGAATGAGAAGATCTTACTAATAAAAGAGAACGCATGCACCACCTAAGCCATAATAAAGGAAAAAAGTTAAGTTACACAAAAAAGAAACATACTAAATTGAAATTTCAAGTCCTACTCAAACGAGTAGGTGGGAAAATTGCAAGTCCTACTCAAATGAGTAGGCGGGAAATGAAAGCGATAAATTGCAAATCCTACTCAAACGAGTAGGCGGGAAATGAAAGCAATAAAGGGCAAGTCCTACTCAAATGAGTAGGCGGGAAATGAAAGCAAAAAAGCTATCTCATACACACACACTCTACATAAAAAAGGAAAACAAAGAAAACCTAACTCATACACTCACACAGACAACAAAAAGGAGGAAAATAAAGTGATCAAAAAATTAAAATGAATACATTTCTATCCTTAGAACTTTCTAAAAATGTAAATAAAGAAGAACTAAAAATTAAAGAAGGAAAAAGTTTTTCAAAATAAAAGCAAAATCAAAGTTATACAAAAATTAAAACATTTACAAATCCATTCTTATAACTTCATAAATTGCATAAAAAGTGAAAAAAAAAAAGTAAAAAAGGAACAAAAAGTTCTACACCCTAAACGATAAAATCTAAGTTAAAGGAAAAAAAAGCACTTTGAAAACACTTTTACAAATTCATAAGGATGAATAAAAAGAACTTATTTAGAATTAAAGCTAAACAAAGCTATGTGAAAATGTAAGAAAGGCTATCATAACACTAACTAACTATTATAAAACCTAAAACAAAAAAACTATATAAAAGAAAACTTTGAAAACATAAAACTTAAAATTATTCTCATACACACACACACACCCATTTTAAAGAGAAAAACAAAGATAAACAAAGGATAAAAAGAGTAAAATTGGGAAACCCACATGCATTCCATGACAACATAAGGAGGTAAAAACTAACAAATTTTATTAAGACAAAAGTAGAGTTACAAAAATCTAAAACAAACATGAAAGGAGGGAGGGGAAGATTCCCCTTACATAGCACAAATTTCACCTAAGCAGCCCACTAACACAGAAACAGTCCAAAAAAACTAAAGCCTTGGCCCTTACACCAAAGTTCTATTTATAGGCAAAATTTTCGGATTACATGCCCTAATCACGGGTGTGATAGGAGGGCGTGTCGAGCTGGTGTGCTAGTGAAGCAAAAAACCCGGTGACTGGCGAAATTCTAGCAGCATCTGGAAAGTCCACGTGGCGATCACGGACGTGTTCGATGGTAACGGGCGTGTAACGGGGGCGTGTATGGGCATCTAGTAGAAATTTGATGTCGGCAACAACAATTTGAATCGGGCTGAAAACTACAGGACTGACATGGGCATGTCGGGCTAGTCACAGGGGTGTACTTTTATTTTTCTACATTTTTTCTGGAAAATTTTAGGGAAAGAAAATAAAGCCAAGTTAGAAGGTAATATACAAAAACAAATATTTTATTAAACAAAAGTAACTAAAAACAACAAAAATAAATTAAATAGACCATAATAAAGTACGTAAAAGGTATTGATATTTACAACCCATCAACCATAAAAACTATGGTCACACATTCACTAATGGAGAGCTTAATGACTAATTTCTTAGATCCCTTACAAAGGACGAGGACACAAAAGTTATAGCCATTAGGGAGTTTGGAAAGTTGCCAGAGATTGACCCTCATAACCTTTTTATAAAATTTCTCTCCTACGAACTCTAGATGAATACCGGAAAGAAGGAGGAGCAAAGAAGTTGGACTTTAAGCAAAAATAAGTCGGTAGCTCTGAAGGCTGAAGGTTCGAGAAAGTCTAAAGAAATGTCACCAGTACGGACACGTGCTCCAGACACACTAAAGGACTCGAAGCCAAGCACGTCAGGCTCTGAGCTATCTGATGGAGAGTTCTTTCTCATCTCTAAGCAGTTCAAAAGATTGCTTAGCAAGAGGAGACAAATGAAGAATCAGTCATCCTCCTCTGAGTTAAGAAGATCACATCGTGATGGTGATTGCTCCAAGAAGAACTACAACCAAGAGGATAGGTATAAATCTAATGCGAATAATCATTCTTCCTCTAACATTTTGTGCTATTATTGTAACAAGACAGGACACATTATTGCGGAGTTTCCATACAAAAAGATGAAGGATTCAAGAAAGAAGAGAAAAGTTCCTTCATGGACAAGAGGAAGGAAGAGAAAAGCTTCGTCGCTAAGATGTTAAAGACTCTTAGTGGCAGCAACTCAAGTGAATCCAGTTCAGAGATTGAAGAAGCTTACTTCGGGCTTTTGGCTCGATCAGACGAGGAAGTTGGCAACTCCAAGTATTATGGGAAGATAAACTCGTACATGATACTCCAAGAATCGGAAACATCAACTAATAGTCATGAAGGCTATACTTTTGAGGAAGATGATTCTGACTTGATGGCGCAGCATCAGGAACTTTTGAAAGCTTTTGTCTAATGTCGTAAGGTAGTCAAAAAGCAAAGAAAATAGATTGCCTCCCTCAAGGTAGTCGAATCAAGCCTGGAGGAGGAACTTGCAAAATTACTACCTCTCAGAGATGAAGTCCACTCCTTGAAAGAGGAATTGAAAAGCCCGGCTAAGACATTAAGCATAAAGGAGAAATACTTAGATTAGCAAAAATAAAAGCTCTTGGTGGAGAAGAAACTTGTTGAAAGCAACTCAAAGCCGAGAACTATTCTCCCTCTCATCGGTTAATTTTTCGAACCAAAGAAGGGTAGTGGTCTTGGCCACATACCTGACAAAGGAAAGGATGCTAAGAGAGCCGCCTCCAAAGGTATTGGGAAGGCACCTCAGAGTCAACCCTCTTTTAAGAAGGTTATTTTCTCCACGAACAAATATGACTCTGAGACATCCTATGGGCACTTCGCTAGACCTACCTATGTAGTGCCTAAGAAGCGTTATCAAGGATGGACCCATCCCCGAGACCTTGGGTCAACTGTTTTTATGGCTCCTTACGAAGAGATAACTGTTAAAGACTATGGTCCTAATGTTCATGGACCTAATTTTATGAAGGAACAGAAAGGCTGATGAGTCCTGTTTATATAGGGTTTTGCGGGCTCATCTGGGAAGGTTTTCATGCCTTTGCACTTCATTTATTGGATATTTACGCTATTTATCTCATTCTTTATGTCGTTCATGCTTTGTGTGCTTCTCCTGCCCTTGTGTGCGCAATTGCCTATTTGTTGGTTGGGGGTAAGCACGTTGTGCTCCCCAGGGCTCATTCCAGTAGTTTTTACTTCATTTCTATATTACTGGAGGGTCCTCCGTTGCCTTATTTTCCTTGCTTATAGGTGGTCAGTTTTCCCTTTTCTGAAATCTTATTTAAGGAAAATGAACGGTCGTGCGATTCCTTAGCGCACGGTTAGTTTTGGTCGTGTGTTTTCTTCCTGTCAATCTGGTGAAATGACTAGCTCGTGCGAATCCTTCACACATGGTTTCACCAAAACCGTGCGTGTAGGAAACGCACGGTTGTCCTGTAGCATTTTGGATTTTGCCAGCCATTCTTCGTTCTGTGGTTACCCATGTGAATTGCTTCACGCACGTGAGGATCTCCCGTGCACGAAGTAAACGCATTGGTCAACGCTTCTTCTTCGTAGGCGCATGTTTTAATATAATATTGCACGGTTCGCGCATGGTCGTATGTCAAACTGTACGAGACCAATTTTCTGATGAATTTCTTGCAGCCTTTGCCATTTCCGAGGGAGGATTGGCAAGCTGGCCTTTTTTGGCTCTCTTGAGCGGGAAAACCAGTCTCCAACCCCCTTTTTCTCTCTCTTCTTTGGAGGGAAGATCCGGCCACTCATTCCACTCCATAGAGCTTGTAAAAGCTTCATCCTCCACCGTCATTGACATTGTCACATTCTAAGCTCCGGTTTAAGCTACTCGTTGCAGCCCACCAAGTTTTGTTCTGCCTCCACAACCTCAGCAATACGAAGATGGGTTCGACGGAGGAAGTGACAGCTCCTCTTGGATCATGGACTCCTTTCTAAGACCGAGCATGGACAAGGGTTGACACCCCTTATTTCCGGCCGAGAACCTTAGAAAGCTTCTTTGTCTTGGTTGTAATATCTCCTCCCTCCTATTATATTTACTCCTTCCTGAACTCTTATTGAATATTATAGTGTGATAAGCGTATGTGGTTCTAGAATACTTTATGCTTTTGCTTAGGTGTTTTCTGAACTTGTTATGCATTGTTAAGATCATTATTCTTGCTAGAGTAAAGGTGTTTTGGCCATTTTAGCATTGGCAAAAAGTGTGTGTTGTGAAGAGGTGCTTTCGACCCTCAACAGTTCTCATACTTTCGCTATCACTCCCCGGAGTGATTCACCCGAGCGAAGCAGTGAAGGCGACCCGCAATAATTTTAGGTTGTTTAATTTAGGAAACCCCAATCAAAAACCCCCTTGCTCACCTTGCACTTGCACTCATTTCTCCAAAGTACTAAAACCCTTGCTACCTAATTGAGCATCGCGAGAGATCGATACTCGGGGAAGCTACTCTCCATTATTATTACTTGACAGCGATCAGTACACTTGCCGTCAGTGCATCAAGTTTTTGGTACCGTTGCCGGGGAGTGCAATCGTTGCTTGTGGTTTTGTTTTTGGTGAAAAGTTTGTAGGTGCTTTAGTGCATTTTTATTTTGTTTTGTTTTTTGTGTTAATGACATATTTGAACGTTGGTGTCAAACTTGAATTCATGCGGGTATATTAATCTATCGTTTATCTGTAATCTTATGGAATGCCTTGAGATTTCTGCAGAATTTGTTGAGATTGTGTTTTGCGGAAGATCCTTCTATGGAGCCTCGGAGGATGACGCTCTCGATCATTTGCATTATTTCCGTGAAGTTTGCTACATGCTCGATGACGAAAAGGAGAAGTCGAATTGGGTTAAGATGCGATTATTCACCTTCTCCCTTGCTGGAAAGGCCAGGATATGGTATCGCGAATTCCTCAATTACCCGATGGTGTCATGGAGCAAGGTGGAAGAAGACTTTTTAAGAAGATTTTACCCCCTCGAGCGACTATGGGAGTTGCACAATGTGCTGCTTCTATTTTCGCAATGGAATGGT
Source organism: Platanthera zijinensis (assembly GCA_039513925.1). Taxonomy (NCBI): domain Eukaryota; kingdom Viridiplantae; phylum Streptophyta; class Magnoliopsida; order Asparagales; family Orchidaceae; genus Platanthera; species Platanthera zijinensis. The sequence goes on along the minus strand of CM077086.1, from coordinate 132,633,198 downwards.
GAACAACTATTGGAAGCCTGGGGGCGATTTCAGAAATTGCAAAAACTCTGTTTTGGGAATGGGACGTCTTATTCTGCGCAACTATAAATGTTTTACTTTAGGATTTCGATGCAGTATAGACACTATTTTGACTTATTGCAGGAGGATCATGACTCAGTAAGAGTTGTGTCGATGCGTGGGGAATAATTGAGAATATCACGAACTAGTGGATTATGGAGCGTATCTGTGGAGAATGTTGAGGAGCTGGGTTCGTTCGGAAGTGAGAACAGTGATAAGGGAGGACACTGGCTGGATCTCACCGAAAAGAAATTCTGCAAGTTTGCCAAATGCATTTTGTAATGCTTGGAAGCTCAGACTTAGGCATTCCAGAAATTTAAAGCCATGGTAGCCACCGTTATAGCCGCCATCTCTTCATGTTTTCTACAATCCACCGAAATTGTGAATGCCAGGTAACTTCGGAGTGGAAAGTCTACCGAAACATATAAGCCGTAGTTGGAGCAAACTGAAGGGCCGAAGATAGAACTATGACCCAGCCGACAGATATTGTAACCTGTGTTGCCAACAAGATTCCCCCCCCCCCCCTTTTCCTCTTCGATTAAGGGATAGAAGAAAGGAAAAAGTGTTTATGAAATTCCAAGAAATGATGAAAGGAGTTCAGGTGAACATTCCGTTAATTGACGCTCTTATCCAAATTTCGCAGAACACTAAATATCTGAAGGATCTGCTTGCCCAGACGAAACGAGTGGAGTCGGCTAATGTACTTTCAACTGTTGGTGAGGAAGTCGTTTTCTCTTTGGAATCGTTGCCCAATAAGTTACGGGATCCGGGGACTTACTCGATTCCGTGCACAATTGGGAAATCTGGTTGTCATCGTGCACTATGTGATTCTGGTGCTTCGATTAATTTGATGCCACTCCACTTATTCTTGGAACATGGAACGGGAATTTTAAAACATACCAACATAATAATTCAGCTAGCTGACCGGTCAAAAAAGAAGCCCATTGGAATCGTTGAGGATCTCGCAGGTTGCAGTTAACGGTTTGGTCTTCCCTGCTGATTTTGTTGTTTTGGATGTCTCACCTGATTCTGTAGCTCTGCTTATTTTGGGAAGGACTTTCTTAGCCACGACATGTGCAATCATTGACGCCGAAAAGGGTATGCTGACCTTGCGCGTTGGAAACTCCAAGACCACATTCGATATATATAAGGCAACAAGGGAAGACTTCTTTAAGGAGAAGGAGGACGTTGAATTTATATACAACACTGTCCATAAACCCTTTATACAGTTTGGTGCGGGCAACCTTTAGGAGTGTCAGTCGGGCACTGATAAATTGGAAGTCGATCATAGTATTCCTCTGTGTATATCTGCTGAGCATCATAAATTCCACCAAAACCTTCCCCTAAACCGATGCCACCAACGTTAAAGTATGTATTTTTGGGAAAAAATCAGGCATACCCTGTGATAATCTCAGCATTGCTTTCTCCGGTCTAAGAAGATCATCTCGGTGATGTTCTAAGGTCACTTAGAAGGGCTTTCAGATAGAACATAAAAGATTTCAAGGGAATTATCCCAACGGTTTGCATGTCCAAAATCCTACTTGATAACTGCGTCAAGCCCTCGACACAACACCAGCGACGGATGAACCCTAAGATTCAAGAGGTAGTGCAGAAGGAGGTGATCAAGTTCTTAGACGCTGGAATCATTTATCCCATCAGCGACAGCAAATGGGTTAGTCCTATTCATGTTGTGCCCAAAAAAGGGGGATTACGGTCGTAGAAAATGAACGCAGCGAGCTACTCCCTACCAGGACGATCACGAGAAGGAGAGTGTGCATTGAATACAGGAAACAAAACGAAGTTATGCACAAATACCATTTTCCACTTCCGTTCATTGATCTAATTTTTGAATGGCTTGCTGGAAATAAATATTATTATTTCCTTGATGGATACTCAGGGTATAACCAAATTCTCATTGACCCTGAGGATCAAGAAAAAAACTACATTCACATGCCCTGCTGGAACTTTTGCATTCAAGAGAATGCCTTTTGGACTGTGCAATGCTCCCGCAATATTTCAACAATGCATGCTGGCGACATTTCACGACAAGGTGGGGAAGTTTTTAGAAGTATTTATGGATGACTTTACTCTATTTAGTGCAGATTTTGAGGTCAATTTAGAAAATCTCGCAACTGTTCTGAAACGATGCGAAGACACTAATCTGGTGCTAAACTGGGAGAAATGTCACTTCATGGTTGATAAGGGTATAGTCCTTGGTCATGAGGTGTCAAGCTTAGGCATTGCTATGGACTAGGCTTAGGTTGAAGTTATCAAGAAACTGCCTCCACCTTCTTTTGTGAAGAGTATTCGTAGCTTCTTGGGTCATGCCATATTCTAATGGCGATTCATTAAAGACTTTTCTTCTATCATGAAGCCACTAAGCAACTTTTGGGTAAGGACGTGGAATTCAAGTTTGACAATGATTTCTTGCAGGCATTTTGTAATTTGAAGACCTGCTTGACAAATGCGCCAGTTCTTACGTCCCCAGACTGGACATTACATTTCGAATTGATGTGTGATGCTAGTGACTTCGCTGTCGGTGCAGTCCTTGGGAAACAGAAGAATAAGGTGTTCCACATAATTTTTTATGCTATTCGAACTTTCAATGATGCTCAGCAGCACTGAGAAGGAGTTTTTGGCTGTGGTTTTCGCTTTGGAGAAATTTCACCCATATATTGTGTTATCAAAGGTTGTGGTATATACCGATCACGCTTCTCTTAAGTACCTTATGCCTAAAAAGGAAGCCAAGCCATGCCTGATCCGATGGATTTTAATGTTGCAAGAATATGAGATGGAAGTACGAGACAAGAAGGGAGTTGAGAATGTTAATGCGGACCATCTATCGTGGTTAGAAACGCATGATGCTTCGCAGCTAGGAGACTATAAAATTTCCAACACTTTTCCCGATGAAACTCTTTTCTCGTTAACTGTAGATTATTGTAAAGCTCCTTGGTTTGCTTACATGGCTAACTTCCTTGCATTGCGGAAACTTGCCTCCCAGCCTTTCCTTCAAGAAAAAGAAGAAGTTCCTCTCGGATGCTAAGTATTACATTTGGGATGACCCATTGTTATTCCGCACTTGTGCTGACGGAATCCTCAGAAGGTGTGTCCCAGAATCTGAACACCGATCGATTCTTCAACACTGTCACAATCGTGAGGCAGAAAGCAATATGGAAGTAGCGAGGAATGCACATAAGGTGTAACGACTCCACCCGTTAAACAACATATAATAGAAGGTCCGGCTGGGGCCCCAAACTATATGCCACCAACATACGGTGATATCACAGGTTAATACCACCAACGTATCCTAACTCAGAGCATGCTAGCGGAAACATAAGCAGTAGGCCGAACTCATACCAGGAATATCCACTATACAACCATTCAAATGAGGGGGTAGCAAATAACACATTTTGGCCTTAAGGCCTTACAGTTCCTCTTTAAACAGTATGGATTACTGACATCGGCGTGCAGGCCGGCCATACATGAACAAAAGAAAATACATTTGCTAGCCTTCAAGGGCTAGCAGCAAAACCAACAGGGAGAGCGGCAACAGCAGCAGTAGGGGCATCAGCCCTTCATTTTCCGCTCGGCTATCCAGCACCTGCACAGGGACAATCCACCCAGAAGTTGGCAAACAAAGCAACGGTCCGCATTCAGTTGACCAATTTATAAACAATCGTACCCCTTTCCCAGGGCAGTGACATTCCTTCCCTATAGAGCAATACATCAATTGATAGATATCATAAATATTGTGCTCTCATGCACATGCAATCCATCAAAACCGTCGGCCACCCAGCCTATTAATCTGTGCTCTCAGGCACACTTTTGGGTACACCGACGAACCGGGATCAACACCATTGAGCATTTATTCTTAATGGCGCGCAAGCCAAAGACTCTCATTATGCTGCCTAAGAAAGCCCAATGCCTTGGCACTTCCTTGTACAGCCATCATAACACAGGTACAGATCCACCACCCCATGTTGCTCAAATCGGCTTGCCAACACCAAGCACATCGTACTTGTGTCTATAATAAAAGACGCGGGTCAGCTTCACCTTTCCTGTTTGGCACGAGGCCTTTTAGAGCTCACAGCTCACAATCGCCATAATGTACGCCAAGGACTGGCATCACATTAGCCATACTGTCCAAATAGGACCGGTTTTATTGCCTATAAATGACTGGCTACATCGTAGCCACAGCACAAACAGCACAAGGGCATTTTCCTGGAATTCCACATTCCAGTACTTCCTGCTACTCCACTTCACAGGCACAACCCAATGACCTCACTAACTACATGATTATACACGGAGTCTTCTCCGGTGCGTAAATGCAACATCACCAATCCAGACCAACATGTCCAGATGGGCTTCACACAGCATGCCTATCCCATACTACACACTTACGGGTCTAGATGCAGACTCAAAAAAGGATAGTAACAATCAACCCACAAGAATCACTCACTCTTTCCACCTTTTGGTGGAGAGGATTCCTTACTCATGCATAAAGAAGGACTTCACATGTCCAAGACGGAAGATCGTTACCCTTGACGATCTCTTGGGAGCCATCGAAAATCTATCCGATTGGAAAGTATCGCAGCAGCTTTGCCTACACAGAACTAGCCTCGGATCTCGAATCAGACCGCGAGAGCACCTCAAAATCCTAGCTCTTCTCCTCCTTATCCTTCCTCCAAGCTCTCTCTTTTTCTCTCTTGATAAGAATGAGAGAAGAGGCCAACCCTCAGCCTTATCACTGCAGGAAAGCACCTGGTTAATTGGATCCAAATAGAAATAATTGGATGGCCAAGATCTGCCCAAAAGTCTAAATTTGACTTGACACGGTCTGTGACACGCCCATGTCACAGACCGTATAACCCAACGGTGTACGAACCGACTCAAATTGAACCAGAACATGGGCTCCAACACACCCGTGTCACAGGGCAGACACACCCGTATCAACTTTGACATGGTCGTGTGATTGGCCATGTCACCCTTTCAACACAAGACCAAATCACCCGAGAAGCACACGGCTAAGGCACACGCCCGTGTCCCTGGCCGTGTGCCCAACACGCCCCTGTGGCATGTCTATGTCACAAGTCGTGTTCCACACTCAACGCCACTCAATGGCATTCAACTAAGCACCATTCAACGCCACTCAATGTCGACCGGTATTCACCCGAGAAGGACACGCCCGTGTCCCAGGCTGTGTTGCCTCTCGACGATCGTCGACCATGCTATCTCGAGAACTAGACTCGATGCCTACAGTAAAGGACACGCCCTAGGACATGCCCGTGTCCCGGGCCGTATGCACTGGACACGCCCTGCGACACACCCGTGTCTAAGGCCGTGTCACCCAGCCTGACTCCATTTTGGGACTTAAGGTTTTTGGGGTGTTACATAAGGTTCTACAATACGGGTTCTACTAGCCAACATTGTTCAGGGACGCTTATGTTCATAAAAAGGAATGCAATGAATGTCAACGAGCTGGGAATATCTCGAAAAAGGATGAAATGCCCCTAAATAATATGTTAGTGTGTGAGCCTTTCGATATTTGGGGTATTGATTTCATGGGGCCCTTCCCTCCTTCATTTGGAAAAAATTATATCCTTGTGGTTGTTGACTACGTCTCTAAATGGGTTAAAGAGGAAGCTGTTGCTGCCAATGATGGTCATATTGTGCTGCAATTTTGCATAAGCACATATTTACACGCTTTAGTACCCCGCGGTCTATCATCTCGGACGGTGGAATCGATTTTTGCAATCGGCAATTCTCTAATCTTCTGAAGCGATTTGGAATTCATCATAGGGTCGCTTTGGCCTATCACCCGCAAACCTGTGGTCAGGTGGAAGTATCAAATAGGGAAATAAAAAGTATTCTGGAAAAATCTATTCTTAGGAACAAGAAAAAATTGGGCGAAGAGAGTTGATGAAGCATTCTGGGCATATAGGACAGCTTATAAAACCCCTATTGGGATGTCCCCTTACCAACTCATTTTTTGCAAATCGTGTCACCTGCCGGTCGAGCTTGAACACAAGGCTCTTTGGGCGACCAAGCTTCTAAATATGAATCTCACCACTACTACCATCGAGAGGTTAAAAATATTAAATGAACTGGATGAATTTAGATTACTGGCTTATGAGAACGCACGCAACTATAAGGAATGAACTAAGCGATGGCATGATAGACATATTGTACCTAAAGAATTCAAGGTTGGAGACAAGGTCCTCTTATTTAACTCTCGCTTGAAACTGTTCCCTAGAATGTTAAAGTTAAGATGGAGCTGACCTTTCATTGTGAACGGTGTGTCGCCATTTGTTGCGATTGAAGTATTGGGAGGAAAGCTTGGGACATTCAAGGTTAACGAGGAAAGGCTGAAGCACTATATTGAAGGGGAGGCTGTAGATCAAGGAGAAGTTATAGACTTAGATAACCCCGCCAATGATGTTACTTGATTCACACTTCTCAACTACCAAGTTCTTATTTTCTGTTGTGTTGTAAGCTAAATCTTATGAACAATTTTACTCAACCGCTAATACAGGTATTTGGTCCACCTTAAGGACGGTAAAGAAAAGGGCTTCTGGGAGACAACCCAATTTTGCTGCCTTTATATTGTGAAAAAGGCTGTTGCCTTGCCTTGTTTGGGTATCTTTGTGTGTGCTACCATATTTTTGTTGTTGGTGGAGAAGTTCTATTTGCAGGTGATGATTTCTTGGGTCGTAGGCTGGTTGATTGAGTTTGAACGCCTAACTTCTTGTATGTTCATCTCTGAGCATTGGGTAACCTCTTCCCTCACGTCTTAGATTACATTTTCATTATCATTGTTGTTTTGTTAGATTAAGTCTTGGGGAGAGCCTGTAGTTGTTACACGTTGCACTCGCACTTCATTTGTGTAACATCGCTCAAACAACTAGACCCCCTTAGGAGTGGTTTTGTCATGTCCAGGTCATGACAAAACCCTAGAGAACCTAAGAGGATTAAGTGGTCTTGAGAATATAGTTGAGGTCATTTTTGGTCTGTAAATAGCAGGTTCCTAAGCCCTAGGTTAGGATGTACAAGTAGTTTTACCATGACTCCAAGACCTCACCTATCCTTGGGAAGGCCCAACAAAGAACTAAGGGCCCATTGGAGTCACTCCAAAGTGGCCAATTTGGATTAGGACCACTATAGGCTTAAATAGCGCAAGTGTCCTAACTAAGCGCAATGTGACCCTAAAGCACTTAGGGCAAGTGTTCTAAACCTTAAGGGTGGCCAATGGGTCACTACCCAAATGGTCATGTTGACCAAGGTTAACTTTACATAAGGGTTAGGTCAAATTAGCCAAATGGGCTAACTCAAGCTCAAACCCACTTCCCCCACTTGGGATGACATAACCTTATCACTATTATGATTAGTGGGGTGCTAATAGGATGAAGGAGGGGTAGATTTCAATTAGGATGGGCATGAGAGAGAAAACTCCATTAATGGAGGAGAGATAAAGAAGAGGAAGAAGGCCATTCATGGCTTAGAGCAACCAAGGGCCACCCATTAAGGCTGGGATCAGTTACACTAAGAAAGGGGAGGAGTTTTCAACAGTTTCCCGGCCAGAGGGGTGGCTCAGCATGTCCAAATAGTGAAACCAAAATTGGCCCTAAAGGCCATTCATGGCCATGGTGGTTACACCCCCTCCTCTCCCCAATAGAGGCTTAAAACACCATCAGTGGGCCGAGAGAAGACTTTCCCACTCCTTACCTGAAGAAATCGAGCCTCCTTACTGTATTGTTGCAGAAACCAAGTGGCGCCCACCATCGACAATGGCTTCCCGACGATCTTTGCAAATTCAGGCTGCCGGCAAGGTCCTCCTCCTCTCCTTGCTTCATTGATAGATCATAGGGATGTTTAGGGTCAAGGTTCGGGCTCGATTGAGCCCGAACTAATTCTCTGGTTTTCATGGTTTTGGGCGGAGAGTTTTCTTGGTAGGATCGCCGGAATATTCCTCACCGGAAGCCATGCCGTTGGTTGGAGGTAGCCACTACCTCCACGAAAGTGGTGGTGGCGGTGGCTGCCCAGGGAGGTGGTCGGATGGCCGGCAGTGGCAGTTTGAAGTCAGCCCAAGCGCGAGCAATCAGAGCAGTTGGCTAGAGGAGGAAGACGACTCGGCATCCCTTGGATTTGCACCAAGATTCGTGCGCCGAATTGATAGTTCATTTTTTTAATTTCATTTTTGTCACATTATTTGCAGTAGATTGTTTTAATTTTTAAAAATACCTAGGCCCCTCTAGTGAAAAAGTTATCACCATGAACTTTGTAGCCCTATGGGTCTACTTTTATCCCAAATTAATTTGAACTAATTTGAACCTCTAGTTGGTCAAGGGCACCCATTTTGGTGGTACCTATACATAGTGCTATCCTGAGATTCAAAAGGGTGCCCACTCTTCATCCCTTGTTCAAATGACATGATATTTGGTCAGGGGGGTCAACCTTAGCTATACCTAGGGTTTGTCCAAAAATGGGAATTTTTTGAGATACTTTGTCTATGGTTTTATTTTTATTTAATAATAATAGGGTATTTTAATTAAGTGGTCTAATGACCTCCAAACCCTCCAAAATTTGGTGAGTGGTCCATGGAATCATGACATGCCTCCGTATAAAATCTCACCTCATTTGGAGGTGTTTTGGATAGGTAATGACCTAACCCCAATTCTACCTCAATAGGGGATGATATTTTTACCATTGGCTTGGCATGTCCATTATCACCCTCATAGGGATTATGGGGTGGTATAGGGTAGTTTTGCCCTTGGATCCAAACTCAAACCTTAAGGAGGGGATTTTGAGGGTTGTGAAGGTTATGGGATCAAATGCCCTTGTGTGATTTTGTAACTTGGTGGAAATGATGATTGAGTTGCCCAAGACCTCTGCTATGAACCTTAGAGGTTTTGGAGAAAGATAGACATCTTAAGGCCCTAACCTTAGCTTAGGGCATAATCACTATTTGGGGAGAATAAGCCACAAAAACTTACTAAAAGGGTGTGAAACTAGGGTACCAAGGATTTTAGTTAGATAGAACCTTTAGTGAAATTATTGGAATTTTTTGAACAATACTTTAAGAACTTCACTTGATATGCATGATATAGGCCTAAATGGTATTTTATTTATTAGGATCATTCTTTTCATTAAAATCCTACGAAACTTGGGCAAGAGATATTTTTGGTCAAGATGATTGTCCCTGAATTTTATTATAAATTTTAGTTGATTATTTGCAGTACTTTCTTCAGAAGATTCAAAAGTGGAATTTATGGTCAATAAATTATTTAGAGGTGTTTTCATATTGCAAAAATTATGAAATTAGGTCACTATTGCTTTTAGGTCAATAACTACTTGAAGAAATTAATTCATGATTTTTAGAAGATTATTTGCAGGGCCTACTTTACAAACCCATCATTTTGGGAATTTGATTTTTAATTTATCCAGAGCTTAGTTCCTACTGACAAATCATGAAACCTTGTAAATAATGTTGGTATGACAGTAGTTGCATAGTTAAATTAATTCTCAATTTTTGGATGATTATTTGATGTACGTACTTCAATATTGACGGGAAATAAGATATATTACAAAAATAGTTTAAGGTTCCTTTAGATACTTGAAAAATGGTTATATTTTGGATTTAAAGTATTGAGTTATCCTAATATTTTTCATAATTTTGTTTAGTATCATGCATGGCTATATAGGGTACTTTATGTTCAAACTTGTAGCACCTGGATCTTTTAGGAAAATTAAATAAATACTGGATTAATTAGGAAAAATATAAATTACTGGATTTAGCCTAGTTAGGTCATGATAGACCCCCATTAATTATCTTGAGGCATTTGGATGTTTCTTTATTGTGCTACCCATTATGTGCATCGGATCACTAGGTATTGTCTGCGATTAGTAAAAGGACAGAAAATAGGTGATGTGGATGTGTAGGCCTAAGGTTTGGGATTCCAATAGTCTGATAAGTTTGAATAAGTAGTTGGGGTCACCATTGGAAGTCAGGGTTATTAAGGTGTGGTGTTGTCTAGTGTTAGGTGGTGCTCGGGATCGACGAAAGATCGCCTTTCCCGAAGAGAGGAAGAGTCAAAATCACACTATGTTTAGTCCAGCGTAATGCAAAGAGAGAATGGGTAAGGGGATCAACCAATAAGAATAAGTGCCTTGCGAAATGGAACGATGGGATTCAGCTACCATCATAGTTCCTAATGCCCTTTGAGAACCCTTCACGGGGTATGCTGTAAGACCCCCCTCCCGAAACACATGACACAGCACGAGAGGGGTCTTATGCCCAGAACAACCGCCTTGCAGTAACACTAACACTCGGGTAAGCCTATACCACAAGACGCCTATCCTGCTGGCTTCAACAAATATCAACATATAAACTGTCAACCCAACCATAATAATAAAAGAAAGTCAATCCACACCAAGCATAAGTCCATAAATATAGCAAAAGAGAAGCTAAACAAGCTTCTACATAATCATAGTACATAAATATAATTGCCCCGAAGGGCTACAACAAAATCTCTATCACTCACATCTGTAACCGACGGTAGCGACGGTACCGTCCCTTCAGGCCCTGTCATCCTGGCCTGGCTATCCAGCTGCATAGCCTGCTGCTCCACTTGCGGGGTTTCCTCTTAAAAAGGAAGACGTAGCAACCGTTAGTCTTAAATACTAAGTGGCTTCACATCCTCTCCCCCAGCGACTCCTTGGCACCGGGCGGAGAAAGGAACAGGTATAATATATAAATAACAGTAGTACAACAGGTGAAGTGAGTATACATATCATAAGCAGCAACAATAGTAGTGTATAATAAACAAGCTCTTATTTTACAAATTTACTATCTACAGCAGCAAGAGAGTATATAGCTATAATAGTAAGTAACTCAACTTATATGGATGCCCATACAAGCACAAAAGATGAGGGTCGTTCAACAATATGTAACTCATCGTATAGGAGTGCCCATACAAACTTATACGATGAGGGTGTTATGTATGCAATGAAGTGTAATGCTTTGAATCCAATGCAATGACACACCCATGATCAAGCACATGCAATCTCTATGTCGACATAGACTTATAGTTCCCACTATTCGAGCAGGTGGCTAACCTATCAGACATCAACCGTCGTGGCCAAACGGTGACAGTAGAGCGGGCATCTCCACTACTAGGCTGGTCTCCACACTACCTGGCCTAGGCCTCCGTATGCCTCAACGCTAAGGACACAACAGCGGAGCTCACATGCGTACTACGGCTCAGCGGGTTCTCTTGGGTAAGTGAGCACCAAGATCCTAGCCCCGAACTGGCCTATGCATGACACGGAAGGACCCTCAGAAATGAACACGAGGACCAAGCCCAACCGTTCACTTGGCACGGAAGGAGCCTCGGGACATGAACACCGAGGACCAAGCCCAACCGTCCAAGATCTAGCTGTCGACTCCCATCGGTGTGACGATTGGCGAGCCCGTAGACCTGTCACACTATCCTTAACCCGGGATTACGATACCATGTGTCGACTCATACCACATGCAATTTCACAATTTCATGGCATGGAAGGAGCCTCGGGATATGAACACCGAGGACCAAGCCCAACCATCAATCAAATGCGAAAGGAGCCTCGGGACATGAACACCGAGGGCCAAGCCCAACCGTCCAACTTTACTCATCTCAATCTCATTCCAACTAGTGACAGTCAGCACCGTACTTGTTACTTCCACAATGCTACCCGTAGGGAGACGACACTCTAAGCATTAGATTACTAATTCCCTTTTATCCATCCAACATATATCATGGCCATAGTTAAATCATTTATACATTTATCCAATTATATCTACCCAATTATATCAGGTTCTTTCCTTCAATTAAACTTGTCCACAACTCGTTAAATGAATTTAGATTTATAACCTCGACTTATCACGTCACTATGATGATTATGTCAAAAGAGTCCACCCAAGCCTCGAGTTGGATCGCAACATTGAATTCCACCACATCGCATTCCACGTTACACAGCCAAGAATTTAGGTGCAGCCTTAATCCGGGCAGCAACTTCGACCAAGGATTCCCGAGGCTACATAAATCCGACGAGTGCGTGTTGTTGAATTTCCCGGATCTTGGAATTAGCAGGGATTATCTCAACTTAGAAAGCTAAACACAACCAGAGACACAAGCAGTAACAAGAATCTTTATTGATCACAACAGTCTTCTTATAAGGCGAGACATACATTGCGAGAAATGATTTCGCCAATGTACCAAGCAGAGCAACAATACAAGGCAACTTAACCGCGCGGACTCAAGGAGAGGCCGCCAATTATACTACTTCACTAAGGAGTCCGCACAAACCGCCCAGTCCGCCAGGTCGCAAGACCGCAAACCATGCTGAGCGGACTGCCCCTTATTCCAAAGCTGAGCTCTAGCCGCCGATCTGCAAGCTGCCTAACCGCGAGGTCGCCTAGCTGCCAGACCGCACTAGCTGCTGATGCCGAACTGAACAGGCTGCCTGAAGCAGACGACTTATTGAACCCCGAAACAAGTTGCCAAAGAGAAGACCGCGTGATCGCTGTCCGTGACCTGTTGTTTACCACCGGTTGCTTTACCGTAGAGTCCGCACTGCTCCTGACCACAGTCAAAGCCAAGTCCTGGCTTTCCAGCGCTATCCGCACAACTGCACAGCACAAACCGGTCAACTCCGTCAACCCGGGCGGATACCAAAATCTAGTCCGCAGCAATTGTTTGCGGGCTCACTTACTGTTTATTCGCACTCTTATGACGTGACGGAGGGGTCCTATTTTTAGGCACGATTAGGAGGGTGGTCACCGCCCTAACCGATAGGATCACCGCCACCACCCCGCGACATACACTAAGCAGTCCGCTTAGTCCTCCACATCCTTGTGCGATAGCCAGCTCGCTTCAGCATCACCAAGGCCGGACTGACATCCCAGTCCGCCTTGTCTCCAAAGGACCAGGACTCTTGGTCAGCACTATGCAAGACTCTGTAGCAACATAGCTTGTCCGCCAATCCGCGGAGACCACACAGTCTGCTTCCCCCAAGTTCGCAGCCAAGGCACCAAGCCAACTGCCGAACTCGGCAGACAATGAAAGCTTTCCTCCTGCCTTTCGAACACAGCAACAGTCCACATAACTCCGAGTCTGCAGCTAAGCACCAAGCTAACAGCTGCTAGACTTAGCGGATAAGGCTCCAGTCCGCGTGCCGAGGAGGACACTTCTCTAGAGAACATTCGCCAAGCATGCAACCACCCCATAGGGCAACACCTGCCGACCTTGGCAGACTGAGAAACATTCTGCGCACTATAGCGCTATATCCCCGGACTGAGCCAACCATGGACTTGGTTCAGAACCAACCAAGTTCACACCACTGGCCACCAGGGCCAGTCCGCACTTACTGGCGGATACTGGTACCAGTCCGCCAAGCTCGACGAACTCCAGTATTACTCTGTTTTAACCGACGAATCCTGCGGCTACCACCAGCCGCACCACAAGAGCTTGTGCCGAGCTCCTGTCCAGTCCACACCTTGCCGGACTCCGCGGATAGAAGAGTTATCTGCTTGGTTACCATCTAGGAACATCCTGCTGTCAGAGTAAACCGATGCCTCTTTGCCGACCTGCCTATTCGCCTATCTAGTCCGCAAAGGCCGTGCGGATAGAAAACCCAGGTCGAACAATCTGCCACTTTCACTTCACAATTTTCAACACTCCCCCTTAAAGTGAGAAGTGGCAAGCAACCCCAGCAGTTCCCGTAACCTTGCACCTAGTCCCTCCGATAGAGCCTCCGAGAAGATGTCCAAGACATAGTCCTCGCCCTGCCTATCCTGGACCATAAGGGATCCCTCCAGCATCTCCCAAAAAGAGCCATGCTTCCCTCTGCCTTCTTTAGCTTTGACCTCCACTTATGCGTCACAGGAGTATCACCAACAACCTTGGGCACAAGATCCCAAGCCTTGCCACCCTTGAGAATAGTCACATCCACAACCTTGGTCTCAACCACCTCCTTGACTCCAGTGGTGTCCTCACAGCTAAAAGAACCTTGCACGATCTGAGGGCTTGCAAGGAAACATGAGATAAAGCTCACCGAGTTTCCTTCACTGCATCGAGCTGGTGGTTTGGTGATCCTCTTCGATCTCCGAACACCTTCATCACGTCTAACCACCTCCGCTGCAACTCCTGAACCAGCTCCAATCCTGGGAAAACCTGGAGCATCGCACTCCTTGCTATCTGAACAAGAAGCCACCGCCTTGGAACTAGAAGCACCTGGAGCATCGCTCCCCCTGCTTACTGAACCACAGGCACCTGGAGTCGAACTCCCCTCGCTTCCTGAACCAGAAGGCAACGTCTTCAAACTAGAAGCACATGGAGCATCTCTCCCCCTACTTCCTGAATCAAAGGACTCTGCCCTGGAGCTAGAACAGCCTTGAGCTCCTACTGACTCAGGCAGCTTCAACTGAACCTTTGCAACAGCCTCCTCATGCCCACCATCTAACCTGCTCATCTCTGGCTCAACATGTGAGCTATCCCAGTATGACGTCAGCTCATCGAAGACAACGTCTCTTGACATGATGAACTTCTTCGTTACTGGATCCATGCACCTCCATCTCCTCTTCCACTCATCATACCCAACAATAACTAGATTCGTCTTGAGAGCAATAGGAGATTGTACATAGCAGGTAGAACCAAACACTCGAACGTGTTTTACACTGGGCTTCACATCGAACATCATCTCATACGGAGTCTTCACGTTGATCGGATCTAGAGGCATCTGATTGATGACATGAACCGCGCAGGATGTAAGACCCCCTTTTGTTTTTTTCTCTTTCAACCACCGGGGTCTTAGGCCCAGAGTCGCCGCTTTGCAGTGACACCTTCTCGTCCTGAAGGGTTATCACCACAAGGCGCCAATTATGCCGGCCAAATCGATCACTGAAAGGTAGCAAAATAAATGAAATAAGAGCAATGTTGTCCACAGCAATAGATCACATATATAGAATAAAAATCTCCACGAAGGGAGTGTCCACAGAAAACATCAGAGTACTATAAATGCGGGCTTATGCCCGATACATCATGTCCTCACTACAACATCACTCATGCGGAAGCTAAAACAGAAACTACTCAGGGTCGAGACTTATTGTCCCGGCTGTATGAACTCTGGAGCTAGACTGCCCCATCTCTAGGTGCACTGATCTCTGGGGCTGCTCCTCCATGCTGAGCTCCACGATCCCCTAAATGATGCGGTTCGAAAACCATTAGTCATAAAGGCTAAGCCCTATCATCCGCCACCCCTTCCCCTATGGCTCCTAGGTACCGAGCGGGGAGGAATAAAGGGAAGGACATGACGGTAGAGATTAATCAAGAAAACAGATGGCAGCGGGACTAATCTAACAAGTTATATTCGGTGAGCAGTTGATATAATTGTTATAATAGGTCTAGCAGTAAGAAAAGCAAATATATGAATTAACCTTCACTTATGCGAGAACACATAAGCAAACGGGATCTTTTACAAGGCTCCCATCGTATAAGTGTCCCATACCACTTATACCTTGGGTGTCGGTTATCAAACAACAATGGTCGTTATATAGTGAAATTAACCTTTGATTTATAAACTTGCCCAGACAAGCTTATAGACCAAGGGGTCGTTTTGCGGGTCCTAATGTATAAGCGTCCCATACCACTTATACTTTAGGTGTCAGGGTTAAATGAATCGATTATGCTATGACATGCTAGTGGGTATGATGAAACATGCAAGTGCAACTCACACACCCGACTCTGTGCACACAGACCTTTAGTTCCCCCTTTCGGAGTCGTTACCTCCCAGGATACCTCCGTAGTGGCGGACGGAAGCGGTGGGTTGGGCCTCGCCCACCTCAAAACCAGTAAAAGCACCACTGGTCTGACCTATCGTACGCCTCAATGCTTGGTGCACTAAGCGGACGCCTGCGTACTCTTGCTGGCTGGCGCACCCGACTTCTGTTGGCGAAGTTCTAATCACCTCGCCGAGTCAACGATATCGGTGTCGGTGCAATCGAACTCCCCGATATCGAAAAACACACCACCTTAACTTTTCCTATTTTTATGCACATGCAAGTTTAATCGTAAACACACAAAAACCGAGCCAAAGCTCCCCGGACCAAAACGTCCGTCTCCAAACCAACCGAGTCGAAGCTCCCCGGACCAAAACGTCCGTCTCCAACCAACCGA
The DNA here is from genome assembly GCA_039513925.1 of Platanthera zijinensis. NCBI lineage: Eukaryota > Viridiplantae > Streptophyta > Magnoliopsida > Asparagales > Orchidaceae > Platanthera > Platanthera zijinensis. The sequence goes on along the minus strand of CM077086.1, from coordinate 132,616,933 downwards.
GCCGAAGCTCCCCGGACCAAAACGTCCGTCTCCAAACCAACCGAGCCGAAGCTCCCCGGACCAAAACGTCCGTCTCCAAACCAACCGAGCCGAAGCTCCCCGGACCAAAACGTCCGTCTCCAACCAACCGTGCCGAAGCTCTCATCAATCTCCCTGTGCCAACAGTGTTTGTGTAAGGTGCAGCACTAGTTACTAAGTTACTCTTGTCGGTTTGTTATTACAGATTACGTTAGCTCAGGACTGCCCCCGGTATTCCCCGTGAAGGGCTCTCAAGGGGCACTAGGAACCAAGACGGCGGCATTACGGCCCAAAGTTCCCTTTCGCAAGGCACTTATTGTTATTAGTTTATCCCCCTTAACCCAATTCCCTTCTCATATTACGATAGACTATCCTAGGGTGATTTTTAACCTTCCTCTCTTCGGGAAAAGGCGATCTTTCGCCGAAACCCGAGCACCTCTTAACTCTAGCTATCACCAATTCTCACTAATCTTTATACCTTCCTATTGTGACTTCCTCCACCATTGCCCACCCAGACAATATGATTAACTCCAATGCCTTCCTCAGATCGTGTCCTATTGCATTTCACAATTGCTATATGCAGACCGACCTAGACTTCATGTCGAACCGGTTATGCAATGATCCAATACTCATCCCAAATGTCCTAAATTATTTACTGAAGACTTACCATGATATAAATGACCTAAATCCAGAAAATGGAAATTTTCCTAATCTATTTGGCATTTAATTAAATTCCTCGAAAATCCCAAGGGCTACCGGTTTGAACATGAACTACCCTAAGTAATCATGCAAGATGTCCAACAAATTTATGATAAATAGTAGGTTATCTCAATAGGTTAAATCCTAAGTATCATAATTTTTCTATCATCAAAAGAGCATGAAAACTATTTTAGAAATAATCTCTAACTTCTGTCGTTTATGAATCAAGTACAGAAAATATTCTTCCAAAAATTATAAATAATTTATGCCATGCAGATAAAGACCTATAATTAGCACTGGCCAAGTTTCATAATTTTCCAGCAAGTACTTTATCCATAATTAATTTTTAAACAATAAAACCCCTCTCCAATATCTGTGAACAAAGTACCAGATTTTCTCAACATAAAATTCTATAAAAATTCAGGGATCAATGTTCTACTTGTCAAGATCTAAATCCAGAATTTTAACTGATTATAATTAATTTAAAACCTCCAAATATTTGAAACAACAAATCGGGCTAATAATCCTTTAACACATGAAGTATAATATTATTTAATCATAAAATTCCAGGAAAATTACCATAAGTCTAAAACATCCTAAAACTCCTTCCTCCCGAGTTTCATAATTTTTAGATTAGATTTGGTGCTTAAAATAACTAAATTACATGTTTATCGTAATCCAAAATCTCAACTTCCGAGGTACCTAATTACCTCCAATTCCTTCACTATTTCAACTAGAGGGTTTTCAGCATATCATCCCACTTTCCTCCAAATTTCAAGGACATACAAGAGCTTTTGCTCCTATGTCATTCACAAACCTCAAACTCCCACCCACTGAATTTGAGCCGATCTCTTAGGGTAAAATCCACCCTAATCCACACTATGTTTCTCCAAGCTAGTTATAACACCCTTCTAAGTCAGGGGTCAGAATATCAGCCTCTGTTGAGGTGATTTGACCTTTCCAAACTCTTAGTGCACTTTTTACTAAAAGATGTCTCACTAATGCCTAGTTAAGGGTAGAAGGTTTCCCACCCAAAACTCCACCAAATCAGTTGGAATTTTGTACAGACCTAGGTTTAATAGCCAGGGACCACTCACCAAAATTTGGGAGGGTTTGGAGGTCATTTGTCCACTTAAATAAATTCCTCTAAGTTTATTAAATTAAAACAAAAACTTTAGGCAAAGTATCTCCAAAATTTACCATTTTTGGTCTGCCGTTAGGTATAGCTAAGGTTAACCCCCTGCCCAAATTTCAGGTCATTTGGACAAGGGACGAAGAGTGGGCATCCATTTTAATTTCTGCCCAACTCTAGGTACAGCCCCCACTAAAACGGGTGCAGCGGCCGAACCGCTTACCCAAACGAGTTGAAACCAATTTTAGATTTATCTAGACTCGAAGGGATACGACTTTCGTGACTGGTCATTTTTCCTAAAACGGCCTCTAAGTGCCTCATTTTGCAGCCCCAAAATATATTCAAATAATACATCTTTCCATTATGTAATATATAATAATCTATATATTATAAAATTTATTCTACTGTTCATCTTCTTCATGAAACCGAAAACAGACACAGAAAACCATTTTTCCTATAAGCATTCTGTGATCCGTCGCCGGCCGTCCGGTCACTTCCCTGGCCAGCCACCACCACCACCACCTCCGTTGAGGCGATGGCTAGCGGTCGGCGGTGGTTTGGCCGCCGGAGGTGGCGGTTTCCAGCGAACTCAAAAATACCTTTTTCATGGTTTTCCCATGAAAACGAGAGATGGGTCCGACTCCATTGAGCGCAAACTTCCTTTCTAAGAATCCTAAGATCTACCCATGAAAGAGAAGAAGCAGAGGAGGACCTTGTTCGCGGTTTGGAGGCGAGAAGAATGACGGGGTGCCATGGCGCAGTGGTGGCGTAGCCGAACTTCTCCTACATCAAGAACAAAGATCTGATCCATTTACTTGAGCGTGTAAACTTCTCCTCTTGCCCCAAGTGGGCTTTTATAAGTGAGAAAGTGGGGAGGTGAAAGGGTAAAGCCGTAATGGCCATGAAGGCTCCTCTTAATGTCCTTTCGGTTACAGTGAAGGGATAAGAAACAGTGGAAGATGAACAGGTGTGTCCAGTTGGCGGTTTCCTATTGGACCAACACTTCCTCCTTTATTATATAATTATAGAAGGAAAAACGGCCCGTAATTACTCCTGGTGTAACTTCCCACACCAGCATTTATTTCCACGCGTGTTAGAATAATTTCGGGACCGAACCGTCGTTTCAGCAAATGTCACGGGCGTGACACATAGGTCACGGGCATGACAGGCCCAGGTGACAATTTTTGGGGTCGACGATCGTCGAACTGAGATCGACGGTCGTCGAAGGGTGGTCACGCCCTAGGTCACGGACGTGACACCTAGGTCACGGGCGTGACAGGCTCGAACGACAATTTTGAGGTCGACGATCGTCGAACTGAGATCGACGGTCGTCGAAGGCTGGTCACGCCCCTGGTCACGGGCGTGACACTTAGGGCACGGGCGTGACAGGCCCGAGTTCAATTTCGACGATCGTTTTACGGGGATCGACGATCGTCTAAGGAGTCACGCCCCTGGTAACGGGCGTGACACTCTGGTCACGGGCGTGACATGCCCAGGCTGCACGTTCGACGATCGTCTCGCGGAGATCGACGATCGTCGAAGGAGTCACGCCCAAGGTCACGGGCGTGACACCTTGGTCACGGGCGTGACATGCCCGGGCAGCAAGTTCGACGATCGTCTCGCGGAGATCGACGATCGTCGAAGGAGTCACGCCCAAAGTCACGGGCGTGACGGGTCGGTCACGGGCGTGACCAACCCGTGACCCGAAACCTCGATCGATTTATTTCAATTTTTGGGCTTCACAGGGTTCTGTCACGACCAACCGACTCCTAGGGGTCTAGCCGGAAATTGGATGTTACAAATCCCAATAATTAAAACAAAAATTTCGTCCCCGAAATTGAGGTTGAGCCTACGGGGATTTCTATCGGAATAAATTAAACTTCTAACATCCCAAACGATCTTTCTATCGGGTTTAGGCGGCTATTCGTTTGATAAACGAAGACAATCTCCCCAATAAACAAAAGATTAGCCCCTACCTTTCTGATTGAGTGTGCATGCCTAGGTCCTGAATTTTCCTATCTAGTCTTAACTGTCCAAAACAAGAAGGCAATCCATAGTATACCAAGAGGTGGTGAGATGTACCTGACTGAACAACTCCGGGTATCTTTGCCTCATCAGGTCCTGCGGTTCCCAGGTGTGCTCCTCCTGACCGTGATTTCTCCACAGAACCTTGACTAAGGGGATCTTCTTGCGGCGCAAGATCCGTACTCCTTTATCGTCGATCCGAACCGGCTCCAAGTGAACAGATCGGTCTGAAGCTACCGGCCCTTCGGTTGTCAAAATCCGCTGCTCCCGGCATAGTAGAGCCCTTCTCAGCGAAGAAATATGGAAGACGTCGTGTAGAGCTGCCAGCTCTGGCGGCAACTCTAGCCTGTAGGCTAGGGGTCCGATCCGCTCCAGGATCCGGTAAGGGCCCATATACCTAGGGCTGAGCTTCTTCCTTCGACCGCGCACCCGTGAGACTCTGTGCATGGGCCGGATCTTCAAGAACACTCGATCTCCTACCCGAAACTCCACCTGATGATGCCGGGCGTCATAGTATTTAGCCTGTCTGCTCTGCGCCTCCAACATCCTATCTCTGATCAGTCTCACCTGAGCCTCGGTGTCTTCAACAAAATCCGATCCCAAAACCTTCGGATCCTCGTCTTGAACCCAAGAAAGCGGGGTCCTACATTTTCTTCCATACAAGGCTTCATAAGGCACCATCCTGATGCTGGACTGGTAGCTATTATTATAGGAGAACTCGACCAACGGTAACATCTTCTCCCACGGCTCCCCTCGGTCCAGTATACACAGTCGTAATAAATCCTCCAAGGTCCGGTTGGTGCACTCTGTCTGCCCGTCCGTCTGAGGGTGGAAGGCCGTGCTAAAGGTCAAACGGGTGCCCAGGTAAGCCTGCACTGACCGCCACTCCATGGATGTAAATCGTCCATCGCGGTCCGACACTATCGTCCGGGGCACGCCATGATATCGGACATATTGCTCCACAAACTTCCGTACCAGCACTCCCACCGAGTCATCCTTCCTGATCGGTATAAAGCAGGCCACCTTCGTCAACCGATCAACAATCACCCAGATCGAGTCATTCCCCGTCCGAGACCGGGGAAGACCATGTATAAAATCCATAGCTATATCCTCAAACTTCCACTCCGGCAACGGGAGTGGCTGCAACAATCCTGCGGGGTTCCTGCACTTCGCCTTCACCAATTGACACGCCTCGCAATGGGTCACGAAGTACGTAATGTCCTTCTTCATGCCTGGCCAAAACATCATCTTCTTCAGATCAGCGGTCATCTTTGTGATCCCCGGGTGCACAGAGTACCGGCTACAATGTGCCTCCGTCATAATATCCTCTCGGATCTGGCCTCCTGCAGGTATATATACTCTGCCTCTGAAATGTAGCAATCCATCTCTCAGGGAATAATCTCCTGTCGAACCTTCCTCCAAAGCTTGGAACATCTGCTCTGCCCACGCATCTGTCCTCTGTCCGTCCCGAATGCGATCCCGAATATCGTCTATGGCTACCATCGATGCCAGATACTCCCTATACAGAACTGGGTCATCCTCGGACACTAGGGATATCTGCATATCTCTGAATGACCGGACTAGCTCCATGGACATAACCTGAGGCCCAGCTTCGGAAGCGGCACATTCCCTAAACTAGGTCCGAGGGAACCCAAGCCAATACTAATTTGCCCAATAAACAAAAGTTTAGCACCCAATAAACAAAAGATAAGCCCCTACCTACCTTGGGCTAAGCATCTTTGATATTACCATGTTATCTCCATCCCAGTTGGGTGCACAATCCCTAGGAGATCAATCTTCGACTTAGGGTTCCAACCTGAAACTTGTTGATATACTTCATACATAAAACTCTCTGAGTCACATTTATGACAACCTTATCCCGGTCAAAATGTTCCTAATCCCAAATGGGTATCTTCCGAACTTGAATTCCTATCCGACCCTCGGTGTTTGTCTTGGTGGTTGTCTCCGAGTAATCTTATTACCGGTACGAGGTTTAAGACTACTTGTCTTCTACCATTCTGCTAAAGTATTATTGATCTCAATTCTCCTTAAAGCAGTCTACTGATTTGAGTAATTCTTGATAGGGGTCGTAGGGTCACCTGAGTTTATCTATCAGGTTGTCATTCTCATGTTAAACTCCTCCTTTTATTTTGTTTGGGTATCTACTTACCTTAAACAAGTTCATACCCAGGGTCTATTTTGAACTAGGGCATGTTATAAGTCGTCATGGTTAGTCATGTGTCCTACTAGATTGAGTCTAACTTATTGACTAAAGAATTATAAGATGAGGTCTTTACAGCCGGAGGTGCTCCCTGCTGGGGGCAGGGTTTTGCCTCAAGCTACAAAGAAGAATTTCATTTGTTGAAGAAGTGGACAATTTATATGTGATCACCATATGGGCACACCACTGCTTCCGCTGCATAGTTTGTCCCCAAACTAAACTCGAGCGGGGGTGACCCAGGGTTTGTGGACTGCTACTTCCTTCTGATCGATGTTTGCCTCTGATACCACTTGTAAGACCCCCTTTTGTTTTTTTCTCTTTCAACCACCGGGGTCTTAGGCCCAGAGTCGCCGCTTTGCGGTGACACCTTCTCGTCCTGAAGGGTTATCACCACAAGGCGCCGATTCTGCCGGCCAAATCGATCACTGAAAGGTAGCAAAATAAATGAAATAAGAGCAATGCAGTCCACAGCAATAGATCACATATATAGAATAAAAATCTCCACGAAGGGAGTGTCCACAGAAAACATCAGAGTACTATAAACGCGGGCTTATGCCCGATACATCATGTCCTCACTACAACATCACTCATACGGAAGCTAAAACAGAAACTACTCAGGGTCGAGACTCACGGTTCCGGCTGTATGAACTCCGGAGCTAGACTGCCCCATCTCTAGGTGCACCGATCTCTGGGGCTGCTCCTCCATGCTGGGCTCCACGATCCCCTAAATGATGCGGTTCGAAAACCGTTCGTCATAAAGACTAAGCCCTATCATCCGCCACCCCTTCCCCCATGGATCCTAGGTACCGAGCGGGGAGGAAGAAAGGGAAGGACATAATGGTAGAGATTAATCAAGAAAACAGATGGCAGCGGGACTAATCTAACAAGTTGTATTCGGTGAGCAGTTGATATAATTGTTATAATAGGTCTAGCAGTAAGAAAAGCAAATATATGAATTTTAACCTTCACTTATGCGAGAACACATAAGCAAAAAGGATCTTTTGCAAGGCTCCCATCGTATAAGTGTCACATACCACTTATATCTTGGGGTGTCGGTTATCAAACAGCAATGGTCGTTATATAGTGAAATTAACCTTTGAGTTATAAACTTGCCCACACAAGCTTATAGACCAAGGGGTCGTTTTGCAGGTCCTAATGTATAAGCGTCCCATACCACTTATACTTTAGGTGTCAGGGTTAAATGAATCGATTATGCTATGACATGTTAGTGGGTATGATAAAACATGCAAGTGCAACTCACACACCCGACTCTGTGCACACAGACCTTTAGTTCCCCCTTTCGGAGCCGTTACCTCCCAGGATACCTCCGTAGTGGCAGACGGAAGCGGTGGGTTGGGCCTCGCCCACCTCAAAACTAGTAAAAGCACCACTGGTCTGACCTATCGTACGCCTCAACGCTTGGTGCACTAAGCGGACGCCTGCGAACTCTTGCCGGCTGGCGCACTGGACTTCTGTTGGCGAAGTGTTAATCACCTCACCGAGTCAACGATATCGGTGTCGGTGCAATCGAACTCCCTGATATCGAAAAACCCACCACCTTAACTTTTCCTATTTTTATGCACATGCAAGTTTAATCGTAAACACACAAAAACCGAGCCAAAGCTCCTCGGACCAAAACGTCCGTTTCCAAACCAACCGAGCCGAAGCTCCCCGGACCAAAACGTCCGTCTCCAACCAACCGAGCCGAAGCTCCCCGGACCAAAACGTCCGTCTCCAAACCAACTGAGCCGAAGCTCCCCGGACCAAAACGTCCGTCTCCAAACCAACCGAGTCGAAGCTCCCCGGACCAAAACGTCCGTCTCCAACCAATCGAGCCGAAGCTCTCATCAATCTCCCTGTGCCAACAGTGTTTGTGTAAGGTGCAGCCCTAGTTACAAAGTTACTCTTGTCGGTTTGTTATTACAGATTACGTTAGCCCAGGACTGCCCCCGGTATTCCCCGTGAAGGGCTCTCAAGGGGCACTAGGAACCAAGACGGCGGCATTACGGCCCGATGTTCCCTTTCGCAAGGCACTTATTGTTATTGGTTTATCCCCCTTAACCCGATTCCCTTCTCATATTACGATAGACTATCCTAGGGTGAATTTTAACCTTCCTCTCTTCGGGAAAAGGCGATCTTTCGCCGAAACCCGAACACCTCTTAACTCTAGCTAACACCAATTCTCACTAATCTTTATACCTTCCTATTGTGACTTCCTCCACCATTGCCCACCCAGACAATATGATTAACTCCAATGCCTTTCTCAGATCGTGTCCTATTTCATTTCACAATTGCTATATGCAGACCGACCTAGACTTCATGTTGAACCGGTTATGCAATGATCCAATACTCATCCCAAATGTCCTAAATTATTTACTGGAGACTCACCATGATATAAATGACCTAAATCCAGAAAATGGAAATTTTCCTAATCTATTTGGCATTTAATTAAATTCCTCGAAAATCCCAAGGGCTACCGGTTTGAACATGAACTACCCTAAGTAATCATGCAAGATGTCCAGAAAATTTATGATAAATAGTAGGTTATCTCAATAGGTTAAATCCTAAGTATCATAATTTTTCTATCATCAAAAGAGCATGAAAACTATTTTAGAAATAATCTCTAACTTCTGTCGTTTATGAATCAAGTACAGAAAATATTCTTCCAAAAATTATAAATAATTTATGTCATGCAGATAAAGACCTAAAATTAGCACTGGCCAAGTTTCATAATTTTCCAGCAAGTATTTTATCCATAATTAATTTTTAAACAATAAAACCCCTCTCCAATATCTGTGAACAAAGTACCAGATTTACTCAACATAAAATTCTATAAAAATTCAGGGATCAATGTTCTACTTGTCAAGATCTAAATCCAGAATTTTAACTGATTATAATTAATTTAAAACCTCCAAATATTTGAAACACATGAAGTATAATATTATTTAATCATAAAATTCCAGGAAAATTACCATAAGTCTAAAACATCCTAAAACTCCCTCCTCCCGAGTTTCATAATTTTTAGATTAGATTTAGTGCTTAAAATAACTAAATTACATGTTTATCCTAATCCAAAATCTCAACTTCCGAGGTACCTAATTACCTTCAATTCCTTCACTATTTCAACCAGAGGGTTTTCAGCATATCATCCCACTCTCCTCCAAATTTCAAGGGCATACATGAGCTTTTGCTCCCATGTCCTTCACAAACCTCAAACTCCCACCCACTGGATTTGAGCCGATCTCTTAGGGTAAAATCCACCCTAATCCACACCATGTTTCTCCAAGCTGGTTATAACACCCTTCTAAGTCAGGGGTCAGAATATCAGCCTCTGTTGAGGTGATTTGACCTTTCCAAACTCTTAGTGCACTTTTTACTAAAAGATGTCTCACTAATGCCTAGTTAAGGGTAGAAGGTTTCCCACCAAAAACTCCACCAAATAAGTTGGAATTTTGTACAGACCTAGGTTTAATAGCCAGGGACCACTCACCAAAATTTGGGAGGGTTTGGAGGTCATTTGACCACTTAAATAAATTCCTCTAAGTTTATTAAATTAAAACAAAAACTTTAGGCAAAGTATCTCCAAAAATTCCCATTTTTGGTTTGCCGTTAGGTATGGCTAAGGTTAACCCCTGCCGAAATTTCAGGTTATTTGGACAAGGGACGAAGAGTGGGCATCCATTTTAATTTCTGCCCAACTCTAGGTACAGCCCCCACTAAAATGGGTGCTGCGGCCGAACCGCTTACCCAAACGAGTTGAAACTAATTTTATATTTATCTAGACTCGAAGGGATACGACTTTCGTGTCTGGTCATTTTTCCTAAAACGGCCTCTAAGTGCCTCATTTTGCAGCCCCAAAATATATTCAAATAATACATCTTTCCATTATGTAATATATAATAATCTATATATTATAAAATTTCTTCTACTGTTCATCTTTTTCATGAAACTGAAAACAGACACAGAAAACCATTTTTCCTGTAAGCATTCCGTGATCCGTCGCAGGTGATGAGTCCCTATTTTATACTATATTTTGGACTCATCTAGGCCTATTTCCATGTCTTTGCACACCGTTTAGCGACATTTACACTCCTTTTGGTTCGCTACGGTTTTCCACGCCTTGTGCACCTTTTTTAGCCCATTTCCATGCTTGTGTGCATTTACTTTCTTGCTGTGTTTATCACTGTTCGCTGTGGCTGCCGCGATCGATGCCCCGTGCAGTTTTCCTGCAGGTTTGGGGATCGTGAGGGCATTCGGGATAGTCGTTTCACTATTTTTGGCAAAGGAGTCAGTGGTCGTGCGTTTTTGCCCACGCACGACCATCGACCTCCTGGCGCACGATCACTGATCGTGCGCAGCCCGGTCTCATTTGTGAAACTCTGTCTTGAACCTTCCGCACGATCACTGCCATACCGCGCACGACCACTGCTCGTGCGCCGCCGATCGTGCGCAGTCATATCCATTTTGCAAAAGTCTGTCTGGTTATTTCCGCACGATCATCAGCCTTGCCTCGCACGATCACTGATCGTGCGCTGCTGATCGTGCGCGACTACTAATTTTCTGATGCAGGTCTGCAGGTTGCTCACGCACGGGCGCTGACCTTGGTCGCGCACGACCACTGGTCGTGCGCCAGTGGTCGTGCGCGCTATTTATTCTGCAAGCTATAAATACGCTGTTCCGCGAATTAGGGCGAGACAATCGTTACGGGACCTTCGCCATTCCGCCGTTTTCGCCCTCCAGCAGTCCCATTCACCTCCACCTCCATTCCTACCAACGGGAGGACTTTCTCCCGTGATTCCGAAGCATCCCTCATCCTCCGGCGATCCTCCGGCCATTAAAGCTCTTCTCCAAGTTCTTCACCGAGGAAGACGACGAAGCTTGCCTCAAGAACGGACTTAAAGGCCACCGAAGTGACAGTTCGGCGGTACCGGAAGCCCTCCACGGACTGCGCTTGGAAGCGGTTTGACAACCCGCACCTCCGGCCAACACCCGCGAAGGATCTTCACTCTTGTGGTTTAGCTTTCTCCAACCTTTCTTGTTGTATGATTTATGTATGCAAGTATGAACGGATTAATCTCTTTTGCAATGAAATGTTTATGCTTCCATCTTGCTTGTGAGATTCGTTGTTAATGCGCTTCGCTCTCTTTCGTTCACTCCACGCATTTGCTTCACTTCATTTCACTTCACATCACACACTTCACTCACTAGCTTACCGCCCACTCGCCACCGAAGTACGGCATCGCGGCCGCTACATCCATCTCGCCTTGCGAAGCGGTGATTGCGACCCGCAAAGCTCTCGTTAGTGTAATCGGTCGTAAGACCACCAACCAAAGCCCCTTTCTTTTTCTGTTTATTTCATTTAACTCTCATAACGATAGTTTCAGAGTCTAAATCGTTCGACGCCAATTGCATTCCTCAAGAGACCGACATCTGGGGATTCATTCCCAACTTTATTACTTGAGCGACCGGACGCTTGCCGTATTTTTACGCGCATCAAGTTTTTGGCGCCGTTGCCGGGGAATGCAACTGTTGAACGACTATGATTCTGGAAGTATTGTTATAAGAGATAGTGCTCTTTGATTTTTTTTTTTCTTTTGTCTTGTTGTTTCAGTGGATGCAGGGACGTGCCGCGAGAGATCTCGTTGCTCACGATCCTGAGATCGAGCGAACTCTTCGTGCGCAAAGGCGTGCCGCTGCAATTGATCCAATCACAATGGGAGACCAGTTGAACCATGACAACGGAGTCCGTGTTGGAGGGAACCCCCCTGATAACCGTAACGGGGATGAGAACGAGGTAAACCCGCCGCATGTCCGAACCATGAGAGACTACACCACTCCCACTGTGGGGAGCATATATCCTGGGTTCGGACCGGCGATCACGAACCAGCAGTTCGAGATCAAGCGGCAATTCTAAACATCATCCGGAACAATGCGCAGTTCTCCGGAATGGCCACTGAGGATGCCCATCTTCACTTGGCAGACTTCTCAGAAATCTGTGCCACCTTCCGTTATGCTGGGATTCCTGACGACACGGTCAAGCTCCGTCTGTTTCCCTTCTCGCTACGTGACAAAGCCAAGTCATGGCTTCATTCCCTTCCTCCTGGAACCGCCACAACATGGGAAGCTCTCACCACGAAGTTCTTAGCCAAATTCCATCCAGTCGACCGTATTGTGAGCATGCGACGTGCCATCGCCAATTTCAGGCAAAACGACCAAGAAAGCTTAGCGGAGGTGTGGGAGCGCTTTAATGAATTGCTGCGGAAGTGCCCAAATCACGGTTCCAAACGTGGAATCTTGTGGAGAGCTTCTACTTCTCCATCGAGCCTCAGCACCGCGCCATGATTGATGCCGCCTCTGTGGAACAATTATGAACTTGCTCCTGAGGATGCTTTGAGAGTTCTGCAGGACACCGCCACGCACAGCGCCTTTGGACCGCGGGAAGGAATACCCCCCGTGGGACAAGTGGAATCTTTGCTGTGGAAGCATCAAGGCCCGCTGCTGCTGCTCCAGTGTTGGCCATCTCATGTCAAGGATGCGGAGGATCCGATCATCACAGCTTCGAGTGCCCTGGACCGGAAGTAACATATGATCCCGCCTTATCTAATGAAACAGTTAATTTTATTGCTAATCAAAACAGGGGTGCGCCGTATGGAAATGTGTATAATCCGGGTGCGAGAAATCACCCGAACTTTTCGTGGAACCAAAACGCGCCAGGCCAACGATGGCAACCGGGGCAGCATCAAAATGATGCCGCCGCCTCCGGAAGCCAACCGCGGCCGCCACACCCGAATTACACCCAAGGGCCTCCCGCTGTGAATACCAACTCTTTGGCTGAAATGTTTGAGAAATTTGTTGAAGTGTCCCATACTAATATGACTAACCAAGCCGCTTCTATGCGTAAGCTTGAGGCGCAGTTGGGCCAATTGGCTCAAATGGTCTCCGAGCGCACACTTGGTACCCTCCCAAGCAACACAGAAAGAAATCCCCCATGAACAAGGGAAAAGCTTGGGAGAGGAAAGGCTAGGGAACAACAACGAACTCGTGATTAATGTATGATCAATGATGTGAAAACGACCGCACTTTGTGATTCCGGAGCATCGAGCAACATCCTCACTCTGCAGGATGTTGAGAAGATGCAATTACAAATTAACACCGATGACCGGAAGTCACTCATTTTAGCTAATGGAGATGTAGTTGCTACCGAAGGCGGTGTGAGGAAAGTTGAGATCGAGGTGAATGGAAAACATTTTACTACTGATTTTCAGGTTATGGGACCTAAAGAAAACGACTCCATTCCAATACTTGGGGTCCCATTCCTGACGGCCAGTGGCGCATCCTTGGATTTTTCCAAAGGATGTGTCATCTGGCCGACCGATGCGTCCGCCTTCGATGATATTTCCGCACACCCCTCCAACATTCAAAAAACTGTTTTGCTAAGAAATGCAGGATCCAAGGAAATTTGGGACTTCAAGTGTTGAATGCCGCCCGTTTGGACGAAATGATCAAGGAAGCACCTCCCGAGAAGACCGATGTAGAACAAGTGGTAGTGACCGTGAAGGAGATCGAGTCAGTGGAAGACACGGCGATTGTTCCATGTCCCCCAAAAGCGACTGAAGACAATGACATTAGTAGTTTTATTCGGGAGAAATCCCTGAACAATTCAGTTTGTAATAATTCTAATGACTGTGTTAGGCGTAATGTTGCTTGGGCCGATCCGGTCGCCGTCGCGGTGCCGGACATGACGCCATTGATTCAAAATCTGCGAAAACTGTGGAAAAATCTGTGTGGAAGTCTCCCACGGTGGAGAAGATGAAGGAGGCTAAGCGCCTACGCGATAAGCGTTATTCCACCTTCCGGCGCGAGGAAGCGTATAAGCTGAGCAAGGGGAAATCCCTCCCTCATGATTCCATGAAAAATTCTGCTCCCCCCTCGCACTCCACCGGAGAGACTCGCCCCAAATCGGCGCCGAGTTGATTGCTTTTTCGTCGCTCTGCTTAGACGTTATTCTGTGTTTTATATTCTTGCACTTTTATTTTCTTTTTCTGTGCGAACATTATTTATAAACTGCTAAAACAGGTATTTGGTCCACCTTAAGGACGGTAAACAAAAGGGCTATCCGGGAGACAACCCATGCTCGGACCATTCGGTCCCCTTTCTTTTTCTAATTTTCTATTTTTGTATTTTCTTGTCTTTGGCCCAAATCGCAGGTTCAGCTTCTCTTTGGTGCGGCGCAGCAAATCCATCAACTCATAACGCCATCTTCGGTATGCTCCCTCTGCGGAGCATAGGTACACTCTTCCTGTAGACTTTATTCTAGTGCTATTTTGCATGTTGTTCTTGTTTTCATTCAAGTTTGGGGGGGGGAGAGCCGCCTATGCACTCACGAGCACATTTCATTCGCACACCGGTAGATTTATTTATGCTTCATGTTTGTAGACTCCTGCTGTGCGCACACATTTGCACCCACATGAGCGCGCACTCTTACCACGCGCGCGGCTCGGGTTGAGTACTTATGTTGTGTAAGTTTTAAGATTGTGGTGCTGACGTAGGATTTTGTCGTACAGTAGTTCGAAACTCGTGCAGTGCTCCTAATCGAGTGCTCACGTTGTGTAGGAATTGTATAGAGCTAGTTTCTTCTCATGCTTGCATTTTATATTTTTTTCTATATTCGTAACTACTGTCTGTCCTACTCAACTTCTGAATCCGGAGTGATCTCGCGGTAGTGTCGGCATGTGTGTAAGCGTCGCTGGCTTTGTTTTGCTCGAGTCGGGAGGACGGATCACTTTTCTCGGTGGCTAAGAACTTGCCCCAAGCGACTTTCGAAGCATTGGTGCCCGGTTAGTCGAGCGTGAGCGTGACGTAGGCCATCATTTTGGCCCGGTTGATCCTTGCACCCGTCCTAACATAGCCCTCGCTAGCCCCGTTGAGCCTACCTTCCCTTTTGATCAGCTCCACATGCAAGTCACCAAAGCCTCAAGCCACTCCTAGTCGCACACCCGCATTGAGCTCTTGTTTCGTTAATTTCTCGTTGGGTTGTTGTGATGGGCGGATTTTGTGAACGTGTGGATACGCCGCAAAGTTTATAAATGCTGAATTATTGAGAAAAGAAAAGAGAAAAGAAAAATGTGACCAAGAAAAGAAAAGAGAAAAGAAAAAGTATAAATGAAAAAATCTGAAATTGAGAAATTTGTTTTATGGTAGGCGGTGCACCCACTCATGTTGTAAAAGCTAAGTTTGGGGGTGTGGTGCACTCGCATTCATGTTGTTAGCGAGAATTCTGATGTGTGCGAGCTCCGTTGGGTTGTGCGTAGCCTTCGTCTTCATCTTGTCCATCCATACCTACATCTACACCCAAGCCCCACTCTTCACCTCAAGTCCTACGGATTTACGCTCGAGTCAAACCCGCATCGTGGAGAAAGTGCGAACGGGCAAGCATATGGCCCCGACATTGGTGGATTCCTTTGGAGGTGATCATGAGCCCCGGTCATTGGCAATACCTCGCCATCCGACTTGCCTACTTTCTGCCTTCCCATGACCGTGCGATTCTCCGGAATTCATTCTTGAGTAGTGACAGTATCTAATTACGTTTTTCGAAAATTATAAATTGCATTGCATGATTAGAAACTCTTTCTATTATATTTTTTACGCATGTGAGCTTCTCGATTTCTCGTCCTACTGTAGGTTGTAATTACTACGTCAGCTAGCCGTTTTAGAGCCCACAACGTGATTATTTGCCCGGGACGTGCAAATGGTTAAGTTGGGGGTGTGATGAGTCCCTATTTTATACTATATTTTGGACTCATCTAGGCCTATTTCCATGTCTTTGCACACCGTTTAGCGACATTTACACTCCTTTTGGTTCGCTACGGTTTTCCACGCCTTGTGCACCTTTTTAGCCCATTTCCATGCTTGTGTGCATTTACTTTCTTGCTGTGTTTATCACTGTTCGCTGTGGCTGCCGCGATCGATGCCCCGTGCAGTTTTCCTGCAGGTTGGGGATCGTGAGGGCATTCGGGATAGTCGTTTCACTATTTTTGGCAAAGGAGTCAGTGGTCGTGCGTTTTTGCCCACGCACGACCATCGACCTCCTGGCGCACGATCACTGATCGTGCGCAGCCCGGTCTCATTTGTGAAACTCTGTCTTGAACCTTCCGCACGATCACTGCCATACCGCGCACGACCACTGCTCGTGCGCCGCCGATCGTGCGCAGTCATATCCATTTTGCAAAAGTCTGTCTGGTTATTTCCGCACGATCATCAGCCTTGCCTCGCACGATCACTGATCGTGCGCTGCTGATCGTGCGCGACTACTAATTTTCTGATGCAGGTCTGCAGGTTGCTCACGCACGGGCGCTGACCTTGGTCGCGCACGACCACTGGTCGTGCGCCAGTGGTCGTGCGCGCTATTTATTCTGCAAGCTATAAATACGCTGTTCCGCGAATTAGGGCGAGACAATCGTTACGGGACCTTCGCCATTCCGCCGTTTTCGCCCTCCAGCAGTCCCATTCACCTCCACCTCCATTCCTACCAACGGGAGGACTTTCTCCCGTGATTCCGAAGCATCCCTCATCCTCCGGCGATCCTCCGGCCATTAAAGCTCTTCTCCAAGTTCTTCACCGAGGAAGACGACGAAGCTTGCCTCAAGAACGGACTTAAAGGCCACCGAAGTGACAGTTCGGCGGTACCGGAAGCCCTCCACGGACTGCGCTTGGAAGCGGTTTGACAACCCGCACCTCCGGCCAACACCCGCGAAGGATCTTCACTCTTGTGGTTTAGCTTTCTCCAACCTTTCTTGTTGTATGATTTATGTATGCAAGTATGAACGGATTAATCTCTTTTGCAATGAAATGTTTATGCTTCCATCTTGCTTGTGAGATTCGTTGTTAATGCGCTTCGCTCTCTTTCGTTCACTCCACGCATTTGCTTCACTTCATTTCACTTCACATCACACACTTCACTCACTAGCTTACCGCCCACTCGCCCACCGAAGTACGGCATCGCGGCCGCTACATCCATCTCGCCTTGCGAAGCGGTGATTGCGACCCGCAAAGCTCTCGTTAGTGTAATCGGTCGTAAGACCACCAACCAAAGCCCCTTTCTTTTTCTGTTTATTTCATTTAACTCTCATAACGATAGTTTCAGAGTCTAAATCGTTCGACGCCAATTGCATTCCTCAAGAGACCGACATCTGGGGATTCATTCCCAACTTTATTACTTGAGCGACCGGTACGCTTGCCGTATTTTACGCGCATCAGCAGGCCGTCCAGTCACTTCCTTGGCCAGCCACCACCACCACCACCTCCGTTGAGGCGATGGCTAGCGGTCGGCGGTGGTTTGGCCGCCGGAGGTGGCGGTTTCCGGCGAACTCAAAAATACCTTTTTCATGGTTTTCCCATGAAAACGAGAGATGGGTCCGGCTCCGTTGAGCGCGAACTTCCTTTCTAAGAATCCTAAGATCTACCCATGAAAGAGAAGAAGCAGAGGAGGACCTTGTTCGCGGTTTGGAGGCGAGAAGAACGACGGGGTGCCATGGCGCAGTGGTGGCGTAGCCGAACTTCTCCTACAGCAAGAACAAAGATCTGATCCGTTTACTTGAGCGTGTATACTTCTCCTCTTGCCCCAAGTGGGCTTTTATAAGTCAGAAAGTGGGGAGGTATAAGGGTAAAGACGTAATGGCCATGAAGGCTCCTCTTAATGGCCTTTCGGTTACAGTGAAGGGATAAGAAACGGTGGAAGATGAACGGTGTGTCCAGTTGGCGGTTTCCTATTGGACCAACACTTCCTCCTTTATTATATAATTATAGAAGGAAAAACTGCCCGTAATTACTCCTGGTGTAACTTCCCACACCAGCATTTATTTCCACGCGTGTTAGATTAATTTCGGGCCCGAACCGTCGTTTCGGCAAATATCACGGGCGTGACACATAGGTCACGGGCATGACAGGCCCGGGTGACAATTTTGGGGTCGACGATCGTCGAACTGAGATCGACGGTCGTCGAAGGGTGGTCACGCACTAGGTCACAGGCGTGACACCTAGGTCACGGGCGTGACAGGCTCGAACGACAATTTTGAGGTCGACGATCGTTGAACTGAGATCGACGGTCGTCGAAGGCTGGTCACGCCCCTGGTCACGGGCGTGACACTTAGGTCACGGGCGTGACAGGCCCGAGTTCAATTTCGACGATCGTTTTACAGGGATCGACGATCGTCGAAGGAGTCACGCCCCTTGTCACGGGCGTGACACTCTAGTCACGGGCGTGACATGCCCAGGCTGCACGTTCGACGATCGTCTCGCGGAGATCGACGATCGTCGAAGGAGTCATGCCAAAGGTCACGGGCGTGACACCTTGGTCACGGGCATGACATGCCCGGGCAGCAAGTTCGACGATCGTCTCGCGGAGATCGACGATCGTCGAAGGAGTCACGCCCAAAGTCACGGGCGTGACGGGTCGGTCACGGGCGTGACCAACCCGTGACCCGAAACCTCGATCGATTTATTTCAATTTTGGGCTTCACAGGGTTCTGTCACGACCAACCGACTCCTAGGGGTTTAGCCGGAAATGGGATGTTACACAGGCCATCCCTTCCGCCCAAAAGGCCTTAGGAATGCCTTTACATCGAAGCCAACACTTGCAAGTCTCCGTCAACAAACGGATCATCTGATCTGCAACACGACCTTATTGCGGAGTGTATTCACAAGAGAGCTCTCTCCAGATGCCATGCTTTCTGCACAAATTAAAGAACTCAGCAGAACCGAAATCACCTCCGATTCCTGCACTCAACTTCTTGATCCGCAAACCAAGCTGACACTCCACAAGTTTCTTGAACTCCACAAACAAGCGAAACATGTTCGACTTCTCCTTCATGAAGTATACCCAAGTATACCTTCTATAGTCATCAACCAATAACAGCATATACCTGCTTCCTCCAAGACTGGCAGTGACGGTCGGCCCTAACAATCTCCAATGGATAATCTCCAATGGCCTCTTGCGACTAGTCTGTGCCTTATCAACCTTGAAGAAATCAGCTTCTCCGAGTTGACATTCTGTGCAACTATGACCGTCCTTGAAGGATAACAAGTTAGGAAAGCCTCCTACAATACTTATCACCGCCATTGCTTTCATCTTGTCCATCCTCACATGCCCAAGTCTTTCATGCCAGATAGCTGCACTATCAATGACATTTATCCGATCAGACCTTGTTGACGTCTCAACCAAGTTCTCCCCCTTACTCCCAGAAAGTGCAACGTTCGCAGAGTGAAGGATAACCTTACACTCGTTCCTGATGTGGCCTAGCTGCTTGCACTTATAGCACCTTGGTCCTTCCTTCCTCTTCCCATCACGCCTAGGAGAATCTCTCCTCTCTTGCTGATATGAAGTAGAAGGACCATCATCCGCAGCCACCATCCCTTCCTTGTTGAACAACCCAATAAGAGAAGTCCACATCTCTGCAGCTGACTGACATCCGTCGATGTAGTCCAAGAGCTCTGATGAGATCAACTACTTGAGGATCTTTTCTGCATTTGCGTTTCTCTCCTCCCAAGCTCTCATCGATTCAGCATTGCCAGTGACAGTAGTAAACTTTTGCCTTTCTGCTCCGCAAACCACCTCACAGAGGTCCTCATCTAGAAGAAAGCTCTCCACACAAGACATCCACTTCTTAAAGTTGGTCTGAGTTAGGAGATCAATACCAAGATTACTTGCTAGTCCTGCTTCCATGGTCCAACACTGGTTTCCTCTTCACAAGAGCAATAACAACTTCTAGTTGATCACAGCTTATCCATCCCAACCTCCTCTAATACCATGTTGAATTTCCCGGATCTTGGAATGAGCAGGGGTTATCTCAACTTAGAAAGCTAAACACAACCAGAGACACAAGCAGTAACAAGAATCTTTATTGATCACAACAATCTTCTTACAAGGCAAGACATACATTGCGAGACATGATTTCGCCAATTTACCAAGCAGAGCAACAATACAAGGCAACTTAACTGCGAGGACTCAAGGAGAGGCCACCGATTCTACTACTTCACTTAGGAGTTCGCACAAACCACCCAGTCCGCCATGTCGCCAGACCGCAAACCATGCTGAGCGGACTGCCCCTTATTCCAATGCTGAGCTCTAGCCGCCGATCTGCAAGCTGCCTAACCGCGAGGTCACCTAGTTGCCAGACCGCACTAGCTGCTAATGCCGAACTGAACAGGCTGCCTGAAGCAGACGACTTATTGAACCCCGAAACAAGTTGCCGAAGAGAAGACCGCTTGATCGCTGTCCGCGACCAGTTGTTTACCACCGGTTGCTTTACCGTAGAGTCAGCACTGCTCCTGACTGCAGTCAAAGCCAAGTCCTGGCTTTCTAGCGCTATCCGCACAACCTGCACAGCACAAACCGGTCAACTACGTCAACCCGGGCAGATACCAAAATCTAGTCCGCAGCAATTGTTTGCGGGCTCACTTACTGTTTATTCGCACTCTTATGACCTGACGGAGGGGTCCTATTTTTAGGCACGATTAGGAGGGTGGTCACCGCCCTAACCGATAGGATCACCGCCACCACCCCGCGACATACACTAAGCAGTCCGCTTAGTCCGCCACATCCTTGTGTGATAGCCAGCTCACTTCAGCATCACCAAGGCCGGACTGACATCCTAGTCCGCCTTGTCTCCAAAGGACCAGGACTCTTGGTCAGCACCATGCAAGACTCTGCAGCAACATAGCTTGTCCGCCAATCCGCAGAGACCACATAGTCTGCTTCCCCCAAGTTCGCACCAAGGCACCAAGCCAACTGCCGAACTCGGCAGACAATAAAGCTTTCCGCCCGCCTTTCGAACACAACAACAGTCCACATAACTCCGAGTCTGCAGCTAAGCACCAAGCTAACAGCTGCTAGACTTAGCGGATAAGGCTCCAGTCCGCGTGCCGAGGAGGACACTTCTCCAGAGAACATTCGCCAAGCATGCAACCACCCCATAGGGCAACACCTGCCGACCTTGGCAGACTGAGAAACATTCTGCGCACTATAGCGCTATATCCCCGGACTGAGCCAACCATGGACTTGGTTCAGAACCAACCAAGTCCACACCACTGGCCACCAGGGCCAGTACGCACTTACTGGCGGATACTGGTACCAGTCCGCCAAGCTCGACGAACTCCAGTATTACTCCATTTTAACCGGCGAATCCTGCGGCTACCACCAGCCGCACCATAAGAGCTTGTGCCGAGCTCCTGTCCAGTCCGCACCTTGCCGGACTCCGCGGATAGAAGAGCTATCTTCTTTGTTACCATCTGGGAACATCCTGCTGTCAGAGTAAACCGATGCCTCTTTGCCGACCTGCCTATTCGCCTATCCAGTCCGCAAAGGCCGTGCGGATAGAAAACCCAGGTCGAACAATCTACCACTTTCACTTCACAATTTTCAACACTCCCCCTTGAAGTGAGAAGTGGCAAGCAACCCCAGCAGTTCCCGTAACCTTGCACCTAGTCCCTCCGATAGAGCCTCCGAGAAGATGTCCAAGACATAGTCCTCGCCCTGCCTATCCTGGACCATAAGGGATCCCTCCAATATCTCCCAAAAAGAGCCATGCTTCCCTCTGCCTTCTTTAGCTTTGACCTCCACTTATGCGTCACAGGAGTATCACCAACAACCTTGGGCACAAGATCCCAAGCCTTGCCACCCTTGAGAATAGTCACATCCTCAACCTTGGTGTCAACCACCTCCTTGACTCCAGTGGTGTCCTCACAGCTAAAAGAACCTTGCTCGATCTGAGGGCTTGCAAGGAAACATGAGATAAAGCTCATCGAGTTTCCTTCACTGTATCGAGCTGGTGGTTTGGTGATCCTCTTCGATCTCCGAATACCTTCATCACGTCTAACCACCTCCGCTGCAACTCCTGAACTAGCTCCAATCCTGGGAAAACCTGGAGCATCGCTCCCCTTGCTATCTGAACAAGAAGCCACCGCCTTGGAACTAGAAGCACCTGGAGCATCGCTCCCCCTGCTTACTGAACCACAGGCACCTGGAGTCGAACTCCCCTCGCTTCCTGAACCAGAAGGCAATGTCTTCAAACTAGAAGCACATGGAGCATCGCTCCCCCTGCTTCCTGAATCAAAGGACTCTGCCCTGGAGCTAGAACAGCCTTGAGCTCCTGCTGACTCAGGCAGCTTCAACTGAACCTTTGCAGCAGCCTCCTCATGCCCACCATCTAACCTGCTCATCTCTGGCTCAACATGTGAGCTATCCCAGTATGACGTCAGCTCATCGAAGACAATGTCTCTTGACACGATGAACTTTTTCGTTACTGGATCCATGCACCTCCATCTCCTCTTCCACTCATCATACCCAATGAAGACTAGATTCGTCTTGAGAGCACTAGGAGATTGTACATAGCAGGTAGAACAAAACACTCGAAAGTGTTTTACACTGGGCTTCACCTCAAACATCAGCTCATACGGAGTCTTCACGTTGATTGGATCTAGAGGCATCTGATTGATGACATGAACCGCGCAGGCCATCCCTTCCGCCCAAAAGGCCTTAGGAATGCCTTTACATCGAAGCCAACACTTGCAAGTCTCCGTCAACAAACGGATCATCTGATCTGCAACACGAGCATATTGCAGAGTGTATTCACAAGAGAGCTCTCTCCGGATGCCATGCTTTCTGCATAAATTAAAGAACTCAGCAGAACCGAAATCACCTCTGATTTCTGCACTCAACTTCTTGATCCGCAAACCAAGCTGACCCTCCACAAGTTTCTTGAACTCCACAAACAAGCGAAACATGTTCGACTTCTCCTTTATGAAGTATACCTTGTATAGTCATCAACCAATAACAACATATACCTGCTGCCTCCAAGACTGGCAGTGACGGTCGGCCCTAGCAATCTCCAATGGATAATCTCCAATGGCATATTACGACTAGTCTGTGCCTTATTAACCTTGAAGAAATCAGCTTCTCCGAGTTGACATTCCGTGCAACTATGACCGTCCTTGAAGGATAACAAGTTAGGCAAGCCTCCTACAAGACTTCTCACCGCCATTGCTTTCAGCTTGTCCATCCTCACATACCCAAGTCTTTCATGCCAGATAGCTGCACTATCAATGACATTTATCCGATCAGACCTTGTTGACGTGTCAACCAAGTTCTCCCCTTACTCCCAGAAAGTGCAACGTTCGTAGAGTGAAGGATAACCTTACACTCGTTCCTGATGTGGCCTAGCTGCTTGCACTTATAGCACCTTGGTCCTTCCTTCCTCTTCCCATCACACCTAGGAGAATCTCTCCTCTCTTGCTGATATGAAGTAGAAGGACCATCTTCCGCAGCCACCTTCTCTTCCTTGTTGAACAACCCAATAAGAGAAGTCCACATCTCTGCAGCTGACTGACATCCGTCGATGTAGTCCAAGAGCTTCGATGAGATCAACTGCTTGAGGATCTTTTCCGCATTTGTGTTTTTCTCCTCCCAAGCTCTCATCGCTTCAGCATTGCCAGTGACAGTAGTAAACTTTTGCCTTTCTGCTCCGCAAACCACCTCACAGAGGTCCTCATCTAGAAGAAAGCTCTCCACACAAGACATCCACTTCTTAAAGTTGGTCTGAGTTAGGAGATCAATACCAAGATTACTTGCTAGTCCTGCTTCCATGGTCTAACACTGGTTACCTCTTCACAAGAGCAATAACAACTTCTAGTTGATCACGGCTTATCCATCCCAACCTCCTCTAATACCATGTTGAATTTCCCGGATCTTGGAATGAGCAGGGGTTATCTCAACTTAGAAAGCTAAACACAACCAGAGACACAAGCAGTAACAAGAATCTTTATTGATCACAACAATCTTCTTACAAGGCGAGACATACATTGCGAGACATGATTTTGCCAATTTACCAAGCAGAGCAACAATACAAGGCAACTTAACCGCGAGGACTCAAGGAGAGGCCGCCGATTCTACTACTTCACTTAGGAGTCCGCACAAACCGCCCAATCCGACAGGTTGCCAGACCGCAAACCAAGCTGAGCGGACTGCCCCTTATTCCAATGCTGAGCTCAAGACGCCGATCTGCAAGCTGCCTAACCGCGAGGTCGCCTAGCTGCCAGACCGCACTAGCTGCTAATGCCGAACTGAACAGGCCGCGTGAAGCAGACGACTTATTGAACCCCGAAACAAGTTGCCAAAGAGAAGACTACCTGATCGCTGTCCGCGACCTGCTATTTACCACCGGTTGCTTAACCGCAGAGTCTACACTACCCCTGACCGCAGTCAAAGCCATGTCCTGGCTTTCCATCGCTATCCGCACAACCTGCACAGCACAAACCGGTCAACTCTGTTAACCCGAGTGGATACCAAAATCCAGTCAGCAGCAATTGTTTGCGGGCTCACTTACTGTTTATTCACACTCTTATGACGTGACGAAGGGGTCCTATTTATAGGCACGATGAGGAGTGTGGTAACCGCCCTAACCGATTGGATCACCGCCACCACCCCGCGACAAACACTAAGCAGTCCGCTTAGTCCGCCAAATCCTTGTGCGATAGCCAGCTCGCTTCAGCATCACCAAGGCCGGACTGACATCCCAGTCCGCCTTATCGCCAAAAGACCAGGACTCTTGGTTAGCACCTAGCAACATAGCTTGTCCGCCAATCCGTGGAGACCACACAGTCCGCTTCCCCCAAGTTCGTAACCAAGACACCAAGCCAACTGCCGAACTTGGCGGATAATGATAGCATTCCGCCTGCCTTGCGAACACAGAAAAAGTCCACATAACTCCGAGTCCGTAGCTAAGCACCAAGCTAACAGCTGCCGGACATAGAGGACAAGGCTCCAGTCCGCGCGCCGAGGCGGATACTTCTCCAGAGAACATTCGCCAAGCATGCAGCCACCCCATTGGGCAACACCTGCCGACCTTGGCGGACTGAGAAACATTCCACACCACTGGCCACCAGGGCCAGTCCGCACTTACTGGCGGATACTGGTACCAGTCCTCCAAGCTCGACGTACTCCAGTATTACTCCGCTCTAACCGGCGAATCCTGCGGCTACCACCAGCCACACCACAAGAGCTTGTGTCGAGCTCCTGTCAAGTCCGAACCATGCCGGACTCCGCAGATAGAATAGCTATCCGCTTGGTTACCATCAGGGAACATCCTGCTGTCAGAGCAAACCGATGCCTCTTTGCCGACCTGCCTATTCGCCTATCCAGTCCGCACAGGCCGCGCGGATAGAAAACCTAGGTCGAATAATCTTCCACTTTCACTTCACAATTTTTAACACGTTTAACCACTCGTTGTAAAGATAAATTCAAGGGCTACAACTTTCGTGTTTATTCGAAAGCCCAGATTGGATCGCATCACACCAGAAATTCACTTGAAGCCTGTTGCGTACAAGATACAGATTTCCTGGGTGGAATTTCCCCCAATTGCAGCAGATTCGAACAGACTTTCTCGTTGCTACAGGTATTGCCTGGGAACGTGCAACCACTCATTGGAAACATAAGTTCAAGGGCTATGACTTTCGTGTTTAGTCGAAAACCCAGATATGACCAGAACACCGCCGAAATTGGCCACGAAGGTCGCTGCGTGCAGAAAACATATTTCTGCACACATATTAAGGCGAGATGAACGACATCCGTTCATCTTCCTCCTTGCACCAAACTCCAAAAATCTCCTCCAGAAAATCGTCCACCCTTATTCACCCTCACGAAGCCATATTTCTCCACGAATCCTTCTCTCATCTTCACTTTGAAGGATGAAGAGGTTGGAAAGGGCTAAATCCTAGAAAACAAACCTAGACATGGCTTTCCTAGGAAATCTCCTCCTCACCATCAAGACTCTATGGAGTCCATATCTCTCCTAGAATATATCTACAGATCTAGCACCAAGGGAGAGGGGAGGAAGCTCACCTCGTTTCCAGTGTTACAACCATTTCCGGCCATGGATCTAGTCGTTCTTCTTTTGGGCATCTCTCGCTTGGTGCGGTTGTTCTTCACGGCAATAGAAGGAGAGGGAGTGAGAGAAAGATGGACGCCTCCAAGAGCTCTGCCTGCTTCCCTCGGCTCCGTCGGTTTCGCAAGATCCACGATGACGACAAGGGTCGATCGGCGCAAAAGCGAGGGTTCGACTTTAACTCCCTTTTATAAGCCGATGTATTAGGTTTCATCTTTTGACATGTGTCAACGCTTCATTGGACCGCCCATAATGGGTCATATTGAAGTGACCCGGTCCAAGGAACCATCCAGCGCGAATACCGAAATATTGTTCGGTCCGCCTGTACAAGCCGGCAAATCTGCCTGGGCGAAGAAAATGCACAAATCAAATTCGGCGGGAATCATCTGTCATTCTCGACGATCGGCGAGAATTGTCAGGCATTCTCGACGAATTCATCGGGTATCAATAATGATACCCTGCGATTTTCCCTTAGCCTAACTTATCGGAAATCTGGCGTTGAGTGCGTTGAGTATTCTCAGCGATACTAGACGATCGGCGAGAATCACCAAGCATTCTCGGCGATTTTCCCTTGGGCCATGCTTATCGGAAATCTTGCGTTGAGTGCGTTGAGTATTCTCAGCGATACTCGACGATCGGCGAGAATCACAAGGCATTCTCGACGATTTTCCCTTAGGCCATGCTTATCGGAAATCTGGCATTGAGTGCGTTGAGTATTCTCAGCGATACTCGACGATCGGCGAGAATCACCAGACATTCTCGACAATTTTCCCTTAGGCAATGCTTATCGGAAATCTTCCGTTGAGTGCGTTTAGTATTCTCATCGATACTCGACGATCGGCGAGAATCACCAGGCATTCTCGACGATTTTCCCTTAGGCCATTTCCTTTCGATCCGTTGGATATCACTCAACCCTACACTCCATCCAACGCACTTTACACCTTTTGCCAGTGCGCCCCGAGCCCGATTCAAGTCTCTTGACTCAAAACTCGTGCGAGGGGCCTAGCGCGAATTGGGACGTTACAAATCCTATAAACAAAATAAAAGATTTCATCCCTGAAATATGGCTAGGGATATGGGGATGCAAGTACAAAATAATATGCGCTATAAAATGTTACCTTGGAAGAACAGCTCCGGGTAGAGCTTCTGCATCAAGTCCACCTGCTCCCAAGTAAATTCTTCCTTCCCATGATTAGACCACATCACTTTTACCAGAGGCACACTTTTGCGGCGCAGGGTTCTTATCTTATTATCAATGATTTGTATCGGCTCCAGTCGCACAGATCTGTCAGACGCCATAGCACCATCAGTCGTGGGGATGTATTGTTCGGGCCACAACAGCGCCTTCCGAAGCGGCGAGACATGGAACACGTCGTGGAGATTTTCTAACTCGGGCGGTAGCTCCAGCCGATAGGCCAAATGGCCAATCTTTTCCACTATGACATAGGGTCCAACATACCATGGGCTGAGCTTCTTCACTCCTCGTACTCGTGATACTCCATGCATCAGTCAGATTTTAAGAAACACCTTGTCTCCAACGTGAAATTCCACCATCCGATGTTTAGCGTTATAATACTTCGCCTGCCGACTTTGAGCCTCTAACATACGATCCCGTATCAACCTAACCACCACCTTCGTGTCATCTATATATTCAACACCCAAAGTCTTCGGGTCTTCATCTTGCACCCAAGACAAGGGGGTGCTACACCTCCTTCCATATAGTGCTTCATGGGGCGCCATGCCAATGCTAGCTTGATGGCTGTTGTTGTAGGAGAATTCCACTAAGGGCAAGAGACATTCCCACGGCTCTCCCCTATCTATCACACATAACCTCAACAGATCCTCCAATGTTCGGATGGTCCGCTCAGACTGCATGTCCGTCTGTGGATGAAATGCGGTGCTGAAGGTAAGGCGCGAGCCCAAATATGCCTGTACCGCCTTCCACTTCTCTGAGGTAAAATGACCATCACGGTCTGAAACTATCGTCTTAGGTACGCCGTGATACTGTACAAACGGTTCCACAAAAAGACGTACTAAGACGTCCACATAAGCCTCCTTCTTCATAGGAATGAACCGGGCAACTTTTGTCAGGCGGTCAACGATCACCCACACTGAATCATTTCCTGAGAGGGAGCGAGGTAGCCCATGTACGAAGTCCATGGAGATATCCTCGAACTTCCATTCGGGGATTGGCAATGACTGCAACAGGCCAACGGGGCTCCTACATTCCGCCTTCACTCTTTGGCAGGCTTCACAATGCGTGATAAAGTACCGGACATCCTTCTTCATTCCTGGCCAACACATCATCTTTCATAAGCCGGCGTACATCTTTGAAATTCCTGGGTGCATGGAATATTGAGAGCAATGTGCTTCTCTCATAATATCCTCCCGGATTCTGCCACCTTTGGGAATGTAGAGCAGGCCGCGAAAGTAAACAAGGTCATCCTTTAGTGTGTACTCGTCGGTAGTCCCGTCTTCGATTAACTTTATTGCCGGGGCCAAAGCCGCATCCAATCCTTGCTCCACTCGGATCCGGTCCCGGATATCACAAACTATGCTCATGCTGGAAGGGTACTCTATATATTCCGAAGAAGCCTTAAATATTAAGGTGATGTCCATCTCCTCGATCATCCGTGCCAACTCCATGCTCATCAACCGAGAATCTGGGCTCGAGCCGGGTACTTTCCTACTAAACGCATCGGCTATAGAGTTTGCTTTTCCGGGGTGGTAGTTCAAGGTGAACTCATAGTCGCATAGAAACTCTAACCACCGCCGTTGTCTTAAGTTCAATTCCTTCTGGGTATGGACGTACTTCAAATTTTTATGATCCGAGAAGATTTCGCAGTGGACGCCGTATAGATAATGCCTCCATACCTTCAAGGCAAACACCACCGCTCCTAGCTCCAAATCATCCATCGGGTAATTGATTTCATGCTTCTTCAATTGTCTTGAAGCATAAGCAATTACGTGCCCGTGCGGCATAAACACCGCTCCTTACCCCTGATAAGATGCGTCCGTGTAAACTTGGAATCCTTCCTTCCCAGACGGAAGGACAAGGATGGGGGCGGAGGTAAGTCTATCCTTCAATTCCTGGAATGTCGCTTCACATTGGGGTGTCCACTCAAATGGCACTCCTTTCTTTGTCAAGGAAGTAAGCGGAAGGGCAATCTTGGAGAATCTTTTTATGAACTTGCGGTAGTATCTGGCAAGTCCAAGAAAACTCCTCACATCGGCCGCCGACTTCAAAGGCGACCACTCCTTCACGGCACGCACCTTGGCCGGATCCACAGCTAGTCCAGCCCCACTGATTACGTGACCCAAGAAAGCCACCTCCCTAATCCAGAATTCACACTTGCTAAACATGGCGAACAGGGCGTGCTCTTTTAGCTTCTCCAGAACCAAGGCCAAATGTCCGGTATGTTCTTCCTCCCTCTTCGAGTAGACTAATATGTCGTCAATGAACATAATGACGAAGACATCTAAGTAGGGCTCAAACACTTTATTCATCATGCTCATGAAAGCTAATGGGGCATTGGTGAGCACAAACGACATCACTGTGAACTCATATAAGTCGTACCTTGAGCTGCTTGCGGAGTGAAGGATAACCTTACACTTTATTCATCAGGTACTGTCACTCCCAGAAAGAGCAACGTTCGCGGAGTGAAGGATAACCTTACACTCGTTCCTGATGTGGCCTAGCTGCTTGCAGTTATAGCACCTTGGTCCTTCCTTACTCTTCCCATCACGCCTAGGAGAATCTCTCCTCTCTTGCTGATATGAAGTAGAAGGACCATCTTCTACAGCCACCTTCCCTTCCTTGTTGAACAACCCAACAAGAGAATTCCATATCTCCGCAGCTGACTGACAACCGTCGATGTAGTCCAAGAGCTCCGATGAGATCAACTGCTTGAGGATCTTTTCTGCATTTGCGTTTCTCTCCTCCCAAGCTCTCATCTCTTCAGCATTGCAAGTGACAGTAGTAAACTTTTGCCTTTCTGCTCCGCAAACAACCTCCCAGAGGTCCTCACCTAGAAGAAAGCTCTCGACACAAGACATCCATTTCTTAAAGTTCGTCTGAGTTAGGAGATCAATACCAAGATTACTTGCTAGTCCTACTTCCATGGTCCAACACTGGTTTCCTCTTCACAAGAGCAATAGCAACTTCTAGTTGATCACGACTTATCCATCCCAACCTCCTCTAATACCATGTTGAATTTCCCGGATCTTGGAATGAGCAGGGGTTATCTGAACTTAGAAAGCTAAACACAATCAGAGACACAAGCAGTAACAAGAATCTTTATTGATCACAATAATCTTCTTACAAGGCGAGACATACATTGCGAGACATGATTTCGCCAATGTACCAAGCAGAGCAACAATACAAGGCAACTTAACCACGCGTACTCAAGGAGAGGCCGCCGATTCTACTACTTCACTAAGGAGTCCGCACAAACCGCCCAGTCCGCCAGGTCGCCAGACCGCAAACCAAGCTGAGCAGACTGCCCCTTATTCCAATGCTGAGCTCAAGCCGCCGAATTGCAAGCTGCCTAACAGCGAGGTCGCCAAGCTGCCAGACCGCACTAGCTGCTGATACCGAACTGAACAGGCTGCCTGAAGCATACGACTTATTGAACCACGAAACAAGTTGCCAAAGAGAAGACCGCTTGATCACTGTCCGTGACCTGCTGTTTACCACCGGTTACTTAACCGCAGAGTCCGCACTGCCCCTGACCGCAGTCAAAGCCAAGTCCTGGTTTTCCAGGGCTATCTGCACAACCTGCACAGCACAAACCGGTCAACTCCGTCAACCCGGGCGGATACCGAAATCCAGTCCGCAGCAATTGTTTGCGGGCTCACTTACTGTTTATTCGCACTCTTATGACTTGATGAAGGGGTCCTATTTATAGGCACGATGAGGAGTGTGGTAACCGCCCTAACTGATAGGATCACGCCACCACCCCGCGACAAACACTAAGCAGTCCGCTTAGTCCGGCACATCCTTGTGCGATAGCCAGCTCGTTTCAACATCACCAAGGCCGGACTGACATCCCAGTCCGCCTTGTCGCCAAAGGACCAGGACTCTTGGTCAGCACCATGCAAGACTCTGCAGCAACATAGCTTGTCCTCCAATCCGTAGAGACCACACAGTCCTCTTCCCCCATGTTCGCAGCCAAGGCACCAAGCCAACTGCCGAACTCGGCGGACAATGAAAGCATTCCGCCCGCCTTGCGAACACAGAAAACAGTCCACATAACTCCGAGTCCGCAGCTAAGCACCAAGCTAACAGCTGCCGGACTTAGCGGACAAGGCTCCAGTCCGCGCGCTGAGACGGACACTTCTCAAGAGAACATTCGCCAAGCATGCAGCCACCCCATAGGGCAACACCTGCCGACCTTGGCGGACTGAGAAACATTCCGCGCACTACAACGCGATATCCCCGGACTGAGCCAACCATGGACTTGGTTCAAGACCAACCAAGTCCACACCACTGGCCACCAGGGCCAGTCCGCACTTACTGGCGGATACTGGTACCAGTCTGCCAAGCTCGGCGAACTCCAGTATTACTCTGCTCTAACCGGCGAATCCTGCGGCTACCACCAGCCGCACCACAAGAGCTTGTGCCGAGCTCCTGTCCAGTCCGCACCATGCCGAACTCCGCGGATTGAAGAGCTATCCGCTTGGTTACCATCTAGGAACATCCTGCTGTCAGATCAAACCGATGCCTCTTTGCCGACATGCCTATTCGCCTATCCAGTCCGCACAAGCCGCGCGGATAGAAAACCCATGTCGAACAATCTGCCACTTTCACTTCACAATTTTCAACACGTGTAACCATTCGTTGGAAAGATAATTTCAAGGGCTATAACTTTCGTGTTTAGTCGAAAGCCCAGATTTGATCGCATCACACCAAAAATTCACTCGAAGCCTACTGCGTACAGGATACAGATTTCCTGGGTGGAATTTCCGCCAATTACAACAGATTCGAATAGACTTTCCCGTTGCTACAGGTATCACATGGGAACGTGCAACCACTCGTTGGAAAGATAATTTCAAGGGCTACGACTTTTGTGTTTAGTCAAAAACCCAGATATGACCAGAACACCGCTGAAATTGGCCACGAAGGTCGCTGCGTGCAGAAAATAGATTTCTGCACGCATCTTAAGGCGAGATGAACGGCATCCGTTCATCTTCCTCCTTGCACCAAACTCCCAAAATCTCCTCCAGAAAATTGTCCACCCTTATTCACCCTCACGAAGCCATATTTCTCAACGAATCCTTCTCTCATCTTCACTTTGAAGGGTGAAGAGGTTGGAGGGGGCTAAAGCCAAGAAAACAAACCTTGGCATGGCTTTCCTAGGAAATCTCCTCCTCACCATCAAGACTCTATGGAGTCGATATCTCTCCTATAATATATCTACAGATCTAGCACCAAGGGAGAGGGAAGGAAGCTCACCTCGTTTCCAGCGGTACCACCATTCCCGGCCATGGATCTAGTTGTTCTTCTTTGCGGCATCTCTCGCTTTGTGCGGTTGTTCTTCACGGCAAAGGAAGGAGTGGGAGAGAGAGAAAGAAGGCCGCCTCCAAGAGCTTTGCCTGCTTCCCTCGGCTCCGTCGGTTTCACGAGATCCACGATTACGACATGGGTCGATCAGCGTAAAAGCTAGGGTTCGGCTTTAACTCCCTTTTATAAGCCGATGTATTAGGTTACATCTTCTGCCATGTGTCAACGCCTCATTGGAACGCCCATAATGGGTCATATTGAAGTCACCCGGTCCAAGGAACCATCCAGCGCGAATACAGAAATCCGTTTTGGCCCGCCTGTACAAGCCAACGAATCTGCCTGGGCGAAGAAAACGCACAAGTCAAATTCGGCAGGAATCATCTGTCATTCTCGACGATCGACGAGAATCGTCAGGCATTCTCGACGAATTCGTCGGGTATCAAATGATACCCAGCAATTTTCACTTAACCTAACTTATCGGAAATCTGGCGTTGAGTGCGTTGAGTATTATCAGCGATACTCGACGATCGGCGAGAATCACCAGGCATTCTCGACGATTTTCCCTTGGGCCATGCTTATCGGAAATCTGGCATTCAGTGCGTTGAGTATTCTCAGCGATACTCGACGATCGGCAAGAATCACCAGGCATTCTCGATGATTTTCCCTTAGGCCATGCTTATCGAAAATCTAGCGTTGAGTGTGTTGAGTATTCTCAGCGATACTCGACGATCGGCGAGAATCACCAGGCATTCTCGACGATTTTCCCTTAGGCCATGCTTATCGGAAATCTGGCGTTGAGTGCGTTTAGTATTCTCATCGATACTCGACGATCGGCGAGAATCACGAGGCATTCTCGACGATTTTCCCTTAGGCCATTTCCTTTCGATCCGTTGGATATCACTCAACCCTACACTCCATCCAACGAACTTGACACCTTTTGCCAGTGCGCCCCGAGCCCGAGTCAAGTCTCTTGACTCAAAACTCATGCGAGGGGCCTAACACGAATTGGGATGTTGCAAATCCTATAAACAAAATAAAAGATTTCGTCCCCGAAATCAGGCTAGGGATATGGGGATGCAAGTACAAAATAATATGCGCTATAAAATGTTACCTTGGAAGAACAGCTCTGGGTAGCGCTTCTGCATCAAGTCCACCGGCTCCCAAGTAAATTCTTCCTTCCCATTATTAGACCACAACACTTTTACCAGAGGCACACTTTTGTGGCACAGGGTTCTTATCTCATTATCAACGAATCGTACCGGCTCCAGTCGCACAGATCTGTCAGACGCCACAGCACCATCAGTCGTGGGGATGTATTGTTCGGGCCGCAACAACGCCTTCTGAAGCGACGAGACATGGAACATGTCATAGAGATTTTCTAACTCGGGCGGTAGCTCCAGCCGATAGGCCAAAGGGCCAATCTTTTCCACTATGACATAAGGTCCAACATACTGTCGGCTGAGCTTATTTACTCCTCGTACTCGTTATACTCCATGAATTGGTCAGATTTTCAGAAAGACCTTGTCTCCCACTTGAAATTCCACCATTCGGTGTTTAGCGTTATAATACTTCGCCTGCCGACTTTGAGCCTCTAACATACGATCTCGTATCAACCTAACCACCGCATTCGTGTCATCTATTATTCAACACCCAAAGTCTTCGGGTCTTCATCTTGCACCCAAGACAAGGGGGTTCTACACCTCCTTCCATATAGTGCTTCATGGGGTGCCATGCCAATGCTAGCTTGATGGCTGTTGTTGTAGGAGAATTCCACTAAGGGCAAGAGTCTTTCCCACGGCTCTCCCCTATCTATCACACACAACCTCAACAGATCCTCCAAATGGTCGGATGGTCCGCTCAGACTGCCCGTCCGTCTGCGGATGAAATGCGGTGCTGAAGGTAAGGCGCGAGCCTAAATATGCCTATACCGCCTTCGACTCCTTGGAGGTAAAATGACCATCACAGTCCGAAACTATCGTCTTAGGTACGTCGTGATACCGTACAAACTGTTCCACAAAAAGACGTACTAAGACATCCACATGAGCCTCCTTCTTCATAGGAATGAACCGGGAACTTTCGTCAGGCGGTCAACGATCACCCACACTGAATCATTTTCTGAGTGGGAGAGAGGTAGCCCATGTACGAAGTCCATGGAGATATCCCCGAACTTCCATTCGGGGATTGGCAACGACTGCAACAGGCCACCGGGGCTCCTACATTCCGCCTTCACTCTTTGGCAGGCTTCACAATGCGTGACCAAGTACCGGACGTCCTTCTTCATTCCTGGCCAATAAATCATCTTTCGTAAGTCAGGCGTACATCTTTGAAATTCCTGGGTGCATGGAATATTGAGAGCAATGTGCTTCTCTCATAATATCCTCCCGGATTCTGCCACCTTTGGGAATGTAGAGCAGGCCGCGAAAGTAAACAAGGCCGTCCTTTAGTGTGTACTCATTGGTAGTCCCGTCTTCGATTAACTTTATTGTCGGGGCCAAAGCCGCATCCAATCCATGCTCCACTCAGATCCGGTCCCGGATATCACAAACTATGCTCATGCTGGACAAGTACTCCGTAGATTCCGAAGATGCCTTAAATATTAAGGTGATGTCCATCTCCTCGATCATCCGTGCCAACTCCATGCTCATCAATCAATATTCTGGGCTCAAGCCGGGTACTTTCCTACTCAACGCATCTGCTACTGAGTTTGCTTTTCCAGAGTGGTAGTTCAAGGTGAACTCATAGTCGCATAGAAACTCTAACCACCGCCGTTGTCTTAAGTTCAATTCCTTCTGGGTATGGACGTACTTCAAATTTTTATGATCCGAGAAGATTTCGCAGTGGATGCCGTGTAGATAATGCCTCCATACCTTCAAGGCGAACACTACCGCTCCTAGCTCAAAATCATGCACCGGGTAATTGATTTCATGCTTCTTCAATTGTCTTGAAGCATAAGCAATTACGTGCCCGTGCTCCATCAACACCGCTCCCAACCCCTGATAAGATGCGTCCGTGTAAACTTGGAATCCTTCCTTCCCAGACGGAAGGACAAGGATGGGGGCGGAGGTAAGTCTATCCTTCAATTCCTGGAATGCCGCTTCACACTGGGGTGTCCACTCAAATGGCACTCCTATCTTTGTCAAGGAAGTAAGCGGAAGGGCAATCTTGGAGAATCCTTTTACGAACTTGCGGTAGTATCCGGCAAGTCCAAGAAAACTCCTCCACATCGGCCGCCGAATTCAAAGGCGACCACTCCTTCACGGCACGCACCTTGGCCGGATCCACAGCTAGTCCAGCCCCACTGATTATGTGACACAAGAAAGCCACCTCCCTAAGCCAGAATTCACACTTGTTAAACTTGGCGAACAGGGCGTGCTCTTTTACTTCTCCAGAACCAAGGCCAAATGTCCGGCATGTTCTTCCTCCGTCTTCGAGTAGACTAAGATGTCGTCAATGAACACAATGACGAAGACATCTAAGTAGGGCTCAAACACTTTATTCATCAAGCTCATGAAAGCTGATGGGGCATTGGTGAGCCCAAACGGCATCACTATGAACTCATATAAGCCGTACCTTGTGCTGAAAGTCGTTTTCTTGTATATCATCCTCCTGTATTCTCAATTGGTAGTACCCCGAGCGCAAATCTAGCTTGGAGAACCAATGTGCTCCTACCAGTTGGTCGAACAACTCATCAATCCGAGGTAACGGGTAGGTGTTCTGTACTGTCAGTCGGTTGAGTTCCCGATAGTCTATACATAAACGCAATGTTCCATCTTTCTTCTTGACGAATAGAATAGGGGCTCCCCAAGGTGATTGAGCTGGGGCGAACAAACCCTTATTCTACCAGCTCCTGTAGTTGAACTCTAAACTCCGCGAGATCTTTCTGGGCCATCCGATAAGGGGTCCTGGAGACAGGCTTAGCTCCTGGTATAAGCTTAATCTTAAAATCCACTTCTCTATGCGGGGGTAACCCTGGCAATTTTTCAGGAAATACCTCAGGGAAGTCCTGTGCTACCCACACATCCTTCACATCTACCTTCATCTCCTTTAGTTTGAGACATATCATGCAGAATTCATCCCCTCTCATATGAGCTTTCAAGGTCTGGATTGAGGATAACAATATTCGTGGTGCGAAATTTATACCTTGGAAGACTACATCAGTATCCCCATGTCTCAAATAGATGCGCTTCTCCGCACAGTCGATTCTTGCATGGTGCCAATCCAGCCACGCCATACCCAGGATGAGGTCGAATTCTGGTATTCTCAAAATTGTGGTAGGGGTATCAACGGTCTTTCCCCCAATGGTTATCTCTAACTCACACTTCGCGGTTGCCGTCATCTTAGATCCGTCTGGGAGGCATACTCTTCGGGCAATACCAGTGAAATATTGCACTCCGGGTATATTCTTGATGAAGTCTTCGAACATGAAATGAAGTGAGGCGCCGGTGTTAAATAACGTATAAGCCGGTTTCCCACCGACCATCACGGTGCCTAAGTGTCATTTAATAATACTCAAGCTAGACATCTAGTATATCTTAAGCCACTAGAGGATATTAATGGAAGCAAAATGGCTAATTCAAATCGTACCTGCGATCATCTCTT
Organism: Platanthera zijinensis; assembly: GCA_039513925.1. NCBI lineage: Eukaryota > Viridiplantae > Streptophyta > Magnoliopsida > Asparagales > Orchidaceae > Platanthera > Platanthera zijinensis. The sequence goes on along the minus strand of CM077086.1, from coordinate 132,579,803 downwards.
GAGGATTCCGCTCTTGATTCATGTCCAAGGCATACATCTGATCTCGAGCGGGTCCGGGGTTTCTTCCTCGTTGTCCTCGTCCTCGACCATGCACATACCCTCTCCCCCACGGGGCTGCTGGAGGGAGAGCGAAAGGCGCATCTCCAAACAGTTGCGAGTAGTAGCGTCGAATGTGGCTCGGTTTGTAGCATTCAAAGCACACCCGTTCCTGTCTTTCGCCGTGTTGCTGAAATGGTGGAGGTGGAGGTAATGCTGGCGGTTGCGGAATCGGGCGCTCCTCTCTAAAGTTCTGGGGGAAGCGCCTGCCACCCCTCTGATATCCTCTTCTTCTTTTATTGTCAAATCTCCTTCTGTTTCTGGGGCCGTCTTCCATCACGCCCTCCGCTGGCCTCTTACCACTTCCCAAGTGGTCCGCTTCCAATCTCTTCGCCATATCAATAATCTCCGCAAGACTAGAGTCCTCTATAAACAAAAGGGCTTGCCTTAGGGGATCTCGCAAGCCTTTGTAGAATCATTTGGCGTACCCTCTATCATCCAGCTCATAGGAGTCAGCGAATCTAGCCAGGTGCTGAAACTCCCATTGGTACTCCGTCACCGACATAGACCCTTGCTTTATTTGCAAAAATCTCTCTTCCAGACCATCCCGAGCGGCCGAGGGGATGAAATGCTCTAAGAAGGCTTCGGAGAATTCGCTCCTACTAATGTCCGTGTACACTCTTCCACGAAAAGTGGAGCCCATGAGGGACTTCCACCACCTTTTGGCGTGCAGCTCTAAGAGTGTCACCACAAGGGTCACCTCCATGTTGTTTGGACATCTTATTCCTGCCAACAACTCTTGTATAGTGTCGAGCCACTCTTCCGTACGCACCGCCGACTCTGTCCCAATATAAGCGGAAGGGGAGAGAGCTCAGGAAAATGCTTAACCAACTAGATCCCGGACCCTGTTGTGTTACAGGTGCCTGCTGAGATTGGGACCTAAAGGCATCCAAAATAGCTGTGAGCGTCTGCCCCAGCTCTGATTGTTGGAATTGTGTAGGTACGGACGGGGAGGGGGTGCCCCTTAATGGCTCAGCAGTGGTGGACAACTTAGTGTGAATTACATATGGGCACACCACTGCTTCCGCTAAGTCAGTTTGTCCCCAAACTGACTAATCAAACGGGGGTGGCACCATTGTTAAGTGACTTTCGCCTTGGAGGATCGTAGTAGGCTGATACCATTTGTAAGACCCCCCTCCCGAAATACAAGACACGGTACGATAGGGGTCTTATACCAAGAACAGCCGCCTTGCGGTGACACTAACACTCGGGTCAGCCTATACCACAAGACTCCTATCTTGCCGGCTTCAACCAATATCAACATATAAACTGCCAACCCAACCATAATAATAAAAGAAAGTCAATCCACACCAAGCATAAGTCCATAAATATAGCAAAAGAGAAGCTAAACAAGCTTCTACATAATCAGAGTACGTAAATATAATTGCCCCAAAGGGCTACAACAAAATCTCTCTCACTCACATCTTTAACCGACGGTAGAGACGGTACCGTCCCTTATGGCCCTGTCGTCCTAGCCTGGCTGTCCAGTTGCATAGCCAGCTGCTCCACCTGAGGGGTTTCATCCAAAAAAGTATGACGTAGCAACCGTTAGTTATAAAGACTAAGTGGCTTCACATCCGCTCCCCCGGCGACTCCTCGGCACCAGGCGGAGAAAGGAATAGGTACAATATATAAATAACAGTAGTACAACAGGTGAAGTGAGTATACATATCATAAGTAGCAACAGCAGTAGTGTATAATAAACAAGCTCTTATTTTACAAATCTACTATCTATAGCAGCAAGAGAGTATATAGCTATAACAGTAAGTAACTCAACTTATATGGATGCCCATACAAGCATATAAGTTGAGGGTCGTTCAACAATAAGTAACTTATCGTATAGGAGTGCCCAAAAATACTTATACGATGAGGGTCTTATGTATGCAATGAAGTGTAATGTTATGAATGCAATGCAATGACACATCCATGATCAAGCACATGCAATCGCTATGTCGACACAGACTTAAAGTTCCCACTATTCGAGCAGGTAGGTAACCTCTCAGGCGTCAACCGTCGTGGCCAAACGGTGACAGTAGAGCGGGCATCTCCACTACTAGGCTGGTCTCCACACTACTTGGCCTAGGCCTCCATACGCCTCAATGCTAAGGACACAACAGCGGAGCTCACATGCGTACTACGGCTCAGCGGGTTCTCTTAGGTAAGTGAGCACCAAGATCCTAGCCCCGAACTGGCCTATGCGTGACACGGAAGGAGCCTCGGAAATGAACACGAGGACCAAGCCAAACCGTTCAATTGGAGTGGAAGGAGCCTTGGAACATGAACACCGAGGAACAAGCCCAACCGTCCAAGGTCTAGCTATCGACTCCCATCAGTGTGACGATTGGCGAGCTCGTAGACCTGCCACACTATCCTTAACACGGGATTACGAGACCATGTGTCGACTCACACCACATGCAATTTAACAATATCATGGCATGGAAGGAGCCTTGGGAAGTGAACACCGAGGACCAAGCCCAACCATCCATCAAATGCGGAAGGAGCCTCGGGACATGAACACCGAAGGCCAAGCCCAACCGTCCAACTTTACTCATCTCAATCTCATTCCAACTAGTGACAGTCAACACCACACTTGTTACTTCCACAATGCTACCCGTAGGGAGACGACACTCTAAGCATTGGATTACTAATTCCCTTTTATCAATCGAACATATATCATGGCCATAGTTAAATCATTTATACATTTATTCAATTATATCTACCCAATTATATCAGGTTTTTTCCTTCAATTAAACTTGTCCACAACTCATTATATGAATTTAGATTTATTACCTCAACTTATCACGTCACTATGATGATTATGTCAAAAGAGTCCACCCAAGCCTCGAGTTGGATCGCAACATTGAATTCCACCACATCGCATTCCACGTTACACAGCCAAGAATTTAGGTGCAGCCTTAATCCGGGCAGCAACTTCGACCAAGGATTCCTGAGGCTACAGAAATCCGACGAGTGCGTGTAAACACTCGTTGGAAAGATAATTTCAAGTGCTACAACTTTCGTGTTTAGTCGAAAGCCCAGATTTGATTGCATAACACCAGAAATTCACTCGAAGCCTACTGCGTACAGGATACAGATTTCCTGGGTGGAATTTCCCCCAATTGTAGCAGATTCGAACAGACTTTCCCGTGGCTACAGGTATTGCCTTGGAACGTGCAACCACTCGTTGGAAATATAATTTCGAGGGCTACGACTTTTATGTTTAGTCAAAAACCCAGATATGACCAGAACACCCCCAAAATTTCCCACGAAGGTCGCTTCGTGCAGAAAAAAGATTTCTGCATGCATCTTAAGGCGAGAAGAACGGTATCCGTTCATCTTCCTCCTTGCACCAAACTCCCAAAATCTCCTCCAGAAAATCGTCCACCCTTATTCACCCTCACGAAGCCATATTTCTCCACGAATCCTTCTCTCATCTTCACTTTGAAGGATGAAGAAGTTGGAGGGGGCTAAAGCCTAGAAAACAAACCTAGGCATGGCTTTCCTAGGAAATCTCCTCCTCACCATCAAGACTCTATGGAGTCGATATCTCTCCTAGAATATATCTACAGATCTAGCACCAAGGGAGAGGGGAGGAAGCTCACCTCGTTTCCAGCAGTACCACCATTCCCGGACATGGATCTAGTCATTCTTCTTTGCGGCATCTCTCGCTTGGTGCGGTTGTTCTTCACGACAAAGTAAGGAGAGGGAGAGAGATAAAGAAGGCCGCCTCCAAGAGCTCCGCCTGCTTCCCTCGGCTCCGTCAGTTTCGCGAGATCCACGATGACTGCAAGGGTCTATTGGCGCAAAAGCTAGGGTTTGGCTTTAACTCCCTTTTATAAGCGGATGTATTAGGTTACATCTTCTGCCACATGTCAACGCCTCATTGGACCTCCCATAATGGGTCATATTGAACTGACCCGGTCCAAGGAACCATCCAGCGCGAATACCGAAATCTGGTTCTGTCCGCCTGTACAAGCCGGCGAATCTGCCTCGGCGAAGAAAACGCACAAGTCAAATTCGGAGGGAATCATCTATCATTCTCGATGATCTGTGAGAATCGTCAGGCATTCTCGACGAATTTTTCGGGTATCAACAATGATACCCGACGATTTTCCCTTAGCCTAACTTATCGAAAATCTAGCGTTGAGTGTGTTGAGTATTCTCAGCGATACTCGACGATCGGCGAGAATCACTAGGCATTCTTGATGATTTTCCCTTGGGCCATGCTTATCGGAAATCTGGCATTGAGTGAGTTGAGTATTCTCAGCGATACTCGACGATCGGCGAGAATCACCAGGCATTCTCGACGATTTTCCCTTCTCCCATGCTTATCGGAAATCTGGAGTTGAGTGCGTTGAGTATTCTCAGCGATACTCGACAATCGGCGAGAATCATAAGACATTCTCGATGATTTTCCCTTAGGCCATGCTTATCGGAAATCTGGCATTGAGTGCGTTTAGTATTCTCATCGATACTCGACGATCGGCGAGAATCACCAGGCATTCTCGACGATTTTCCCTTAGGCCATTTCCTTTCAATCCGTTGGATATCACTCAACCCTACACTCCATCCAACGCACTTGACACCATTTGCCAGTGCGCCCCGAGCCCTAGTCAAGTCTCTTGTCTCAAAACTCGTGCGAGGGGCCTAGCGCGAATTGGGACGTTACATATGCCGGGGGCAGTCCCGGGCTAAACTAAACTGTAGGCAAACTAACTTGCAAGAGTAACTAGCATAATTAGGGGTTCACATTCACTCACCTCGATGTCTCGGGATGTTAGGTTGGTACACTCAGGCTATAGGTCGGGGAGCTTTGGCTCGGTTGTTGATTTTGACAGACGGAGTGGTCCGGGGATCTTTGGCTCGGTTGGTGATACATAAGGTTGCATGTGCATGAAAGGAATGGTGGTAGGTCTTTGGTATTGGAGGGTCGATACACTGACGCCAATACGTTGACTCGGCAAGTGTAGTGTAGCACTTCGCTTGATTAAGTCCGGTGCGCCAGCCGGTAAGAGTATGTAGGAGTCCGCTTTGTGCACCAGCGTTGAGGCATATGATAGGTCTTACTGGTAGTGCAATTACCAGTTTATAGGTGGGCGAGGCCCAACCCACTGCTTCTGTTTGCCACTACGGAGGTATCCATGGAGGTTCGACTCAGAAAGGGGGAACTAAAGGTCTGTGTACACAGAGTCGAGTGGGTGAGTTGCACTTGCATGTTCACATAATGGCATAATTGCATTTCATAGCATTACTATTGCATATAACCCTGACACCTATTGTATAAAGTGGTATGGGATGCCTTATACAATAGGACCTGCAAGATGACCCCTTGGTTTATAAGTTCGCCCGAGCGTGCTTATAAGTAAAGGTTTTTATTCAGTAAATTTATATATAATGCCTACTAAAAAACCGACACCCTAACGTATAAATTGGTATGCGACTTTTTATACGCTAGGAGCCTTGCAAAAGATCCCTTGGCTCATATAAGTTAAGGTTATATATTACTTAGTTTACCTTTTATATACTTCCTGCCTTTCTTTAAATGTTTATATAGATCTGCTAGTCTAGTTCCACCGTCACCTGCAATTACTATTCTCCACTATCATGTCCTCTCTTTTCTTCCTCCCCGCATTGCATAGGATCCATGGGGGAAGGGGTGGGGGATGATAGGGCTTAGTCATATAGACTAACAGTTTCAGACCACATCATTTAGAGGATCGTGGAGCCCAACATGGAGGAGCAGCCCCGGAGGTCGAGATGCTTGGAGATGGGGCAGTCAAGCATAGGAGTTAAGATAGCAAGGACTGTGAGTCCCAATCCCTAGTTGTTGTTCCAGATTTACTTCCGCGATGAGTGTATTGTAGTGAGGATTTGATGTATCGGGCATAAGCCCTTGTTTCAGTACTTTTCTGTTATTATTATGGACTCTCCCTTTATGGAGAATTATCATTTTATATGTGATCTTTGTGGACATATGTTGGAGCTTGTTTTATATACTCTCATATGAATTGCTACTATTCTGTGTTCGATTTGGCCGGCAGAATTGGTGCCTTGTAGTGATCACCATCCCGGGCGTGAAGGTGTCATCGCAAAGCGGTGGTTCTGGGCCTAAGACCCCGTGTTTTTAATTTTAAATGGGGTCTTATAATTTGCTTGCCAGTAGTTGTTTTTTTAATTACGTAGTCATTGCTTTGCGAACCAATGCACCCACTTGAGCTCATTCTTAACTTTTTGCATGTTACGAGTCAAACTAGCTTCTTTCGTCTGATCTGGGAAGATTACTGTGCTAACGTTGGATTATTTGACGGAGTAAAATGTTGGCTGTACTGTGTTTCTAGTCAAGTGCTCCCGTCTCTTGTAGAAATTATAGTAAGATTAATTTTTCTGCATACTACTAGTTTATATTTTTTCTAGCTGCGTAAATTCTTTTTATGCTACTCAGAAAATTTTTGGTGAATCTGGTGTGAATCCGACGGTAGGTTAGGGATGTGTTTTGACAGTCGTTAGATTTGTATTGCTCGAGTCGAGAGAAGGGGTAGTCTTTCTCGTTGGCTTTAAACTTACCCCATGCTACTCTCGAAGCATGGGTACATGGTTAGCTAAGAGCGAGCATGATGTAGGCCATCTTTTTGGTTAGGTTGAGCTTTGTGTCCGTTCCTAATGTTTTAATTTTGCTAGCACCATTGTGCCTACCCTTCTTTTTGTCTCAGCTCCACGTGTTTTTCACCAAAGCTTAAATGCCAATCCTAGTTGCACTCCCAATTTGAGCTTTGTTGTTTTTTTGATTTCTAGTTTGGGGTTTTATGGGATGTTGTATTTGTTAAATAAGTGGATGATTTCCAATGCAAAAATTGCAGGAATTGTGATGTAGGAAAAGATATTGTATAAAAAGGCTTAGTTATGAAAAGATAAATTGAAAAAAAAAAGAATTGATTGAAAACAAATGAGAGAGGACATGTTTATTGAACATCTTTTTTATGATAAACCATTTTTGGTGTAGGCGGTACACGCACTCATGCTTTAAAAATCAAGTTTGGGGGTGTGGTGTATTTATATTTTTGGCGGATAGCGGATTTGATCCTTGTTGTGCAAGCTCATTTGTGTTTTTGTACATGCCTCCCTTTTTATCCTAGCTTACCTCACCGAAACCAAAGCCCCAACTTTTACCTAAAGTCCTACTGACTTGCGCTTAAGTCGAACTATTATCGTGGAGAGAGTGCGGAAGGGCAAGATTATGGCCACCGACATTGGTGGATTCCTTTGGAGGTTGTCCTGAATCCCGATCTTTCGCAATACTTGTCTTAACGACTAGTTTATTTTCTCCCTATAAGAGACTGAAGGATTCATCGTGATTCTCTTTTTTATTAGTTATAGAATTTATTTTTACGCAGGCTGAAAATTATAAATTAGTTTGTATGCTTAGAAATTTTCTCTACTCAATTTTTACGCCCGTGAGCACGCGACCTCGCATGGTACTCCGGATCATAATTGCTATGTTAGCTAGTATATTTTTTGGTCTGTGAGGATCTTCTTTGCTCGGGATGCGCAAATGGTTAAGTATGGGGGTGTGATGAGTCCCGTTTATATAGGGTTTTGCGGGCTCATCTGGGCTTGTTTTCATGCTTTTGCACTTCATTTATTGGATGTTTTTACTGTTTATCTCATCCTTTATGCCGTTCATGCTTTATATGCTTTTCCTGCCCTTGCGTGCGCAATTGCACATTTGTTGGTTGGGGGTAAGCACGTGGTGCTCCCCAAGGCTCGTTATATAACACCCCTATCCGTCGCATAGCATATAACAGTAGGTCCGGCCGGGGCCCGATGCCATATACTACGGACAGACCGGTTGGTTACACGTTGAAACCATACAACCAATCACCAACGTCCTACACAGAGTCATTCTAGCGGAAGCAATTTATTAAGTTGCACAGATACAAGAACCCTGCCAAGCAAGAATGTCCACTATAAAAAAAATAACAACAGGAATGAATAATACAAAAGTACCGGCCTTATGGCCTTACAATGTTTGCTTAACAAAACATGTCTTACATACTTCGGCTCGCAGGCCGGACATACATAAAATAAATGGAAAGCATAAAAGGGTTAGGCCTTTGAGGGCCAGCACCGCAACATGGGCTTTAGCCCGCTATTTTCCACTCGGCTCCGCAGCACCTACACGCACAAACCACCGCCCGGTGGCAAACAAAAGCAACGGTCAGCTATGCTGACCAAATTATAACGATCCCACCGCCAATTTCGGGGCGGCGATGCTCTTTCCCTGCACTTTATTAGTATAGGCAAATTATTAGTGTGAACACACATCATCACAGGCGTAGGCTCGTACGGCCACACACCTCGTGCACACAAGGCACATTCACGGCGAACCGGCCAACGTCACGTCAATTCAAGCCATAGACGTTCCCTTTCCACCACCGCCCCTTGGACGACCAACCATATGAGCATTTTGTCTTCTTGGTCTTGGTCACGGCAATTTAAGCCATAGACCGCCGAAGACTCTCATCCATGCCAACGGTCCCACCGAACGACATAGACCGGGTACGGGTCCGCCTGACACGTGCTCATATCGCAACAGCAATTTAAGCCAGATGCGCAGGTCAAGACTCACCGAGTCCCGTTTCTGCCACAACAATCACATAACCCGGTTATGTTCACTTTGGCTCCCCAGCCATCGTGTTGGCAAAACTCGCTTTTGCCTAGTTTTCCAGGTGCACCTTGGAGTTACTCTCCAATGCTCCCTGTTGCAATCTACCACGTAGAAAACCCGAAAAACGCCCAAACACCCGGAGTCTTCCCCAGTTCATATGCAATGCAACATCACCGATCCGGCTCTACTTGTCCGGATAGGCTTCACACACAATGCCTCGCATACGGACTCTATACAAGGGGGACTTTACATATCTACCCCAAGGAACGCTCCAACTCTTCGCTCACTCGCGAGAGAGGGCTTCCTATGCAAAGAGAAAAAGGGCTTCACATGCCCAAGGATGAAAAATCGTTACCCTTGCATTCTTCCGCGGCGCCATGAGAAAACTACGCAGTTGGAAAGCACCGCAACGGCGTCGCCTTCGCGGATCTGGACTCGGATCGCGATTCGGAGATCCGACGCTCCACCGGCGGCCGGATCTTGGTCTCCAACCTCTCACCTTGCTCTCCCTTCTCTCTAGGATTTAGAAAGAGAGAACCCAAGTGAAAATGGGGTTTGCAAACCCTATTTTCGGGTTTAAGCTGCCAGCAACCACTCCCAGCCGTCGGATCCCAAGCCAAGGAAACGAACGGCCACGATTTGGCCTCAAAATACAAAATCTGGGGCCGAACACGGGTTGCAACACGGCCGTGTGTCTGGCCGTGTCACCCATTTGCCGTCTCGACCGACTCGAAAACCATCACACGGCTTTTGACACGGCCTCCGACACGCCCGTGTCACAAGTGACACGCCCGTGTCGAGACCCGTGTCACTCCCCCCATGTGCAATCGGCCAACATTCCCAACCCGAGAACTACACGGCCACCGACACGCCCGTGTCGACACCCGTATCACTACCCGTGTCGGATGACACACCCGTGTCGACACCCGTGTCACTACCCGTGTCGGATGACACACCCATGTCACTACCCGTGTCGGATGACACACCCGTGTCACTACCCGTGTCGGATGACACACCCGTGTCGACACCCGTGTCACTACCCGTGTGCCAAAAATGGCACAGGACCAGAAATGTACCGCGGAGGACACGACCATGTGACACGCCCGTGTCACATGCCGTGTGCCTGACACGCCCTGGGACACGCCCGTGTCCCAGGCCGTGTTCCACCCTTCTACAATCGTCGACCTCATCTCGACGACCAGAATCATGACACGCCCTGGGACACGCCGTGTCCAGGCTGTGTGCCTCCTACCAAGTCCCATACTGGGCTCAAAATGCTGTCTGTCCCTCTTTTGAGTTTCGGGGCATTACAACTCTCTCCCTCTTAAAAGAATTTCGCCCACGAAATTACTAAAGGAAAAGAAAACAGAAAACCAAGAGCGATACCTGAGCAAAATAACTCCGGGTACTCCTCCAGCATGGTCTGCTCCCTTTCCCAAGAGTGCTCCTCCCGACCGCAATTATCCCACCGGACCTTAACCATCCGGATCTCCTTGTTACGGAGTCTCTTGACCTCAGCATCTTCGATACGAACGGGCTTGACCCTAGTCGTCAACCCTTCGTCCACCGGTACTTGATCCACTGCGATCACTAGCGAAGGCTCTTGCACTGCCTTCCGCAACACAGAGATGTGGAACACATCGTGTAGCCCACTCAACTCCACCGATAGCTTCAAACGGTATGCCGCTTCGCCGACTCGCTCCAGAACCTCAAAAGGTCCAAGGTACCTTGGGCTCAGCTTCTTCAACCGTCTCACCCGCGAAACCCCCTTGAATGGCTTCACTTTCAAGTATACCCAATCGCCTACCGCGAACTCCACGTTCCGGTGCTTGGCATTGTAATACTTCGCCTGCCTGTCCTGAGAGATCAACAAGCGCTCCCGAATGATCCGCACCAACGAGGTAGCACTCTCCACCTCCTGCTTCTTGTATAACCTTGCCTCACCCGTTTCTAACCAAGACAACGGCGTGCGACATTTTCTACCATATAGGGCCTCAAAGGGCGCCATTTGGATACTTGCCTGGTAGCTGTTGTTGTACGCGAACTCCACCAAATACAGGTGGTCCTCCCAATGCTTCCCGAAGTCTAGAACACACATACGGAGCATGTCCTCCATCGTTCTATTGACTCTCTCGGTCTGCCCATCCGTCTGCGGATGGAAGGCTATGCTGAACTTCAACTTTGTCCCCAGCATCTGCTGCACCAACCTCCAATCATTGGACGTGAAACGCCCATCGCGATCACTCACAATGCTGCGAGGCACACCATGCAGTCTAACTATATTGTCCACATATAGCTTTGCCAACTTCTCCACCGAGTCATCTTTCCTATGCGGAATGAAATGCGACGCTTTAGTTAACCGATCTACGATCACCCAGATGGCGTCGTTCCCCTTCTGCGACCTTGGCAACCCATGCACAAAGTCCATAGATATGTCGTCGAACTTCCACTCCGGTATAGGCAAGGACTTCAGAAATCCTCCCGGCTTTTGGCACTCTGCCTTCACCAAGGCGCACGTTTGGCACTTTGCCACAAACAACGCTACATCTTTCTTAAGCCCCGGACACCAAAACAGCTTCCTAAGGTCACGGTACATCTTTGTGCTCCCTGGGTGGATCGAGTACTTGGTATGATGATCCTCGTACCTTAACTCTGCCCGTAGGTTACTCCCGCTTGGGACGTACAACCGATGATCCTTCCTTAGCAACCCATCTTCCACTGAAAACTGGGAATTTGACCCATCCAACGCTGCCTCCATAAGCTCCTTTATGGAGTCATCTAACTCCAATGCCTGCCAAACTCGGTCAGCCAGGTCATACTGGACCTCTATCCAGTTTAACATTGCTTTGGCGCTCGTCTTCTTGTCAACGCAACAGATCTCAAGCTCCTCCAACTCCCGTATCAGCCGCTCATCATGCACCGACAACCAGTTGGCCTGGGCGGGAGCCCTGCGATTCAACGCATCAGCGACCGCATTTCCCTTCCCGGGTACATAATGAATCTTAAAGGTGTAGTCCCCCAGGAACTCCATCCACCTCCTCTGCCTCATGTTAAGATCCTTCTGATCCAAAAGGTACTTCAAGCTCTTATGATCGGTATATATATCGACCCTTATGCCGTATAGGTAGTGCCTCCACAGCTTATGTGCAAATATCACGGCCACCAACTCCAAGTCGTGGACCGGATAGTTCCTTTCATGCACTTTAAGCTGACGCGATCCATAAGCTATGACGCTCCCATGCTGCAACAACACGCAGCCCAAACCACTACCTGAGGCGTCACTATATACCTCGAAGCCCTCGGTCCCACTCAGCGAACTAAGCACTGGCGTCGTGGTCAACCGTCTCTTCAGCTCCTCAAACGCTTGCACGCACTCCTGCGTCCACAAGAATCTCTGATCTTTCCTTTTCAACTTCGTGAGAGGTAGCGCTATCCGCGAGAAGTTCTCTACGAAGCGCCTGTAATATCCGGCAAGCCCGAGAAAACTACGGACTTCTGCGACAGAAGACAACGCAGGCCACTCCCGTATCACAACGATCTTCGCCGGATCCACCGCTATACCTTCCCCACTAACGATGTGACTAAGGAACGCTACTGAGGGTAGCCAGAACTCGCACTTGGAGAATTTTGCATATAGCTCATTCCTCCTCAAAGTCTCCAACACCAGATGCAAGTGGTTGAAGTGATCTTCTTCGCACTGCGAGTACACCAATATATCGTTAATAAAGACGATCACAAAGCGATCCAGGAAATCTCGGAACGTCCTGTTCATAAAGTACATAAACACTGATGGCGCATTCGTCAGTCCAAACGGCATGACCGTGAACTCGAAATGCCCATACCTTGTGCTGAACGCCGTCTTTGGGATATCACATTCCCTTATCCTCAACTGATAGTACCCCGACTTCAAGTCCAACTTAGAATATACCGACGATCCGACCAACTGATCGAACAGATAATCAATCCTCGGGATCAGGTACTTGTTCTTCTCCGTCAGCTTGTTCAACTCTCTATAATCGATACACAACCGCATACTCCCGTCCTTCTTCTTAACGAAGAGGACAGGTGCGCACCAAGGCGACGAGCTTGGACGCACATAACCTTGCTCCATCAGCTCCTCTAGCTGAACTTTCAACTCTGCCATCTCCTTAGGTGCTAACCTATACGGAGCACGTGACACCGGTTTGGCCCCCGATACGAGATCGATGGTGAAATCAATCTCCCGCTGCGGTGGGGCTCCGGGAAGACTACCCGGGAACACATCGGGGTATTCACAAACCATGGGGATGCTATCCAACGTGGACTTTGGCTCCATAGCCCCCACTATTGCGAAGAACAGCTCTGCACCAGCACGAACTGCCTTTACCACTTGAAGAGCAGACATTAGCATCTTGCTCGACCCCTTGAGTCCCTCGAATGTTGTCCCCCGCCCAACACCCAACTTGACCTCCATCCGGTCGCAATCGATCCAAGCTTTCTGCTCTGAAAGCCAATCCATCCCAAAGATAACGTCGAACTCTACTAGCGGCAGCAATGACGCTAGCAAGTCGAACTCTTGGCTCCCAATGTGAACCTTTACGGCGCACGCTCTGTCCGCACGCATCGAGCACCCATTCGGTAGCAGCACATCCAACTTGTCCTTCGCCATCGAAGAAGGGACTCCGATGCGCGATATAAAATTTCGGACAAGAAGGAATGTGAAGCTCCCGTATCGAACAGTGCCCGTGTCGGACTATCGCTAATCAAAACAAAGCCTATGCAAAACATATTAGGCTAACAAGCAATAAACAACAGTATCTAAGTTAACTTGCTATAAATTAACTCATACCTGTCACCACATCCGCTTGTTTAATGGCCTCTTGCTGCCCCAAATTGTAGACTCTAGGCTGAGTCAGAGCATAGTGAGGCGCGGTTGACTCCACCGCCTTGCGCTTCTCTTCGTAAGTAGCTCCTTGCTTCCTCTCGGATTTTGGGCGTCCGCTCCAGCAATCGCGGGCAAAGTGCCCCGTCTTTCCACACGTGAAACAAGCGCCCGGGGTTCGGTTGGTAGTTGCCCCCGAGGCACCTGTAGAAGAAGCTGGACCTGACGTCCTAGTATTCTTGAAGAATTTTCGATAGCCCGACTTCGACGTAGTCGGCGCTTTGAACTCCGATTTCTTCCCGCCAGATTCTTTCTTAGCTTGCACATTTCTCATGTCCTTCTCCAAGCACCGGGCCTTGTTGACCAAGGTTAGGAAACCCTGCGCCATGGGCCCCGATAGTAGCAACCTCAGCTCGTCTCTTAACCCTTCATAGAAGCGGTTAGTCTTTCGCTCCTCGTCGGAAAAGGTAGCGCTAGCATATCTCCCCAATCGGGTAAACTCGTGGAGGTACTCGTCTACAGTGCTATCTCCTTGCACCAACTTTTGGAACTCATTCTCCAATGCGATCCTCTGCGCTGAGGGGAGGTATCGAGCCATGAACAATCTTGCAAACTCTGCCATAGGAACTTCGGCAAATGGCCTTCCCCTCAACTGGTGTAGCTCAAGGCCTTCCCACCATAACCTTGCATCCCCATCCAAAAGGAACGTCGCTATCGTGGTCTTCTGCCACTCTTCCGTTTCTGTAGCTGTCATCGCCCTATTGACTCTTGAGAGCCAATCCTCAGCCTGGGTCAGGGTTCCCATTCCCGAGAACACCGGTGGGTGGAAGCCCATCACATGCTTCAACTGTCTTTCAGTTGCTCTCCGAGGCAACTCCGGCTCCACCGCCACCTGCTCAACCCTTCTAGGCTCCGCCGCTTAGAGCGGCACTTGCTCCTCCGCAGGAGCAGGCTGCTGCACCTGTCTTGCAGGTTGCGCATTAATCATAGCAAAGACAGCTTCTGCCACCAATCTAATGGTCTCGGCAGACGGAGGTGTTGCAGGCGCTTCACTTGGCGTACTGCTTGCCTCAGAACCTGGCCGTTCTGACGGCCCAGCACCACTTCTGGTCACCTATAAACGTGCAAAACACCGATAAGCGACCAAATACTATTGCAAACAGCAATTATAGGGACACGCAGGTTCCTCAAACATGTGTATTTTCATTCCTAAGTGGACATTCATGGGCTCTTTTCATGTTATAACGATGACGCACACATGTGCTCACCACCCCTTAAAGTGAATTCGCCCACGAATTCATTTAAGTTTGACCGAAACTAGTAGTCTGATACCAATTTGTAACACCCCTATCCGTCGCATAGCATATAATAGTAGGTTCGGCCGGGGCCTGACGCCACATACTACGGACAGACCGGTTGGTTACGCGTTGAAACCATACAACCAATCACCAACGCCCTACACAGAGTCATTCTAGCGGAAGCAATTTATTAAGTTGCACAGATACAAGAACCCTGCCAAGCAAGAATGTCCACTACAAAAAAAATAACAATAGGTATGAATAATACAAAAGTACCGGCCTTATGGCCTTACAATGTTTGCTTAACAAAATATGTCTTACATACTTCGGCTCGCAGGTCGGCCATACATGAAATAAACGGAAAGCATAAAAGGGTTAGGCCTTCGAGGGCCAGCACCGCAACATGGGCTTTCGCCCGCTATTTTTCGCTCGGCTCCGCAGCACCTGCAAGAACAAACCACCGCCCGGTGGCAAACAAAAGCAACGGTCAGCTATGCTGACCAAATTATAACGATCTCGCCCCCAAAATCGGGGCGGCGATGCTCTTTCCCTGCACTTTATTAGTATAGGCAAATTATTAGTGTGAACACACATCATCACAGGCGTAGGCTCGTACGGTCATATACCTCGTGCATACTGGGCACATTCACGGCGAACCGGCCAACGTCACGTCAATTCAAGCCATAGACGTTCCCGTTCCACCACCGCCCCTTGGACGGCCAACCATATGAGCATTTTGTCTTCTTGGCCTTGGTCACGGCAATTTAAGCCATAAACCGCCGAAGACTCTCATCCATGCCAACGGTCCCACCGAACAACATAGACCGGGTACGATTCCGCCTGACCCGTGCTCATATCGCAACGGCAATTTAAGCCATATGCGCAGGTCAAGACTCACCGAGTCCCGTTTCCGCCATAACAATCACATAACCCGGTTATGTTCACGTTGGCTCCCCGGCCATCGTGTTGGCAAAACTCTCTTTTGCCCAGTTTTCCGGGTGCACCTTGGAGTTACTCTCAAAGGCTCCCTGTTGCAATCTACCACGTAGAAAACCCGAAAAACGCCCAAACACCCGAAGTCTTCCCCGGTTCATATGCAATGCAACATCACCGATCCAGCTCTACTTGTCCGGATAGGCTTCACACACAATGCCTACGTCCGTTTTCGCATACGGACTCTATATAAGGGGGACTTTACATATCTACCCCAAGGAACGCTCCAACTCTTCGCTCACTCGCGAGAGAGGGCTTCCTATGCAAAGGGAAAAAGGGCTTCACAAGCCCAAGGTAGAGAAATCGTTACCCTTGCATTCTTCCGCGGCACCATGAGAAAACTACGCGGTTGGAAAGCACCGCAACGGCGTCGCCTTCGCGGATCTGGACTCGGATCGCGATTCGGAGCTCCGACGCTCCACTGGCGGCCGGATCTTGGTCTCCAACCCCTCACCTTGCTCTTCCTTCTCTCTAGGATTTAGAAAGAGAGAACCCAAGTGAAAATGGGGTTTGTAAACCCTATTTTCGGGTTTAAGCTGCCAGCAACCACTCCCAGCCGTTGGATCCCAAGCCAAGGAAACGAACGGCCACGATTAGGCCTCAAAATACAAAATCTGGGGCAGAACACGGGTTGTAACACGGCCGTGTGCCTGGCCGTGTCACCCATTCGCCGTCTCGACCGACTCGAAAACCAGCACTCAGCTTTTGACACGGCCTCCGACACGCCCGTGCCACAAGTGACACGCCCGTGTCGAGACCCGTGTCACTCCCCCCGTGTGCAATCGGCTAACATTCCCAACCCGAGAACTACACGGCCACCGACACGCCCGTGTCGACACCCGTGTCACTACCCGTGTCGGATGACACACCCGTGTCACTACCCGTGTCGGATGACACACCCGTGTCACTACCCATGTCGGATGACACACCCGTGTCGACACCCGTATCACTACCCGTGTGCCAAAATTGGCACAGGACCAGAAATGTACCGAGGAGGACACGACCATGTGACACGCCCGTGTCACATGCCGTGTGCCTGACACCCCCTGGGATACGCCCGTGTCCCAGGCCGTGTTCCAGCCTTCTACGATCGTCAACCTCATCTCGACGACCATAATCATGACACGCCCTGGGACACGCCCGTGTCCCAAGCCGTGTGCCTCCTACCTAGTCCTATACTTGGCTAAAAATGCTGTCCGTCCCTCTTTTGAGTTTCGGGGCGTTACAACTCTCCCTCTTAAAAGAATTTCGCCAATGAAATTACTAAAGGAAAAGAAAACAGAAAACGAAGAGCGATACCTGAGCGAAATAACTCTGGGTACTCCTCCAGCATGGTCTGCTCCCTTTCCCAAGAGAGCTCCTCCCGACCGCAATTATCCCACCTGACCTTAACCATCCAGATCTCCTTGTTATGGAGTCTCTTGACCTCAGCGTCTTCGATACGAACAGGCTTGACCCTAGTCGTCAACCCTTCGTCCACCGGTACTTGATCCACTACGATCACTAGCGAAGGCTCTTGCACCGCCTTCCGCAACACAGAGATGTGGAACACATCGTGTAGCCCACTCAACTCCACTGATAGCTTCAAATGGTATGCAGCTTCGCTGACTGGCTCCAGAACCTCAAAGGTCCAAGGTACCTTGGGCTCAGCTTCTTCAACCGTCTCACCCGCGAAACCCCCTTGATTGGCTTCACTTTCAAGTATACCCAATCGCTTACCGCGAACTCCACGTTCCAGTGCTTGGCATTGTAATACTTCGCCTGCCTGTCCTGAGTGATCAACAAGCGCTCCCGAATGATCCGCACCAACGAGATAGCACTCTCCACCTCCTGCTTCTTGTACAACCTTGCCTCAACCGTTTCTAACCAAGACAACGGCGTGCGACATTTTCTACCATATAGGGCCTCAAAGGGCGCCATTTGGATACTCGCCTGGTAGCTGTTGTTGTACGCGAACTCCACCAAATACAGGTGGTACTCCCAATGCTTCCCGAAGTCTAGAACACACATACGGAGCATGTCCTCCATCGTTCTATTGACTCTCTCGGTCTACCCATCCGTCTGCGGATGGAAGGCTGTGCTGAACTTCAACTTTGTCCCCAGCATCTGCTGCACCAACCTCCAATCATTGGACGTGAAACGCCCATCGCGATCACTCACAATGCTGCGAGGCACACCATGCAGTCTAACTATATTGTCCACATATAGCTTTGCCAACTTCTCCACCGAGTCGTCTTTCCTATGCGGAATGAAATGCGACACTTTAGTTAACCGATCTACGATCACCCAGATGGCATCGTTCCCCTTCTGCGACCTTGGCAACCCATGCACAAAGTCCATAGATATGTCGTCGAACTTCCACTCTGGTATAGGCAAGGACTTCAGAAATCCTCCCGGCTTTTGGCACTCCGCCTTCACCAAAGCGCACGTTTGGCACTTTGCCACAAACAACGCTACATCTTTCTTAAGCCCCGGCCACCAAAACAGCTTCCTGAGGTCACGGTACATCTTTATGCTCCCTGGGTGGATCGAGTACTTGGCATGATGAGCCTCATACATCAACTCTGCTCGTAGGTTACTCCCGCTTGGGACGCACAACCGATGATCCTTCCTTAGTAACCCATTTTCCACTGAAAACTGGGAATTTGACCCATCCAACGCTGCCTCCATAAGCTCCTTCATGGAGTCATCTAACTCCAATGCCTGCCGAACTCGGTCAGCCAGGTCATACTGGACCTCTGTCCAGTTTAACATTACTTTGGCGCTCGTCTGCTTGTCAACGCAACAGATCTCAAGCTCCTCCAACTCCCGTATCAGCCGCTCATCATGCACCGACAACCAGTTGGCCTGGGCGGGAGCCCTGCGACTCAACGCATCAGCGACCGCATTGCCCTTCCCGGGTACATAATGAATCTTGAAGGTGTAGTCCCCCAGGAACTCCATCCACCTCCTCTGCCTCATGTTCAGATCCTTTTGATCCAAAAGGTACTTCAGGCTCTTATGATCGGTATATATATCGACCCTTACGCCGTATTGGTAGTGCCTCCACAGCTTAAGTGCAAATATCACGGCCGCCAACTCCAAGTCGTGGACCGAATAGTTCCTTTCATGCACTTTCAGCAGACGCGATCCATAAGCTATGACGCTCCCATGCTGCAACAACACGCAGCCCAAACCACTACCCGAGGCGTCACTATATACCTCCAAGCCCTCGGTCCCACTCGGCGAACTAAGCACTGGTGCCGTGGTCAACCGTCTCTTCAGCTCCTCAAACGCTTGTACACACTACTGCGTCCACAAGAATCTCTGATTTTTCCTTGTCAACTTCGTGAGAGGTAGCGCAATCCTCGAGAAGTTCTCTACGAAGCGCCTGTAATATCCGGCAAGCCCGAGAAAACTACGGACTTCCGCGACAGAAGACAACGCAGGCCACTCCCGTATCGCAACGATCTTCGCCGGATCCACCGCTATACCTTCCCCACTAATGATGTGACCAAGGAACTCTACTGAGGGTAGCCAGAACTCGCACTTGGAGAATTTTGCATATAGCTCATTCCTCCTCAAAGTCTCCAACACCAGATGCAAGTGCTTGAAGTGATCTTCTTCGCACTACGAGTACACCAATATATCATCAATAAAGACGGTCACAAAGCGATCCAGGAAATCTCGGAACGTCCTGTTCATCAAGTCCATAAACACTGATGGCGCATTCGTCAGTCCAAACGGCATGACCGTGAACTCGAAATGCCCATACCTTGTGCTGAACGCCGTCTTCGGGATATCACATTCCCTTATCCTCAACTGATAGTACCCCGACTTCAAGTCCAACTTAGAATATACCGATGATCCGACCAACTGATCGAACCGATCATCAATCCTCGGGATCGGGTACTTATTTTTCTCCGTCAGCTTGTTCAACTCTCTGTAGTCGATACACAACCGCATACACCCGTCCTTCTTCTTAACGAAGAGGACAGGTGCGCTCTAAGGCGACGAGCTTGGACGCACATAACCTTGCTCCATCAGCTCCTCTAGCTGAACTTTCAACTCTGCCATCTCCTTAGGCGCCAACCTATACGGTGTAACGTCCCAATTCGCGCTAGGCCCCTTGATTGCGTATTTGAGTCAAGGGGGCTGTGGTGAGCCCAATGGGGGTGTGGGTGAACAGGTGCGAACGTATGGGAAATGAGGAAAACAAGGCAAAACGGTAATTTTGGCCGACACGGGTATGGACACGGCCGTGTCCATACCCGTGTGCCTCATGCCAATATTAGGCTTATCAGTCAGAGAAGTACACGGGTATTGAGACACGGGCGTGTCCCTACCCGTGTGCTGAGGACACGGGTGGAGACACGGCCGTGTCTCCACCCGTGTGCCGCAACCCCAACACGGATGAAAAATATTCTGGGATGAACACGGACCTAAACACGGCAGGCGACACGGCCGTGTCACCTAAACACGGGTAGGAACACGGCCGTGTGCCTACCCGTGTCTGCTGTGTATAAAAACGAAAAAGATGTGAAACCCTAGCATTTCATCCCCTTTCTTCTGCCCCGAAATTTCTGATAGAGTTCTCTTGGCTGGAGGAGGAAGAGGCTTCCCAGAGCCATCCTTGGAAGAAGATTGTCGGGCCATCCTTGGCGGAAACGAAATGCCGCTACGAAGGTGTGCGAGGCTCATGGCCGGCCATGGTAGTACCGCTGAACTTGAGGTGAGCTTTCTCCCCTCTCCCTTGGTGCTAGATCTGTAGTTATTTTAGGAGAGACATCGACTCCATAGAGTCTTGATGGTGAGGAGGAGAGTTCTTAGGATAAGCCATGCCTAGGTTTTCTAGGCTTAGTCTCCCTCAACCTTCTCATCATTCAAAGTGGAGATGAGAGGGGTTTTCATTGAGGGCTTGGCTTTGAAAGGAGAAATAAGGTTGGGTGTGTTTTCTGGAGAAGTTTATGCGAGGTCGTTGCAAGGAAGAAGATGAACGGATGCCGTTCATCTCGCCTTAAGATGCGTGCAGAAATCTGATTTCTGCACGCGGCGACCTTCGTGGCCAATTTCAGAGGTGTTCTGGCCAGATCTGGGTCAACGACTCAACACGAAAGTCGTAGCCCTTGAAATTACCTTTCCAACGAGTGGTTGTACGTTTCCATGCGATACCCTTAGCCACGGCAAAGCTGGTTCGAGTCCGCTGCGTTCGGGAAAATCCTGTACAGGAAAATGTTTCCTGTACGTATTCGAGTTGAATTTCTGGTATGTTGCGACCAGATCTGGGCGATCGACTCAACACAAAAGTCGTAGCCCTCGCGAATACCTTTCCAACGAGGGGTTGAGCATTGTGATCGGATTCCTGTAGCTCCAGGAATCCCAGTTTTAGTATCAGGCTATCCTATGTTAATGCACTTGTGAATTTATAATGTTGGCACTCTTGCAATGGTTGTGATTTGCTCATTTGTTATCTTGCTCCCATATATTTATAATGTTGTAGTTACTGTAACTTAGCATGGTTACCCATTTGGTTGTGTAATAAGGAATAACCATGTATTGGTAGAGAAATGGATTGGATGAG
Source organism: Platanthera zijinensis (assembly GCA_039513925.1). Classification (NCBI taxonomy): domain Eukaryota; kingdom Viridiplantae; phylum Streptophyta; class Magnoliopsida; order Asparagales; family Orchidaceae; genus Platanthera; species Platanthera zijinensis. Next base: position 132,558,330 of record CM077086.1, on the reverse strand, counting down.
AAGGCTAGAAATTAAGAGTTGAGATTGGTATAGAATATATTTATATAGTTTGGTGTTGAACATATCTATTATGCGAAGTGTTGAGGTGAACTCATTGAATAGATGAGCGTGAATATGATGAACACTATGTGAAGAGTATTTGGTAACCGTAATCCGAGCCCAAGGGGTTTATTAACAACCGATGCTTAGAGTTGTAGCCTCCCTACGGGTAGCATCGAGTGAGTTGTTTTGGGGCATGTGATGTGCGACGATTCATCGTGTCGCGATATTGAGATAATGACTGTGGCAGGTCTATGGGTTCGCCAGCCATCACACCGATGGGAGCCAATGGGTAGACCTTGGGCGGTAGGGTTAGATACTTGGTGTCCATAACCCGGGATCTCCTCCGCGCCATGAGAACGGTTGGGCTTGCACCTCGTGCGTTTCCGAGGTTCCATCCGGTTCGAAATCAAAGGCCAGGTTGGGCTGTGTTCTTGGTGCACATCTACCCAAGACCCCTTCTGAGCCATAGTACGCATGTGAGCTCCGCTGTTGTGTTTTTAGCGTTGAGGCGTACGAGGGCCTAGGATAGGTAGTGTGATACCACCTAGTAGTGGAGACGCCCGCTCCACTATCGCCGTCTGGCCACGACGGACGACGCCTGAGAGGTTAGCTACCTGCTCGAAAAGTGGGAACTTCAAGTCTTTGTCGACATAGAAACTTGCATGTGCGTGCGCATGATTCGGTCATAGCATAACATTCATATCATGTCATTCATTGCATACACAAGATCCTCATCGTATAAGTTTGTATGGGCACTCTTATACGATGAGTTACTTTAGTGTTAAGCCGATCCTTAACTTATAAGTTTGTATGGGCACTCTTATAAGTTAAGTTACTATTCTGATTACTTATACCTGCTGTCATATATTATAGATATGTGTAGAACTGCTAGTTGTGTAGCGTAGTTTATACTCCACCATATTTACAGTCACCTGCTTGTTTACTTGCTTATATATATATACATATTGTACCTTTGTTCCTTTCTCCGCCCGGTGCCGAGGAGTCGCCGGGGGAGCGGATGTGAAGCCACTTAGTCTTATGACTAACGGTTGCTACGTCTTCCTTTTTAGGAGGAAACCCCGCAGGTAGAGCAGCAACGAACTATGCAGCAGGACAGCCAGGCCCGGACGATAGGACCTGAGGTGGTGGTGCCATCGGCACCGTCAGTGACAGTCGTGAGTGTTTTCATGTAGCCGTTTGGCAAAACATTTCTAGACTCTTGTTCTTTTGTACAAGCCTGTTGTGCTTGTTATCTTCCGCTCTTTTGGACTTAAACTTAGTTGTGAATTGAACTGCTTTACTTTTCTGTTATGGTTGGGTTGGCATAGTTTATGTGATATGGATTGTAGCCGGCGGAATAGGCGTCTTATGGTAAAGGCTAACCCGTGTGTTAGTGCTACCGCAAGGCGGCTATTTCAGGCATAAGACTCCCCTTGTGCCGTGTGTTGTGTTCCGGGAGGGGGGTCTTACAAATGGTATCAGACTTAGCCGATCTTCAACTAGAGCAGTCATGTAACAATGGGCCACTCCCGTTCGATTAGTCGGTTTGGGGACAAACCGACTTAGCGGAAGCAGTGGTGTGCCCATATGTAATTCGCACTAAGTTGTCCAACTTTGATATTAGTTTTAGCCAACCTGACCCTAATTTGTACCTTGCGTATAGGTCCCAGCGTAGGTGGAGCCGGTTGGGGCACTCCTACCCCTTCCGTCCCTTCACAATTCCAGCAGTCGGAACTGGGACAAACGCTGTCAGCCATATTGGATGCATTTAAAGCCCAGCAAGCTCCGGTGCAACAACAAGCGCCAGGCTCCAACTGGTTGAGCACCTTCCGTGCCCTGTCCCCTCCTGCCTATCTTGGGACAGAATCGCCGGTGCGCACCGAGGAATGGCTTGATACCGTGCAGGAATTGATGGCTGGCATAAGATGTCCGAACAGCATGGCGGTGACATTGGTAGTCACGCTGCTAGAGCTGCACGCCAAAAGGTGGTGGAAGTCCCTTATGGGCTCCACCTTCCAAGGGCGGTTGTACACGGACATCAGTTGGAACGAGTTCACCGAGGCTTTTCTGGATCACTTCATCCCTTCTTCTGCTCGGGATGAACTTGAAGAAAGATTTCTGCAGCTGAAGCAGGGATCGAAATCGGTAACGGAGTACCAGAGGGAGTTCCAACACCTCGCTAGGTTTGCCGATTCCTATGATTTGGACGATAGAGGCTACGCGAAGCGCTTCTACAAAGGATTAAGGGACCCCCTGAGGCAGGCCCTTTTGTTTATAGCCGATGCAAGCCTAGCAGAAATCATTGACATGGCAAAGAGACTGGAGGCGGACCACATGGGATGTGGCAAGAGACCTGCGAAAGGAGTAATTGAAGTCGGCCCTAGTAATAGAAGGTGGAATGATCATGGCAGAGGAAGGGGAAACCACAGAGGCGGTCGGTGGGTCAATCGGAACTATCGGGTGGAGTACCCAATTCCGCAACCACCAGCTTTACCTCCACCACCGCAGCAGCAACATTATCAACAACCTGGGGGCCGACGTGAGGTGATATGCTTTGAGTGCAACCAACCGGGGCATGTCCGACGAGTTTGCCCGCGACTGATCAGGGATGCTCCTATTGCTCTCCCTCCAGTAGCTCCACGGGGGCGAGGGCACATACGTTGCCGAGGAAGAGGACCACCAGGGAGAAATCAAGGACATGCACGGGAGCATGTATTCGCATTGGATATGACTCAGGAGAGAAATCCGCAGGAAGTCATCACCGGTACGTGCAAAATTTATTAATATTATATGACTTGTTAGATTTACGATACAAATGATACGCGCAATTCTAGATAGTGATTACCCTTTTTGGAACCTAGGCACTGTCATGGTTAACGGGAGCCCCGCCTATACGTTATTTGACACGGGTGCGTCTCACTCGTTCATTTCGGCGGACTTCGTGAAGGACTTGGAGGGAGTGCAACACTTCACGGGCACTACTCAAAGGGTGCGCCTTCCGGACGGCTCTGAGATGACGTCGTCAGCAAGTTGCGACTTCGACACCCTGATTGGAGGAAAGTTCTTTGAAACTCCGGCTACAGTGTTAAGAATCCCGGAGTTCGATCTCATCCTGGGCATGGAGTGGTTGAACTGGCACCACGCCAGGATCAATTGTGCGGAGAAGCAAGTTATGTTGAGACATGGAGACTCGGAAGTCATCTTCCAAGGTATTAGATTCGCACCCCGTAAATTATTATCTTCAATCCAAGTTATGAAATCTCATATGGAAGGGGACGAGGTCTATGTAATTTGCTTCGAGTTGAAGAAATTGACATTAGAGGTCAAGGATGTGCGGGTGGTGCGAGAATTTCCCGAGGTATTCCCCGAGAAATTGCCGGGACTACCCCCACATAGGGAAGTGGACTTCCAAATCAAGCTAATTCCGGGTGCCAAGCCCGTCTCGCGAGCTCCATACCGAATGGCTCCGAAGGAACTTGCAGAGTTTAGAGTCCAGCTTCAGGAACTGGTGGAAGCAGGGTTCGTTCGCCCAAGCTCGTCGCCTTGGGGAGCGCCCGTTTTGTTCGTCAAAAAGAAGGATGGCACCCTGCGGTTATGCATTGATTATCGAGAGTTGAACCGGTTAACGGTGCGGAAAACCTATCCCCTACCGCGCATTGATGAATTATTTGATCAATTGGTGGGATCGTATTGGTTCTCTAAGTTAGATCTGCGTTCGGGATATTATCAGCTGAGGATACAAGAAGATGACATTCAGAAGACGGCGTTCAGTTCGAGATATGGTTTGTATGAATTCACCGTGATGCCGTTTGGGCTCACAAACGCCCCTTCCGCCTTTATGAGCTTGATGAACAAGGTGTTCAGCCCTTATTTGGACATCTTTGTCATCGTGTTCATCGATGATATCCTAGTCTACTCCAAGACTGAAGCAGAACACGCCGAACATCTAACTTTAGTGCTGAGGAAGCTAAAGGAGCACACTTTGTTTGCCAAGTTCAGCAAATGCGAGTTTTGGCTTCAAGAGGTCGCGTTCTTGGGCCATGTGATTAGTGGGGCGGGGCTAGCAGTAGATCCGGCCAAGGTGCGGGCCGTGAAGGAGTGGTCGCCATTGAAGTCAGTGGCCGACATACGGAGCTTTCTTGGACTTGCCGGGTACTATCGCAAGTTCGTGAAAGGCTTCTCGAAGATTGCCCTTCCCCTTACTACGCTGACCAAGAAGGGTGTGCCGTTTGAATGGACACCCCAGTGCGAAGCTGCATTCCAAGAGTTAAAGGACAGATTGACGACTGCACCCATCCTAGCTCTTCCATCTGGGAAGGAGGGCTTTCAAGTTTACACGGATGCGTCGTATCAAGGGATGAGAGCCGTGTTGATGTAGAATGGGAATGTGATCGCTTATGCTTCAAGACAGTTGAAGAAGCATGAAGCCAGCTACCCGGTGCATGATCTAGAGTTGGGAGCGGTGGTATTCGCCTTGAAGATTTGGAGGCATTATTTATATGGCGTCCACTGCGAGATCTACTCGGATCATAAAAATCTGAAGTACGTTCACACCCAAAAGGAGTTAAACTTGAGACAGCGGCGGTGGTTGGAGTTCTTGTGCGACTACGAATTCACCTTGAACTACCACCCCGGGAAAATTAATTCCGTAGCTGATGCCTTGAGCCGAAAGGCAACGGGAACGAGCACGGAATCCCGCTTGATGAGGATGGAGTTAATCCAGACACTGCAAGAGATGGAAGTCACTTTGGTCTTTAAGAATCAATCGGAAGAGTATACCGAGTATTTGACCGCGATAAGTATAGTTTGCAACATACGAGACCGGATCCGGACGGAACAAAAGAAGGATGCGGCTTTAACCCCGGCTTTCAAGTCAATGGAGGATGGGACTACGGAAGAATACTCCCTAAAAGACGGCCTCGTCCATTTTCGTGGCCGGCTTTACATCCCCGAAGGTGACAACATTCGGGAGGATATTCTAAAGGAGGCTCATTGCTCCAAGTACTCGGTGCACCCGGGGATCGCGAAGATGTACACCGATTTGAGAAAAACAATGTGTTGGCCGGGCATGAAGAGGGATGTCAAGTACTTCGTTACTCATTGTGTGGCCTGCCAAATGGTGAAGGCGGAGTGCAGAAGCCCCGGTGGAATGCTACAGTCGTTGCCCATCCCCGAATGGAAATTTGAGGACATCTCTATGGACTTCGTCCACGAGTTATCTCGCTCGCGCTCGGGGAATGATTCTGTGTGGGTGATAGTTGACCGGTTGACCAAGGTAGCCCGATTTATCCCAATGAAGAAGGAGGCGTAGGTGGGCGTCTTAGTGCGTCTCTTTGTGGAACAATTTGTGCGGTACCATGGTGTGCCGAAGACGATCGTTTCCGACCGGGATGGTCGGTTTACTTCAAGAGAATGGAGGGCTGTACAGGCTTATTTGGGCTCGCGCCTCGCCTTTAGCACAGCCTTTCACCCACAAACGGACGGGCAATCTGAACGAACCATCCGAACATTGGAGGACCTTCTGAGGTTGTGTGTGCTAGATAAAGGAGAACCATGGGAGAGACTCTTACCTCTCGTGGAGTTCTCTTATAATAACAGTCATCAAGCCAGTATTGGAATGGCACCTCATGAAGCTTTGTATGGAAGGAGGTGTAGAACACCCTTGTCCTGGGTGCAAGACGAAGATCCGAAGACATTGGGAAATGAGTATATTGATGACACGGACGCGGTGGTTAGGTTGATCCGGGATCGAATGCTAGAGGCTCAAAGCCGACAGGCGAAATATTACAATGCAAGGCACCGTATGGTGGAGTTTCAAGTGGGTGATAAGGTGTTCCTGAAGATTCGACCGATGCACGGAGTGTCGCGGGTGCGTGGAGTCAAGAAGCTCAGCCCAAGGTATGTCGGGCCCTATGTCGTAGTGGAAAGGATTAGCCCTCTGGCCTATCGATTGGAGTTACCACCGGAGCTGGAGAACCTTCACGACGTGTTCCATGTATCGTCGCTTCGGAAGGCTTTGTTGCGGCCTGAACAGTATATCCCCACGACGGATGGTGTCGTGGCGTCTGATAGGTCTGTGCGACTGGAGCCGGTGCGGATCGTTGATAACGAGACAAGAACCTTGCGCCGCAAAAGTGTTCCCTTGGTGAAAGTGCTATGGTCTAATCATGGGAAGGAGGAGTTCACATGGGAGCCAAAGGATTTGATGCAAGGGCGCTACCCGGAATTATTTACCCCAGGCAAAAATTTTACTTGAAAGCATAGTTCCCTTTTATGTGTTTCACTCTCATAGCCTTACCCTGATTTCGGGGACGAAATCTTTTATTTTGTTTATAGGATTTGTAACGTCCCAATTCGCGCTAGGCCCCTTGATTGCGTATTTGAGTCAAGGGGGCTGTGGTGAGCCAAATGGGGGTGTGGGTGAACAGGTGCGAATGTATGGGAAATGAGGAAAACAAGGCAAAACGGTAATTTTGGCCAACACGGGTATGGACACGGCCGTGTCCATATCCGTGTGCCTCATGCCAATATTAGGCTTATCAGTCAGAGAAGTACACGGGTATTGAGACACGGGCGTGTCCCTACCCGTGTGCTGAGGACACGGGTGGAGACACGGCCGTGTCTCCACCCGTGTGCCGCAACCCCAACACGGATGAAAAATATTCTGGGATGAACACGGCCCTAAACACGGCAGGCGACACGGCCGTGTCACCTGAACACGGGTAGGAACACGGCCGTGTGCCTACCCGTGTCTGCTGTGTATAAAAACGAAAAAGATGTTAAACCCTAGCATTTCATCCCCTTTCTTCTGCCCCGAAATTTCTGAGAGAGTTCTCTTGGCTGGAGGAGGAAGAGGCTTGCCGGAGCCATCCTTGGAAGAAGATTGCCGGGCCATCCTTGGCGGAAACGAAATGCCGCTACGAAGGAGTGTGAGGCTCATGGCCGGCCATGGTGGTACCGCTGATCTTGAGGTGAGCTTTCTCCCCTCTCCCTTGGTACTAGATCTGTAGTTATTTTAGGAGAGACATCGACTCCATAGAGTCTTGATGGTGAGGAGGAGAGTTCTTAGGATAAGCCATGCCTAGGTTTTCTAGGCTTAGTCTCCCTCAACCTTCTCATCATTCAAAGTGGAGATGAGAGGGGTTTTCGTTGAGGGCTTGGCTTTGAAAGGAGAAATAAGGTTGGGTGTGATTTCTGGAGAAGTTTATGCGAGGTCGTTGCAAGGAAGAAGATGAACGGATGCCGTTCATCTCGCCTTAAGATGCGTGCAGAAATCTGATTTCTGCACGCGGCGACCTTCGTGGCCAATTTTAGAGGTGTTCTGGCCAGATCTGGGTGAACAACTCAACACTAAAGTCGTAGCCCTTGAAATTACCTTTCCAACGAGTGGTTGCACGTTTCCATGCGAAACCCATAGCCAGGGGAAAGCTTGTTCGAGTCCGCTGCATTCGGGAAAATCCTATATAGGAAACTGTTTCCTGTACGTATTCGAGTTGAATTTCTGGTATGTTGCGACCAGATCTGGGCGATCAACTCAACACGAAAGTCGTAGCCCTTGCGAATACCTTTCCAAATTGGGGTTGAGCATTGTGATCGGATTCCTGTAGCTCCGGGAATCCCAGTTTTAGTATCGGGCTATCCTATGTTAATGCACTTGTGAATTTATAATGTTGGCACTCTTGCAATGGTTGTGATTTGCTCATTTGTTATCTTGCTCCCATATATTTATAATGTTGTAGTTACTGTAACTTAGCATAGTTACCCATTTGATTGTGTAATAAGGAATAACCATGTATTGGTAGAGAAATGGATTGGATGAGAAGGCTAGAAATTAAGACTTGAGATTGGTATAGAATATATTTATATAGTTTGGTGTTGAACATATCTATAATGCGAAGTGTTGAGGTGAACTCATTGAATAGATGGGCGTGAATATGATGAACACTATGTGAAGAGTATTTGGTAACCGTAATCCGAGCCCAAGGGGTTTATTAACAACCGATGCTTAGAGTTGTAGCCTCCCTACGGGTAGCATCGAGTGAGTTGTTTTGGGGCATGTGATCTGCGACGATTCATCGTGTCGCGATATTGAGATAATGACCGTGGCAGGTCTACGGGTTCGCCAGTCGTCACACAGATGGGAGCCAATGGGTAGACCTGGGGCGGTAGGGTTAGATACTTGGTGTCCATAACCCGGGATCTCCTCCGCGCCATGAGAACGGTTGGGCTTGCACCTCGTGCGTTTCCGAGGTTCCATCCGGTTCGAAATCAAAGGCCAGGTTGGGCTGTGTTCTTGGTGCACATCTACCCAAGACCCCTTCTGAGCCATAGTACGCATGTGAGCTCCGCTGTTGTGTTTTTAGCGTTGAGGCGTACGAGGGCCTAGGATAGGTAGTGTGATACCACCTAGTAGTGGAGACGCCCGCTCCACTGTCGCCGTCTGGCCACGACGGATGACGCCTGAGAGGTTAGCTACCTGCTCGAAAAGTGGGAACTTCAAGTCTATGTCGACATAGCAACTTGCATGTGCATGCGCATGATTCGGTCATAGCATAACATTCATATCATGTCATTCATTGCATACACAAGATCCTCATCGTATAAGTTTGTATGGGCACTCTTATACGATGAGTTACTTTACTGTTAAGCCGATCCTTAACTTATAAGTTTGTATGGGCACTCTTATAAGTTAAGTTACTATTCTGATTACTTATACCTGCTGTCATATATTATAGATATTTGTAGAACTGCTAGTTGTGTAGCGTAGTTTATACTCCACCATATTTACAGTCACCTGCTTGTTTACTTGCTTATATATATACATATTGTACCTTTGTTCCTTTCTCCGCCCGGTGCCGAGGAGTCGCCGGAGGAGCGGATGTGAAGCCACTTAGTCTTATGACTAACGGTTGCTACGTCTTCCTTTTTAGTAGGAAACCCCGCAGGTAGAGCAACAACGGACTATGCAGCAGGACAGCCAGGCCCGGATGATAGGACCTGAGGTGGTGGTGCCATCGGCACCGTCAGTGACAGTCGTGAGTGTTTTCATGTAGTCGTTTGGCAAAACATTTCTAGACTCTTGTTCTTTTGTACAAGCCTGTTGTGCTTGTTATCTTCTGCTCTTTTGGACTTAAACTTAGTTGTGAATTGAACTGCTTTACTTTTCTGTTATGGTTGGGTTGGCATAGTTTATGTGATATGGATTGTAGCCGGCGGAATAGGCGTCTTATGGTAAAGGCTAACCCGTGTGTTAGTGCTACCGCAAGGCGGCTTTTTTTGGCATAAGACTCCCCTCGTGCCGTGTGTTGTGTTCCGGGAGGGGGGTCTTACATACGGAGCACGTGACACCGGTTTGGCCCCCGGTACGAGCTCGATGGTGAAATCAATCTCCCGCTGCGGTGGGGCTCCGGGAAGACTTCCCGGGAACACATTGGGTATTCACAAACCACGGGGATGCTATCCAATGTGGACTTTGGCTCCACATCCCCCACTATTGCGAAGAACAGCTCTGCACCAGCACGAACTGCCTTTACCACCTGAAGAGCAGACATCATTGTCTTGCTCGACCACTTGAGTCCCTCGAATGTTGTCCCCCGCCCAACACCCAACTTGACCTCCTTCCGGTCGCAATCGATCCAAGCTTTCTGCTCCGAAAGCCAATCCATCCCAAAGATAAAGTCAAACTCTACTTGCGGCAGCAATGACGCTAGCAAGTCGAACTCTTGGCTCCCAATGTGAACCTTTAAGGCGCACACTCTGTCCGCACGCCTCGAGCACCCATTCGGTAGCAGCACATCCAACTTGTCCTTCACCATCGAAGAAGGGACTCCGATGCGCGATATAAAATTTTCGGACAAGAAGGAATGTGAAGCTCCCGTATCGAACAGTGCCCGTGCCGGACTATCGCTAATCAAAACAAAGCGTATGCAAAACATATTAGGCTAACAAGCAATAAACAATAGTATCTAAGTTAACTTGCTATAAATTAACTCGTAACTGTCACCACATCCGCTTGTTTAATGGCCTCTTGCTGTCCCAAGTTGTAGACTCTAGGCTGAGTCGGAGCATAGTGAGGCACGGTTGACTCCACCGCCTTGCCCTTCTCTTCGTAAGTAGCTCCTTGCTTCCTCTCAGATTTTGGGCGTCCGCTCCAGCAATCACGCGCAAAGTGCCCCGTCTTTCCACACGTGAAACAAGCGCCCGAGGTTCGGTTGGTAGTTTCCCCCGAGGCACCTGTAGAAGAAGCTGGACCTGACGTCCTAGTCTTCTTGAAGAATTTTCGATAGCCCGACTTCGACGTAGTTGGCGCTTTGAACTCCGATTTCTTCCCTCTAGATTCTTTCTTAGCTTGCACATTTCTCATGTCCTTCTCCAAGGGCCGGGACGAGTTGACCAAGGTTAGGAAACCCTGCGCCATGGGCCACGACAGTAACAACCTCAGCTCGTCTCTTAACCCTTCATAGAAGCGGTTAGTCTTTTGCTCCTCGTCGGCAAAGGTAGCGCTAGCATATCTCCCCAACCGGGTAAACTCGTGGAGGTACTCGTCTACAGTGCTATCTCCTTGCACCAACTTTTGGAACTCGTTCTCCAATGCGATCCTCTGCGCTGAGGGGAGGTATCGAGCCATGAACAATCTTGCAAACTCCGCCATAGGAACTTCGGCAAACGGCCTTCCCCTCAACTGGTGTAGCTCAAGGCCTTCCCACCATAACCTTGCATCCCCATCCAAAAGGAACGTCGCTATCGTGGTCTTCTGCCACTCTTCCATTTCTGTAGCACTGACTCCCTATGAACTATTGAAGGGCAGAACACTGACTGTGTCCTACTATAGGATCTTTGGAAGTAATTGCTTTGTACATAATAATGGGAATTATTACCCCACGAAGTTTAGTGGTTAATGTTTTGAAGGTATTTTTGTAGGTTATAGTAGCCATAGTAAGGCACATATGATTTTTAATAAGAAAACCATGGTAGTAGAAGAGTCTATCAATATTGTATTTGACGAGAAAAGCATGCTTCATAGCAGCTCGTCTAGTGTTGATGGTTTAGATGCAGGTACCAGGTTCAAGTATCTAAGCTTGGAGGAATCTTTCAAGGAAGATGCTTTAAGTTATCAAGGTCGTTGATCCAAGTATAGTGGATGAAGAACAACTAGATGAAGAACAACATCAATTAAAGATGTAAGTTGTCTACCTAAATCACCTAGATGGGGGTGAATAGGTTAGATGTGCATAGAATGCGAAATAAAAAATTTGACAACTAGCACAAATAAGTAATCAAGCAATCACACAGACGATAAGAGATTTATTGTGGTTCCCCGATCTTGGGTACGTCCACTTTCCTCACCGATCTAGCAAATCACTAGACTCGGCTACTCCACTATCTCGGATTACAAACCAATCCTACACCTCGGAACCACGTTCCTACAAAACCCGATCCAAACGGATCTACACTCGGAAGATACAAACTTCCTACCTCTCGGAGCACAACGCTCCTACACTCGGAGAATGATCTCCTACAAGATTTACAAATAGATATGAAAATACAAGCATAAACATTCTCAGATCTGCAAGAAATAAGTCTTTAGGTCTTCTTCTTGAAGTTGCGGCCCTTTCAGAATTGTTGAAGAAGACTCGTTGATCTTACCTGAGAAATTCTTTAATCTACTCGATCAAGGAATAAAGAATGTTTCCTGAATCTGTAGATCTTCTAGATCGAAAGGATGAGGATCGATCTTGAAGAGAGTGTTGGCGGCGGCTTAAAGACGTCGAGCTTTAGAATAGATCGGCCGAACCAGAGCTTTTTGGAAAGTACGAGATCTGCTTAATATTTTCTCTTAATCCTTCTTAGGGTTATGTCTTAGTGACAAGACCTTATATAAGATATCTCTTAATGGTTGGAAATATAATTAATGATGACACGTGGACAAATCCTGTTGGGTTATTTGAAATTCCGGCCATTCTGGACTTAGAAGAAATTTTTTGGAAAAATCTGACTTAGTTCTCGAGAAGTGATTATAGTTCTCGAGAACTATGAACTGAGTTTTCGAGAACTGTAGAAACTTCTCGAAAACTAATCTCTTTTAGAAAGGGTTTGACTTCTCGAGAACACCAGAGTATAGTTCTCGAGAACTAATTTACTTCTCGAGAAATAATAGAGGACTTCTCGAGAACTTGAGCTTAGAGAAATTTTCTTCTGAACTTCTCGAGAACCAAGGGAATACTTCTCGAGAACTAAATTGACTTCTCGAGAACTTATAGATGACTTCTCGAGAACTTTACTTAGAATCAACTTCTCATAGAATTTCTGAACTTGATAACTTATAGAATAGTTCTCGAGAACTAAATTAACTTCTCGAGAACTTATAGAATAGTTCTCGAGAGCTTTACTGACTTCTCGAGAACTTAACTTAGAGAAATTCTTGAACTGTCCTGACTTCTCGAGAAGTAGAGTCTGAGCTTCTCGAGAACTATACCATACTTATCGAGAACTCTTAGATTATTTCTCGAGAACTAGACTTAGAAAGTTTTTCAAGAACTTTATAGAAGATTTCCTTCTTGCCCTATCTCCATCCTTTGCTCCCAATGTTTGAACATAAAGTATATCCCAATTGAGAGGCTACATATGAGTCAACACTTTGGATCACACAGTGAGGGATTACACTGTATAGTCCTATGTTCCTGACCCACTTTAGACTAACATTGGTCTACACTTAGCACTGAGAACCTGCAAACATTCAACTAGAACAAGGATATCAAATACAACTTAATTCATCTTAGTTCAAGGGTGACTTCATGCAAATCAGGGTTATTGCGGATGCAATACCCAACAATCTCCCCCTATTTGTAGAAGTCAGAACACTCTACACTAAGGTGAATTATTATAATAAATGAAGAACATGAAGGAAGAAAAGTAAGAATAAATGCACAGACAGATTAATGGAAAGCACAATTAAGCAAAACTAGGAAATGTTATATATATCAATAATGTTTTAAAATTAGTCAACATCCATTTCCTCAACATTTCTCAATACCACAACAACATGAATCATCCTTTGCTTTGTTGTTGCCTGTCTTGCTTTTCCTATTGTCTTCTCTGATAGCTGAAAGGTTTAGGATAGTATCTGGGAGGCTTTGGAGGAGCTTTGGGATTATTCTTTCCATATTCTCTGTCATAAATTCTCCTTTTGGTCATGGATTTTTCATATAACTCCCACTCAACTGAACTGTAGTGCAGATGTCTATTCTCATTATAGTCCATGACAAGTTTAAGAGTGTCAATAATTAGAGCTTTGGAAGTTGGGCTCCAGACTTCAGCAAATTCTTGAGCCTTTCACTTCTCTGCCTCTGGCTGGGGAACTGATCTTCTAGCAGACGGACCTTCCCCATACTTCCTTTTCTTGTGGATGTGAATCTCTGGTAGGTCTTCAGGGATCACATCATACCAAATATGGTAATAGGAAGATGGAGGAGGTGCCTGATCTTCTGGTCTGGGAGAGAATGTAGGAAATTTAGGTTGAGGCACTTGGCTTGACTCACCTTGAGCAAGAGGATTTAAATGATGATGAATCACATTGGGATCTGCCTAAAAATCTGGAAAGATTTGATTATGCATCCATACAGCTGTATCATAAGTATGGAATTTTACTGATTGAATTTGTTCTAAAATACTTTTATTGATCTCAATTACTTTTTCAGTCCAAAGAGTTTTGGCATCAGTAGTAAGCTTTTCAACTTGTTCTTTTACCATGCTCTCCCCCTTTCTGATTTCTACAGATAGGTTTGATATCGCATCTTCCTTGAATGTACCAACTTCATTACATACCTTCATGACATTTTCTTCAGCTCTTTTGTCCATCTGAATTTGATTGTTTGCTAGAGTGACAGATTGTTCCATTACTTGACCAATACTTGTAATTGTATGATCTATTGCTTTGCCCCCAATTCTGAATAACTCTTTCAGTTGATCAGTATTGGCTTGGATCTCAGCAAAACCTCTGCTCATTTCTTTTTCCAAGGCAGTTACCTATTTCCTAACAGTCTGAAGTGATTCATCAAAATGTTTCCTCTATGCAGCTAGCATTTCTTCAATCCTTGACCGAATATATGAGTTTAGTATAACAACAGCAGTAGCAGGAGCAGGATCAGGAGCACGAGCAGGAGCAGGAGTGATGGAAACAGTAGGAACTAGAGGGGCACCTGATAAAGCAGTAGTAGTAGGGGTGGCAGATACAGTGGTAGCTTGCCATGGAGGAAGTTCTTCTATGATAACAAAGCTCTTGGCTCTTATAGTTTTGAATGATATATCTTCCTCTTCATCAACAAACTTGGGAAGAGAGAAGTCAAGATTCTTAAGAGGGTCTTCCACCTCCTAAGGAGCATGCACATCCTCTTCAGATAGAAGGATCGTTTGTAGTGGAGTTGAATCTTTTCTTGGAGAGGGAGAAGGAGTAGCTTGGGGTGAGGGATCTCTGGATTGATCTTAAGGGATATCTTTGGAAAGGGGGGGAGGAGGTTCTTCTGATGTAAGTTCTTCTATCATCTTGTTTATGGCTTCATTTGTGTCTTTGAGAATTTCTTGGGCTGGAGCATCTGATTGGCTTGGCATTGGAGATATCAATGGGATTCTCAGAGGAGATCTGGCTGGAGGAGTAGGAATTCTTATAACTAGGGCAGAGTGTGCCGGCTCCCCCTCAGCTGCTGCACCAGATGGTTCAGCAGCATGATGTAGAGGAGGAGATGGGGTCCTCACATCTGAGACAGAAGCTCCAACTTCCTTTGCTAACTGTATTGGGTTCTTCAGTTTTAGCTCCCATCTCTAGATGGAGGTGAAGGAGATCTTTTTTAGGTGATGAACGGGAGTACCTTTGGAGAGTTTGAAGGTGACTAGATCAATCTCACTCAGCAGTAAAGAGATTATCCTTGCAAATTTGGGTTGTTGGATACTGTCTCTTATCATCTCAAACACCATCATTCAAAACTTAAATTTCTTTCTACAGAATATAGCTGTCATTACTCCAAACAAGTCATGAGAAATAAAACTGACTGACCCTGTTATGCACCACAGTATTTTTTCAACAATATCTACAAGAAGTTTCCCTACATCATTTAGAAGAATTCTCCTTTGGGAGATGTATTCCTCAGTAATTCCACAGAGAGAATAGGTTCTGGCATAATCTTCTGAAGTTAGGTCGTCTTCCTCATCAATAATAGGCATTTTAGGAAGCTTGGAAATCCTGTGCTTGTCAAGCTTGATTTTGATACCTTTAACTTTTGTCTTCAAAATTTTTCCACTCCTCCTTACCTTAGCATTCCTGAAAAATTCTTCGACCTCAGGAAATACTATCTTGACCGGCTTAGAGAGAACGAACATCAATCTAGCCATTTCCAAAAGAATCAGCAAGTTATGGATATCGTCAGAAATGTCGGCCAGTCCTTCAACGACGAGTTCGCTGCCGATTCTAATCTTAGAACTATGAGCCATTGATGCCGACGGTGGCAACAAACGGAGCGGGTAACAGTGGTGGAGACGGAGCTTTCGTTCGGCGGAAGATGAAGAGTTGCGAGTGGAATGTTTGAAATTGCCATTGATTTAGGATTCTAAAATATTATAGATATATATATTTTCCTAGTAACTTTAATTATATGCCGAATTAGTCTTAGGTTAGGGCAGAAATCAAGAATTTTGCGAAATAATAGAGTTTAGAAGTACCGGGAGAAGGACGGGGTAGCTAGCAAGAGGTAGGTTATACTTTTCGAGAAGTGGCCAATAGTTTTCGAGAAGTAAGAAAGTTCTCGAGAACTAGATTTCAAAGTTTTCGAGAGATAGGCTGACTTCTCGAGAACTAGTTCTCGAGAACTTATGATGGACTTTTCGAGAAGTTTTAGTATTTCTCGAGAACGTAAGATACTTTTCGAGAGGTAATTTCTGCCTCTCAAGAAGTGTACTTAGGTTTTTCGAGAAATGACTTTTACTTTTCGAGAAGTGAAGTAGGTTTTCGAGATCTGCCTTCCACTAGGTAAATTCAAACCTTTTAGGTGTATCCTTGATTCTTTAGCCTTTGAACTGATCACTTTGGTCTAATCCTCTTTGTTCAGCAACCCAAGTTCAGTTTTGAAGAAATTGAACTTGGTCTCATCCAGTGGCTTTGTGAAAATATCTGCAACCTGTCGATCTGTTGGCATATACTAAAGATCCATATCCCCTTGCTCTACATGCTCCTGGATGAAGTGGTATCTCAGCTCGATGTGCTTTTTCCGACAGTGATAGACTGAGTTGTTTGCGATTGCGATTGCGCTGGAGGAGTCACAAAACAATGGAATGTCCTTGACCATCATATTGTAATCTTCTAGCTGGTTCTTTAGCCAAAACAACTGTGCATAACAACTACCGGTAGAAATGTATTCTGACTCATCCGTTGAGATTGCGACACAGTTTTGCTTTTTATTGCTCCAAGAGATAAGCCTTCTTCCTAGGAATTGGAAAGTCCCAGAAGTGCTTTTCCTATCGTCTTTGCTTCCTGCAAAATCTGCATCTGAGAATCCAATCAGTTCACTATCATTACTTCTTGGGTACCATAAGCCAAGATTTGGTGTACCTTTAAGGTATCTCAAAATTCGCTTCGCAGCAATATAGTGAGATTCCTTAGAGTTCACCTGGAATCTAGCGCATACACATGTTGAGAACATTATATCTGGTCTACTTGCGGTAAGGTAGAGCAAGGACCCAATTATGCTTCCGTACTTGGTTTCATCAAAAGGTTTCTCTTTCTCATCCTTGTCCAGAGATATAGCTGAGGCCATTGGAGTCCTCATAGAGGTTACATTCTCCATTCCGAATTTCTTAAGTAGCTCTTTGGTAAACATTGTCTGTGAGATGAAGATTCCATCCTCAGATTGTTTCACCTGAAGCCCTATGAAATACTTCATCTCTCCCATACTGCTCATTTCAAACTTCCCTTGCATAAGTTTAGAAAAGTTCTTGCAGAGGTTGTTATCTTTAGAGCTAAAAATAATGTCATCGACATAGATTTGCACTAGCAATATCTTGCCATTTATTTCCCTAAGAAATAATGTCTTTTCTATCTTTCCTCTTATGGACTTGTTCTCAAGAAAAAAGCTAGACAGCGTCTCATACCAAGCTCGAGGAGCTTGTATAGGATAATATAAAGCTTTTTGCAGTAAATAAACATGATTAGGAAAAGTTGAGTCAAAAAAGCCTGGTGGTTGCTCTACATACATTTCTTCCTTTATGTCACCATTCAGGAAGGCAGATTTTACATCCATTTGATAGACGGTAAATCCCTTAAGTGCAGCATAAGCAAGGAATAACCTGATCGCCTCCAGTCTTGCCACTGGAGCATACGTTTGATCGAAGTCGATTCCTTCTTCTTGAAGATGGCCCTTGGCAACGAGTCTTGCTTTGTTCTTTATAATTGTTCCATCTTCGTCCATCTTGTTTCGGTAGACCCATTTTGTCCCGATGACGTTCTTACTCTTAGGTCTAGGAACAAGTGTCCAAACTTTGAAACGTTTGAACTGATTTAACTCTTCTTCCATGGCTAGTATCCAGGATGCATCCGAGTTTGCTTCCTCGAACTTCTTAGGTTCAACCTATGATATAAAACTTAAGAATAAATTCTCGTTAGTTGTACCTCGACGAGTTCTGACACCATCCCGGGGATCTCCTATGATCTGGTCCAAGGGATGATCCTTCAGGTGTCTGAGCTCTAGAGTCCTTGCATATGGGATCTCCTTAACCACTAGAGTTGCATCTTCAGCTGGGATGAATTCTTCATCTTGATCATCTACCTCTCCAATCGAGGTTGTAGAAGTGATCTTGATGAACTTTTCATCTTTATCTTTAGTAGGTTCATCCATGCTGAGTTCCTTTATCTTTGTACCTGCATCTTCAATGATAACACTAGAAGAGTTACTTTGCAGCAAACTCGTCTCATAAAATACAATGTTTATCGATTCTTCTACCACCAGAGTTTTTCAATTAAATACTATATAGGCCTTACTATTGCTAATATAACCTACCAAAATACCTTCAAAGCTTTTCTCGCTAAACTTGGTAGTGTGATACTTGCCGTTGTTAAGTACGAAGCACTTACAACCAAAGATTCTAAAATATGAAATGGTCGGTTTCCTGCCTTTTAAAAGTTCATAAGGAGTCTTATCATGGTTTTTGTTGATGAGTGCTTGATTTTGCACGTGACAAGCGGTGTTGACGGCTTCATCCCAGAAGTACTCTAGAAGTGAGGCATCACTCAACATAGTCCGGCAAGCCTCTATGAGTGTTCTGTTCCATCTCTCAGCTACTCTATTTTGCTGTGGAGTGCGAGGAGAGGAAAACTAATGAAAGATACATTGACTTTCACAGTATTCTGTCATGGACCCAGACTTGAATTCCGTTCCATTGTCACTTCTGATTTTGACTATGGAGCCGTTGTATTCATTCTGGACTTGCCTAACAAAATTAGTGAAAATATTAAAGGTATCTGACTTGTGTTTTAGAAAGAACACCCATGCAAAGCGCGAGTAATCATCCACAATAACCAATGTATATTCCTTACCTCCCAAACTTCTAACTTGTAGTGGACCGAACAAGTCCATATGAAGAAGCTGTAAGCTTCTATCAGAAACCTTGCATATAATGCTTTTAAATGAACTCCTTGTTTGCTTGCCTTTTATATAGGCATGACAAGGGTTTTCCTTAACGCACTTGACATTAGGGGAATCACATACTAAGTTTTGAGAGAATAGTTTATTTATAGTTTTGAAATTAATATGTGCTAGTCTCTTGTGTCATTGGTCAGCAAGAGATGCACTTCTTTTTGCTAAAAGACACACTGGTGTGGAGGAGTCAATACAGATGAAGTTTAAACAGAAAAATTTCCGCTTTGAGTGCCTGATAAAATAGTTTCCATGTTGTCGACCGATTTTATCAAACACTTGTCAGCATGGAATTCAACCATGTATCCTTTGTCGCATAGTTGGCTTATGTTGATGAGATTGTGTTCCAATCCTTCAACATTGGCTACATATGAAAAGTATACATTACCGTTAGTATTCATACCATAGCCTTTGGTAATTCCTCGGTTTGAACCTCCAAAGATGACCTTTGGTCCGTTCTACACCAGTGAAAAGTTCTGGAGTAGGCTCCTTGTCCTGGTCATATGCCGAGAACATCCACTGTCCAAATACCAGATTGGCGTTTTAATGGCCTTTGGATGTACCTAAAATTATAATCACTTAGCCTTAGGAACCCAAACACGTTTGGGTCCTTGGTATCGAGTTAGAGTACTCCCCCTACGAGTATTAGCCTCATGAGTGGTCATTCTTACGTTGCTAAATTGAGGAGTTGCAGCATTTTTAGGATTGAACCAACAATCTATGAAAAAGTGACTAACTCTACAAAATCACCAACAGTCGAATCTGTTGTATCTTTGCCTTATGATCTCCTGCTTGACATTCTTTAGAGGAGGTCCAGCAGGGGTAGATTCCTTGGAGGAAGAAGCTTCATGATGATGGAAGCTGCATGAAGTTTTCTCCGTCATAGGCTTTTCAACAATAGGTTTTACTTTTGGTGCCTTCTATATGTTATGACCCTAAGCATAAGGTCCATAGCTCTGAAGTTGAATCTTTTCATAAGGTGCCTTGAATACACTCTCGATAAAGTTTCGAGGGCGAGTCCAACCTTGGTACCTTGACATAGGCTTCTCCGGTATCGGCCTAGTGAAGTGTCCATAGGTGGACTCATAGTCAAATTCGTTCGCAGGAAAGATAACTTTCTTAAACGAGACTGGCTCCAAAGGAGCTTTCCCTTTTTCCTCAGCCAAGGCCTTCTTGACATCCTTATTCTTTCTCTTGGCCTTCCTTCTCCTAAAGGATTTACTAGGATCACATTTGTTGCCTAGACCATCACCCTTGCCCTAAGCTTAGAATTAAGCAATCAGAGGAAGTATAGTCTTAGGCTTAGAGAAACCTTCAACAAGTTTCTTTTCAGCCAAGAGTTGTTCTTCCAACTCCTTGATGATTTTCTCCTTAAGGTCAAGGTGCTCAAGAGCCTTGTTATATTCTTCAATAGATTTATTGAAGTCTTCCTTGAGAGAGTCAGACTTTGAGACTTCTTCTCTTAAGGCGCTCTCTGTGGCATTTAGGGACTTTATCTCTTTAGCTTGAGTTTTCATGACTCGGCGACATTTGTCGTAAGCCTCGAGTAACTCCTTATATTGTCCCATGAGTTCAGATTCAACCTCAGAGGGATAGCCCTCTTGATCACTATCATCATCAGATTCTGAAAGAGGGGTGTGAGATTTTACCTCCCTAGTGAACTGGGGGACTTGTTCAACATCAGTTAGAGCCATTAGCCCAAAGAAGGCTGCTTCCTCTTCTGTACTCGACTTAGATGAGTCGGAGTCACTGAGGGTTTTTCCCTTCTTGGCCAACGGGCTCTTTTCTGTCCTATTTTTACTGTAGGACTTCTTCTTTTCTCATTTGCCACCCTCTTTCTTCTTATGGGGACAATCCGGAATGACGTGACCTGACTTATTATAGAAATAACAAACGATGTTTCCAGTCATATGCTTGGAGCATCCACTATCCAAATACCACTTATTCTGAGTGATAGGATAGGTCTTCACCTGCAATAAGAAAGATTAAACATTGTGGACCCAGGTAACCTTGGGTCCATTGTTCTTCACATAGGAAAAACTAGAAATGAAAAAGTATGCAGGTTGAGGGTAATATCCTAAGGGATGAGATCTCCTAGGTGGGATAATCCAATTAGCAGACATAGGGTTGCTATTAAACTTATTGTCTCTGTGAGCATTGTTGTGATTATGGAAATTTAGTTCTGATCGTCGATCGATGTTTGACGATCGATACCCAGATCATCGGTCTTGGTTTACAGAAAAGGATTCTTGATTCCACGATCATCGATCTCTATTTGACGACCTAGGCTGAGATCGTCGATCACTCATTGCTAAGTAGTTATACCTAGTAGGTGAGTTCAGAGATCGTCAATTGTCGTTCAACGATGGGTGCAGCGATCATGATAAGCGTTTGACGATTTTTGTATTTCTATGAATTTCTGTTTCCTTTTGTCTCTCTTAATCTTATTTAAAGCTTTCTTAGCCTTTTGAATAACCTCAGTGTTGTGTATTCCCTTTTCAAAAACAAACTTTACTAGAGTAGACTGATTGTATTTAAGGAGCAATGGGGGTTCACTAGGGGAGGCACCTAAGCCCAACCAATTGTTGCCTGTCCTAGTGTTAGCAGTGCTTGTGATTTCTAGAAACTTAAGGCTTCTGCCATTAAGTGAATCTTCTAACCTCTTAGCTTAGCTAGTTCTAATTTAAGAAACTTGATTTCTTCAGATGATCTAGTGAGTTCAGATTCTAACCTAATGTTTTCACTAGATAAAGATTCTGATTCAGCTAGTTTATCTCTAAGAACCTTAATCTCCTTTTCTTAGCTAAGTAAATCTAGGCAAAGAGTTTTAAATTCATGCTTAAATTCATCAGAGGTAAAATCATAAGATGCAATTACCTGGTCTTCATCAGATAATTCATCCTCCTCATCTTAAGTCATCTCTGCAGCTGAGTTGCTGCTGCAGGCCTTGATTGCCATAAGGCAAATCTCCTTAGCTTTCTTCTCTTCTTAATCATCTTCACTAGAGCTGGAGGAAGAGGAGTCTTCCTCAGTATCACTCTAGGTCTTTGCAACAAGACCTTTCTCTTTCTTCTTATAATTGTGAGAAGATGTCTTGGAATAGTGCTTCTCATGTTCCTTCTCTTTTCTCCTTTCCTTATGCTTTGTCTCTGGACACTCAGGGAGAATGTGTCCAGGCTTCCTGCATCCATAACAAACAATTTCTTTAGATGGGGGTTTATCATACCGTGGCTTGTCATCATATTTTGATGACTTTCTTTTGTTGTCCTTTCTGCCCATCTTGTAGAACCTCTTGGCAAAGAGTGACATCAGTTCTTCATTTGATTGAGTCACTTTGGAATCATACTTAGCCTTAAGAGCAAGGGTTTGCTCTTTGCTTGTTGGAGTAGATGCTTTGGCTTCAGCTTCAACTTCCCTGGTCTTCAGTTCTTGGTCAAATGATTTGAGCTTGCCAAGGAGAGCTTTAGTTGAAATCTCTGTTGTACTTCTGGACTCCTTGATTGGCTAGATTCTGAGATCCCATGTGCTTGGGAAGCATATCAGTATTTTATCATTGACTTCTGTTAATGTGATCTCCTTATCAAGTGTCCTCAGCTCAGTGATAATGGAGCTAAGCCTTGTGTACATAGCTTCCAGCTTCTTCCTTCTTGAAGTTCTCATATTGGGATATGAGGTTGGACCTTCTGTCCTTCCTCTCATCAGCTGAACCAGCTACAATCTGATTCAGTGAGTCCCATATGGCTTTTTCTGAGGTGCAATCATTCACTTTATTGAATGTCTCATCAGACATTGTCTGAGCCAGAATATTCATAGATTTGGCATCAGTTATCTTGGCCTTCTTGTAAGTTTCATTATAGTCAGGAGGTGGCACTGCACTGAGATTTGCAGATGTTGTAGCAGTAGATGCAGCATGTGTTGTTGGTGGCCCTGTTAAGAAAGAGGAAAAAATATCTTCATCAATAGAGTTCATGTAAAGTCTAATTCTTGCCTTCCAGATTCCAAACTTGGCTAAGGTTCATACTAGTGGTCTTGTGCGAGAGTAATCTTTGTACTAGGCCATGAATCTAATGTAGTGTATATGGTATCAAAGTATCTTATCACAAGATCTTATAGTTCAGGTGTTAGCCTGTTCAACCAATCAACCTGATAAGGATTTAGTTGTTAAATAACCAACCTCCCTCTGATACCAATTGAAAGTGAGGGGATAAGATACTTATTACTCTAGAGGGGGGGTGAATAGAGTATTCAAAAAGAAGAGAGTCTAAACACTTCTCTTAGAGCTATGTATGGAATATAAAATAAAAACTTTTAAAACTAAAGCCTAACTGAGTGTAGTGAATAAAAGAGAAGCTCACTGAATTTTCAGTTGAACTTTTATCCTAACACAGCAACTAGCAACCTAGTTAAAAACTATCACATCCTCAGAGCAATGATTAAAATAAGCAACCGAAACCACAAGAGCTTTATAGTGGTTCTCCAATTGGGTACAACCACTCTTCTACCACCCTAGTAGGAATCCACTACAGGTTTTTGATCAGGTAACCTGCCACCAGTAGATCTACTTCAGGTAGATCTAAAGACCCTTCTGGCTTTTGATCAGGTGCCTAAAAACCAACAAACAGGTTTTTTATCAGGTTCCCTGCCACCAATGGTTCACTTTTGAAGGGAGTAATAACCCTTTTATAGGAGGTTGAAAGAGAGAATTAAGATGTCTTCTCTGAATTCAGAGAAGCTAGTGGATGGCTCCTAATATATCAAAGCCCCCCTGGCTTAGAGAATGTCCAGGAAGAAGCTTTGCTTCAGGGTGTAGGATCTCCAACTTTCTTGAGAACACTTTCTGATGCACCCTTGAAGAAGACTCAAGATTTTGAATGAATGTTCTTCTTCAGCAGCTTTTGCAATCTGGGAGATTTTGCAACAATGAATGTTCAGTAATCTAGGAGGTTCTTCTTCTTGAAAGCTTGAACTCTGAGTATTTATTTTCCTGAAGACAGGATGAACTCAGGAAGAAGAAGAACTTTTCTTTCTCTTGAGATTTCTGGTTCTATATCTGCTGTGAGTTTTTTCAGTATTATTCTCTGTGTTCTCTATTATGTTATCTTCAGCCAACTGCACTAATAATATAGAAGCTTCTCTTCTTTTTTTGAAAAAGCCTCGAGCCTTGCACTAGAAAAACTTTCCAAATAATAGAATAAAACAAATAAAGAAACCTACACCTGCAAGCTTTTCTGTCAATCCCAAAAAGAAATTAACGATATTAAAAAATATCCTTTCAATTTGACTTTACAAATTGGCACAGGAAACAATGCCTAACGGCTATATTACAGCTGTAGAAAAGCGCGATTTCCTCTAATAAAACAAACGGCTTTATTCTGCCAAATCTCTCAATTAATGCAAAAGGAATATTGCAAATATGCAAAAGAATATAAGCATTAAATTGAGCAGAATATTTTGGGTAAAATATGTCTTAAACAAGAGGAAATAAACCAATGATCAAATGAAATAACTATAGATAAAAGCAGACAGAAAGCGTCGACCAGAGATCGAAGATCGTCGATCTGAACAAGCAGATCGTCGACCTGAAGAAAAACTGTCTTCACAGAAATCGTCGACCAAGGCTACATGATCGTCGATCTGAATAAGCAGATCGTCGACCTACTTCAGAGTTCATATAACTCTGAGATCGTCGATTATCAATCGAAGATCATCGAGCATCATTCGACTATCGTCGAGCATAATTCTACTTAACCATTTTCATTTCAATTCGATCTCAACTAATCTAACCTAAGGGTAGACAAACCTTTAGTCTAACCATTGACCATAGATAATTCTTGGGTCAATTAAGCCTAATTGAGATGACATGGCCCAAATCAAAACTAGGGAACCAACAATCTCCCCCTATTTGGGTGATATCACTCAAACAAAAACAAATCTAACACAAGTAGATAAGAATAAACAACAGCAAACAGATTTGAATAAATTAGGTAGTCAAACCAAACATCACAGACATTTATCAACAGAGTCTGATGGACGAATAGAAGTAGCAGGAGAGAAAGTGATTTTTCCTCGAGGATCACATGCATCCTTCTTTGATAACTTCAAGTCCTGCTCTCCAATAATCTTTAGTTCTCTAGCTTTAGGTAGAATAACTTCAGGATGTTTTTCCATATACTTTGAAGCATCAAAAACTTTTGAGCTAACTTGGAACCTATCCAATTCTTTCTTTCTATATGTTGACATAGTAGAAAATCTTGTGATATCTTTACCTTCAGCTTTAGCTTTCTTGATTTGAGTAGTTCCCACCAATTCTAGAAGTCTAGCCATTTTGAAGTTAGGATCAAGCTCTTGACTTTCATAAGTGTTTTTATCATCTGGATTCAATGGATTTACAGCCTTAAATTTTACTGATTGAGTTAGAATACTCTCAGTTTGCTCTTGAGATGGCTTGACATTTGAATCTTTTGGCTTGTGAATCATAAGACTAGATGGAGGAGCATACTCAGCATATTTCTTGCTTGATTTTTCAGAGTATATAACTCTTTTTCTTTTGACATCTACTAACTTGGCCTGAGCAGGTTTTTCCTTTGAAGGTGATAATTTTGCTTTGGGAAGAGACTTAGGAGCTGAAGGAGGAGAGAAAGTTGGTTGTTGATATACAACTTTTTTTACTTGCTCTCTTTGACAGTCTGAATGCCTAGTCTGCCTCTGATCATGAGACCTGCTGGGAGGGGGCTGCCTTCCCTTCCTTTGATAGATGTATGGTTGATTTGGTCTGGTAGAAGGAGCAGAAGATCTGGGAGCAACATTTCCTGAAGCACCAGCAGAGGGAGGAGGAGGAGGAGGACCTCTCTGAATCCCCTTGGGAGGAGGAGAGTTCTTCCTCCTCTTCTTCCTTGCTTTCTGAGCATTTTTAGAAAACCACATCCAAGCCTCAAAATTTTTAGATTTAGGATAAATTCCTTTCAGAATATAGTAGGGAATATCATGATCTGGGTTAAAAGGTGCTGGAGCTTTGGCCTTCCTTTTATTTTGAGCAGTCCTTTTCTTTTTCTTATTACCTTCTGAATCACAAGATTCCTCATCCTCATCCTCGGAATGTGAGGACTGAGGTTTTGCATACAGATCATTAATATCTTTTAGCATAGCTTCCTCTTATTCTTTAGCTTTTAGAAGAGCCTTTTCTCTTTCTTCTTCTAATATATCTTGAGCCAAGAGAGAATCCAAATCTGGACCTGGGGAGTCATCCCAAAGAGTAGAGGGCGCAGAAGATACAACAGATTCAACTTATGGGATAGAAACTGACACATCTTTATCTGAAGACTCTACTGAATTCCACTTAGCTTCTAAGAAGGAGGTAATAATCCCTTCTAGATATCTGGCAACTACAGGAGTGGAAATCTCCTAAAGACAAAATTTGAAGGCAAAGTCTGCTTCAGCTATTTCTTCAGAAATAATAAAACTGTCCAAAATCTGAAGGCTCATTGGTCTCTAATAGCACACGATGGCCTGAAGGGGATCAAAAGAACAAGGGGAGGACTGACAGATATAATGGCCTCCAAGAGATGAGAGAGAGGACTCATCATCTGAATCAAGAAATGCATCTAGTTCATTTGGAACTACTAGAGCATCTATATCTACAATCCTCTGTACAGAATCTTGAAAGACTTTATCTTGAACTGCATCTGAACATGTTTCTAGATCCACTGCTGTTGGAGATTGCAAAACCTGACGAGCCAAAGCAGAGCCTGAATCATCATCATTGAGCATCTCCCCCTGCCTGGGTTCAGTGACAACTAAACCCAGGCCCCTAGATGAAGAAAGGGCTGGGAGGGCAGTGATGGAAGCAGCAAGTGATGAGATGGAGATAGCAAGGGGGCAATGGCTTTTACTATCATTGTTTTGATGTATGGAGTAATGAGGTCTAGGATATTTGCAATGATTTCTGGTGTAATTTGAAATGATGAAGGAATGATATAAGGGGAAACATCAAAATTGATGGTCTTCCTAACTAGGGCTTCATCAATTGGGGAATTATGATGAGATGGATGATTATTTGTGGGTGATTGATGATTTGAAGTAGCTGGGGAGTGATGAGGAGATAGAGTAAGCAGATTGAACATGGAATCTATGTTAAAGTTAGGTATCTCAGTTAGATGAGCCGGAGTTGGAGAAGTAGATTGTGATGGATGGTTCACAGGAGAAGAATGAGTTTCAATGGAGGTGGATGGGAAGGAGGATGAAGCAGGAATTTCTTCACTAGGGTGGGAAGTGACTTCAGGAGCCCTTATTCCCTCAGATGTTGTAGGGGCAGACCCAGCCTTTGATGGTTTCTGAATGGTCCTTTTCCACTTAACAAACAAAAAAGGATCAATTCTCTTGCTATCATTTATTGCTGTAGGAGCAGAGCCTAACAGCTAGGAAGCTTTCTTTGATAGAAAGAACCCAATCAGCCTACCTTGAGTCACCTCTTTCATGTTGTTCTTTTTCCTGAGCCATTCAAATATCAGTCCAGCCCAGTTGATTGTTTTCTTATTCAGTATCGCTGACATCAAGGCAAATTATTTCCTCTTGATGTTGTCATGGGCTTAATGCTTTCCAAGCATACCTTTTCCAACTAGGTCAGCCAAGAACTTTAAACAAACAGATAGATTTACCTTCAAGAGCTTAGATGGAATGCCTTCTGCATGTCCCATCTCTAACAGCATCCTACCATACTCAGCGGTATCTTGCTCAAACTCATCAGATCCATTCTCTAACTCAAAGATTTCAGTCAGAATTTCGGGAGTAAGAATTACCTCCACACCATTTATGGTTCCTGTCATCGCTTTGTCATCTGAAGAAGATGTATAAACCCATTCCTTTACTTCTGATAGGTGGAGTTTGATTTTGGTAGACATGAGTTTCATGAGACCTTGATGATCACATAACTGCAGCATCTCTCGAAAAACTTGTTCGCAGTCGCTGAAGGAATCGAAATCAACACTGAAACCGGCATCAAACTTCATCACGGACAGGGTTGCATAGGAAATCGCCATGGAATCGACGAGAAGAATCGCAAGAAAAGAGAGGGAGAAAGAGTGGGATGAGAGCTCAAAATAGTCTTGGATGCAGAATACGAAAAGGCGAGCTCCGTCGACGATCTTCAGACCTAAATAGACGATTGTTTAGAAATAAACTAGAATCGTCGATCTCTGAATGAAGATCATGAGAATTGGTCGTCGATCGTCGATAAACGATCGATTTCTGAAGCAGAGTCATCGATCATCGATCGATGATTTCTGTCTCAAAAAGCAAAGAGTTGTCGTAGACTAAGGGTCGACGATTTAGCTCAACCTGTTCGACTATCTTCGAACATCGTTCGACGATTTCAGAACAGATTTCAACTTAGCAGATTTTTTCACTTAGTATGATCCATTCATCATGCCTAGTTGATTCAAAAAGAATAGATGTTTCTATTTATCTAAAGGCTTTGTAAATATATGACTTCTCTGAAGATCTATGGGTATAAACTCGAGATTTATTTTATTCTTGTCAACACAGTATCTATGAAAATGGTGTCTAATGTCTATGTGCTTAGTTCTAGAATTGTGCACAGGATTTGTGCTATGAAAATAGCACTGGTACTGTCACACATAATTTTGGTGTTTTTGTGTGTGTACCCATAATCCAAGAGTTGATTTTGAATCCACAGTATCTGTGAACAGCAACTAGCAGCTGCTATATATTACGCTTCTGCAGTTGAAGTTGAAACAGAAGCCTGCTTCTTGCAAAACCAAGAGACTAATCTCTCATGTAGGAACTGACAAGTCCCTGAGGTGCTCTTCCTGTCAACTCTATAGCCAGCATAGTCAGCATCTGAGTATCCAATCAACTCAAATTCTGATTTTGCTGGGTACCAAAGTCCTAAATTTTAGCATCCCTTCAAGTATCTTAAAATTCTCTTAAGAAGAGTTAAGTGAGATTCCTTGGGGTTGACCTGAAATCTAGCACAGAGGCATGTGGCAAACATTATATCAGGCCTACTTGCAGTTAGATATAATAGGGAACCAACAATGGCCCTATAAATTTTCTTATCAACAAGCTTTCCCTTTTCATCAGAATCAATAACTACATTACTAGACATAGCAGCGTGCATTGCAGAAGCATCTGCCATCCCAAACTTCTTTACCAATTCATTGGCATATTTAGATTGGGAGATGAAGATGCCATCAGCATCTTATTTCACTTGGAGACCAACGAAATAAGACAGCTCACCCATACTACTAATCTCAAACTTAGAATGCATTAGGATTGAGAACCTTTTGCATAGTTTGGGATCAGTGGAACCAAATATAATGTCATCCACATAAATTTGAACTAACAGGATCTTGTCCTTATGGTGCTTAATAAAAAGGGTTCTATCAACTATACCTCTAACAAACTTATGTTCTAATAGGAAACTAGCCAAAGTTTCATTGCATGCTCAAGGAGCCTGCTTAAGTCCATACATAGCTTTTTGCAACTTAAAAACATGTGAGGGATAAGTTAAAAAATAAAACCAGGGGGTTGTTCAACAAATACCTCTTCCTTTAGCTCTCCATTCAGGAATGCACTCTTTACATCCATTTGGAACATCTTAAACTTCATGTAGGCTGCATAGGATAGAAAGATCCTTATTGCCTCTAGTCTTGTAACAGGAGCAAATGTCTGATCATAATCTATGCCTTCTTCCTGTCTGTAGCCCTGTGCTATAAGCCTTGCTTTATTACTTATAATAATTCCTTGAGCATCCAACTTATTTCTTAACACCAATTTGGTGCCTATAACAAGTTGACCTTTTGGTCTTGGAACCAAATTCCAAACTTTACACCATTCAAACTGGTTTAGCTCCTCTTGTATAGCAATGATCCAGTGGGGATCTTGCTCAGCATCTTTTATGGTTAGGGGATCAATTTTCGAAAGAAAACAAGCAAGCATCACATCTTGACTTAGTTAATGTCTTGTTTGCACACCAGTTGAAATGTCTCCAATCACTTGAGATGTAGGATGATCTCTAAGTGTGACATAATAAGTTGGTGGTATGTGATCTTCAACAGTAGTTAGAAATAATTCCTCAGGTGGAATTAGATTGGTTGTTGGTAGAGTTGCAATCACTTCTACTTGGTCTTCATCACTGTCTGAATAAGCTATCTAAACAGCTGGTTGAGGTTGAATCTCCTGAGTGAGTTTCAGCTCATCCAAATTCTTGCACAAGTCAGGTACCTACAAAGAGTTACTGGAAGAAGTTTCCTTCTCTCTGTAAAACATGTTAGTTTCATCAAAAGATACATGTACTGACTCTTCAATTTGCAATATGGATTTATTAAATACCCTATAAGCTTTGCTTACTATGGAATATCCTAGAAAAATTCCCATTGAAGCCTTTGCTTCAAACTTTCTAATGTAGTCTTTGTTATTGTTGTGAATTTAAACTACATAGCCAAAAATTCTAAAATAATCTATTTTAGGTTTCTTTTCTTTAAGCAATTCATAGGGAGTCTTCCCCTTTAGTTTATTTATCAGACACCTATTCAGTACATAGTAAGCTGTGCTAACTGCTTCTGCCCAAAAGGATAGAGGCATATTAGCATCTGCTAACAATGTTCCTGCAGCTTCAATCAGGGTTCTGTTTTTCCTTTCAACTAACCCATTATGTTGAGGAGTTCTAGGAGCAGAGAAGTTATGCCTGATACCTTCTTTCTCATAGAATTCTTGCATAAGAAGAGATTCAAACTCAGTACCATGATCACTTCTGATCAAGGCAACTTGAGTAGAGTACTCAGTCTGTATACAAAGTAGAAAATCTGTAAGAACTTTAAAGTTATCAGATTTAGTTCTCAAGAAGAACACCCAAGTGAACCTAGAGTAATCATATACAATTACTAGGGTATAGAATTTCCCTCCTAGACTCTGTACAGCTATTGGACCAAAGAGATCCAAGTGCAATAGGTACAGAATTCTAGGTGAATCACTTTTATTTACAGCTTTGAAACTACTTTTAGTTTGCTTGCCTAGATGACAAGCCTTGCATAGACCTTCCTTCTTGTAGGGGCAAGAGGGAAAACCACTTACAAGGTGTTATTTAGAAAACCTAGATATGTTCTTAAGTTTTACATGACCTAGCCTTTTATGCCACAAAGTATTATTACTACTCACCTCATTGAATAAACAAATTTCAGAAGAGGTGGATTTAAAATCCACAAGATAAATATTTCCTTACCTAATGCCTAATAATACAACTTTATTATCCAAAGTAATATTGCACAGAGTATTAGAAAACCAAACCTGGTAGCCAGCATCACACAGCTGACTTATAGAAATGAGATTGCGCTTCAGTCCTATGACATAAGCTATATTCTTGAAAGTCACTGACCCTATGGTGAATTTACCATATCCTTCAGTCTGACCACAGCTAGAATCACCTAAGACTACCTTTGGTCCCAACTTGGCTTTGAAGCATGAAAGGTTCTCTTTGTTTCCAGTCATATGCTTGGAGCATCCACTATCCAAATACCACTTGTTCTGAGTGATAGGATAGGTCTTCACCTGCAATAAGATAGATTAAACATTGTGGACCCAGGTAACCTTGGGTCAATTGTTCTTCACATAAGAAAAACTAAAAATAAAAGAGTATGCAGGTTGAGGGTAATATCCTAAGGGATGAGATCTCCTAGATGGGATAATCCAATTAGCAGACCTAGGGTTGCTATTAAACTTATTGTTTATATGAGCATTTTTGTGATTCTGGAAATTTAGTTCTGATCGTCGATCAATGTTCGACGATCGGTACCCAGATCGTCGGTCTTGGTTTACAGAAAAGGATTCTGGATTCCACGATCGTCGATCTCTATTCGACGACTCTAGCTGAGATCGTCGATCACTCATTGCTAAGTAGTTATACCCAGCAGGTGAGTTTAGAGATCGTCGATTGTCGTTCAACGATGGGTGCAACGATCGTCGATAGGCATTCGACGATTTTTGTATTTCTATGAATTTCTATTTCCTTTTGTCTCTCTTAATCTTATTTAAAGCTTTCTTAGACTTTTGAATAACCTCAGTGTTGTGTATTCCCTTTTCAGAAACAAACATTACTGGAGTAGAAATATTGTATTCAAGGAGCAATGGGGGTTCACTAGGGGAGGCACCTAAGCCCAACTTATTGTTGCATGTCCTAGTGTTGGCAGTGCTTGTGATTTCTAGCAACTTAAGGCTTCTGCCATTAAGTGAATCTTCTAACCTCTTATCTTTAGCTAGTTCTAATTTAAGAAATTTGATTTCTTCTGATGATCTAGTGAGTTGAGATTCTAACCTAATGTTTTCACTAAATTGAGATTCTGATTCAGCTAGTTTATCTCTAAGCAACTTAATCTCCTTTTCTGAGCTAAGTAAATCTAGGAAAAGAGTTTTAAATTCATGCTTAAATTCATCAGAGGTAAAATCATAAGATGAAATTACCTGGTCTTCATCAGATAATACATCCTCCTCATCTTTAGTCATCTCTACAGCTGAGTTTTTGCTGCATTCATTGATCTCCATAAGGCAAATCTCCTTAGCTTTCTTCTCTTCTACATCATCTTCACTGGAGCTGGAGGAAGAGGAGTCTTCCTCAGTATCACTCCAGGTCTTTGCAACAAGACCTTTCTCTTTCTTCTTATATTTGTGAGAAGATGTCTTGGAATAGTGCTTCTCATGTTCTTTCTCTTTTCTCCTTTCCTTATGCTTTGTCTCTAGACACTCAGGAAGAATGTGTCTAGGCTTCCTGCATCCATAACAAAAAAATTCTTTAGATGGGGTTTTATCATACCTTGGCTTGTCATCATATTTTGATGACTTTCTTCTGTTGTCCATTCTGCCCATCTTGTAGAACCTCTTGGTAAAGGGTGACATTAATTCTTTATTTGATTGAGTCACTTTGGACTCATCATCAGCCTTAAGAGCAAGGGTTTGCTCTTTCCTTGTTGGAGTAGATGCTTTGGCTTCAGCTTCAGCTTCCCTGATCTTCTATACTTGCTCAAATGATTTGATCTTTCCAAGGAGAGCTTCAGTTGAAATCTTTTTTGTATTTCTGGACTCCTTGATTGGCAAGATTCTGAGATCCCAAGTGCTTGGGAAGTACATCAGTATTTTATCATTGACTTCTATCAATATGATCTCCTTATCAAGTGTCCTCAGCTCATTGATAATGGAGCTGAGCCTTGTGTACATAGCTTCTACTGTCTCAGCTTCTTCCTTCTTGAAGTTCTCATATTAGGATATGAGGTTGGACCTTCTGTCCTTCCTCTCATCAGCTGAACAAGCAACAATCTGATTCAGTGAGTCCCATATGGCTTTTACTGAGGTGCAATCAGCCACTTTTTAGAATGTTTCATCAGACATAGTCTGAGCAAGAATATTCATAGCTTTAGCATCAGCTATCTTGGCCTTCTTGTAAGTTTCATTATAGTCAGGAGGTGGCACTGCACTGAGATTTGCAGATGTTGTAGCAGTAGCTGCAGCAGGTGGTTTTGGTGGCCCTGTTAAGATAGAGGAAAAAAATATCTTCATCAATAGAGTTCGTGTAAAGTCTAATTCTTGCCTTATAGATGCCAAACTTGGCTAAGTTTCATAATGGAGGTCTGGTGCTAGAGTAATCTTTGTACTGGGCCATGAATCTAATGTGACTGTATATGGTATCAAAGTATCTTATCACAAGATCTTATGGTTCAGGTGTTAGCCTGTTCAACCAATCAACCTGATAAGGATTTATTTGTTGAATAACCAACCTCCCTTTGATACCAATTGAAAGTGATGGGATAAGATACTTACTACTCTAGAGGGGGGGGGGGTGAATAGAGTATTCAAAAAGAAGAGACTCTAAACACTTCTCTTAGAGCTATTTGCGGAATATAAAATAAAAGCTTTTAAATCTAAATCCTAACTGAGTGTAGTGAATAAAAGAGAAGCTCATTGAATTTTTAGTTGAACTTTTATCCTAATACAGCAACTAGCAACCTAGTTAAAAACTATCACAGCCTCAGAGCAATGATTATAAAAAGCAACAGACAATACAAGAGCTTTATATTTGTTCCCCAATTGGGTACATCCACTCTTCTACCACCCTGGTAGGAATCCACTACAGGTTTTTGATCAGGTGACCTGCCACCAGTAGATCTGCTTCAAGCAGATCTAAAGACCCTTCAGGATTTTGATCAGGTGCCTAAAAACCAACCAATAGGTGTTTTTATCAGGTGCCCTTCCACTAATGGTTTACTTTTGAATGGAGCAATAACTCTTGTACAGGAATTTGAAAGAGAGAATTAAGATGATTTCTCTGTGTTCAGAGAAGCTAGTGGATGGCTCTGAATATATCAAAGCTCCTCCTGGCTTAGAGAATGTCCAGGAAGAAGCTTTGCTTCAGGGTGTAGGATATCCAAATTGCTTGAGAAGACTTTCTGATGCAGGCTTGAAGAAGACTCTAGATTTTGAATGAATGATCTTCTTCAACAGCTTTTGCAATCTGGGAGAGTTTGCAACAATGAATGTTCAGCAATCTGGGAGGTTCTTCTTCTTGAAATCTTGTACTCTGAGTATTGATTTTTCTGAAGACAGGATGAACTCAGGAAGAAGAAGAACTTTTATTTCTCTTGAGATTTTTGGTTCTATATCTGATGTGAGTTTTTTCAGTATTATTCTCTGTGTTCTATATTATGTTATCTTCAGCCAACTGCACTGATAATATAGAAGCTTCTCTTCTTTTTTTGAAAAAGCCTCGATCCCTGCACTAGAAAAACTTTCCAAATAATAGAATAAAACAAATAAAGAAACCTACACCTGCAATCTTTTCTGTCATTCCCAAAAAAGAATTAAGGATATTAAAAAATATTGTTTAAATTTGACTTTACAAATTGGCACAGGAAACAAACCCTAACGGCTATATTAAAGCTGTAGAAAAGCACGATTTCCTCTAATAAAACAAACGGCTTTATTCTGCTAAATCTCTCAATTAATGCAAAAGGAATATTGCAAATAAGCAAAAGAATATAAGCATTAAATTGAGCAGAATATTTTGAATAAAATATGTATTAAACAAGTGGAAATAAACCAATGATCAAATGAAATAACTATAGATAAAAGCAGACAGAAAGCGTTGACCAGAGATCGAAGATCGTCGATCTGAACAAGCAGATCGTCGACCTGAAGAAAAACTATCTTCAGAGAAATCGTCGACCAAGGCTACACGATCGTCGATCTGAATAAGCAGATCGTCCACCTACTTCAGAGTTCATATAACTCTGAGATCATCGATCATCAATCGAAGATCATCGAGCGCCATTCGACTTTCATCGAGCACAATTCTACTTAACCATTTCATTTCAATTCAATCTCAACTAATCTAACCAAAGGGTAGACTAACCTTTAGTCTAACCATTGACCATAGATAATTCTTGGGTCAATTAAGCCTAATTGAGATGACATGGCCCAAATCAAAACTAGGGAACCAACATATTGCATCTTATTTTTCTGTCTCAGGTTGAGCAAAAGAAGTTTGAAGAAGCAAACAAAGATGCCTCTTAGGTATTGGCAATGCAAGAGGAGCTCAATCTGTTTGAAAGATGCAAAGTCTGGGAGTTGGTTCCCAGGCCCAAAGGATAGAACGTGATTGGCACCAAATTAATTTACACAAGCAAGCTGGACGAAAATGGAATCACTATATTGAACAAAGAAAGACATGTAACTCGAGGATATAGACAAGAAGAGGGGATCGACTTCGACTAGACCTTTGCTCCAGTGGCCAGACTCGAAGCGATCAGGTTATTTCTTGTATATGGTGCTCTCAAAGGCTTTAAGGTCTATCAAATGGATGTAAAATGAGCATTCCTCAACGGGAATCTGAAAGAGAAAGTATACGTAGTAAAACCCCCTGGTTTTGTCAACTCTACATATCTTGAATATGTTTACTTTCTTAATATAGCTCTTTACGGCTTAAATCAAGCTCCCCGAGCTTGGTATGAGATGTTGTCTAGTTTTCTTCTTGAGAACAAGTTCACAAGAGGAAAGATAGATAAGACATTATTTCTTAGGGAAGAAAAAGGCAAGATTTTGCAAGTGCAAATCTATGTCGACAACATTATTTTTGACTATATGGAAGGCAACCTTTGAAGGAAGTTTTTGTAAACTTATGTAAGGGAAGTTTGAAATGAGCAGTATAGGAGAGCTGATGTATTTCTTAGGACTTACGATGAAACAATCTGTAGATGGAATTTTCATCTCTCAAACGAAGTTCACAAAGGAGTTACTAAAGAAATTAAGAATTGAGAGTGCAACCTCGATGAGTAGTCCAATGAGTTCAACTATGTCTCTGGACAAGGATAAGAAAGGGAAACCTTTTAATGAAACCAAGTATAGAAGCGTAATTGGATGCTTGCTCTACCTCATTGCAAGTAGACCCAACATAATGTTTTCAATATGTATGTGTGCTAGATTTCAGGTGAACTCGAAGGAATCTCATTACGTCACCGCAAAGTAATTTTAAGATACCTAAAGGGTACACCCCATCTTGGCTAATGGTACCCAAGAAGTAATGATGTCGAGCTAGTTTGATTTTCAAATGCAAATTTTGCATCTAGTAGGGATGACAGGAAAAGTACTTCCGTGACGTGCCAATTCCTCAGAAGAAGTTTTATCTCATGGAGCAGCAAGAAGAAGAAATGTGTGCTAACTTCCATTGCCGAGTTAGAGTATATCTCTACGGTAGTTGTTTTGCACAGCTTTTGTGGATCAGGAATCAGCTTGAGGATTATAACCTGATGTTCAAAGAGATTCTGATGTATTGCGACTCCTCCAGTGTAATAGCGATCACAAAAAATCAGGTATCTCATAGCCATACAAAGCACATCGAAGTATGATATCACTTCATCCGGGAGCATGTGGAGAACTAGGATATTGATCTTAGCTACATCCTGACGGATAAGCAAGTCGCATATATTTTCACGAATCCGCAAGACGAGGCCAAGTTATCGTTTTTCAAATTTAAACTGGGCATGCTAAACAAGGACTCGTGAAGATGTCTAAGAATACTAGAAGTCACTCGGTAAATTTTTCAAAGTAAGAAATTTTTCCAAGGCAAATTCGTCAAAATATCGGTCAGTAGAACTCAGCAATTCATCGGATATACAAGCCAAAACTCAACGAATCTAACTTTGCGTCTGGTCAATGTCGCTGAATTTTACTTAGGTCAAAATTTTCTCTCTTATATATGATATGAAGAGTCACTTCTTATCAGGTACATGCCTTTCCCATGTTAAATTTAAATTATATATATATATATATATATATTACATGGGTTTAGGGGCAAACCACATCCCGTTCATCGAAACCAAACATCCGAGTCTTCGAATAGTTTTCTCCCGACGATTCGATTTCCTGGAACTGTTCATATTTTCCATCCCGTAGATTCCCACTCTGCAGTTTGTCTCCATAGCCGGTTCAACTAAGTGATTGTCGTCCAGGCTAGTTCCAATAATCAAACAGCAATTTCCCGTCGATTAATCCACTGCCTTGATGCCAACAAGCTGTTCCATTCTGATAGTTAAGTCAAGACCATTTACTCATTCTGTATGCTACCGGATTCTCCATGGCTCCTTGTGTAAGACCCCTCCCCTTTCGAAGGAGTTTACACAAGTCTTATGCCCAGAAATATCGCCTTACAGTGACACTAACACACGGGTTAGTCGACACTGCAATATGCCCTATACATATCATATATAAGAAAATGAAAGGTACAATATTAGTCCATAATGAGTATAATGAAAGTGAAAAGGGCTTATTCCCTATACATGGCTAACAAATCTCTCTCTCACAAAATAAAACTAAGCAGAAGCTAACTATCATCAGTACATGCGTCATCACCTGACGCCGAGCTGTAGTAGTAGTACTAGGTGGTGATATCAACTCCTCATGTCCTGCCATCTCATCTTGTTGGTCGTCCTAGTCCTCCATCTCCTCAAGCTCCTAAAATGATACGGTCACAACCGACCATTTGTCACAAAGACTAAGACATTTTCGTCCTCGCCTCACCCCCGCAACTCCTAGGAATCGGGCAGGAGGACAAAGCGGAGGACAATAAGGGGTATACAATGGAAAGCAGGTAACAGTGGATCTAATCTATTAAGATTTTGTAATAGCAAGTATATCTCTTTTCTAGCAGTTTTATATAGTACAAGTAAAGTAAGAAAGAATTGTACTGAAAGGAAGTGTTGTAAACAAAGTAAAGAACGGAGCAGAAAGTAAACTACCTACTACTAAGCTATCATCACATACGTACCTTAACTTATATGAATGGCCAAACAAACTTTTAAGTTAAGGTTTCATAAATATAACTTATGATATAAAAGAGCCGATACTAATTTATATGATAAGGATTTGTACTGTGTATGACTTAAGTATGCATGTATGTTATGTATGAAGGTTATGATTCATTCATGTGTAACTCACGAACGGGACTCTGTGATCACAGACCTTTAGTACCTACTTTTTGGATCTAGAATCACTCTCTTGTACCACTGTTGTGGATACGGTAGCAGTGAAATTGGCACTTCCGCTTCCTAGGCTTGTATACACACTACCAGGCCCAGACTCTTCGTATGCCTCTATATACGTCCTAGGTGCACTCTAGAGTCTTTGCGTACAAATGCTGGCTACCTGCCTGAATTTCTTGGTCGGGTGTGCGTTTTTGGAGATTGTCCTCCAGACCGCAGTGAATATAACCTACTGGCCCCTTAAACTGTCACACCTCACCACAGTCACCATACTTCCATCGGTGTGATGATTGGCCCAGTACCACATGACCTGCCACTAGTTTTGTTTTTATGCACATGTAAGATATCTCAACCCGAGCCTCCAGCTCGCAGGATAAACCCGTCCTAAAATAAACCCCTCGAGCCTTCAGCTCGCATGACAAACCCGTCCTAAATCCCTCCAACCCTTCACGGGTTAGATTGTCACATCATTCTCTTAGTTTTGAATCCCTCCAACCCTTCACGGGTTAGATTGTCACAGTGTTCACATAGCCTATTAGACTATTCTTGTCTAATGTTTATTACACTTAGAAACTTGGGGTTAGACTGCCCAGGGCATGCCCGGTGAAAGGCTCTTGGGGGCACTAGGAACTACGATGGGCTGAAGCCCAAAGCTCCATTTCTAAAAGATACTTACTTTTATTAGTCATAGAAAATAGTCCATTTTAACAATGAGTTAGACCAATCCAATTAATACACCACTTTAGTTTGACTTACAAAGGGGATTTCCTGAAGTATCCTAGTCTAAGATCAACTTCAGATATAGAATGGTTAAGGTACGAGGATACCCAAATTGACAAAGGTAAGAATTTAACGCAACAGTCACTACTTAAGGCTTAGACTTTGATGTCCCTACTCCGCCTATCGAGTGATATCATCAATTCTTAATGATAGTACGTTTTGTAGTCTACACTATTAGGGTATTTTCAAGTTTTTAATACGCGAATCATGTCTTGTAAGCTTATATATTGAACTCTTTTGTATATATTTTGTCAACTAATGTTTTCCCTTCTTTTTGCAGATTTTCAAAGATTTCGGCAAAAATGACCTGACACGCCCCCCTGACACGCCCCCTTATATGGGCATGTCACGTGGCGTATAACCTGATCCCAAGGAAGCTTGTTGTCAGAACCCAAATCCTGAGAAAAACAACTGAAACGCCCCCCTGACACGCCCTCCCTGGGCATATTACTTGGCATATCACCCTCATCCTGAAGCGTGCTGCCTCATTTAAAGACTTTTCGTTGCTGCACGTCAACAGTACCGACACGCCCCTCATACACGGGCATGTAGTTGGGCATGTACCACCTTTTTTGATGATTGATAGATGTCTTACCACTGATTGAGATGTGATGTTCCTTGCAGGCCTCCCCTACATGGGCGTGTCCCAGGGCGTGTCCACCACCATATAGAAGAAATACTCATTTCCGTTAGAATTCTGCTCCCGAGGTCAACCTCGTACCTGACACGGCCCCCTGACATGCCCTCCCCGAGCATGATAGGGGGGCGTGACCAACCTGAAAAAATTAAAAAATTTCAGGCCTCCCCCTTGGGTCAAGCAAGTAGTATTGGGTGAGAGGGGAGATGCTGCCATTTTATTTCTTGGAATTTTTCATGTGTTCTTCTGTAATATCCCATTCACTATTAGGCCCCCAAACTTCGATTAGGCTGAGTCATATGGTTTGGGTGTGGGGTTTAGACTAGGTTTGGCCCATGGGGATGAGGTATAGCCATATGTGGCCCACTATGGGCCCAAGTAACCTTAAGTCAACCAAGGATAATTTGCAAACCTAGCCACACCTTGACCTCACCACTATGCCCTAACCCTATAAATAATCTAAGTACATCATAGGGCATGTCATGGGGCCACCCATTGCCCCAAGTTGACCGAAGTCAACCCTAACCCTAATTTGGACAAATTCATACTTAAAGGCCCAATTAGCCCAAGTAGGGCACCACCTTGACCCAACCCAAGTTGGGTGGTGCCATCTAGTTCATTACCTTCAAGTGGGATCAATTGAGCCCGATACCATGTGAGCTATCAGTTAAAATTGCGAGCTTTTCTTCTTGCTCGGGATCGCCGGAGGAGTCGCCTCCGGCAGCCTCACCGCCGGGAAATGCCAGCGACCACCTTAACGAAGGTGGTGGCGATAATCGCCAGCAGTAGCGCCGACCCAGGTGGCCAGAAATAGCCTGGAAAAATGGCCCAATACGGCTCAATCTCAGCCATTGCTGATCGAGGACGATGACGGATGTCGTCCGTTTCAATTTAGTAGATTAATTAAATATTGAGTTATGGATTATTAAATAATTGTCACACTTAATACGAGACATTGCATGTTTATTTTAGTGCATATAGAGGCATTTTTAGACATGGTAATTAAAATAAAATTTTTATCCCTTGGTCATATCTTTCATTTGCCACCCTAATGTCCAAATTTGGGATAGTAGATTGTTCTGTAGGGCTGTTATACTAGGACTGGTCCTATGCTAGCGCAGAAACTAAAATTAATGCCCATGCCAAACCAGGAGTCCAAATTACCGAAGATTTTGGGTATGTGCTTAATTAGGGTATATCTAGCCCTTGCCTAATAATGAGAATTTTTTGGGGACATTTTCTATAGCTTTTATC
This sequence comes from Platanthera zijinensis, assembly GCA_039513925.1. Classification (NCBI taxonomy): domain Eukaryota; kingdom Viridiplantae; phylum Streptophyta; class Magnoliopsida; order Asparagales; family Orchidaceae; genus Platanthera; species Platanthera zijinensis. The sequence continues at coordinate 132,517,405 of CM077086.1, read as the reverse complement.
ATAATACACAAAAGTAAATTAATGAAATATTTGGAGAAAAATAACTCCAAATGGCCCCAAATTATGGCGGCATGGCCTTGGGGTAAGTATATACCCATGGTTAAATTTTCAGCCATGTTGGACCTCTGCATGTTGGGTAATCCCACTTGCATGTGTTTGATATACATAGGCTTGGGGTGCATATAGCTATATTTACCAAAAAGTGAATTTACCCCTTATTACACATTGTATGTCTACAAAACTCTGGACATGGGTTCATAGGGATGGATCTCACCCCTCATATAAATATTGTGATTTTTGGAATCAAAAATCCCATTATTTGGAATTTTTGAAAGTTAGGCCATTTAAATACAAAAAATGTGAAAATAGGGATATTGATGATTTAAAACCCTTATATTTTGTCACAAGCTCAAGGTAGTCATATGTAATCCCTAAAAAAATTTATGGCCCTGATTAGTTGATTATATAATGATTTTATGTAGTTTTGACCATTTTTCCCTTTGTGGAAATTATTTATTTATTACGGAAATTACAGTAGATATATTCTGAAAAAAATCATAGTGATGTATTTATAAGATAGTGACATGGTGTAATTATCTTAGAATTTTTGGATACTTAATTAAATTTAAAACCCAAGTAATGGCATTTTAGTGATATTTTCATATGGGTAATAGAGGATCAAATTACTGTTTAATGTTATGAATTTTCTTGTACTTCATTTGGAAAGTGGCAAATTATTGGATTTAACAATAAATGGAAATTAAATGGAAATATATATGGGAAAATCACAATTCTTATATCCAGTCATAATTAACCTAGATGATCCTCAGGAAAAATTATTAGATCATTATAACCATTTGTCATAGTATTTCATGCATAAAGTGACATATGCCACTTAATTAAAGAATTTAATTTAGGGTATTAATGACGTGGGAAAATAGTAAAACTTCGTATGGTCAACATCACATATCATACCATCCTATGATAATTATTTAGGGTCATGGTGACCAAAGGATTGTAAGTTCGACTATACGGGTGGTATGGGGTCATGGGTAGTGACTAGCACAGTTAACCTAAATTACTAGGACCATAGGGGGATATGAATAACCATTGTTGTGAGAATTGCATTAGGGGAATAAGCCCTGGTTGGTCTCCTATAGGTCACTACATGATCATGAGTAGTAGAGTGCAAATCCCATGATGGTAACTGTAACGGAGGCCGACGAAAGACAGCCGCCCTCCTAATAACATCATAAGTCATTAGGATCGTGCTAGAGTAACTACGAGAGCTGGATAAGAATTCTTGGTAGACACCAACAAATATAAATAAATATCCTTGCAAAAGGGAACTTTGGGCTTGTCATCCCATCTTGGTTCCTAGTGCCCCCGAGACCCCTTCATTGGGCAAACCCTAGGCAGTCCTGGGATGAACCCTAAATTGCTAAGTATAATAATCGGTAGACAAGAGTAGATTAATAGGCTAAGGGAAGTTGTAATACTCTCACCCATGAAGGGTTGGAGGGATTCAGAATAAGATTTGTTATATTCTCATATGTGAAGGGTTAGTGGGATTCAATACAAGACTTGATGTATATTCTCACCCGTGATGGGTTTGAGGGATTCAGGACAGGTCAATCCTACGAGATGGAGGCTCGAATTTAAATACATGCATGCACATAAACAAAATAGTTGTGGGTCATGCGGTACTGGGCCAATCGTCACACCGATGGCAGTACGGTGACTCAGGTGTGGTGTCCGGGTGGAGGGGCCAGTATGTTTCTTTTACAGCGCTCTGTGTACAATTACCGAAGACGCACACCCGACCAAACAAGAATAATGGGTAGTTAGCAATTAGTATGTAGAGACTCTAGAGTACACCTAGGACGTGTACAGAGGCGTATGGGAGAGTTCTAGGCTTGGTAGTGTGCATACCCGCCAAGAAAGCGGAAATGCCTGTTCTGTTGCTACCGTAGCCACAACGGTTGTACCTGTGAGTGATACAAGATCTTGAAAAGTGGGAAATAAAGGTCTGGGATCTCAGAGTCGTGTGCGTGTGTTACACTTGTATGAATCATAAATCACGTGCATATCTTTCATTCATAGTAGGTCATACGCACCATGGATCCTTATCATTAAAATTAGTAAGGGCTCTTTTATATGATAAATTAATTTGGAAATCCTAACTTATAAGTTTGTATGGCCATTCATATAAGTTAGGGTACTTCTGTGATGTTAGTGTAGCAGTAGCTAGTTTCCCTTTCTGCTCTGTACTTTACTTGTTTTAGCACTTACTCTTTCAGTACTTCTTTTACCTATACTATATACATTGAACTGCTAGATTATAAGTAGTTGATTCTTTAGATACTTGTACTATAGTGCTACTGTCACTTGCTTCCACTTTGATACCCATGGTGTCCTCCACTTAGTCCTCCCGCCCGGTACCTAGGAGTTGCGGGGGAGAGGTATGGAGGAAACGACTTAGTCTTTTTGACTAACGGTCAGTGACCAAATCATTTTAGGAGCTCGAGGAGATGGAGCACCAACACGACCAATAGGATGAGGGGGCAGGACTTTAGGAGCAGATGCCACTACCACTGACTACTATTACTACTGCACGTCCTCAGGTGGGACGAGTGTTTGATGATATTAGATCAGCTTCTGCTTTTGAATTGAGAGAGAGATTTGTGATATCCATGTACAGGGCATAAGCCCTTATCTCATTATTTTGTACTCATTTGGACTATTTTGTTGTACTCTCATTTTCATATATATTATACGTACTGTGATTGTGGCCTAGCAAGCTGTTTTCATACACTGCTTTTATACTTCTATTTCTCAAATTGGCAGAACAGGTTATATGATCATACTAGCTGGAAGGATCGGCATCTTACGGTGTCGACTAACCCGTGAGTTAGTGTCATCCTGAGGCGGTGGATCTGGGCATAAGACCGGGAGCCTCCCTTGTAAGGGAGGGGTCTTACATTTTTCTCTCTCTCTTTCTCATTTTATATTTTTTTAATCTTAGCCTAGTGTACTCCTTTTGTAATGATTCTTGTAATTTCTTTAGTAGCTTAGTGTTAATGCTCGCTTAGATTTTTAATATCCATGCACTTGTAACTCTCTTTAGTGTTAATATAAAGTGCACCTTTTCTTTATTTTCTTAATGTTTTCTACCGATCTCTCTTCCTCCACTTCTCCCTGATTAACTAATCCTCTTTTTACCCGATCTTGATGATCTGAGGTTCGAGTTGATTATGGTCTGATGCTTTAAGTTTACTATTTCTTTTTAGTGTTAAGGCCTTCGATTTACTCTTTATAATTCATAGTTGGAGTTATATCATCGATATATAATTTCCATATTTGTTTTCACACTTAGATAGCCGAGAGGCTCGTAGTTTGAAGTGAACACTCAAGAGTAAAGAGATTAGATGCAACCATCTATAGAGGCAGAAGTTAAATCTCCCGGATTGTAGTGAAATCAAATAGTGGGGTTCACCGCGTAAAGCGAGCTTTAGGTCTCCGATTTGGACAAGAGTTTGGTCGGACCTTCCAAAACTTAGTTGGGCTCGACTTTGAGAGAAGCGCGTTCAAGCTGTAGGAATCTCAACGGTCAAGGACCTTTACCTTATTAAGTTAGGGTTTATTATCGCATTTTTAATCAACTTTTGCCGAGGTGATTTTCGATCGAGTGCTTTTCCATTTTGTCGTTTCGACCCCTCAGTGTAATCATTTTTAATAGCTCTTTTTTAACTGCAAGTAGTTCTATTTTTATCGCAATATTTCTTTTATTAATCGCAATTAGCATTCTCTTAAACCCTAAAACAATCTTTTGATAAGATAATAGTCTTTGTGTGAGTAAGATTACTCAACAGTTCCCGGATCTTAATACGAAACGTGTGTCTCGTAGCTATAATTCGACAGGTATACTTGCCTAGTTGGATTGCTAGTTCGGTTTTTATTCTCTTCACGATTAGTAGACACCAAGTTTTTGGAGTCATTGTCGGGCACCAACATTTATTGATTATTTGAAATCACGAACCTATTACTTTAGCATTTCTCTTTCTCACCCTCTTTCTTTAAAAAAATTTAAAATAAAAAAAACACATAATAACGCTCTTAATAGAAACCCACATCACAATTTTTCTACACCATCTAACTCTCTCGAAAAGGGCAATGTGGCTTAAATGCCACTATCTTGTCTTGTAACTTGCAAACCCTTTATCGGGTAGCCCTTGGGAAGTTCGGGAGTTATAACATTAAAAAAATCTATTTCAAAATAAAAAAAATTCACTCTTTTTTCTTTCTAGTTTTTTTGTCTCTTCCTTTATCTTCTCTTCCTCTAGTGCATGACTCGTGGAAATATGACGATTATTTAGGACTTGGACCACAAAATTGAGTGTACTCTTCAGAGAAGATCACAATTTGAATGCCCTACTCTCCAAATATCGGTTGAGGATTCCGATTCATTTTCTACCTTAAGAATGGAAGAACACAATATAGAGGAAGCCCTACAAAGGCCTATGTCCAATTATGCATGGCTGAATTTAGAGGGAACAAAATCAAGCATAGTGTGCCCAGCTGTAGCTAATAATAACTTTGAACTAAATCCTAGCATAATTCAAATGGTGTAGCAGTATGTGCCATATGACAAACTTTAAGATGAAGACCCAAATCCGCACATCGCTAGCTTTCTTGATATTTGGGACACCTTTAATATCAATGGTGTTATAAATGATGTTATTAGGCTAAAAATCTTCCCCTTCTCCCTTAGAACCAAAGCTATGCAGTGGTTGATGACTCTGCCATGAGGGAGCATCACCACTTTGGATCATCTAACCGAAAAATTTCTGACGAATTATTTTTCACCAGCTAAAACTGCAAAACTTAGGAACGATATGTCTGCATTTTGTCAAATGATTCTAAATCTCTTTATGAAACATGAGAAATATTCAAAGAACTCTTAAGATGATGCCCACATCATGCGCTGTTTGTATGGTTAAAAGTGCAGATGTTTTATATTGGGCTAAATCAAAATACAAAGCAAATGATAGAAGCAACTTCCGGTGGTAGTTTAAACCACAAAACCCCAGAAGCAGCTCATGAGCTTTTCGAGGACATGGCCATGAACACATATTAGTGAAATGTGTCTAGACCTCACCTAAACAAACATACATGTATATTTGAAGTAGACAACATCTCACAGCTGGTCCTACAAGTGGAAATACTAAGCAAAAAGATAACGGAGATGTATGCTATCTCCGCTTCTCAGGTATGGGAATCTACAACTGCTGCCCCCGAACAAATAGATTATGTTAATAATATGCCTAGGAATGCTTTTAATAATTTTTCTGCTGCAAATTTTCCTGTACCGGGCTTTATTTTTTGGAATAGTTATAATCCGCTTTAAGAAACCACCCAAATTTCTCATGGAGTAACCCTTCGAACGCGATGCGCCAGCCACCACAAAATGATTTTTCTACACAACCTCCACATCTTAAAAATTATCAAAAACCTCCAATAATGGAGGAAATGTTTTCAAAATATATGAATGTTAATGATGCGATTATAAGTAGCCTAGCCCGATCCGGTAAAAATCTTGAGAATCAAGTAGGACAGCAAGCTAAAATTATATTTGAGCGACATGCGGGGTCTCTTCCTGCCAATACAGAGACCAACATGAGAGAGCACGTGAAAGCTATAACTCTTTGGAGTGGGAAGCAAGTTTTTGGTATGGTAAGCGAAGATCCCGAGGCAAGCTCCGCCCCCATTTTGAATATTCCACCACCTGCTGAAAAAGAAGTTATCACTGCGCTCTCTTCTTTAGAAAAAGTTCTCACTCAACCACTTATTTTTAAAAATGATCCAACTCCACCATACCCTTCCCAACTTAACAAACAACATCTTGATGATCAGTATACCAGCTTCTTTGAAATGTTTAAGCAAATCCACATAAACATACCCTTTCATGAAGCGATTTACCAGATGCCGAAGTACGCTAAGTACCTTAAGGACCTCCTGACTAACAAGAAGAAGTTAGAGAACTTTTCGCAGGTCATGCTAAATGTCGAGTGCTCTGCTATCATGAAAAACAGTATACCAAAGAAGATGAGTGATCCAGGTAGTTTTTATATACCGTGTGTCTTTGGTGATCTTTTTGTCATACATGCATTGGCCGATTTAGGTGCAAGTATTAACCTAATGCCCTTCTCATTATTTAAGAAGTTAGGAATTGGTAGCCTCAACCCCATGCATATGAGTATCTAGTTCGCCGATAGATTTGTCCAGTACCGGTTAGGAATTGTGGAGGATGTTCTAGTCAAAGTAGACAAATTCATCTTCCCGGTGGATCTCGTCATATTGGACATCGAAGAAGATATCGAGGTTCCCCTGATCCTTGGATGACCCTTCCTTTCCACCTCTAAAGATATTATTAATGTATGCAATGGAAAGCTCTTCCTACGAGTAGGCGATGATGAAGTGACTTTCTCTTTCACCCCTTCGATGAAAAATACCCTGGAGAATGACGACTCCTGTTTCTTCTTAGATACCTTAAGTGATGAATCTTCCTACAACATTTCTGAAGATGAATTTCATGATTTTTATTCTTCCTCAACTTTTCCTACTAAAAGTCTACAAGAAACCGCCTTGGTCATTGATTCACCCTCTTCAAATTTTCCGTATAAGTTAAAAGTCTACGAAGATATTATTTTTGAAAAAGAAAGAACTTCCAAAATAAACTATGAAGAACCCCCTACCTTAGAATTAAACAAACTTCCTGAACATCACAGGATTCCCTTCTTAGAATAAATTCCAAATTTCCAGTGATAGTTTCGGCCTACCTAACTGAATTACAAAATGTCAAACTCCCTCTAGTTTTTCAAAAACATCGCCGATCCATCGCCTGTCAGATTTCTTATATCAAAGGAATAAGCCCATCTTTTTGCACCCAAAAAATCTTAATAGATAATAATTTGCGTAACTCTATCCAACCTCTGCGTCATATAAATCTGAACATGAAAGAAGTCGTAAAAGGCGATGTTATGAAACTCTTAGACGCAAGAATTATCTATCCTATTTCAGATAATAAGTGGGTTAGCCCTATTCAAGTAGTTCCGAAAAAGGGAGGGGTAACTATAGTTGTAAATGAAAATAATGATTTAATCCCGACACGGACGGTGACGGGGTGGCGAATGTGTATTGCCTATCATAAGTTAAATAACACCATCTGTAAGGACAACTTTCCCTTGCCATTCATCGATCAAATCTTAGAGCGATTTTCTGACCATAGCTTTTAGTGTTTTCTCAATGGCCTCTCGGGGTATTTTAAAATCCCTATCTCACCCGAGGAATAGGAGAAAACTACGTTTACTTACCCTTTTGGCACCTACGCTTACCAAGTAATGTCGTTTGGGTTGTCCAACGCGCCAGCAAAACTCCATAGATGTATGCTAGCTATCTTTGACATGTACGTAGAAAGAATTACAGAGGTATTTATGGATGATTTCTCCGTGTTTGGCGATGCCTTCGATAGTTGTTTAGAAAACTTAGAAAAAGTCTTAGAAAGATGCGAAGAAATTAACCTCGCCCTAAATTGGGAAAAATGCCATTTTATGGTGAGTAAGGGATTAGTATTAGGACATAAGATTTCTACCCAAGGGATTGAAGTAGATATCCCTAGGATAAAAGTAATTGAAAAGCTACTGCCACCTACGAATGTTAAAGCTATAAGAAGTTTCCATGGTCACGCAGGCTTTTACTGCCGTTTCATTAAAGACTTCTCTAATATCACCAAACCCCTTACTCAACTCTTAGAAAAAGAAGCCTCATTTATTTTTGATGACCTTTGTCTATCTGCATTTGAAACAATTAAATATAAATTAATTAATGAACCAATTATGATAACTCCAGTGTGGGACCTTCCCTTTGAGATAATGTGCGAAGCGAGTAGTTTGGCGGTGGGAGCCAATTAGGTCAACAAATATCTAACAACTTCCACCCCATTTATTACGCGAGTAAAACACTCACATCTACACAAGAAAACTACACCATGACGGAGAAGGATCTCCTAGCTATTGTTTTTGCCTTCAATAAATTTCGGCCATATATTACACTTTCAAAAATAATAATTTTCACGGACCACTCGGCCCTCAAGTAATTACTTGCTAAGACGGATGACAAACCGCGCCTGGTATGTTGGGTCTTACTCCTCCAAGAGTTTGACATAGAAATCTGCGATAAGAATTTGGCAGCCGATCATCTCTCTCACCTTGATAATCCGTATATAGTAAATTTTGATGAAAACACGTTTAATGATTTCTTCCATGATGAAAATTTATTTTCTATTAACACTTCTCCTTCCCCCTGGTTTGCAAACATTGCAAACTATTTTGTGGCCCGTGTCCTCCCGAATGTGTTTTCTTCTCAGCAAAAGAAGAAATTATTTTCTGAGTAGAAAAACTATTTTGGGAGGATCCACATCTTCTCTGAGTTTGTGCTGACTAAGTGATAAGGAGATGTGTTTCTTTTGAAGATGGAAAAGGTATTCTAAACCACTTATATTAAGGACCGACAGGTGGTCACTTTCTAGCTGCTCCCACACCACACAAAGTACTTTGTGCTGGGTTTTACTGTCATAGCCTTTTTAAAGATGCCCAAACTTTTGTGAGTAGGTGTGATAGTTGCCAACGGTCGGGAAATATTTCCAATAAAAATGAAATGCCGCAAAATAATTTCCTCAAGTGCGAATTTTTCGACCTATGGGGAATTGATTTTATTAGCCCCCTTAATTCTAGCTTTGGGGATAAAAACATTTTAGTTGTTGTAGATTATGTTTCACGATGGGATGAGGCCCAAGCTCATCTTACTAACGACTTTCGAGTTGTAATTACTTTCTTAAAAAATTATTTACTCGATTCCGTCATCCATGAGCCATCGTTAGTGATAGGGGTTCACATTTCTATAACACACAATTTTTAAAAACACTTATAAAATATGGCATTACACATAAGCTTTCAACTGCCTACCACCCCCAAACTAACGGATAAGTCGAAGTAGAGAACAGAGAGATAAAACGTATTTTAGAAAAGACAGTTTCCACTTCTAGAAAAGACTGGTCAACCAAATTAGACGATGCTCTATGGGCCTGCCGAACAGCATACAAAACTGCCCTCGAATGTACGTCGTATCGGTTGGTTTATGGAAAATTGTACCATTTAACCGTAGAATTAGAACAACGTGCTTTTTTGGGCCTTAATGTTTTTAAATTTCGATCCCCACTCTATTGGCGATTTTCGAAAATTTCCACTTAACGAACTCGACGAGTGAAACTATTACGCATATGAAAATAACAAATTTTATAATGAGCGGAAAAAATGTTTTCACGACAAACACTTAAGGCACCCAAAAACCTTCAAATAGGGCGAACAAGTTCTTTTATAGAAATCACATTTACGTTTATTGGCAAACTAAATTCACGATGGTCTAGGCCTTTTTCTGTTAAAGATGTTTTTCAGTATGCCACTGTGTTAATTTCACACTCAAATAAGGGAGATTTCAAAGTGAATGGGCAATGTCTTAAACTATATTTTTCTGGTGATGATGATGTTAGTACAAACATTGTTCAGTTTCTTCTGCATGAACATTAATGAACTTAAGACTAATTTTTGTGTTAAAAACTCTAATTATTATTTTGGATACTAATCGTTTTGACAATATTATTTTGTTGCGTCGAACTCAAATGACGTTTTAAACAAAGGGCGCTCTTGGGAGCAGCCCAAATTATTTTTTTATTTTCTTTATTTTACACATTTTGCCCTAAATGGCTCCGACAAGCTGAAGCTTCTGCGATCGCCTGCTCCATTGTTGCTGAATCCATAACAAAGTCTAATGAAGACATTTCAAGAAGTTCCAAAGCGCAAGCATAGGGGAGAGGCATCAATCAACATTCGCGATGCATAAATCTCGAGAAGTACAGGTTTTTCAATTCTGTACTTTCCTTTCTGTTTTAATTTCTCTCTCTCTCTCTCTCTCTCTCTCTCTCTCTCTTTTCCCCTCGTTTCTCCATTGAGGATAATGTCCATTTTAAACTTGGGGGAGGATTTCCTCCTTCTCTTGTTTTTATTATTTTTATATATATCTTAAAAATCCAAAAAAAGATAATATCTTAAAGATCCAAAAAACAAAAATATTTCAAAAATAATAATAAAAAGATATATATATATATACTATTTGTTTTTTACGTTAATAGTTTAAACAGATTTTGGTATTTCAATACTACCCCTTGCTTTTTATTTTATATTTCTCAATACTCCCTATAACAACTTAGTTAATTATGATCTTTCTAATCATTCTTTTTAATTATGTTTCACAAGTAAAATGTTGGTCATTCTGTGTTTCTAATTTACAGTAGTATGTTAATGTGAAACGGTTTTCTAAAACTCGCATTTTTATTATAGTTTTCGTTCTTTATTTTCTTTACATTCTCGAAAATCTTAAATCCACTATTTTCCTTTTCATTTTGGGATAATTTTTGTAATGTCAACTTTTGATTAGCGTAGTAGATGTGAACGATCCAAGTCGCTTATTATTTCTATTTTCATGAAAATTTCATTAGTCTTCATATATTATATAGGATTTGCTTTTTGAAATTTTTCAAAGCTTATGCTTTAAATAAATTTAGAAATATGAAAATGATTTAGGCAATTATTGTTTTCATTTCAGCGTTCTTGCCAACCTAAAAGTTTTATCCCTAGGTAGCCGCTTTTGAGCCTTTTTCCGATTTCAATTGATATCTCCACTTATCATTTAATTTTCACCAAAGCAAAAATTTTCCAACCTATCTAATCAAACTAACCATTTGAGTTTCATTAAAAAAATGATGAATATGATAGGTTTTTTTTGTGATATATTTGGAGAACTTTTTGAAAAAGTATGCTCAAAAGAAGTGTTTACTTTTTTTTGGCCAATTTCAAAATAAAAAGAAAAACTAATTATGGCCTTTGTTTTGAAAAGAAAAAGAAAGAAAAAATCATTTTATTTATGATGAAATTTTTGAAAATCTTTATTTTGGTTTAGTGTGATTTTAAAGCCTCCTTGTTTATCTTTGATTTCCACTCTTAATCATAATCCTAAACCAAATGTTTCGGTCCTAATATGCCCTTTTGATTCTTTTTTTTGAATTTTATTTTTTAACTAAGTAAAGAAGAAAAGTATATTAGTAAAGTTTTTGATTTTAATTTAGATTTTTTTTATTTGATTGATATAGTTATAATGTGTCTCTTGGATCTAGTAACAACTCAATGTGCTTTTTCATTTTGTTGCTTTGCTTAAATTTATTTAAAGAAATTTGTTAAAATTTTGGATGATTTATTTACCTTAGTAAAGTTTATAAATTGTTAAACCATGTTTAAGTAATTGTTTTAGTTTTACCTTCTCCCTACTTACAATTTCGCATAGTACTTTTGTAAGCATAATTAAAACTTTTTGATTAGTCACTTTTTATGACTAGCCAGTTTTTATATCTTTGCTTGGGGATAAGCAAAGCTTAAGCTTGAGAGAAGTTGATAATACGTTTTGTAGTCTAAACTATTAGGGTATTTTCAGGTTTTTAATACGCGAACCATGTCTTGTAAGCTTATATATTGATCTCCTTTTTTTATATATTATTGCAACTAATGTTTTCTTTTCTTTTTGCAGGTTTTCATAGATTTCAGCAAAAATGACCTGACATGCCCCCGTACATGGGCATGTCACCGGGCGTGTAACCTGACCTCGAGGAAGCTTGCTTCTAGAACCCAAATCCGGAGAAAAACACCTGACACGCCCCCATGACACGCCCTTCCTTGGTGTGTCACTAGGCGTGTCACCCTCATCCCAAAGTCTGCTGCCGCATTTAAAGATTTTCCATTGCAGCACGTCAACAGTACTGACATGCCCACCTATACGGGCATGTCGTCGGGCGCGCACTATCTTTTTCGACGATTGACGGACTTTCGACCACTGATTGAGACGTGGCGTGCCTTACATAACCCCTTAAACGACCGTGTCTCAGAGCAAGTCCACTGCTGTATAGAAGAAATCATAATTTCCGTCAGAATTCAACTCCCGAGGTCAACCCCATACCTGATGTAACGGCCTACCGAGCACCATGCTCGCAAGGATGGCCTCAGCTCAGTTGTTGATGAGAGCTGTGGTAATGATTCTCTTATAAGGGTCCTTGGTTCGATCCCCGGTGGCAACAACCCACCGCTGCTGAAAAACAGGCATGGAGAGGGGTTGGGGTGCATGGTTTACAGACCTGGTTAGGCTGAACCCTTTCGAGCTGGATGTTAGGGGTGCCGATAGCCATCCTTGCGAGCGTGGTGCTGGGGTGGCCGTTAGAAAAAGTTCACTTTTTATTGTAATGACCCAATCCGATCCAACGTGACGATGTCACGACTCCGCTCTAGGCAACACTACCAGGCTACAGCCCAAGCACCCCAACCCCTCTCCATCCCACTGGCGGGTTGTTGGTGGCCACAACCTCCCTTTGATGAGTCAAACTCGATAGTCAAGCGCGCACCAAGGGGAGTTCCTAGGAGGTCACCCATCCCAGTACTACTCCAGCCCGAGCACGATTAACTAGGGAGTTCTTTCAACTCTCATTACCAATTGAGTCGATTTGTAATATCCCATTTCCAACTAGACCCCTAAGTGTGGTTTTTGTCATGACTAGGTCATGATAAAACCCTAGGAAGCTAAAAAGGGCCAAGTGATCAAAGGCCAAAGTGAGAATCACCTTGGTCTGCCTATGGCACAACCTTATCACCAAACAAAGGGATTGAACTTAGGGATTCACAATGACTCCATGTCCCCACAATAACATCACTAACCTATTAGAGGATCCACTAGAGCCTTAAGGGTCCATTAGAGTCAACCCAAAGTCGCCAATTTGACCTAAGAACACCATTGTCCTAAATTGGGCAAGGTGCCCTAACTAAGGGCAGTTGGCCTCTAATGTGCCTAACCAACCTTGCCTAGATCTTCCTAGACCTAAAGTGGTGTCAATGGGTCACCTTGGACTCAATGGGGTCAAGCCCTAAGCTTGAATTTACCCAAGACAACTCAAACTAAAACTTGGTCAAGATGCCCTTATTAAGGGTTATATGACCCTCAAGGTGCCTAGCTAGCCCTGTTCAACCCCACCTAAGCCTTAGAGAGATCAATGGATCACCAGGGACCCATTAGGGGCAACCCAAAAGTTCAAAAGGACCAAAGTCAACCCAAAACTACTTTGGGTCAACCTAGCCCAAATGAGCTAGCATAAGCTCAAGCCTCCTCATATAGCTTCATTAGGAATATTATGTGTATGTGTGGGTTGCCAATAGATCCCAAGGTTGACCAAGTCAACTTGGTGATTAGAAGAGAGAGATGAGCTCTATTTCCATGGTAATGGAGGAGAGAGAAGAAGAGAGAATGAAGGCGCAAGTCAAACCCGGCCAAGGGAGGCCAAAGGCAACCCTTAATGGCTAGATTTAACTCCCCTATGGAAGCGGAGAAGTTTCCAGCCTTTTCCCGGCCACCAAGCGGCTGGTTCAGCCCCCCCCCCCCCCTGAACCCGAGCCCAAGATTTCAATGGCATTAATGGCCATTGAAGTGTTGGCCTCTCCCCTCCTCAACCAAGCCTTTAAACACCACCAATGGCCCAAGAGAAACATTTCCAAGACATTACCTGAAGATTTCAAGCCCTTCCAATGTAATGCTATAGAAGTCGAGCGGCGCCGCTATCAGAAATGGTTTCCCGACGATAATTGCGCCTTCAGGCCTCCGGCAAGGTCCTCCTCCTCTCCTTACTTCATGGGTAGATCATAGGGATGTTTAGGTTCAAGGTTCGGGCTCAATTGAGCCCGAACCAATCTATGGTTTTAATGGTTTTGGGCCGGAAATCTTATTTGTGGGATCGCCGGAATAGTCGTAACCGACAGTCACGCCGCCGGCTGGAGGTAGGCACCACCTCCACGAATGTGGTGGTGGCGGTGGCCGGGCAGGGAAGTGACCGGATGGCCGACAGTGGAGGTTTGAAGTCGACCCTTGCTCAATCAATCGGGGCCATTGGCTTGAGGAGGAAGACGATTCGGCAGCCCTTGGATTTGCGACAAGATTCGTGTGCCGGATTAATAAATCATTTTAAATTAATTTCATTTCTGTCACATTATTTGCAGTAGATGCTTTTAATTTTCAAAAATACTTAGGCCCCTCTAGTAAAAAAGTCACCAACATGAACATTATAGCCCTATGGGTCTACTTTTATCCAAAATTAATGTGAACTAATTTGGACCTCTGGTTGGACCACGGCACCCATTTTGGTGGGACCTATACTTAGAGCTATCCTGAGATTCAAAAGGGTGCCCACACATTATCCCTTGTCCAAATGACCTGAAATTTGGGAAGGGGGTCAACCTTAAATATACCTAAGGCCAGTCAAAAAATGAGAATTTTTGAAGATACTTTGTCCTATGGTTTTTGTTAATATTTAATTTTACTAGGGTATTTTAATTAAGTGGTCTATTGACCTCCAAACCGTCCCAAATTTTGGTGAGATGTCCCTGGAATCATGATATGGCTCTGTATAAAAATTCACCACATTGCAAGGTGTTTTGAATAGGTAATGACCTAACCCTAACTCTTCCTTAGTGAAGGATTCTTAAATAAAGAGTGTACTTTTGCTTTGGGTGGTCAAAACACCTCAACAGAGGCTGTGATTTTGACCCCTGACTTGGTAGGACCATTATCACCCTCTTAGGGAATGTTGAGTGATTTAGGATTGTTTTACCCTTTGATCCAAACTCAAACCCTAAGGGAGGACTTTTGAGGGTTGTGAAGGGCAAGGGGTCAGTTGACGTTGAAAGGATTTGAAACTTGGGAGAGAGAATTCTTGGGTAGGTAGAATCCTTTGGAAGAAATCTTAAATAGATTCTAAGGTCAATAGATCCCTCAAAACCCTAACCCTAGTTTAGTTCACAAACTTTGTAGTGATAGAAAATGTCACTAAAACTCACTGAATAGTGGTGAGATTTGGGTATGGTAGTGTTTAAAGTTAGTACAAGCTTTGGAGATTTTGTTATGAATTTCAAATTATTATTTTGGATACTTCATTAACAATTTAGTAATTTGTATTATTTACTTAGAAATTTATTATGAAGTAACTACTTGCAAGAAAGTGATGAACTTTATCTAGAGGAATTTTTATTATGTTTTATAGCTCTATAAAATTTTATGGGATTTTTGGAAGATTATTTCTAAGGGTTGCTTCATTAAGTATTGTTTCCCATGAAAACTTAATTAAATTTATTTTGGTGTCTAGCAAGCCTGTAAAATTATGATTTTTTAAAAATTACCTTTTCTGCACCATATTAAGATTTTGTAATATTTATGTAATTTTTTGATTAATAATTTTGGTACTTCCTCCTTTACAAATGATTTTGTGAATTATTTCTGATAAATTAAGGGAATTGTTAAAAGCACCGCACTTTTGGCTAATCGCACCGCATTTAGGTCTTTTAACACTTAAAATTTATCACTCTAAAAATATACCCGCACCGCACTATTGCTTCCTCGCACCGCAGTCCTAAAATCCCGATCTTCTCCTCACGCCTACTGACGTGTCACTGGCTCCTCCCGCCTCCTCCAGCCCACTCCAGCCCTTTCCGTCGCCGACACCGGCAGATATCAGCGCCAACGCCGCCTCTCCTCACGCTCAGATTTTACGCCTTTCAGAAATACGTCTTGTACATGCAATTTCAGGAAAAGTGTTCAACACCAAAGTTGTAGATCTCGACGAGATCTACAACTTTCGTGTTGAACACTTTTCCTGAAATTGCTTGTACAAAGCGTATTTCGAAAATACGTGAAAAGTTAGGAGATTTTGGGTGCGACTAGCCAATAAAGAGTTGCGGTTAACAATCACATATGTTAAAGGACTTTTGAAATTTCTTTGAGAGTTCATTACTGTTTCTATGTTTAGAAGTAAATTGTTGCAATATTATTGGTCCTTATCGTGAATTGTGCCCCAAGTATTATTGGTCCATATTATAGATGTCGTTGATGAAGATCACAAATATTTGAAGAAAATAGTATAAGAATTTGGACAACACATTTGCTGGTTTTTTTGTATCAAATATTTTTTCTATTGAGTATATATTAATATTGTAATTCAATGCGAACCTATTTTAATTCATAAATTAAATGCGGTGCGTTTATCTCAATTGCGGTGCGGATAACAATGTGCGGTGCTTTTAACAATATGTGAAAAACTGCGGTGCTTTTAACAAAGCGGTGCGATTAGCCAAAAGTGCGGTGCTTTTAACAATTCCCTAAATTAATTAGAGGTCACATAGTTTCTGAAAAACTA
Organism: Platanthera zijinensis; assembly: GCA_039513925.1. Taxonomy (NCBI): domain Eukaryota; kingdom Viridiplantae; phylum Streptophyta; class Magnoliopsida; order Asparagales; family Orchidaceae; genus Platanthera; species Platanthera zijinensis. The sequence continues at coordinate 132,501,018 of CM077086.1, read as the reverse complement.
TGGAAATTAGTATCTAGTAATATATCTCTATTATTTAGTGATAAAAATTTTTGGGTGGACATTACTTGAGTAGATCATATAGTTCATGTTCAAAATTGCCCAAGGCCAAACATTTGGGAAAATTCAATAAATATCAAATTATTTAGAAAATTTATGAATCTCTGATTTTAGAATAAACTTGTTATGATAGACCTCCGGTAAATTTTATAGGAGATTTGGAAGAAAATCCGGAGTACCTTCTTTATACATCTCATATAGTATAGGGTGGTCTGCATATAGTAACTGCGGAAACTGAATTAGAGTTTGTAAAGAAATTTGAAGAGTTGGATCCTTAAAAGGTTGCTGGTTTGGGTAAATAAAGGAGTTCATCATTCAAAGATTTGATTAGTAGAGTGTGAGGTTTACTAGTGTTAGGTGGTGCTCGGGATCGATGAAAGATCGTCTTATCCTATGGAGTGGGAAGGTCAAAATCACCCTAGGATAGATATAACGTAATATGAAACGGGAATGGGTAAGGAAATAAACCAATAACAATAAGTGCCTTGCAAAAGGGAACAATGGGCTTCAGCTATCATCATAGTTCCTAGTGCCCTTTGAGAGCCCTTCACGGGGTATACCGGGGGCAGTCCTGGGCTAACGTAAACTTTAGGAGTGATAATTCTTAAAGAGCAACTAGAACAATTAGGGGTTCACTTTCACACACCCCGGTGTCTCGGGAAGTTAGGTTTACTAGGATATTCGAGCGGTAGGCACGGTGGTTGTGGAGACGGGCGGGATAGCCCAGCGGGCTGGAGGCCCGGTTTATAATTAGAACGGACGGGATTGTCCGGGGAGCTTTGGCTCGGTGGGAAACATATTAATATTCCATGTGCATAAGTTATAAGGTGGTGGGCCCTCGGTGTTAGTGGTCGATGCACCGACACTAATACATTGGCTCAGCAAATATGGTAAGCACTTCGCCAACAGAAGTTCAGTGCGCTAGCCTCCAAGAGTATGCAGGAGTCCGCTTCGTGCACCAATAATTGAGGCATACGATAGGTCTGACCGGTAGTGCTTTATTGGTTTAGAGGTGGGCGAGGCCCAACCCACCGCTTTCGTCAGCCACTACGGAGGTATCATGGGAGGTTCGGCTCCAGAAAGTGGGAACTAAAGGTCTGTGTACATAGAGTCGGGTGGGTGAGTTGCACTTGCATGATCGCATCATAACCCACTAGCATGTCATAGCATAATAATTGCATATAACCCTTGTCACCTATTGTATAAGTGGTATGGGATGGTTACACAATAGAAGTTGCAAAATGACCCCTTGGTCTATAAGCTTGTGTTGGAAAGTTAATAAATTAAGGTCAAATTCTTTATATATATATTGTTGTTAATAACCGACACCCCAACGTATAAATTGGTATGGGACTCTTTATACGATGGGAGTCATGAAGAAGATCCCTTGGCTTATGCATTTCCGCACAAAAGTTAAGGTTACTTTTCCTACTTTACTATACTGCCACATGTACTATAAAATTGCAAGAATAGGTTTGCTGTCAGTTTTTTCTTGATTACTCTCGTCCTTCAAGTCCTCCCCTTTCTTCATCTTTGCTGGGTTCCTAGGGGCCATGGGGGAAGGGGTGGGGGATGATTGGACTTAGTATTATAGACTAACGGTTTTCGGACCACATCATTTAGGGGATCATGGAGCCCAGCATGAAGGAGCAGCCCCGGAGGTTAGCCCGTTTGGAGATAGGGTAGTCTAGCTCAGGAGTTCAGACAGCTAGGACTGTGAGTCGCTGACCTTAGTAGTGTTTTATTTTTCTTCCGCTTGAGTGACTATGTAGTGAGGATTTGATGTATAGGGCTTAAGCCCTTATTTTCAGTACATTTATATTTTGTGGACTCTCCCTTCGTGGAGATATTATTACTCTGATGTGATTTTATTATGGACTTTTGGTTAGAGTTTTTACCTCATGTGTGTTTACTCTACTTTTGTTTCTTTTCTGTGATCGAATCGGCCGGCAGAATAGGCGTTTCGCAGTGATGACCCTTCAGGGCGTGAAGATGTCACCGCAAAGCAGTTGTTCTGGGCCTAAGACCCCGGTGTTTAAAAAGAAAAAAAAAGGGGTCTTACAAGTGGTATACGAGGAAACCTCGATCGGGATAAGTACCAGTCCATAAATCCCTGGGTAACCCCCACGCAGCTTTAGTTTAAGGACAAACTAAGCATTGGAGCGTGGTGTGACCATGTTGGTGATCACATGTAAATGTCCACCCCTTTTATAGGTTTAGGGTCGTTGCTTATTATATTTTATTGTGAAGCCTCCAGCAAAGCCCACTCCATAGGGCGGAGTCCAGCAGACTCTGAATGTTACACCACCTCCCCCGGTCCCCACTCCATTCCTACAGTCAGAGATGGGGCAGACTCTGACAGCCATTCGAGAGGCTTTCAGGGCCCAGCAGGTTCCGGTTCCATAGCCAAACCCGGGGGCCAATTGGCTGAGCATCTTTCGAGGACACTCTCCCCCATAATACTTAGGGACAGAGTCAGCTTTTTGGACGGAAGAATGGCTGGACATTATGTACGAGAAGTTGACCGGGATTCGGTGCCCCTGGGAGGAAAGGGTGTCATTGGTGGTCTCTTGCTTGGAATGTCATGCAAAGAGATGGTGGAAGACGTCGTTGGATACAACTTTTGTGGATATGGAGATTGCAGAGATTACTTGGGAGGAGTTCAGGGCCGCATTACTGGTGCATTTTGTTCCACAGTTAGATAGGTATGAACTGGAGGATAGATCCCTGTAGTTGAAGCAGGGCAATAAGACAGTGGTAGAGTACCACCGGGAGTTCAACCACATAGCCCGGTTTGTGAAACCCTATCAGTTAGACGAGGCAGGATATACCAGAAGGTTCTACAAGGGCCTGCGGGAGGAGTTGAGGGAGGCCCTTCTATTAATATCTGATGGGCAAATATCTCGAATGTTAGAGATCGCCAAGAGGATTGAGGCCGTCTGGCACACGACTCGGGGTCGGAAGAGGCCAATAGAGGACCAGGGTCAGGGAGCCAGAAATTATCAGCGACGGGGCCGCATCACTGATGGGAGAGAGGAAATTAGTACAGAGGACTAGCCTCGTCAGGGGTTGAGAGAGGAGTCGAGGGAGCCGATGGTAGTGGCTCCTCAGCCTCTTCAGATGCGAGAGGCACCGAGACCCGGGGATATGACATTTATCTCGCCAGAGTGCTTCAACTGCCACCAGACTGGGCACATCTGGAAGAATTGCCCCATGAGGGGGGAACCCCGACCAGCACCACCGAGTGCCCAGCCAACGCAACAATTTTGAGGCTGAGGTCGTGGCAGAGGACGTGGATACCTGGGTGGGGATCGTAGACAAGAAAGGGAGCAGGTGTACGCTTTGGACCTGGCGCAGCCTCAGAACCCAGAGCAGGTCATAGCAGGTATGCCATGATATTTAATTGTTTAAATAGAATTCGCTATCTCGGGTCTCAAATTTGTAGAACTGCACTAGATAGAATAAATAGGAAAGAAAACTCGTTATAGAATCCTAAGACATGTAATCTCCCCAGGTATAGTCTTCATCAGCGGCAAGCCTGCCAGCACGCTTTTCGATACCGGGGCTACTCTCTCCTTTGTGTCAGAGACGTTCGTAGAAGGATGGGAAGCCATGAAGCGATTCACGGGCTCGGAGATGAGGGTGCGACTACCCGATGGATCTGAACTCCTTACATTGTGCCACAACAATATAGAGGTAGAAATCGGTGGAAAGGCGTTCGAAGCTCCAACGATGCTTTTGAAGTTGACGGACTACGCCTTGATCCTGGGTATTGTATGACTGTACTGGAACCTGCCCCAGATTGATTGCCAAGCAAAAAGGATCACCGTGAGGCAGGCGGACTCTTTCATTGTCATCAAAGGTATAAGACCTACCTCTCGTATACTCTTATCTTCAGTATAGGCCATTAAGGCCCACCTGTAGGGAGAGGAGGTCTATGAAGTTCTATTCGAGATTGAGGAGGCAAAGGAGTCTATGACCGACATCCCTGTGGTGCGAGATTTTGCTGACGTCTTCACAGAGAAACTGCCAGGACTACCTCCGCACCGAGAGCAGGACTTCAAGATACAACTTGTGCTGGGGGCCAAGCCGGCATCTAGGGCTCCTTACCGGATGGCCTCGAAAGAGTTGACAGAGTTTCGAAGTCAGTTGTCGGAACTAGTAGAGCTTGGTTTGTCTGGCAAAGCTCTTCACCGTGGGGAGCCCCGGTGCTATTCATCAAGAAGAAGGACGGAAGTCTCCGCTTGTGTACAGATTATCGAGCGCTGAACAGACTGACGGTCTGGAATACATACCCGCTGCCACGGATTAACGAGTTGTTCGATAAACTAGAAGGAGCGTTTTTCTCCTCGAAATTTTACTTGAGGCCATGCTAATACCAGCTACGGATTCGAGAGGTGGAAATTCCGAAGACTACCTTTAGTAGTAGGTACAGGCTGTTTGAGTTTACAGTGATGCCCTTTGGGATCACAAATGCACCATCAGCATTTACAAGCCTCATCAATAGGGTATTCAAGGAATATTTGGATGTATTCGTCATCGTATTTATTGACGACATCCTCGTCTACTCAAGGACGGAGGAGGAGCATACAGGACACCTGACTTTGACTCTAGAGAGGCTACGGGAGCACCAGATCTATGCGAAGTTCAGCAAATGTCAGTTTTGGCTAAAGGAGGTGGCCTTTTTAGGTCATATTATCAGCGTTGCTAGCTTGGCAGTAGACCCGACCAAGATTCGGGCATTTAAGGATTGGCCACCATTCATGATAGCCATGGTTGTACGGAGCTTCCTGGGACTTGACGGATATTACGGAAGTTCGTTGAAGGATTTTCCTGGAATGCACTCCCTCTTACATCCCTGACGAACAAGGAATCCCATTTCATTTCTATGCCACAGTGCGAGGCAGCCTTTGTTGAGTTGAAAGGTCGGCTTACCTCGGCTCCCATTCTCGCTCTTCTGTCGGGAAGGGAGGGATTCCTGGTGTACACGGACACCTCCTACCAGGGGATGGGTGTCGTTCTGATGTAGAACGGGCATGTAATAGCCTACACCTTCCGACATATGAAGATACATGAGAAGAACTATCCGGTGCATCATCTGTAGAAGGGTGCAGTGATATTTTCTCTGAAGATTTGGCGACACTACCTCTACGGGGTTCACTTTGATATCTTCTCAGATCACAAGAATTTGAAATACATTGACACATAGAGGGAACTCAACATCAGGCAAAGACGTTGGGTGGAGTTCGAGTCATATTACCAGTACACCATGCACTACCATCCCGAGAAGGCGAACGTGGTGGCAGATGCCCTGAGCCGGAGAGGAGATACCTCAGGGAAGGGACCACAACTGATGTCCATGGAGCTAGTCCGGTCTTTCAGAGATATGCAGATATACCTAGTGTCCGAGAATGATCCAGAGCTGTATATGGAGTATCTAGCATCGATGGTTGTAATAGATGATATTCGGGACCGCATCCGGAACGGAGAGAAGACAGATGCTTGGGCAGAGCCGATATTCCAAGCCTTGGAGGAGGGTTCGACGGGAGACTATTCACTGACAGATGTATTGCTATATTTCAGAGGCAGGGTCTATATACCCACAGGAGGTCAGATTCGGGAGGACATCATGGCGGAAGCACATTATAACAGATATTCTATACACCAGTGGATCACTAAGATGACGACAGACTTGAAGAAGACGATGTTCTGGTCAGGGATGAAGAAGGACATTACATATTTCGTGACTCATTGCGAGGCATGCAAGCTGGTGAAGGCGGAGTCCCACAGGATTGCTACAGCTACTTCAAGTGCCAGAGTGGAAATTTGAGGACATCACGATGGATTTCATTCATGGCTTCCCCCGATCACGAACGGGAAAAGATTCGATTTGGGTCATCGTCAATCGGCTGACAAAGGTGGCCAAATTCATTCCGATCAGAAAAGGTGACTCTGTTGGGGTACTAGTGCGGAGATTCGTAGAGTAGTTCATTCGTTACCACGGGGTGCCCAGGACGATCATGTAGGATTGGGATGGTCGGTTCACATCCAGGGAGTGGAGATCCGTGCATACTTACTTAGGCACGCAGATGACCTTTCGCGCAATATTTCTTCCCCAGACGGATGGGCAGATGGAACGCACCAACCAGACATTGGAGGACCTCTTACGGCTCTGTATTTTGGATCGAAACGAACCTTGAGAGAATATTTTACCACTTGTTGAGTTCTCCTATAACAACAGCTACAAGTCCAGCATAGGGATGACTCCTTATGAAGCCTCTTATGGAAGGAGATGTAGGACTCCGCTTTCATGGGTTTAGGACGAGGATCCGAAGGTATTGACATCGGATTTTGTCAAAGACACCGAGGCTCAGGTGAGACTGATACGCGAAAGAATACTGGAAGCGCAGAGCCGACATGCTAAGTGTTATGATGCCAAACACCCTCAGGTAGATTTTCAGGCGGGATACCAGGTTTTCTTGAAGATCCGGCCGATGCACGGAGTTTCACTGGTGCGTGGTCGGAAGAAGAAGCTCAGCCCAAGGTATATGAGCCCTTACAGGATCCTGGAGCGCATCAGACCCCTAGCTTACATGCTGGAGATGCCACTAGAACTGGCATATTTACACGATGTATTCCATATTTCTTCACTTATGAGGGCTCTACTACGCCCGGAGCAGTAGATTTCGACCACAGATGGGCTGGTAGCTCCAGACCGATCAGTTCACTTAGAGCCGGTTCGAATCAATGACAGAGGAGTACGAATCTTGCGTCGCAAGAAGGATCAGTTAGTCAAAGTTCTGTGGAGGAACCACGACCAGGAGGAGCATACTTGGGAACCGCAGGACCTTATGCGACAAAAGTATCCAGAGCTGTTCAATCAGGTATACCTCACAACCTCTCAGGATGTTCAATTTACCTTCATATTTTTTTTAAACTAGTAGGACTTCCCTAGGAAGAGTAGAGGCTAATCTTTTTTTTATTGGGGTCTTGGATTTGCTAATTGGGCGAATTAGTCATAGATTTAGGTTTACCTATAATCCTCACTTAACAAACATGGCGTCGTGATGTAATCTTTCACTTCTTATGGGATGTTACAAGTTTCTTTTTCTTCGATAGAAATTCCCGTAGGCTTAACCTTGATTTCGGGGATGAAATTTTTGTTTTGTTTATTGGGATTTGTAACATTCCATTTCCAATAGACCCCTAAGTGTGGTTTTGGTCATGACTAGGTCATGACAAAACCCTAGGAAGCTAAAAAGGGCCAAGTGATCAAAGGCCAAGGTAAAAATCACCTTGGCCTGCATATGGCACAACCTCATCACCAAACCTAAGGATTGACCTTAGGGCTTCACCATGACTCCATGTCCCCACCACAACATTACTAACCTATTAGAGGGTCCACTATAGCCTTAAGGGTCTATTAGAGTCAACCCAAAGTGGCCAATTTGACCTAGGACCACCATAGTCCTAAATTGGGCAAGGTGCCCGAACAAAGAGCAGTTGTCCTCTAATGTACCCAACCAACCTTGCCTAGGTCTTCCTAGACCTAAAGTGTTGTCAATGGGTCACCTGGGACTCAATGGGGGTCAACCCCCAAGCTTGAATTGACCCAAGCCAACTCAAACCCCAACTTGGTCAAGATTCCCTTATTAAGGGTTATATGACCCTCAAGGTGCCCAATTAGCCCAATTCCACCCAACCTAAGCCTTAGAGAGATAAATGGATCACCAGGGACCCATTAGGGGCATCCCAAAAGGTCAAAAGGACTAAAGTAAACCCAAGCCTACTTTGGGTCAACCTAGCCCAAATGAGTTAGCATAAGCTAAAGCCTCCTCATATAGTTTCATTAGGAATATTATGTGTATGTGTGGGCTGCCAATAGATCCCAAGGTTTACCAAGTCAACTTGGAGATTAGGAGAGAGAGAGAGGAGATCCATTTCCATGGTAATGGAGGAGAGAGAAAAATAGAGAATGAAGGGGCAAGTCAAACCAAGCCAAGGGAGGCTAAAGGCCACCCTTAATGCCTGGATTCAACTCCCCTGGGGAAGGGGAGAAGTTTCCAGCCATTTCCCGGCCACCAAGGGGCTGGTTTACCCCCCCCCCCCCTAACCTGAGCCCAAGCTTTCAATGGCATTAATGGCCATTGAAGTGTTGGACTCTCCCCTCCTCAACCAAGCCTTTAAACACCACAAGTGGCCCAAGAGGAACATTTCCCAGCCTTTACCTGAAGATTTAAAGCCCTCCCACTGTACTGTTGCAGAATTCAAGCGACGCCGCCATCAGAAATGGATTCCCGATGATTGTCACACCTTCAGGTCGTCGGCAAGGTCCTCCTCCTCTCCTTACTTCATGGGTAGATCATAGGGATGTTTAGGTTCAAGGTTCGGGCTAAATTGTGCCGAAACAAATTTCTGGTTTTTATAGTTTTGGGCCGGAAATCTTCTTGGGGGGATTGCCGGAATAGTCGTAACCGGCAGCCACACCGCCGGCTGGAGGTAGCCACCACCTCCACGAAGGTGGTGGTGGCGGTGGCCGGGCAGGGAAGTGACCGGATGGCTAATAGTGGCGGTTTGAAGTTTTCCCAAGCCCAAGCAATCGGGGCTGTTGGCTGGAGGAGGAAGAATACTCGGCAGCCCTTGGATTTGGGCAAAGATTCGTGCGCCGGATTAATAAATAATTTTAAATTAATTTCATTTATGTCACATTATTTGAAGTAGATGGTTTTAATTTTTAAAAATACCTTGGCCCCTTTAGTGAAAAAGTCAGCAACATGAACTTTGTAGCCCTTTGGGTCCACTTTTATCCAAAATTTATTTGAACTAATTTGGGCTTATGGTTGGACCACGGTACCCATTTTTGTGGGACCTATACCTAGAGCTATCCTGAGATTCAAAAGGGTGCCCACACTTTATCCCTTGTCCAAATGACCTGAAATTTGGGCAGGGGGTCAACTTAGTTATACCTAGGGCCAGTCCAAAAGTGGGAATTTTTGGAAATACTTTGTCCTATGGTTTTTGTTAATATTAAATTTTACTAGGGTATTTTAATTAAGTTGTCTAATGACATCCAAACCCTCCCAAATTTTGGTGAGAGGTACCTGGCATCATGATATGGCATTATATAAAAATTCACCTCATTTGGAGGTGTTTTGGAATGGTAAATACTTAACCCAAACTCTCCCTTAGTGAAGGATTCTTTAATAAAGAGTGTACTTTCTCTTTGGGTGGTAAAAACACCTCAACGGAGGCTGTGATTTTGACCCCTGACTTGGCAGGACCATTATCACCCTCTTAGGGAATATGGCATGGTTTAGGATTGTTTTACCGTTGGATCCAAACTCATATCCTAAGGGAGGACTTTTGAGGGTTATGAAGGGCAAGGGGACAGTTGACCTTGAAAGGATTTGAAACTTGGGAGAGAGAATTTTGGTGTAGGTAGAATCCTCTGGAAGAAATCTAAAATATATTCTAAGGTGAATAGGTACCTCAAAACCACAACCCTAGTTTATGGCACAAACCTTGTAGTGATAGAAAATGTCACTAAAACTCACTGAATAGTGGTGAGATTTGGGTAGAGTAGTGTTTAAAGCTAGTACAAGGTCTGGAGATTTTGTTATGAATTTAGGATTATTATTATGGATACTTCATTAACAATTTAGTAATTTGTATTATTTACTTAGAAATTTATAAGGAAGTAACTACTGCCGTAAATTGATGAACTTTAGCCAGAGTACTTTTTATTATGTTTTAAAGCTCTGTAAATTTTTATGAGATTTTTGGAAGATTATTTCTAAGGGTTGCTTCATTAAGTATTGTTTCCCATGAAAACTTAATTAAATTTATTTTGGTGTCCAGCAAGCCTGTAAAATTTTGATTTTTGCACAATGACCTTTTCTGCACCATATTAAGATTTTGTAATTTTTATATAATTTTTTGATGAATAATTTTGGTACTTCCTCCTTTACATATGATTAAGGGAATTATTTTGGATAAATTAATTAGAGGTCAGATAGTTTCGGAAAAACTATGGAAATTAGTATCTAGTAATATATCTCTGTTATTTAGTGATAAAAATTTTTGGGTGGCCATTACTTGAGTAGATCATATAGTTCATGTTCAAAATTGCCCAAGGCCAAACTTTTGGTAAAATTCAATAAATATCAAATTAATTAGAAAAATTATGAATCTCTGATTTTAGACTAAACTTGTTTTGATAGACCTCCGATAAATTTTATTGGAGATTTGTAAGATAATCCAGAGTACCTTCTTTATATATCTCATATAGTATAGGCTGGTCTGCATATAGTAACTCCGGAAACTGAACTAGAGTGGGTAATGAAATTTGAAGAGTTGGATCCTTAGAAGGTTGATGGTTTGGGTAAATAAAGGAGTTTATCATTGGAAGATAGGATTAGTAGAGTGTGAGGTTGATTATTGTTAGGTGGTGCTCGGGATCGACGAAAGATCGTCGTATGCTGTGGTGTGGGAAGGTCAAAATCACCCTAGGATTGATATAGCATAATATGAAATGGGAATGGGTAAGGGAATCAACCAATAACAATAAGTGCCTTGCGAAAGGGAACGATTGGCTTTAGCTACCATCTAGTTCCTAGTGCCATTTGAGAGCCCTTCACGGGGTATACATGGGGAAGTCCTGGGCTAACGTAAACTGTAGGAGTGATAAATCTTAAAGAGTAACTAGAATAATTAGGGATTCACTTTCACACACCCTGGTGTCTCGGGAAATTATTTTGACTAGGATATTCGAGCGGTAGGCTAGGTGGTTGTGGAGACGGGCGGGATATCCCGGCCGGCCGGAGGCCCGTTTGATAATTGGAACAGACGGGATAGTTCGGGGGGAAACATATTAATATTTCATGTGCATAATTTATAAGGTGGTGGGCCCTCGGTGTTAGTGGTCGATGCACCGACACTAATACGTTGGCTCGGCAAGTGTGGTTAGCACTTTGCCAACAGAAGTCCGGTGTGCAAGCCGGAAAGAGTACGCAGGAGTCCTCTTCGTGCACCAAGCGTTTAGGCATACGATAGGTCTGAATGGTTGTGATTTACTGGTTTAGAGGTGGGCGAGGCCCAACCCACTGCTTCCGTCTACCACTACGGAGGTATCCTGGGAAGTTCGGCTCTAGAAAGGGGGAACTAAAGGTATGTGTACACAGAGTCGGGTGGTTGAGTTGCACTTGCATGATCGCATCATAACCCACTAGCATGTCATAGCATAATCATTACATATAATCCCTGTCACCTATTGTATAAGTGGTATGGGATGCTTACACAATAGGACTTGCAAAACGACCCCTTGGTCTAAAAGCTTGTGTGGGCAAGTTTCAAAATTAAGGTCAAATTCTTTATATATATATTGCTGTTAATAACCGACACCCTAACGTATAAATTGGTATGGGACTCTTTATACGATGGGAGCCCTGCAGGATATCCCTTGGCTTATGCGTTTCCGCACATAAGTTAAGGTTACTTTTCATACTTTACTATACTGTCACATGTACTATAAAATTGCTAGAATAGGTCCGCTGTCATCTATTTCTTGATTACTCTCCACCTTCAAGTCCTCCCCTTTCTTCCTCTCCGCTCGGTGCCTAGGGGGCATGGGGGAATGGGTGGGGATGATAGGACTTAGTATTATAGACTCACAGTTTTCGGACAACATCATTTAGGGGATCATGAAGCCCATCATGGAGGAGCAGCCCGTGAGGTCAGCCCGTTTGGAGATAGGGAAGTCTAGCTCAGGAGTTCAGACATCTGGGACTGTGAGTCGCTGACCTTAGTAGTGTTTTTTTGCTTCCGCTTGAGTGACTATGTAGTGAGGATTTGATGTATCGGGCTTAAGCCTTTATTTTCAGTACATTTATATTTTGTGTACTCTCCCTTTCGTGGAGATATTATTACTCTGATGTGATTTTATTGTGGACTTTTTGTTAGAGTTTTTACCTCATATGTGTTTTCTCTACTTTTGTTGCTTTTCTGTGATCGAATCGGCCGGCAGAATCAGCGTTTTGCGGTGATGACCCTTCAGGGCATGAAGGTGTCACCGCAAAGTGGCGGTTCTAGGCCTAAGACCCCAGTGTTGAAAAAGAAAAAAAAATGGGGTCTTACACTTGACATGCCCCCCTAACACACCCTCCCCGGGCATGATAGGGGGCATGAACAACCCAAAAAAAGTTTATAAATTTAGGCCTCACCCCATCTTCCAGCATATAATTTTGGGTGATAGGGGAGGTGCTGCCCTTTTGTTTCTTGGAATTTTTCATGTGTTCTTTCTCTCTCTCTTTCTCATTTTAAGTTTTTTTAATCTTAGCTTAGTGTACTCCTTTTGTAATAATTCTTGTAATTTCTTCAGTAGCTTAGTGTTAATGCTAGCTTAGGATTTTAATTTCCATACACTTGTAATCTTTAATTTCAAGTTGTAACACTCTTTAGCATTAATATAAAGTGCACCTTTTCTTTGTTTTCTTAAAGTTCTTCTGCCCATCTGTTTTCTTCCACTTCTCCATGATTAACTAATTCTCCTTATACTGGATCATGATGATCTTAGGTTTGATTTGATTAAGTTATGATGCTTTAAGTTTACTTTTTCTTTTTAGGGTTTAGGACTTCGATTTACTCTTGAAAATTCATGGTTGGAGTTATATCATCGATATATAATTTTCATATTTGTTTTCACTCTTAGCTAGCCGAGAGGCTCGCAGTTTGAAGTGAACACTCAAGAGTAAAGACAGTCTCACGCATAAATCTCTCGGATTTGAGTGAAATCAAATAGTGGGGTTCACATCATAAAGCGAGCTTTAGGTCTCCGATTTGGATGAGAGTTCGGTCAGACCTTCCTAAAACCAGTTCGGCAGGACTTCAAGAGAAGCGTTTTCAAGCTTGAGGAACCTCCACGGTCAAGAACCTTTACCTTATTAAGTTAGGGTTTATTATCGCATTTTTAATAAACTTTTGCCGAGGTGATTCTCAATCGAGTGCTTTTCCATTTCATCATTTCAACCCCTCATTGTAATCGTTTTTAGTAGCTCTTTATTTAACTGCAAGTAGTTCTCCTTTTAGCGCAATATTTCTTTTCTTAATCGCAATTAGATTTCTCGTAAACCCTAAAACAATCCTTCGATAAGATAATAGTCTTCGTGTGAGTAAGATTACTCAACAGTTCTCAGATCTTAATACAACACTTGTGTCCTCTAGCTCTAATTCGGTAGGTATACTTGCCTAGTTGGATTGCTAGTTCGGTTTTAATTCTATTCACGATTAGTAGACATCAAGTTTTTGGCGTCGTTGCAAGGGACAAACTTTTGTTGATAATTCGAAATCACGAACCTATTACTTTTATCATTTCTCTTTCTCACCCTCTTTCTTAAAAAGAATTTAAATTTACAAAAAATACATATTAACGCTCTTAATAGAAACCCACATCACAATTTTTCTACACCACCTAACTCTCTCAAAAAGGGAAAAGTGGCTGAAATGCCACTATCTTGTCTTGTACCTTCTGAACCCTTATCGGGTAGCCCTTGGGAATTTTGGGAGTTAAAACATTAAAAATATCTATTTCAAAAAAAAAAACTTTTTTTCTAGTTTTTTTTATCTTCCTTTACCTTCTCTATCTCTAGTGCATGAACCGTGGAAATCCATCAGTTTTTTCTGAGCTGAACCACGAAATTGAGCGTACTCTTCGGAGAAGATCGCGATTTCAAGGCCCTACTCTCCAAATGCTGGTTGAGGATTCTGAGTCATTTTCTACCTAAAGAATGGAAGAACCCAACCTAGAGGAAGCCCTGCATAGGTCTATGTCTTATTATGCATGGCCTGATCTAGAGGGAACAGAATCAAGCATAGTGCGCCCAGCTATAGCTAATAATAACTTCGAACTAAAGCCTAGCATAATTCAAATGGTGCAGCAGTATATGCAATATGACGGACTTCAAGATGAAAACCTGAATGCACACATCACTAGGTTTTTCTTGAGATTTATGGCGCCTTTAAAATCAATGGTATTACAAATGATGCTATTAGGCTAAGACTCTTCCCCTTCTTCTTTAGAACCAAAGATAAACAGTGTTTGATGACTCTGCCAAGAGGGAGCATCACCACTTGGGATGAACTAACCGAAAAATTTCGGACGAAGTATTTTCCGCCAGCTAAAACTGCAAAACTTAGGAATGATATTTCTGCCTTTTGTCAAATGATTCTGAATCTCTTTATGAAACTTGGGAAAGATTTAAAGAACTCTTAAGATATTTCCCCCATCACACGCTGCCTGTATTGTTACAAGTGCAGACATTTTAAAACGGGATAAATCCCAAGGAACAAAATAAGTTGTGTATAATCCACAAAAATTTAGAAATCGAGCATTCTGAAAAACTAAAATCAAAGTATTTTCGACGACACAAAGAATCTATGTATAAATAAAGGAGTGTGTTACCTCAATAAAGAATGTCCCTAGATTCTCTAACACCTTAACCCAATCGATGTAATTCACGATTACTGAATATATTCTCGATTAAGGTTTTGATTAATGAACTTAGATATATCGCATGGGAGAGCCAATGTCAATTGAGAATTAAGTACAAGTTAGAAGGATAATTGGAAGTTTTGCGTAGCTAGGGATCTTAGGAAAGTGAATATGACTGTCATATACTAAATGGGTAGAATTGGGAGAAGTAAAAATTATGATTGATCACTTCTACACGCGCCTACTGGACATACTCAGGTCATTATGTTGGAAACTTACAGATTGGGACATGGTAATGTCATGGTAATAGGAAAGAGTGATGGCAAGACTTAACTGCTATGTGATTAAAGCCCATAAAGTGAGAATTAAAAATGTTTGAGTAATTACGTCTATAACACTGGGGGTATAACTATCCCAGGAAACTAAAATCAAATTAAAAATCATACTAAATTGGGAGATTTATATTATAGGTATGATTCTTTGGATGTGACTCTGATGATCACAAGAATCAAAACAAAAGGGTTCAATGACATAATAATCGCCTTCAGAAAGATTCTGGATTTGAGAACAAACTCATAATTAGGAATATGTTGTTATCCATATAATCAATTATTATAATAATTCAGAGGATTTGAAATGCCCACTTTGCGGGTTACAAACGCACTATCAGGTTTAGAAAATTTAGAAAATTTGATCATTATTAGATAATGCAATCCTATCCTACGCACAAAGAAATGAATAAATTCATCCTTACATATATTGGATAGTGCGAATTATATTATTTTGGTGTTTGTAAGTGATGATAACTAATTAACTTAGAGTAATGATATTCTCTACCATGACATAATTTTTGGAGGTTTGATTGAAGGTTACTCATACATATTCCACATACGGTTGAGCTAATATCATGAATATAATGACTTTTGGATGAGTATTCACCCACGCTTGCCTAATAAAGACAACTATATGGGCATGTATAAGAAAGTTAGTACGAGCATACCTGTGTTGAAACTTTGAGCACATAAAAGATTAATTTGTTAAGGCATGACAATGAAAATGTAACGAATTAGTAAATGGGAAAGTGGTGGATGATTAGTTGAACCATACGCATAGGTATGACCCCTCGATTATGATAACATCAAGAATCGGGACATGTACGTTGATAACATCATGATCACCTAAGGAAAATTCATGGCTGAAAAGATCAATTTTAATTTTCAAAGGTGTATACGGTGAAATTACAGGAGGAGTAATGAGTGTTAATAAGATTCTATTTATGATGAAATCGATTTGTGTCAGACCTCACCATTTTTGAAAAGATACGCTTATAAATTTATGAATTAGACTATATGTGAAAAGCGGTTAGGAGTCATCTGTATCAACATCAATATCAATAATGATTATTTGATGTAGGCTAGAAAGGTTAACACTCTATGAATTATGTATTACTATTTATGTTGAGATGTGATAAGTCTTGAATTTGGGAGAAACAAAATGATTATCTTTTCATCACATCATGATCTCGAAGTTAGTTAGCTACTATACATTATAGTGTTGGTCTAATATGAAAGATATTTTTGGGGTGATTGTAAGTTCACGTTGGGTGATAAGAAAAAATCTAGGTGGACAAGAATAGAAAATATTTCTACTTATGAGATTGTTGATTTTCACGTATTTTTGTGATCATTGGTCATAAGGGACTCCAAATCCAATGTGCGATTAAGGTTTATTTTAAGGATAATATGTCGGGAGAGTTGGAAATATGTCTACATAGTTTTGATTGTGAGTATCCCAAAATATAACCAAAATACACTTGGAATAGACTATTGTATCTAGTAGAGTTTTCTTATAACAACAACCACGAGGCCTATAGGGTACGAAGTGTCAGACACTACTATCTTGGATTCAGGATGAGGACCCCAGGGCACTTGGATCAGAATATATTGACGATACGAATGCTCAGAGATGACTGATAAGGGATCAAATGCTAGAGTCTCAGAGTCGACAGGCCAAGTATTAGGACGTGGGGCATCAAAAGGTAGAGTTATAGGCGGGAGATTGGGTATTCTTGAACATATATTCGATGCACGATGTCTTATGGGTAAAGAGGCACAAGAATCTCAGCCCTCAATTTATGGGACCATGCTTGATCCTTAAGCGTATCGGTCCTTTGACATACCTACTATAGCTGCCGCCAGAGTTAAGGACTCTAAACGATGTTTTCTACATATCCTTGCTTCAGAAAGCTCTCCAATGGCCAGAGCAGCATATTACCACTACAGCAAGCCCGATACTACCTGATAGATCAGTACGTTTAGAGCCGATCCGGATCGATGATACGGCAATTTGAGTGCTGCGGAAGAAGAAGGTTCCCTTGCTATAGGAAATGTGGTCCAACCATGGACGGGAGGAGCACACTAGGGAGCTGATGGAAATGATGCGTGAAAGGTATCCGGTGCTTTTCGCCTTAGGTATACTTTAATTATGTTTAAGCTTAATAAAATTCTTGTGCGTAGAAACCCCGTAGACCTGAACATAAATTTCGAGGACAAATTTGTTTTTGTTTATTGGGATTTATAAAATCTTATTTCCTACTAGACCCCGAAACTTAGATTTGGTTAGGACAAGTTGTGGGTTTATGGGGTTAGGATAGGTTTTACCCACAGAGTTAGGGTGTATTCACATAGGGACCATTATAGGGCCCAAGTCAACTCAAGTCAAACTAGTCCAATATGGAATCATAGGCACATATTGGACCCACCACTATGCCCCTAACCCTAAAAGCAATCTAAGTTAACCAAAACCATACCATTGGGTCAGCTATTAATCCAAGTTGACCCAAGTCAACCCTAAACCCTAAATTGGTCAAATCCACACATTTGGGCCCAATTAGCCCAAGTGGGGCACCACCATGGCCCAACCCATATTGGGTGGTGTCATAGGGTCCATAACCATCAAGTGGCGCTAGCCCACTCATCAAGTAAACAAATTTAACCCTAAAAGTCTTTTTGGTCAACATAAGGACTAAAGGAGATAAATAATGTCCAAGCCCATTCCTAATTGGCTAAGACCATGAACATTGGCCCATTATCATCCAAAGGGTATAATTACAGCCCCCTCCCTACTTGTTTTGGAGGGTAGTGACATGCATGGGGGCATTTTGATCATTTTCCCCAAAATCAAGAGATAGAAAGAGAGGAAATAAGGGATGGAGGCAATGTGGCCCTCCTCCTCTCTTCCCAAGCCTAAATCTGAACCCACTGATAAATTCTCATCCTTTCAAACTCAATTTCATTCCACTTGGAGCTCAAGGTGAAGGATCCAAGGCATGGCCAAAATTCCCAACGTAATATCTCCTTATACAACCACATCCAGCCAAAACCAACCATTCCATTAGCTTCAGAGCACTTAGAGGAGTGGAATTCGATATCTAGATTGAAGGTTATGGTGGAGAAACGAGTTCAGGATCAAGCTCTCTAGAGAGGAGAAATTCTATGACCAACCGCCACCGCCGCCGCCGCCACCACCGGGCTACGATTAAGGTTTGTTTCCCCTTCTCTCCCTCTATGCTAGCTTCCTAGATCATTAAGGAGAGATTTCGAGTTCAATTGAGCTTGGATCCATGTGAGGTGTGGGAGAAAACCTCAAGCATTTGAGCTTGCTCGGGTTCGCCAGAAAGGCAGTTTTCGGCCACCATTTTGCCACCAAACGATGGACACAACATCAACGGAGGTGGTGGTGGTTGTATCCTGCCATGGAGGCCAAGGGGTTGCCGGGAAATGAAGTTTGAAGAGGCTCCAGGTCAGGGCATTCTCGGCCCTTTGCTGGAGGATGAAGATGAACGGATGCCCTCCATTATTTCTTTGAGATTTGTGTTGTATTAATATATTAAACTTTAGTATTCTGCCACACATTATTTTGTACCTTGCAGGAAAATTTTAGGCCTCTTAGATGCAGATTCAGAAAACATATTCAACCTATACAATGTAGCCCTAGGTCTTAAGTTTAATTTGAAACCCTAAAGTGGTAATTTGAAGCACTATAGCTCCCTGTAGGGCCATTCTACTAAGACTGGTCCTAGTCTAGGGTAGATTTTTAAATGAGTGCTTAAGACAAACCCTAATTCCACATGTCATGAGATCTTGGCCATGCATGTGATTATGTTATACTTAGGTACTGACAAAAAATCAGAATTTTTGGAAAGAATTTTTCTATAATTTTTTGAGAAATTTCAATTATTAAATTATTTTATGTTTGGGAGATACCCCACTTCAAATGCCCCCAAATTTTTGTAGCATGGTCATTAGGTCATTAGATCACCATGGTAGAATTTTCAGGTCATTTTGACCTCTTCATGTTTGGTAAATGACACATGCATGATGGTGGTATAATTGTAAAAGGTGTGCCCTTACTAGAAATTTTAAAATGGGGAAATATCCCTTTTGGCCCAATGCATGTCCATGAAATTTTTGACAGAGGCTTATAGGGTTTAAATACACCTCTCATAGGAAGTTTGGGATTTTTGGGATCAAAAATCCCATTATTTTGAATTATTGGAAAATATGCTTGTTTAGAATTAAATTGGAAAATAGGGATACTGATTTTATTAAATTCTAAAACTTTGTTACAAGCCCTAATAGGACATTATACATCTCTGGAAAAATATATGAGCTTGTTTGCAAATTTTATCTTGTGTTTTAAGTAGATTTACCATTTTTCCCCTTATGGAAACTTAATTTAAAGTAAGAGAAAATACTGTTGAAATATTATGGAAAAATTTACATTATCTTATTTCTGTGATTCAAACCCAGTATAATTATTTGAGAATTTTTGGATGATTATGTATGCTGAAAACCCTAATAGTGGCATTTTGGTAATAATGTTCATATGGAATTATGTTAGGTCGAATAACTGGTTAGGATCATAAAATTCTGTCTTTAGTATTATTATATCAATATTAATCACCAGTAATTTTCCAGAAATTTTTTGTTGTATATTTTAAGTACATCATCTGAAAAATAGATTAATTATGGATTTAATCATAAATAAAAAATATATGACAATTCAATTATAAAAATTAAGATCCTTAGTAGACAGTCATATTTAACCTAGAGGAACTCTGCGAAAATTAATTAAGCATGATGGACCTTTGGATAAGGTTGTTCACATACAAAGTGACCTAGTTCACTTAATCACATGATTTAATTTAAGACCCTAAATACTTTGAAAAATGGTGAAATCTTAAAGGGTCAACATCACACATAAGATAAACCCATGAAAAATATTTAGGGGACTTTGGCCAAAGGGTTTGGGAGTCATATCACCTGCGTAAATCTAAGGTCGTGGGCTTCGTATAGCAAAAGTAGGGTATAACACAAGGACCCACAAGGGGATATGAAAAGTGGTTTGAAGGAGATTAAAATTGTGAAGTTGAAACCTAGTGTTGGTTTTTAGTAGGTCACTACTTAGTAACGAGTGTTAGAGTGCAAAACCCTAAGGTGAGTAACTAGAACGAAGACCTGAGGAAGACCACTGTTCTCCTAATAATATCAAAAATCGCTAGGTCCACCCTAGAGTAACATCGAGAGAAGGTATAATAATGGGTAAACACTAATAAATGTAAGTATCATTGAGAAATGGATCTTTCGTCTTCAGCCCATCGTAGTTCCTAGTGGCCCAGAGAGCCTTTCACCGTACATGACCTGGGCAGTCCAAGGATTAACCCCACGTTGCTAAGTGTAATAAACATTAGACAAGAGTAGTCTAATAGGCTGAGAGAACACTATGACAATCTCACCCATGAAGGGTTGAGGAATTCAGAACAAAGAGAATGATGTAACAATCTCACCCATGAAGGGTTGGAGGTATTCTGGACGGGTTGGTCCTGCGAGAGGATGGCTGGAGGGGTTTATTTCTGGACGGGTTGGTCGTGCAATCTGGAGGCTCCGGCTGAGATGTCGTGCATGTGCATAGAAACAAAAATAGTGGCGGGTCTTACAGTACTGGTACAATCGTCACACCGATGGCAGTACAGTGACTCCTATGAGGTGTGAGGGTTTGAGGGGCAAGTAGGTTGTTTATACTGCGGTCTGGAGGACAATCCCCAAAAATGTATACACGACCAAGAAATTCTGATTGGTAGACAGTATTAGTATGCAAAGACTCTAGAGTGCACCTAAGACATGTATATAGGCGTATAAAGGGTCTGGGCCTGGTAATGTGTATACCCACCTAGGAAGTGGAAGAGCCCATTCTGCTACGGTCATAGTCATAACGGTGGTAGCAGAGAGTGATGCTAGATCCAAAAAATGGGAACTAAAGGTTTGTGATCACAGAGTTGCGTGAGTGAGTTTACTTGAGCACTATAATGGGCCCTATGTGAATACACCCTAACTCTATGGGTCGACCTAGCCAAACCCCATACACTCACCACATGTCCTAACCTAATTTGTTGTCCTCGGTGGCCTTCCTTGGTCACAGAGTTAGGGGAGAGGGAATTGCAGTGGATCCGGCGAAGGTTGTTGCTATACGGGAGTGGCCTGTGTTGTCTATGGTAGCGGAAGTACGGAGTCTTCTGGGGCTTGCCGGCTATTACACGCGCTTCATAAAGAACTTCTCGCGGATAGCGTTACCCCTCACGTCTTTGATTAGGAAAGATCAAAAGTTTGTGTGGACGCCAGAGTGCGCGCAGGCTTTCGAGTAACTGAAGAGTCGGTTGACCCCAATGCCTATTCTATGTTTGTTGGTTAGGACCGATGGTTTTGAGATAAGTGATGCTTTGGGTAGTGGTTTGGGTTGTGTTCTTCTGCAGCATGGAGAGTGATAGCTTATGGTTCACACCAAATGAAGGTGCATGAGAGGAATTATCTGGTCCATGACTTGGAGTTAGCGGCCGTGATATTTGCTCTGAAGCTATGGAGACATTACCTGTATGGGGTAAAGGTCGATATCTATACCGACCATAAGTGCCTGAAATACTTGTTGGATCAAAAAGATCTAAACATGCGGCAATAGAGATCGATGGAGTTCCTGGGGGACTACACATTTAAGATATATTATGTGTCTAGTAAAGGCAATGCGGTTGTTGATGCGTTAAGTCGCAAGACTCCCGCACATGCAAACTGGTGGTCAATACATGACGAGCATTTGATTCGGGAATTGGAGGCATTAGAGATCTCTTGTGTTGACAAGCAGATGAGTGCTGAAGCCCAATTGAACTATACAGAAGTTTAGTATGACGTGGATGATTGGATTCGGCAGTCTCTTAATTTTGATAGCAACATGAAGCAAATCATGGATGAGGCGTTGGATGGGTTAAATTCCCATATTTGATGTTGTTGATGGACTGTTATGGAATGACAATCGTATGTGCGTCCGAAATGTCGGTAAATTGTAGAAGTAATTGATGTACGTGGCTCATCAAACCAAGTACTCGATTCATCTAGGGAGCATGAAGATGTATCGTGATGTGAAGAAATTGTTCTTGTGGCCAGGACTTAAGAAGGACTTGCCACTTTACGCAGCGAAGTGTCAAACATGCGCCTTGGTGAAGGCGAAATGCCCAAAGCGTGGAGGTTATTGCATCAAATGTTGGGGACCAAGCTGAGTTTCAACATGACCTTTCATCCGCACATGAATGGTAAGACTGAGAGGGTCAACAGGATGATGGAGGACATGCTTCGCATGTGCGTCCTGGAATTCGGAAAGCAGTGGGAAGATCACCTATACTTGGTGGATTTTGCTTATAACAACAGCTACCAAGCAATTATTCAAATGGCGCCCTTAGAGGCCCTTTATGGTAGAAAGTGTCGCACGCTGTTATCATGGTTGGAAACGGGTGAGTCGAAGCTGTACAAATGACAAGAGGTGGAAGACGCCACTTCATTGGTACGAACAATTCGACAATGAAAGCTGATCGCTCAGGACAGGCAGGCTAAATACTATAATGCCAAGCATCGGAATGTTGAGTTCGCTGTTGGCGAATGGGTGGATTTGAATATTAACCGTTCAAGGGTATATCACGGGTACGACACTTGAAGAAGCTAAGCCCGAGGTACCTTACACCATTTGTGGTTCTTGAGTGAATTAGTGAAGCAGCTTATCGACTGAAGCTATCGGTGGAACAGAGTGGTCTACACGATTTATTCCAGATCTTAGTGTTGCGGTAGGCGGTGCAAGAGTCTTCGTAAGTGATTACGGTCGATCAAGTACCGATTGATGTTGGGTTGACGATGAAGGTCAAGACCGTTCGCATTGAGGACTATGAAGTCAAGCGAGTTCGTAACAAAGACATCAGGATGATAAAAGTCCGTTGGGACAATTGCGGTCTGGAGGAGCTCTCATGGGAGCGTGAGCAGACCATGCTTGGGGAGTACCCTGAGTTATTCCACTCAGGTGCCGTTTTGTTTTTTGTATCTTTTACTTTCTATTATTTTGGGATGAAATTCTTTTAAGTGAGAGAGAATTATAACGCCCCGAAACTCAAAAGAGAAACGGGCAGTGTTTGAAGACAAGTTTGGGGCCTGGTGAGGGTCACACGGCCTGTGACACGGGCGTATCCAAGGCCGTGTCGTGACCGGTTTCGATGATTTCTTTGAGTGGCCAACGAAATACAGGCGACGATCCTTAGAGGTTGGGAACATGGCCTGAGAAACGGGCGTGTCTAGGGTCGTGTCCTGCTCGGGTTGGTATCCGGGCTGTGTCAGGTGAGGAACACACCCTAGATCACAGGTGTATTCTGGTTAACACGGGCGTGTTAAATTTGACACAGGCAGGTCGAGAACCCATATCCTTTTCGGGACGGTTTGATCCTGTGTCGATTGGGGAACATGCCCCGCAACACGGGCGTGTTCTAATTGACATTGGTGTGTCTAAGCCCGTGTCCTGATCGGGGTGCGGCTGTTTTAACGTCGATTGGGACACACGGCCCATGACACGGGCATGTCCAAGCTTGACGCGAGCTTGTCCAAGCTTGACACGGGCATGTCCCAAGCCGTATCAAACGCCGTGTCCTATTCTGTAATCCCTGGTTTACGACTAGTGTGAACACGGCCTTGGACACGGGCGTGTTGCAACCCGTGTTTGGCCAAGGAATGTCATATTCAGGGTGAATCATGGCCATTCATTTCTTTCGAATGGGATCTAATGGTCTAGAGTGATCCTTGCCTTTATAAAACCGGGAATAGGGTTTGAAACCCTCATTCCATTTTCAATATTCTCTTTCTAAAGCCTTGAAGAGAGGGGAGAGCAAGGAGGAAGGAGAAGAAGAAATCCGGTCGCCGGAGGAGCATCAAAGCCCCAATTCTCGATCTGAGTCAAGATCCGGGAAGGCGAGGCTATTGCGGTGCTTTCCATCCGACTAGATCTTCCTGGCGCCAAAGAGAACCACAAGGGTAACAATTCTCTTCTTGGACATGTGAAGTCCTCTTCCTTTTTTCATAGGAAACTCCCTCCCGCGAGTTAGTGGTGAGTGTGAGGTATTCTTTTGGGTAGACATGAATAGTCCCCATTGTTTTGCATGTAGAGTCCTGAATTAAAGTACGGACATATGCATGGTGTATGAAGCCTACCAGGACAGGTAGGTCTGGATCGGTGATGCCTGATTATGCATGAATAGCCGCAGAAAACTCCATGCCGATGGTTATTTTTGGGTTTTCTACATTGTAGATTGCAGCAGGGAGTCTTGGGGAATAACCCTAAGGTGCACCCAAAAATCTAGGCGGAAGCAAAGTTCTGCCGTTTTGGTGGCCTTGGAGCCAGCCTCGTACATAGCGAGGTTATGTATCATTGTAAGATCGATTGTTTGGGAATGGGGTAAACATGGCCCGTGTCGAAGGCTAAATGGTCGTGGCGGTGTGAGCAACGGGCTGGTTGAACCTTACCGACTCTATTTACTTTAGTAAAAGAGACCTAAGTACATGGGACTTACCGATAATTTGGAGAACAAGTCTAGGACGCAGCTGAAAGGACAAAATACTCACGAGGTTTGCCATCCTGGGGGTGGTGGTGGAGTCACGGAACGGACCGGGTTCGGACCGGCTTCACCGAGTAAGTGCCTTGAGAGCACGGGATGTGTTGTCGTGCAGGCCTGCACCTGTGGTGTATTGCGTAAATGTTTGTACTTTTACTATAATGTTTGGCTTTGCTACTAAAATGCAGGGAAGGAGCACCGCCACCCCAAGTAAGGGGTGGGGTCATTATAATTTGTTTAGCTTTAGCTGACCGTTGCTTTTGTTGGCCACTGTTACAGTGGGATGTTAATTGCAGGTCTTGCGGACCTTAGTGGCAAATAGCTGGCTGAAGCCCTTATTACTAAGCCTGTCCTCGAAGTCCAATGCGAATGTTTACTTTCTATATTCATGTGTGTCCGGCCAGTATGCCGATGTTTGGAAAACACTGTTTATTTAAGTAAACTCTTGTAAGGCCATAAGGCCAAGTACCTTATGAATTTGTATGTTCATTCCTTATTTGGGTTTTTTAGTGGACATTCATACTGTGGCTTGGGTTCTTATTCTTTGCAACATTTAAAATGCGTCCGCTAGAATGTACTCTGTGTAGGACGAGTGATATTGGAAGGATGGTCTCATTTAGTAACCCACCGGTCTGTCTGTTGTATATGGCGTCGAGCCCCAGACGGACCTACTGCTACATGCAATGTGATAGATAGGGGTGTTATAATATCCTTGCCTCATTAATCCTTATAGTTGAATAAGAAATTCCGCCATCTCCTTTGGTGATACACGATACGGTGAGCGGCAACCGATTTCGTATATGGAACCAAATTAATAGCGACGTCACTCTCTCGCCGGGACGTGACCCAGGGAGATCGTTAGGAAACACATCTGCATAAGCTGACCTAATAGGGACATCACTCAAACTTGGCTTCAGCTGACGACCTCTATTAGCATGAAGAATCACTTTGCGCCCTACCGAACATCCTTGAATTCTTGGAGAGCAAACATTACTACTTTGCCCAATCCTCGCATACAAGCAAACCTAGTCTCTCATTTGGTGTTCTGTCCCAGGGTGACTTCCTTAGAGTTACAGCTTATACCAGTATGATGCTCGAGAGCTAGTCCATACCCATGATCACATCAAACGTAACTATTGTCAGCACAGATGCTTCCAAACCAACGGCATGACTTCATAACCGCATCTTAATACAAACTTCTACCCGTTTTCGACTTTAATTCTTAAGGCAATGTCATTCCAATCTAATGTACGATACCAACATAAGCACAAAGGGAATACATGATCCCCAAACAAAAGACTTCTTGATTAGTCACCACCTATTGTCTGTACATGCAAAATATGGACTGTTTCAAAAATTAGAACTTAGAGTTCACTAGTACAAATAATTTATTTATGTATAATTAAAATTCCATTTCAGTTTGCTATCGTCGATGGGCCACTTCATAGTCCCGGGAAATATGTCACTCTTTGCTACACAAGTGGCAAGTACGTGGAGCTCACCATGCAGCTGCTCCAGCCTTAGCCTTCTTTGCCTTCGAGACACCACCTCGACAATCTCGGGCAATAAGTCCTTTCTTGCCACACATATCATAACGTGTAGCTTGACTCTTCGATGCTATAGCCTTGCGTTTACATTTCATGCGGTGAGCATACTTCCTAAGCCTTGTAGAGCTCGAAACCCTAAACTCTGGCATCTAGTGGACTTTTTCCAAGTCCATCTACAATGACCTCGCTGACACAACCATTGTTTCTAATCCAATTAACTTAAGGCCCATCAATATAAAATGTAGTTTAGGGCGCAAACCATCATAAAATCGGTTGATCTTTGTTTCCTCAGTTTCAAACTCAAAACTGCATGTTATCTTAGCACGACAAATGCATGCAAGTACTCCTCAAATGTATGCATTCCTTGCATCAAACACATATTCAACGGCTGAGTCGATGCTCTTCCCCATACAATCTGCTCAAACATACCAACTGGCATTGAAGCCACCAGAGGAACACGGGGTTGCATTTGCCTTTTAGTTTGGGCATTGATCATTGTGAATACCACATTAGATATCGTATAATTCGTCTCTACTGAAGAAGGAGGTGTTGGCACCTTAGTGGATGCATAATTCTCCACCGAGTGCTGGGGTTCATGTTGTCCCTCACCCCTTCTAGTCGTCTACAATCGTGAAACACACAATTAAGAAACTAAACAATTATTACAAAAGCAATAACAGGAACGCATACGTTCCTCAAACATGTATATTTGCATTCCTAAGTGGACATTCTTGAGTTCATTGTTGTTATGATGTTAACCACATACACGTACTCGCCACCTTACAAAAGAATTCGACCATGAATTCGCAGGAGGAAGACTAAGACAAGCTGATACAAAAATTATAACACCTCCATCCGTCACATGAAATATAACAGAGGGTCTGTCCGGGTCCCCACACCATATTCCACAAATAGTCGATGGAGTTACATGTTAATATCAAAGGCTAAATGAATCCTAACTCAGAGAATTCTAGCAGATGTTTTAAGTGTTAACTCTTTGAACTAAAATAACACAACAATGTCCACTTATAAAAAACATAAGTGTACATATTAAATACACAAAAGCTACTATCGCTACATATAGTAATTATCGCACAGCATCAGTCAACATTAGTCATACTATTACAGCCTTAGGACCATACGATTATTCTTTAGAAGTGTGTTTTACGGACATCGGCACGCAGGCCGGCCACACATGAAAGCAATTAACCTTCGCTTGGCCTTTGAGGGCCAGCATAGCTTCAGGCCTGCAATCCACTATTTCCCACTCGGCTCTCAAGCAACTGAACAGGGACAATCCACCACAAGGGCAGAAAATAAGGCAACGATCAGCTCTCACCTGACCAATTTATAACGACCTTATCCATTCCCGGGGTAGTGGTTATCCTTCCCTGCAGGCATAACATTTATATCAAGATATATCACAAGAAGGTATAACATAAGGACCATTAAATATGTCACAAATGTTTTCCTTGATGGCCAAACGTTCTGTGCACTCATGGCACATTATCGGTGTACCAGATTTCCCAGGTCACGCCACCATTCAGAGGTCCATGACTTAACAGTCAACTTTACGCATTTCTGTTTTTCCAGCATGGGGCCTAAGACTCTCATTGTGCCAGCGACGAAAGACAATTACTTTAGGCAATCTAGCCTTGACAGACATAACGCGAGTATGTTTCAGCATTCTTCCCGTTACTCAAATCACCATGTCATTGACGAAAGATAAAGCAATCAAGCACCATGACATGATACAGGTAAGCCTCCCCTTCCCATAAACAACGCATAACTAAAGTTATACACAATGACTCTCATGGCCACTAAAGTTGGGTCCAAGGCTCACAACTTACATATTGGCCCAACAAGGTCTTCACGAGACAGGCTACACAAGTAAAATATTATCTCAGAGCTATCGCTAGTGATAGTCACTATTGCTTGGCATTAACGACAAAATTTCTCTTTCTATACCCAGACTGAGCCACAACTTGAACATTTGTCCAGAAAACACTACAATATCCTACAGTACTAGAAAACTAGTCTTTCACATCAATCAGAGCTCATCGGAGCTATCGCTGGCAATACTTGTTGTCGCCAGGTGATATCCAATAGTTTTGCTAAATGTGGTATTTTCTTGGTAGTTTCCTGGAGAGCATCTCCAGTACTTCCTGATACTCCCACTTCAAAGGCATAGCCTAGTAGACTCAATAAATGACTTGTTTATACCCTGAGTCTTTTCTAGCACGCAAAATAAAACATCACCAATCTAGAACAACCTGTTCGGATTGGCTTCACACAGCATGCCTGTACCGTACTGCGATTTCCAGATATATATGCAAGACTACCCGGGGATTTCACATATACCCCAATTGAATTCCCTTTACTTTTCCACCTCTTGGTGGATGATTCCATGCCTTTACAAAAAGGAGGACTTCACTTGTCTAAGAAGGAAGATCGTTACTCTCGTATTTCATTTCGGAGAAATGGATAAGTCTTCTATCTGGATTGAAAGGAGCACCTCACTTTCCTCTGCATTGATCTTTCCTCGGCTCTTGATTCTGACCACAATATTTCCTTCCCAAAGCTTGCACAACTTCAGCCTTCCTTTTCATTAGCTCTTTCTCTCAAGAGCTTGGATGAAAAGGAGGAGAGAGTGTGAGAATAATATAAATGACTTCTCTTCTCTCCACTCATCTACTTAAGTGGTCTCGGGATTTATCCCAACCATAGGATCATTTCTTCTCGAGCAATCAAGGGCCAAGATTTTAGCTGATAAGTAAAATTTAATGATATCGCCTGACAATAGGCGCTATCGCCTATGCGATATCGTCAGTAGCCTATTTGACCCTAGTCAACAACCTCTCTTCGGCCGCCTTCAACCATCCGACACATATCAGGCCATATGTGGCAGTATGGCCCAGCGATACCCAATATCGTCATGTGATAGCTCACTCGACGATTCGTTTAAAGCGTCGAGTTCATTGAGTCTACTATATGCTTCGTTGAAAGCGTTGAGTGCGTTGAGTGGTATCGCCATGCAATCCGACTTTCACCACGCGATAGTCTCTTACTCAATGATTCTTTGAGTTTACTCAATGCTTGAAAGAGTCGAGTGCTATTGCTATAGCCAGGGATACCCGCTATCGCCCGGAGATAACTATTAAAAGTTATGTTTCCATTTTTGGGGTGTTATACATTAAGAACACTCAACGCACTCAACGCTTGGTTGATCTAAAACAATTTTTCTAAGTTAAACTAGAATGGCGTTGAGACCACTCAACACACTCAATGCCTGGTTGTGTCCAGAATTCTTCTAAGTGAAATTTGCCCTATTAGCAGAGTATCACTCGATTCCTGTTACTGGTGCACCCCGAGCTTGAATTAGCTTTCTTGACTAAAAACGCATGCGATCTAACACAAAATGGGACGTTACACCTCCCCCTCCAGCTTTTAACAATGACTGCGTCTTCACCCGCTCATTTGCTCCTGTCGAACAAAATGAAGCATAAGGTAGATAAAATTTTTCAAAGAAAATAATTTTGTATCTCTATAAATATTTTCCAACAAAAAATTTGTTGTTATTTTGCAACACAAGGTGTTGCTACAAATTTTTTTTTTTCTATTTTAGCAATGAAAATTTTGCAACAAAAACAATTAATGCTATTTTTTCAACAAGCAAATCCCTTGTTATTTTGGTAGGTAAAATAAAAAAATATTTTTCTAGCTAAATTTGATGCTAATTAGAAAGGATTATCAAGCTTTCTTAATTTCCCTTCCTAAATCATGTTTTTCTTATGGTGACTCCTCCTTTGTGTAGATTAGCAGGAGTTCATGAGTTTACTTCAAGTACTTGCATTATATATTAAATTTACCTGCTTTTGATTCTCTTTTGCAATGATAAGCAGGCATTCACAAGTTCATTTCAGCTACTCACGTTATATATTAAATTTACCTGCTTTGGATTTCTCTTTTGTAGAGATTAGTTGAAGTTCGCATATTCACATAAGATGCTTGCGTTATATTTTAAATTTCCCTGCTTTTGACTTCTCCATTGCAAAGATTAGCAGGTGTTCTCGAATTCAAATCAGTTACTCGCATTATATTTTAAATTAACCTTCTTTTGACTTCTCCTTTCCAGAGATTAACAGGTATTCACGAGCTAACTTCTGATACACGCATTATATTTTAAATTTATCTGCTTTTTTATTTCTCTTTTGTAAACATTAATAGGTGTTCACGAGTTCACTTTCGGTACTCAAGATATATTTTAAATTTACCTGCTTTTTATATCTACATTACAGAGATTAGCAGTTGTTCGCGAGTTCACTTTAGGTACTCGCATTATATTTTAAATTTACCCGCTTTTCACTTACCTTTTGGAGAGATAAGATGGTTTTCTTTAGTTCACTTCAGCTACTTGTGTTACATTTTAAAGTTACCTGCATTTGACTTCTCATTTGTAGAGATTAGTAAGTGTTTGCAAATTCACTTCAGGTACTCGAATAATTTTATAAATTTACCTTCTTTTGACATCTTCTTTGCAGAGATTAGCAGGTGTTTGCGAGTTCACTTCAGGTACTAGCATTATAATTCTAATTTACTTGTTTTTGACTTCCCCTTTCCAGAGATTAGTAGGTGTTTGGGTGTTAACTTTTGGTACTCGCGTTAAATTTTAAATTTACCTGCTTTTGATTACTCTTTTTTAGAGATTAGCAGGTGTTCATGATTTCACTTTAGGTACTTGCATAATATTTTAAATTTGCCTACTTTTGACTTCTCTTGTGGAGAGATTAGTAGGTGTTTGAAACTTTACATCAGGTACTAATATTGTATTTTAAATTTACTTGTTTTTGACTGCTCCTTTGCATAGATTAGAAGGAGTTCATGGGTTCACTTCAGGTACTCGCGTTATATTTTAAATTTACCTACTTTTGACTTCTCTTATGCAAAGATTAACAGGTGTTCGCAAGTTCACATCAGGCACTCGCATTAAATTAAATTTACCTTCTTTTGAATTCTCTTTTGTAGAGATTAGTTGGCGCTCACATGTTCACTCAGGTACTAAATGTTATATTATAAATTTACCGGATTTTATTTATCATTTGCAAAGATTAGTAGGTTTTTGCGAGTTCACTTCAGGTACTCACATTATATTTCAAATTTAACTCCTTTTGACTTCTCCTTTCTAGCGAGTAGCATGTACTTGAGTTATATTTAAATTTACCTTTTTTGACCTCTCATATATGAAGATTAGCAGGTGTTTGTGAGTGCACTTCAGGTACTAGCAATATATTTTAAATTTACCTGCTTTTTACTTCTCTTTTATATAAATTAGCAGGTGTTCACGAATAAACTTCCGGTACTCGTGCTATATTTTAAATTTACCTGCTTTTGACTTCTCCTTTTAAGAGATTAGCAGGTTTTCTCGAGTTCACTTCAGATACTCACGTTATATATTTAATTTACCTGCTTTTTACTTCTCTTTTGTTGAGATTAGAAGGTGTTCGCAGTACCCGCATATATTTTAAATTTACCTACTTTTGACTCACTATAAGAAAAACTTGATTAGCAACGGGAAAAATTTCTTGCTAATTTGCAAAATGCGTTGCTAATTTTAATTAGCAAGGAATTTAGGAACAAAAAAATACCTTGCTAATATGGTCCTAGCTAATTTAAAATACAAATTTGTTTCTTGCAAATTTGTAAGGATTTTTTAACAAGATATTATATCATTCCTAAATTAGAAAGGAAAACTACATTCATTGCTAATGTTTTGAATTTTATTAAATTAAAATAATATTTATATACAAACCAAAAAAAATTGTAAAAAATGTTTACTGAGCATCGAATCCTAAACCTCCCATATACAATAAATTGTTTTTAACGAACTCATCGAGCAAACTAATCTTTTCTAAGAATGAGTTAAATTACATATATTTATACACACACACATAAAAAATGTTTATATAATTACAAAGTTTATATAATTTATATAAATTGTTTTAAATGTATATATATATATTATATATAGTTATCTATATGATATTTAAATATATGTATATAAATAATGATTTATATATACATAAAAATTTATATAGATATATATTTAAATATGTATATAAATAATTATTTATATATACAAGCTATATATATTTATTTATTTATAGAAATATATTTTTATATTTTATATAATTTATACCAATATATGATTATTTCATTATATACATTTATATAAATAATTTTTAAATATTTATAAAAAAAATTATAAGAGAGGAAAAAGGAAATTAAAATTTTCTTTTTTAATTAAGGCTTCATTTGGGGAGGCATTTTTATGCCGATGCGGGAGAAGATGTCGTCGCACGGGAGGAAAACAAATGGGCAGCATCTGCTCACGCCGCGCTAGAGGAACGAATTAAAACTCCTAATTTGGATCCTTGCCCCTGTCCAGTCCGAATGGCGGCGACATTTTCACCCCTCGTCTGCTCTTGCCGAACCAAATGAAGCCTAAGAGAAATAAATTTTTTAAAAGAAAATAATTTGGTATCCTTATTAAAATTATGCAACACAAAAATTTGTTGTTATTTTGCAACAAAAGTTTTGTTATAAAAAAATTTGTTGTTATTTTAGCAACGAAAATTTTGCAACAAAAATATTTGTTAGAATTTTTGCAACAAGCAAATCCTTTGCTATTTTGGTTTGTATAAAAAAAAAGTATTTTCATAGCTAAATATGATGCTAATTAGAAAGGACTATCAAGTCTTCCTACTTTCCCTTCCTAAATCATGTTTTTCTTGTTGTGACTTCTCCTTGTATAGATTAGCAGGAGCTTAGGAGTTCACTTCAGGTACTTGCATTATATATTAAATTTACCTATTTTTAACTTCTCCTTTGTGGAGATTAATATGTGTTCGCGATATAACTTCAGGTACTCGCATTATATTTTATATTTACCTTCTTTTGACTTCTCCTTTTGAGAGATTTGCAGGTGTTTGCTAGTTATCTTCTGGTACTCGCGCTATATTTAAATTTACTTGCGTTTCAATTCTCTTTTGTAGACATTAGCAGGTGTTCACTAGTTCACTTCAGGTACTCACATTATATTTTAAATTTACCTGCTTCTGACTTCTCTTTTGCAGAAAATTAGCAGTTGTTCGCGAGTTCACTTCAGGTACTCGAATTATATTCTAAATTTACTTTCTTTTCACATCCCTTTTAGATAGATTAGAAGGTTTTCTCGAGTTCGCTTTAGGTACTCACGTTATAGTTTAAATTTACCTGCATTTGACTTCTCTTTTGTAGAGATTAGCAAGTATTCGCAAATTCACTTCAACTAATCGCGTTATATATTAAATGTACCTATTTTTTTACTTCTCCATTACATAGATTAACCGGTGTTTGTCAGTACACTTCAAGTACTCGTATTATATTTCAAATTTACTTGCTTTTGGATTCTCCTTTCTAGAGTTAAGCAGATGTTCGCGAATTAACTTCTGGTACTCGCATTATATTTAAAATTCACCTATTTTGACTTCTCTTTTGCAAAGATTAGCAGGTATTCACGAGTTCACTTCAGGTACTCGCGTTATATTTTAAATTTCCCTGCTTTTGACTTCTCTTGTGGAGAGATTAGCAAGTGTTTGCAACTTTACTTCAGGTACTCGCATTATATTTTAAATTTACCTAATTTTGACTTCTACTTTTCATAGATTAGCAAGAATTCATGAGTTCACTTCTGCCACTCGCGTTATATTTTAAATTAACCTGCTTTTGACCTCTCGTTACAGATATTAGTAGGTGTTCGCAAGTTCACTTAAGGTACTCACATTATATTTTAAATTTATCTTCTTTTGAATTCTCTTCTGTAGAGATTAGTTTGTGTTCAAATGTTCACTTCTGGTACTCACGTCATATTTTAAAATTACCGGCTTTTGACTTCGCATTTGAAGAGATTAGCACGTGTTTGCGAGTTAACTTCTTCTACTAGTATTGTATTTAAATTTAATTGCTTTTGACTTCCCCTTTCTAGAGAATATCATGTACTCACATTATATTTTAAATTTACCTCCTTTTGACCTCTCTTCTGTAGAGATTAGCAGTTGTTCGCGAGTGCACTTCAGTTACTACTGTTATATTTTAAATTTATCTGCTTTTGACTTCTCTTTTATAGATATTAGCAGGTGTTCGCGAGTTAACTTCAGGTACTCGTGTTATATTTTAAATTTACCTGCTTTTGACTTCTAATTTACAAAGAATAGCCAATTTTTTTCAGTTCAGTTCAAGTACTCGTGTTATATTTTAAATTTACCTGCTTTTGACTTCACTTTTGCAGAGATTAGCAGGTTTTCACGAATTCACTTCAATTACTCGCGTTATATCTTAATTTTACCTAATTTTGACTTCTTCTTTGCATAAATTAGTAGGAGTTCATGAGTTCACTTCAGGTACTTGCGTTATATATTAAATTTACCTACTTTTGACTTCTCTTTTGTAGAGATTACCAGTTGATCGCGAGTTCACATTAGGTACTCGTATTATATTTTAAATTTACCTTCTTTGGACTTCTCTTTTGTAGAATTAGCTGGTGTACACATGTTCACATTAGGTGCTCATGTTATATTTTAAATTTACCTATTTTTGACTTCTCCTCTGCAAAGATTAGTAGGTATTCGTGGGTTCACTTCAGGTACTCACATTATATTTTAAATTGACCATTTTTTACTTCTCCTTTCCCGAGATTAGTAGATGTTCGCGAGTTAACTTCTGGTACACGTGTTATATTTTAAATTTACATGCTTTTTACTTCTCTTTTGTATCCATTAGCAGGAGTTTGCGAATTCACATAAGGTACTCACATTATATTTTAAATTTACCTATTTTTATATCTCCTACAAAAAGATCAACTGGTATTCACGAGTTCACTTAAGTTACTCGCGGTATATTTAAAATTAACCTTCTTTTCACATCCCTTTTGGAGAGATTAGAAGGTTCTCTCGAGTTCACTTCAATTACTCGCGTTATATTTTAGGTTTACCTATATTTGACTTATCTTTTATAGATGTTAGTAGGTGTTCGCAAATTCACTTCCAGTACTCACGTTATATTTAAAAAATTTCGGGTTTTTACTTCTCCTTTGTAGAGATTAGCCAGTGTTTACAAGTTCAGTTCAGGTACTCACATTATATTTCAAATTTACTTTCTTTTGTCTTCTCCTTTCAAAGATTACTAGGTGTTCGCGAGTTAAATTTTTGAACACGCATCATATTATAAATTTACCTTCTTTTGTTTTCTCTTTTGTAGAGATTAGCAGGTGTTCGCGAGTTCACTCTAGGTACTCCTGATTTAATTTAAATTTACTTTTTTTGGACATCTCTATTATAGAGATTAGTTGGTGTTCGCAAGTTCACTTCAGGAACTTGTGTTATATTTTAAATTTATCGACTTTTGACTTCTCCTTTGCAGAGATTAGCATGTGTTCGCGAGTTCACTTTAGGTGCTCGTGTTATATTTTAAATTTACCTTCTTTCTACTTCTACTTTCCATAGATTAGTAGGTGTTTGAGAGTTAACTTCTAGTACTCGCATTATATTTTAAATCTAGCTGCTTTTTACTCCTCTTTTATAGACATTAGCAGGAGTTCGCGAGTTCACTTCAGGTACTCACAATATATTTAAAATTTACATGATTTTGATATCTCCTTTGCATAGATTAGTGGGTGTTCACGAGTTTACTTCAGGTACTCGAGTTATATTTTAATTTTAACAACTTTTCACTTCCCTTTTGATGGCGACAACATTCCTCAACATGATGATCATACCGGCATGCTTACGGATGAATTTGCCCCTCCAACCAAAGACGCGCGTCGCCGTGACAAAAATTTTGATAAGCGCCATCGCCGTTACAATCTCCACCCACGGCATTTAAATGATTAATTAATACATATAATGTAACACCTCTACCCGTCAAGAAGAATATAATAGAGGGTTCGGCCGGGGCCCCACAACATATTCCACAAACAGGCGGAGATGCTATGAAATAATATCATAACCACGCATCCTAACACAGAGCATTCTAGGAGAAGTTTCACGGTTGAATAATTGAACTCAAGATAAAGAACATTGTACACTAAAACTTAGGAATATATACAGAACTTACAAGAGTCTGGCCTTAAGGCCTTACAACAGTTTCTCTTAACAAGAGTGTGGATTACAGACATCGGCACGCAGGCCGGCCACACATGAACAAAAGAAACAAAACAATGCCTTCGAGGGCAGCAGCGCAGCTTTGGTCTTCAGCCCTGCTAAGTCCCACTTGGACAAGCACCTCTAGTACCTGTAAGAACCAATCCACCAAGCGGTGGCAAACAGGGCAACGGTCAGCATTCAGCTGACCAATTATAATGACCCTGCCCCTGGCACGGGGCAGCGGAATTCCATCCCTGCATAACAATCTTCTAATATGATATGTATAGCAATTCAAGCAAGACGTGCACGACCGCACAGTCACACATCACAAACGCCGGCACGACGGCCCGACGCTCCGTGCACTCAGGGCACATTATCGGTGTTCCGTAGTTCCACGGCCACACCACCGTTCAGAGGTCCCAGACATAACGGTCCAATATGAGCATTCTAGTCTGATCGGCACACCGGCCGTCGACTCTCGCTATGTGATCCTAACAGGTTCTTAAGCACCCAAGGTTAGACAACCATAACGCGGGTACAGATCCACCTTGCCCGTTGCTCAAATCGTCAGACTCAAGCCTGGACTGATGCGGGTACAGCTTCACCTTGCCCGTTCCACCACCAATGCATTTGCCTAGTTGCAGCCCCACGGCTCAACCTCACACAAAGTAGCAACTCACGGCCACAAGAGAGTCCAACTCTCATAATTTCCTAGACTTCCTCCAGTACTTTATCCATCATTCCTACAAGAAAGAATCACGGAGTCTTCTCCGATATGCATACAAGCATCACCAATCCAGACCATGTCCAGATGGGCTTCACACAGCATGCCAAGATCCGTACTCCAATTCCGGACTCTAACAAGGGGGACTTCACATATCTACCCCAAGGGACGCCACAACCCACCGCACACTCGCGGGGAAGGGTTTTCCCTATGCAATGCAGGAATTAAGGACTTCACATGTCCAAGCAGGAAATCGTTACCCTAGGAACTCGCTTCGGAGCCATGGAGAGAAATTGAGACGGATGAAAGCCTTCGCAGCAGCGTTGCCTTCACAAATCCGAACTCGACTCGCGATTTGGACCACCGTAGCACCACAGCCAGCCGGATTTCACTTCTTCTTCCCCACCTTGCTCTCACCTCTCTCTTAGATGTAGAAAGAGAAGATGAAACTCAAAATGAGCCCTTTCCTCCTTCTTTCTCGGCATTATCAGCCCAGGAATCAGCCCCAGCTACAGGATCTCCTTTAAGGAAAATGAACGACAAAGATCTGCCCAAAATATTATACTTTTTGGCCGACACGGCCTGTGACACGCCCGTGTAACAGGCCGTGTACCCTTAAGTGGCACACGCAGCGCTCGCACTGACTGAAAACTACCAGAACACGGGCATCGACACGCCCGTGTCGAATCTGACACGCCCGTGTCGGTCATGTGACACGCCCGTGTCACACCTGTTACACGGTACTCAACGAGCGCTAAATCCAGTCAGAGCAGTACACGGGTAGGCACACGCCCTCTGACACGCCCGTGTCAAAACTGACACGGCCGTGTTCAAGGCTTGGTTCCGGGCCGTGTACATTTCTGACTCGATACGGCATTTTATTGAGTGACACGCCCTGGGATACGCCCGTGTCGAAGGCCGTGTCCCGGGCTCGACTATCGTCGACCTCCGATCGTCAACTATCCTGAACACGCCCTGGGACACGCCCGTGTCCCAGGCCGTGTACCCCCGATACGCCCTGGGACACGCCCGTGTCCCAGGCCGTGTTAATCAACCTGCACCTCAAATCCAATTTTGAGCTTTTTGGGGTGTTAAAATCCTCACCTCCTTAATAAAATTTCGTCCCGAAATTGGAAGATAGTAGGGAGAAAATAACAAAACATTTATATGTTTTTATTACATATATAACGCGCACACGAGTTACGAAAATAACTCGGGAAACTCGGCTTGCAGGGTCTGCTCGCGCTCCTATGTTAGCTCTTCTCGGCCACAATTGTCCCATCGGACTTTGACCATCCCGATCACTTTGTTCCGCAATTGTTTCTCAGCTCGATCCTCGATCCGTATAGGCTTCACCTTTGTCGTTAGCCCATACTCAACCGGCACTCGATCATTATCAATTACTTGAGTTGGATCCTTGACTGCTTTGCGTAGCACCGAGATGTGAAACACATCATGAAATCCACTCAATTCCGATGAAAGAGCTAGCCGTTAAGCAGCTTCCCCAACACGCTCCACCACTTCAAACGGACCAAGGTATCGCGGACTAAGCTTTTTCAATCGCCGAATTCGAGATACGCCTTTGAAGGGCTTAATCTTTAAATAGACCTAGTCACCTACCGCGAACTCCACGTTCCAGTGCTTAGCATTGTAATACTTGGCTTCCCGATCCTGGGCTATTAGGAGCCTCTCTCGAATAGAGCGTATTGTTGAGGTAGCATCCTCGACTTCCTTTTTGCCTAAAAGTTTAGTTTCGCCAGTTTCTGCCCAAGCTAGCAGTGTACGACACTTCCGACCATACAGCGCTTCAAATGGGGCCATGCCTATACTTGCTTGATGGCTATTATTATAGGCAAACTCTACCATAACAAGATGCTCTTCCCAATTCTTACTGAAGTCCAGGGAGGACATACGGAGCATGTCCTCCATCGTTCTGTTGGTTCGTTCAGTTTGGCCATCCGTTTGCGGGTGAAAGGCCGTACTGAATGCTAACTTCATGCCCAACATCTGATGAACTAATCTCCAATCCTTCGAGGTAAAGCGCCCATCTCGGTCACTTACGATGCTCCGGGGAACACCGTGCAATCGAACAATCTGCTCCACATAGAGCTTTGCCAACGTTTCCACTGAATCGTCCCGCTTGTTCGGTATAAAGTGAGCCACCTTTGTCAACCGTTCTACAATCACCCAGATTGAGTCATGGCCACGCTGAGATCTCGACAATCCGTGCACGAAATCCATAGAAATATCCTCAAACTTCCATTGCGGAATCGGCAACGACTTCAGGAAACAACTCGGCCGTTGACATTCTGCCTTTACCAAAGCACAAGTGCGACATTTAGCCACATACGCGGCTATGTCCTTCTTTAAACCAGGCCACCAGAACAGTTTCTTCATGTCCTTGTACATTTTTGTGCTCCCAGGGTGAATTGAGTACTTTGTAAAATGTGCTTCATATAACAATCCTTCTCGCAATTTACCCGCACTAGGAACGCACAATCGGCCATTTTTCTGTAATAAACCGTCATCCCAGGAGAATTGATCACCAGACCCCTCCTTTGCATAGCGTTGGAGATTTTCATCCAACTCCGTTGCCTGCCGAACCTTGTCAGCAAGGTCATATTGAACCTCCAACCAGTTCACGCATGCAATCGTCGAAGAATCTCTTTCCACACAAGATATCTCCAAAGCTTCCAACTCCTGGATTAACTGCTCATCATGTATCCGCAACCAATTTGCCCGCACCGGAGTCCAACGACTCAAGGCATCAGCGACCACATTTCCCTTTCCGGGAACATAGTGAATGTCGAAGGTATAATCCCCAAGGAATTCCATCCACCTCCTTTGTCGCATATTCAATTCTTTTTGATCAAGCAGATACTTTAAGCTTTTATGATCTGTATAAATATCCACCTTCACGCCATAAAAATAATGCCGCCACAACTTTAGCGAAAAGATCACCGCCGCCAACTCCAAGTCATGGACGGGGTAATTACGCTCATGCACTTTCAATTGACGTGAACCATAAGCGATCACCTTGCCAAACTACAGGAGAACGCATCCTAAGCCGCTTCCTGACGCATCGCTGTATATCTCAAATCCATCTGCACCACATGGCGACGTCAAAACGGGCGCCGTGGTCAAACAATTCTTCAA
This sequence comes from Platanthera zijinensis, assembly GCA_039513925.1. Lineage (NCBI taxonomy): Eukaryota > Viridiplantae > Streptophyta > Magnoliopsida > Asparagales > Orchidaceae > Platanthera > Platanthera zijinensis. Next base: position 132,460,901 of record CM077086.1, on the reverse strand, counting down.
CTCATCAAAAGCTCGTGCGCACTCCGGCGTCCAAACGAACTTCTGATCCTTTCTCGTCAACATAGTCAGAGGCAAAGCAATCCGGGAGAAGTTATCCACGAACCGTCTATAGTAGCCCGCCAGTCCAAGGAAAATCGTGACCTCAGCCACCGAAGACAACACTGGCCAATCATGAATGGCACTTATCTTTGCCGGATCCACCGCTATGCCATCACCACTTACCACATGGCCTAGAAAAGCCACCGACGAGAGCCAGAACTCACACTTAGAGAACTTGGCATACAGCTTATTCCTTCGCAAGGTATGCAATACTAATCGCAAGTGGTTTGCATGATCTTCCTCCGATTGTGAATATACAAGGATATCATCAATAAACACAATCACAAACAGATCCAGGTATTCGCGGAACGTTCGATGCATGAGATCCATGAATACCGAAGGCGCATTACATAAGCCGAATGGCATCACTGTGAACTCATAATGACCATAGCGTGTGCCAAACGCTGTCTTGGGAATGTCACCTTCCCTAATCCGCAACTGGTAATACCCGGACTTCAAATCCAATTTCGAATAGATGGTTGAGCCTGCTAGCTGATCGAACAAGTCATCGATCCGTGGAATTGGATACTTGTTTTCCTCCGTCAGCTTGTTCAGTTCACGATAATCAATACATAGTCGCAAACCACCGTCTTTCTTTTTCACAAAAAGAACAGGCGCGCTCCAAGGTGACATACTTGGGCGTATGTGTCCCTGCTCCAACAACTCTTGCAACTGAACTTTCAGTTCGGCCATTTCTTTTGGCGCTACCCGATACGGCGAACGGGCCACAGGTTTCGCACCCGGCACCAGCTCGATAGCGAAGTCGATTTCCCTTTGAGGAGGTAACCTCGGAAGATCCTTTGGAAACACATCAGCATATTTCGACACAATCGGCACTTCACTCACACTGTCCTTCGGCACCACCGCCTCTATGAGTGTGAAGAACAACTCAGCACCCTTCCGAACTGCCTTAGCAACATGGAGAGCGGATAACAACATCCCACTCATCCCTTGCATACCAATGAACTTGGTCTCTTGTTCGGTATTTTGCCCAAGTGTGACCTCTTTTGAAGTGCAATCTATACAGGCACGCTGCTCTGAAAGCCAGTCCATACCAAAGATTATATCAAACTCTTTGATCGGCAATACTAATATTTCCACCTTGAACTCCCAACTTCCTATCTTGACCTCAAGACCGCAAGATCGATCCGCGCACATCAAACATCCGTTAGGCAACAACACCTTTACACTGTCTGTCGTGGTCCGGATAGGCACCCCGACACGAAAGACAAAGTCCTCAGACAGAAACGAATGTGAAGCACCTGTGTCGAACAGTGCTCGCGCCGGATACTCTCGTATAAGGACAAACCCTATAACATTACAATTTAAAACAAGCACAGCACATCAAAAACAAGAACATTAAAACCTACGCCCACCTGTGACGACATCCGCCTGCTTAATGGCCTCCTATTGTCCAAGGTTGAAGACCCTGGGCTGCGCGTGCGAGGCAGAAGACTCCACCACAGCCTTCCCCTTCTCCGCATAAGACGCTCCCGTCTTCTTATCACCCTTTGGAGGACCAAATCGACATTCACGTGCGAAGTGTCCAACCTTCCCACACGTAAAATAAGCACGAGATCCATACCCAGATGTATCTGTCACAGTCGCAGAAGGAGCTTGTCCAGAAGATTTAGACTTCTTATTCCATCTCTTTCGGTAGCCAAACTTGTCCGGACGCGGTGGCTTAAACTCTGGCTTCGCAACCGCCAAGTTTCCCTTTGCTTGCCCCCGTTTCATGTCCGTCTCCAAAGAACGAGCCGTACAGACTAAGGCTTGGAATCCCTGACTCACAGAACTCGAGAGCAAATACCGCAGCTCATCTCGCAGTCCCGCATAAAACCGACTAGTCTTACGCTCTTCTTCGGCGAAGATCGTGCCCGCATATCTTCCCAACCGGGTGAACTCATGCAGGTAGTCATCCACACTTCAATCTCCCTGTGATAACCGTTGAAATTCCATTTCCATTGATATCCTTTGCTGCATCGGCAGATGTTGTGCTAAGAACAGTCGAGAAAATTCTTCCATTGTAATCTCTGCCAATTGCCTGCCGGCCAAGTGATGCATTTCAATCTCATCCCACAACAATCGCGCCTCTCCTTCCAGTAGGAAAGTGGCTAACATGACTTTCTGTTCCTCCTCAACGTTGATAGCTCTCATAATCCTCTTGATTCTTGTAAGACAATCCTCTGTTTGGGCCGGTGTACCCGCCCCATGAAACTGCGGAGGGTTAAAGCTCAAGAATTGCTTCCATTGTTGATCTGCTACCTGCGGATCAACTTCGGCTTCTACCGGTTCTTGCCGTACCCCAGCTTGCGTTGGCACCACTGCAGGATGTGCCTGCCCAGCCTGCTGAGCATTCATCACAACAAGTACCGTTTCCGTGATGAGACGGACTGTTTCAGCGGATGGAGGAGTTGTGGGCACCTCGGCTGGTGCCGCACTCTCAACAGAACGTTGTGGTTCGGATTGACCCGCAACACTTCTGGTCACCTATATGTGTAAAATACACAGGTTAACGACCAATAAAAACGGCAACCATACAAAAAGAATACACAAGTTCAACAAACAAGTGTATTTGCATTCCTAAGTGGACAATCTTGAGTTCAAATTAAGTGTTATAACGACGGCGCAGCGGAAGCGTGGTGGGCCCATAACCCACAGGTTGGATGATCGAAACCTCCCTCTGATACCAAATTGTAACACCTCTACCCGTCAAGAAGAATATAATAGAGGGTCCGGCCGGGGCCCCACACCATATTCCACAAACAGGTGGAGATGCTACGAAATAATATCATAACCACGCATCCTAACACAGAGCATTCTAGCGGAAGTTTCACGGTTGAATAATTGAACTCAAGATAAAGAACATTGTCCACTAAAACTTAGGAATATATACATACGTTACAAGAGTCTGGCCTTAAGGCCTTACAACAGTTTCTGTTAACAAGAGTGTGGATTACAGACATCGGCACGCAGGCCGGCCACACATGAACAAAAGAAACAAAACAATGCCTTCGAGGGCAGCAGCGCAGCTTTGGGCTTCAGCCCGCTAAGTCCCGCTCGGACCAGCACCTCCAGTACCTGTAAGAACCAATCCACCAAGCGGTGGCAAACAGGGCAACGGTCAGCATTCAGCTGACCAATTATAACGACCCTGCCCCTGGCACGGGGCAGCGGAATTCCATCCCTGCATAACAATCTTCCAATATGATATGTATAGCAATTCAAGCAAGACGTGCACGACCGCACAGTCACACATCACAAATGTCGGCACGACGGCCCGACGCTCCGTGCACTCAGGTCATATTATCGGTGTTCCGTAGTTCCACGGCCACACCACCGTTCAGAGGTCCCACACATAACATTCCAATATGAGCATTCTAGTCTGATCGGCACACCGGCCGTCGACTCTCGCTATGTGATCCTAACAGGGTCTTAAGCACCCAAGGTTAGACAACCATAACGCGGGTACAGATCCACCTTGCCCATTGCTCAAATCGTTAGACTCAAGCCTGGACTGACGCGGGTACAGCTTCACCTTGCCCATTCCACCACCAAGGCATTTGCCTAGTTGCAGCCCCACGGCTCAACCTCACACAAAGTAGCAACTCACGGCCACAAGAGAGTCCAACTCTCATAATTTCCTGGACTTCCTCCAGTACTTTATCCATCATGCCTACAAGCAAGAATCACGGAGTCTTCTTCGATATGCAAACAAGCATCACCAATCCAGACCATGTCCAGGGGGACTTCACATATCTACCCCAAGGGACGCCACAACCCACCGCACACTCGCGGGGAAGGGTTTTCCCTATGCAATGCAGGAATTAAGGACTTCACATGTCCAAGCAGGAAATCGTTACCCTAGGAACTCGCTTCGGAGCCATGGAGAGAAATTGAGACGAATGAAAGCCTTTGCAGCAGCGTTGCCTTCGCAAATCCGAACTCGGCTCGCGATTTGGACCACCGTATCACCACTGGCAGCCGGATTTCACTTCTTCTTCCCCACCTTGCTCTCACCTCTCTCTTAGATATAGAAAGAGAAGATGAAACTCAAAATGAGCCCTTTCCTCCTTCTTTCCCGGCCTTATCAGCCCAGGAATTAGCCCCAGCCACAGGATCTCCTTTAAGGAAAATGAACGGCCAAGATCTGCCCAAAATATTATACTTTTTGGCCGACACGGCCTGTGACATGCCCGTGTCACAGGCCGTGTACCCTTAAGCGGCACACGCGGCGCTCGCACCGACTGAAATCTACCAGAACACGGGCATCGACACGCCCATGTCGAATCTGGCACGCCCGTGTCAGTCATGTGACACGCCCGTATCACACCTGTTACAATGTATTCAACGAGCGCTAAAACCAGTTAGAGCAGTACACGGGTAGGCACACGCCCTCTGACACGCCCGTATCAAAACTGACACGGCCGTGTTCAAGGCTTGGTTCCGGGCCGTGTACATTTCTGACTCGATACAGCATTTTATTGAGTGACACGCCCTGGGACACGCCCGTTTCGAAGGCCGTGTCCCGGGCTCGACTATCGTCGACCTCCGATCGTCGACTATCCTGAACACGCCCTGGGACACGCCCGTGTCCCAGGCCGTGTACCCCCGACACGCCCTGGGACACGCCCGTGTCCCAGGCCGTGTTAATCAACCTGCACCTCAAATCCTATTTTGAGCTTTTTGGGGTGTTACATATAATTATGTTATTATAAGTATTAATTAATTATTATGTTATTTCCTTATTTATTAATTATTAGTGTATTTGGACTTTTCTTATTTTCATAATTTTGGGCTGCATGTAGCCAAATTTTTGACTCTTATTATTTTTCATAATGGTGGGGTGCATGTACACAAAGATGTATGGAAAGCCTATATATAGGCCATGGTTGTAGTATTGGAATAGTTTTTGAAAGAAAGATATTTGAGATCTCTTATTTTAAGTAATTCCCCCCCCCCCCTCCTAATTCATCTCTTCAAGCCTCCTCTCATCTTAGGGTTCGGCCAAGCAAGAACCCTCCCTCTTCTCTCTCTCCCTCTTGGCCGTCGACCAACCTCCCCTTCTCCTTTCCCAATACTTCGGCTACCCACCTCCCCTTCTAACACCATCAAGTTCAGCCGACCCCCCCTCACAAACAAGGACATCCCCTTCCTAATTTCGCCAATCTACAAACTCCACAACCTTTCCTCTCTCTACCTTATAGCCGGCCATTTACAAGAAGGTTGAGATCAAGGATCTTGGTTCCGGCGTGACGCGAAGAAGACGAAAAGTTTCTCTCCAACCGGAATTCTTCCGGTGGAACCGTTGAAGGGCGATCAACTTTTGGCATAGATCAATGTCTAGATCTATCTCCGAGCGGGGTAAAGAAACCTTCAACTTTTCTTGAGATTATTTCCCTCTAGATAATTTTTGTGGTGGAAAAAATCGTTGGCGTGCAATCTTGAAAGCTTTGAATTAATCGTGGTTTTCTCGAACAAATTTTGCGACTATCTTGATTTATTTAAATTTGAGAAGGCTTGGCGGGCCTCGTTTCTTTTTGTTGGGAGAGATCTACCTTTTCTTGCGAATCATATTTTCTTTTGGGAAGAAATCTTTTGGTACAACTCCGCTCGTTCGGACGCAATATTAATCCTTTTAGCTTGATCGAATCTCGGCGTATAGCCGTTGTTCGGTCTCTAACGGATTTGCTACCCGTACGTTAGTATTGGAACGAAAAATTGCAAATGTGTGGTTGGAATAATTTTCTGTGCGAGTCGTGAATTTAGTGGAACACCTAGAGAGACCCGTAACTGCGCTAATATTCATGTCGCGCGTGTAACTCTACATCAATTTGGTACCAGAGGGAGGTTGTGTCGATTTTTTAATTGGCACCATCCTAATAAATTTTAGAACGCCGATACGCACGTGCACAAAATTTCTCAAGAAAAAAATTATATTTTTTTGTGGTCTGCCAATAGCGGCCTAAAATCTTATTTTTCTGTAAAAAAAATCAAAATTTTTTTGTTACTGCTCTCTTATTTATTTTCAGTAAGAAAACAAAAAAAACTATATGTTGTCCTAGTTATTAGGAGAGAACATATCCTACTTTCATAAATTCTGGAGTCAAAATCATTGTTTTGCATGCACACTAGACTAGGCACGGAGTATACCCCATCTACCACCCAAATGGCAGACAAGCGGTATATGGGGCACAGTTCCACAACGATCACTGATCTCTGTCAGGAGTTCAATGACCAGATGACGTAGATGAGGGGGTTGTTTCAACAAGTGAACTTAAACATAGCCGCTCTCTGCTATCAAGCTGTTCCCCCATGTGATGATAGGAATAATAATTGTCATAATGATCATGTCCCATGTGCACCTTTTCACAACAACCGTGAACCCTTTGAGTTTGATCTTACTAGGGCAGTTCAAGTCAAACCCCCATTGTACGATGGATTGGGAGAGCCCCAAGTCTTCTTAAACTGGGTCATGGAGATGGAATGTTATTTTGTATGGTATAGTCTGACATATGAGAATAAGGTGAGAGTTGTGTGAATGAAGCTTCTGGGTAGGGCTAAGGTTTTCTGGCTAAATCAGGAGCGTCGTTTAGGTACGGTGAATGGTGGCTTACCACCAATTTGTTGGGCAGCCATAAAAGCACTGTTGACGGATCAGTATGTCCCCTCCTATCATCGGACACAGATGTTTGATGAGTTAGCGACCCTTAAGCAAGCGAATAGAATGGTCTCTGAATACATGAGTCTTCTCAAGGACATGATGGTTAGGTGTAACATTAGGGAGATGCCGGAGATCACCCTATCTAGATTCCGTAAGGGTCTCAACCCTGACATCCAGGGAAAACTTCTGCGTTACGGTCACACTGATTTGAGCACCACGTATAATGTCGCATTGGATATTTAAAAGCACAATACTTTCAAGTCCAAGATTCGATCTTATCAAAAGGATAAGGGTAAGTTTATCTTAGGACAACCCCCTCCATTCACACTGAAGGATAAGGGCAAATTTCGTACTATCGATTCGAACTCTGTGGTCATCACCGCTAGGAACATTAGGAATCCCACAGGTGATAGAGTGCCTCTAGGAAAGATTAGTAAGAGCAACGCTACTTGTTATGCTTGAAGGGGTTCAGGGTCATTATGTTAGTGAGTGTCCAACCAAACCCAAACCCATAGCACTTTTAGACTTTTCATCTGAGCCCGCTGAGTTTTTGTATGAGGCCGAGGAAGATTCTGAGTATGAAGGAGTGCCGAGTGATTTAGATGACGATGCCAATATGATGGTGATGAGGTTTATTCTCGCTACTCCTCGTGCGGTAGACGTTTGGAACCGGACAAATATATTTTCGGTGAACTTTAAGAGTGGGGAAAAATGGTGTAAACTGATAATCGATAGTGGAAGCTGTATGAACGTAGTGTCCGAGTGTGCGGTGTCATGGATGTTATTGACCACCGAGCCACACCCTTATCCTTATAAGGTTGCTTGGGTAAATAAGACCTCCCTTCTGATCTCGAAGCGTTGCTTGGTACCACTTTCCATCAAGGCTTATTCTAAAAGATCTGGTGCGATGTTATCCCTATGGGTGCCTGTCACATTTTGTTGTGTCACCCATGGTTATATGATCATGATGTTACCCACTTTGGGCGATCTAACACATATGAGTTTAAATTTAATGGTAATATTATAATTTTAAAACCCACTCTGCCTAAGGATCCATCGATTCCCCCTAAGGACACGATTGTCCCGGTCGAAAAGAAGGGATTACATTTATTAGGTAAGAAGTAATTTGAGCGTAACACATTTATAGATGGTATCGTGTATGCTTTATTTTTTCTGCAAGTTAAGGAAGATGCCTCGTCATTCGATAGTTTACCACCGTCGTTGCGGAAACTCCTACAGGAATTTAAGGATGTGTATTCGGACGAGCTACCATCTGAGTTACCCCCCATGCGGGACAACCAACATGCCATAGATTTCATCCCGGGGACCTCGTTGCCTTACCTTCCTCATTACCGGTTAAATCCTACTACACACTTAGAGTTGCACTCCGAAATTTCCGATTTATTACAAAAGGGGTTTATCCGTCATAGCACTAGTCCGTGTGTTATACCACATTTACTTGCTCCCAAGAAAGACGGCTCTTGGAGGATGTGTGTGGATAGTCGAGCCATTAATAAAATTACTATTAAATATCGGTTTCCCATCCCTCGCTTCGATGATTTGTTGGACATGTTAGCTGGAGCCACAATTTTTTCGAAATTGGATCTTAGGAGTGGCTACCATCAGATCCGAATTAGGGAGGGTGACGAATGGAAGACCGCTTTTAAATCTAAGGATGGGCTTTACGAGTGGTTAGTAATGCCATTTGGACTTTCCAATGTCCCGAGTACATTTTTTAGAATGATGACTCATGTTTTCCAACCGTATATGGGGAAATTTATTGTGGTATACTTTGATGATATTAAAGTTTTTTGTACATCTACAATCGATCACGAGTCATATTTTAAGATTATCCTTTCCTCCTTTCAATCGAAAAAATTATTTGTTAATATTAAAAAGTGTACTTTTCATGTACCGTCGGTAGAGTTCCTTTGTTATATCGTTAGTTTGGAAGGTATCCACGTAGATCCAAAGAAGGTCCAAGCCATTAAGGATTGGCCGGAGCCTGCCAACATTTGAGATGTACAGTGTTTTCACGGTGTAGCAACTTTTAATCGCCATTTTATTATAGATTTTAGTAGTATCATGGCACCCATTACAGAGTGCATGAAAAAGGGTGAATTCACTTGGACTAAATCGGTCGTTAGAGCATTTAAAATAATTAAATCACGAATGTAAGAACCTCCACTCTTGCGATTGCCGGATTTTAATAGGGTTTTTGAGTTATCATGTGATGCGTCGGGCATTGGTATTGGTTGTGTGTTGAGTCAAGAAGGTCACCCCATTGGATACTTTAGTGAGAAGCTCGCGGGGACGAAATTGAATTATTCTAATTATGATAGAGAATTTTACGCGGTCACTTGATACCTCCAACATTGGTGATATTATTTACTTCCTTAGGAATTTGTTATTTGTCCGATCATGGGGCTTTGAGATTCATAAACTCCCAGACAAAGGTTAGTCCTAGGCATGCCAAATGGGTCTCCTATCTTTAGGAGTACACATTCATTATCAAACACCTTAAGGGGACTTTCAACCGCATAGCCGACTTTCTTAGTCGTGTATCCTTATTACTATCCACGCTAGAATTTAAGGTGATTGGGTTCGATCGAATTAAGGATGAGTATGTCAATTGCCTGGATTTCAAAGAAATCAATTTTTTCGCTCAAAACAACTCACCCACGACAATCTCGTCCTATTATATTCGAGACGGCTATTTATTTAAGCATGCGAAATTAAGCATTCCACGTTCCTCCCTACGCCACTTTATCGTTTGGGAAATGCATAGCGGCGGGTTGGGTGAACATTTTTGTTGCGATAAGACCATCGCTCTTGTAGAAGACAAGTTTTATTGGCCTTTTCTTAAATCAACGGTGAATAAAATCATAAGTAGTTATCGAGCGTGTCAACTGGCTAAGGGTAATAAAACTAACGCAGGACTTTATACCCCTCTTCTGATTCCTTCCATTCCCTTGGAAGACATTAGTATGGATTTTATTATTGGCCTGCCCGTCACATTTCAACGTCATGATTATATTCTGGTAGTGGTAGATCGGTTTTCCAAAATGGCCTATTTTATTGCGTGTAATAAAACCAATGATGTGTCGAATGTTGCTAAATTATTTTTTAAGGAGGTAGTTGGTAATCGGGGCATTCCTAAAATAATAGTGACTGATAGGGACGTAAAATTTACTAGCTATTTTTGGAAGACCCTTTGGAAAATTATGGTCACAAAACTTTTATTTTCTTCGGCCTACAGTCCCCAGATGGATGGACAAATGGAAGTGGTAAATAGATGTTTGGGTAGTTTGCTTCGTTGTCTTGTGGGCGACCACAAGGGTACGTGGGACCTCACTCTTCCCCATGCTCAGGTAGCTTATAACAATTCGAAAAATAGGTCCACGGGTCTTTAACCAAATGAAATCGTGCAAGGATATAAAGAGTCAGTGCCACTTTACTTGATTACTTTACCCCCATCTTACAAATCAAGTCAATTCACACAAGAGTTTGCCTCGCATGTCCACACTTTGCATAAGCACATTAAAGACACGGTAGCCACACAATATGCGACTTATCAATCTAATGCTAACGTACATATGAGGGTGTCTCCCTTAAAAGTTGGTGATTTGGTTATGATGCGTCTCATCCCTGAACGGTTGCCTTCGGGCACCATAAAAAAGTTAGCGAATTGGCGAGCCGGTCCATTTCGAATCTTAAAGAAGTTGGGAGAAAACACATTTTTATTAGAGTTACCAACTGATTGGGAAATTTCCCCTATTTTCAAAGTTTCAGATTTAACGCCTTATGTTTCTCCACGACTTGAATTGTCCGCCTGCCCGTTTGGGTCCACTGCAATTTCTAATGGGTTAAGGGGTGAGTTTGTTCCTAGATCGCTCTCTACATCGGTCTCTACTGGAGGTATGTTGGATGTTGATGCAGAAAATTTTTCTTCTTCTTTGATTAACGCTTTTCAAAGGTACCCCAGGACCACCTTTTTGCCTGATAGGATTATTCGAGATCAAGTGCTCTCCTCGCCTTGTGATGACATTCGCCGCTACTTGGTTCGTTGGCCTGATCGTCCATCTTCTAATGATTCATAGCTCCCAGAAGCGTACGTGGATCTTTTGGATGAAGACCTTCTCCGCCAGTACATTCAGGGAAAATAATCGGAGATGAGTACTTTCGAGCGGGGGCGGATTGATGGTGACGACGGCCCTCAACAGGATGATCATACCGGCACGCTTACGGATGAATGTGCCCCTCCAACCAAAGACGCGCGTCGCCGTGACAAAAATTTTCATAAGCGCCATCGAAGTTACAATCTCCGCCCGCGGCATTTAAATGATTAATTAATACATATAATTATGCTATTACAAGTATTAATTAATTATTATGTTATTTCCTTATTTATTAATTGTTTGTTTATTTGGACTTTTCTTATTTTCATAATTATGGGCTGCATGTAGCCAAATTTTTGACTCTTATTATTTTTCATAATGGTGGGCTGCATGTAGCCAAAGATGTATGGAAAGCCTATATATAGGCCATGGTTGTAGTATTGGAATAGTTTTTGAATGAAAGATATTTGAGATCTCTTATTTTAAGTAATTCCCCCCCCCCCCCCTCCTAATTCATCTCTTCAAGCCTCCTCTCATCTTAGTGTTCAGCCAAGCAAGAACCGCCCCCCTCCTCTCTCTCTCCCTCTTCGTCGCCGGCCAACCTCCCCTTCTCCTCTCCCAATAATTCGGCTACCCTCCTCCCCTTCCAAAACCATCAAGTTCAGCCGCCCCCGCTCACAAACAAGGACATCCCCTTCATATTTTCGGCCATCTCCAAACTCCACTACCTTTCCTCTCTCTACCTTGTGGCCGGCAATTTACAAGAAGGTTGTGATCAAGGATCTTGGTTCCGGCGTGATGCGAAGAAGACGAAAGTTTCTCTCCAACCGGCGTGCTTCCGGTGGAACCGTTGAAGGGCGATCAACCTTTGGCATATATCAACGTCTAGATCAATCTCCGAGCGGGGTAACGAAACCTTCTACTTTTCTTGAGATTATTTCCCTCTAGATAATTTTTGTGTTGGAAAAAACATTGTCGTGCAATCTTGATAGCTTTGAATTAATCGTGGTTTGCTCGAACGAATTTTGTGTCTATCTTGATTTATTTGAATTCCGGAATGCTTGGCGGGCCTCGTTTCTTTTTGTTGGGAGAGATCTACTTTTTCTTGTGAATCGTTTTTTTTTTGAGAAGATCTATTTTGGTACAACTCCGCTCATTCGGACGCAATATTCGTCCTTTTTTCTTGATCAGATCTCGGCCTATAGCCGTTGTTTGGTCTCTAACGGATTTGATACTTGTACGCTAGCATTGGAACAAAAAATTGCAAATGTGTGGTTGGAATAATTTTCTGTGCGAGTCACAAATTTAGTGGAACACCGAGAGATACCCGTAACTGCGCTAATATTCGTCTCGCACGTGTAACGCTACATCACCTTTTGGAGATATTACAAGGTTTTCGAGTTTACTTTAGGTACTTATGTTATAATTTCATTTTACCTGCATTTGACTTCTTTTTGTAGAGATTAGCAATTATTCATAAATTCACTTTAGGTACTCACGTTATATTTTGAAATTACCTGTTTTTGACTTCTCCGTTGCAGAGAATATCATGTGTTCGCGTGTTGACTTCAGGTAGTCGTGTTATATTTTAAATTTACCTGTTTTTCACTTCTCTTTTGGAGAGATTAGTAGGTTTTCAATGGTTCACTTCATGTATTCGGGTTGACTTCTCTTTTTGATAGATTAGCAAGTGTTCGTGAGTTTACTTGAAATACTCGCGTTATATTTTAAATTCACATTCTTTTGACTTCACCTATGCATAGATTAGCAAGACTTCACGAGTTTACTTTAGCTACTCGCATTATATTTTAAATTTATCAAGTTTTGACTACTCTTTCTGAGAGATTCGCAGGTTTTAACGAGTTCACTTCAAGTATTTGCGTTGACTTCTCTTTTGGAGAGATTAGAAGGTGTTAGCAAGTTTACTTCAGATACTCGCATTATATTTTAAATATATATGATTTTGACTTCTCCCTTGCATGAATTAGCAAGAGTTCACGAGTTCAATTCAGATACTCACATTATATTTTAAATTTTCCCAGTTTTGACTTTTCTTTTGGAAAGATTAGCAGGTGTTTTTGCATTAACTTCAGGTAATCATGCAATATTTTAAATTTACCTGCTTTTGACTTCTTTATTGTTGAGATTATCATGTGTTCGCAAGTTCACCTCATGTACTCACATTATATTTAAAATTTCCCTGCTTTTGATTTGTGGTTTCGCGAGATTTGCAGGTGTTCGTGAGTTCAAATCAGATACTTGCATTATATTTTAAATTTACCTACTTTTGACTTCTACTTTGCAAAGATTAACAGGAGTTCATGAGTTCACATCTGATAATTGCGTTATATATTAAATTTACCTGTTTTTGTCTTCTCTTTTGTAGAAATTAGAAGATTTTTGTGAGTTCACTTCAGGTACTCGCGTTACATTCTAAATTTACCTGCTTTGGTAATGTCTTTTGTAGAGCTTAGTTGGTCTTCGCATGTTCACTTCAAGTAATCACGTTATATTTTAAATTTACCTGCTTTGACTTCTCCTTTGCAAAGATTACTAGGTTTTCGCGAGTTCATTTCTGGTACTCAAGTATATTTTAATTTTATCTACTTTTGACTTCTCTTTTATAGAAACTAGAAGGTGTTCGCGAATTCACTTCAGGAACTCGCGATATTTCTTAAATTTACCTGCTATTGACTTCTCCTTTGCAGATGTTTGCAGGTGTTCGTGAGTTCACTACAGGTACTCACTTTATATTTAAAATTTTCCTGCTTTTGACCTCTCTTTTGTTGAGATTATCCAGTGTTTGCGAGTTTACTTAAGAAACTCGCGTTATATTTTAAATTTACCAGCTTTTGACTACTATTTTAAAGAAATTAGTAGGTATTCGCAAGTTAACTTCAGGTAATCGTGTTATATTTTAAGTTTACCTATTTTTGACATCTCCTTTGGAAAGATTCGTACGTGTTTGTTAGTTCACTTCAGGTATTCGCATTATATTTTAAATTTACCTTCTTTTGACTTCTCTTTTAGAGAAATTAGCAGGTGTTCGTGAGTTCACTTTAGGTACTCGCATTATATTTTAAAATTAACTGCTTTTGAATTCTCCTTTGTATAGATTAGCAAGAGTTCACGAGTTCACTTCTGTTACTCGCATTATATGTTGAATTTACCTATTTTTGACCTCTCTTTTGTAGAGATTAGCGGTGTTTTTAAGTTCCCTTCCGGTACTTGCGTTACATTTTAAATTTACTTGAATTTGACTTCTCTTTTGTAGAGATTAGGTTGTGTTCGCACGTTCACTTTAAGTACTCGCGTTATATTTTAAATTTACCTGCTTTAGCCTTCTCCTTTGCAATGAATAGCAGGTGTTTGCGAGTTAACTTCATGTTCTCGCATTATATTTCAAATTTACCTACTTTTAACTTCTTTTTTATAGATATTAGCAAGTGTTCGCGAGTTAACTTCATGTACTTGATGTTATAGTTTATGTGGAGAAGGGGTTCTGCGTGGAGAAGAAAAAGTTAAGGAAAGAGAAGGAGAAAGTGTGGTTGTGAGATGTTCTCTGATTCTATATTCGATGAAGGAATGTGTACCTTATCGCATATTGTATAGGATATTAAGTTCAATATCAAGGTCGTATTACCTGGGGTGATTTGATTACTTCTACTTCAAGGAGTTACTATTATTTTATCAAATAAAAGTTCTTTTCGGCTTGCTTACTAAATTAGAGAAGATAGAAAATTATGTGCAAATAAAAGAATGGCTAAACGATGATTAAGCGGTAGAACTCGATCTTGAATTTCTTTGGCATAAATTAATCAAAAATGCAATAACAAACTTTAACCTAATTAAATAAAGAAACCTTGAACGTGGGGGTTCCCGAAGCTTGAACACCCTCCTCACGGAGAAGTGCCCAACTGAGGTTAGGGATATCCGGCCGAACTCTCATCCCTTATCCGAATACCTAACGCTATATTTAAGTAGTGAACCTCGCTACTGGATTTGACTCCAATCCGGGAGATTTACATCACTCTCGAGAGAGAGGTGCGTGCCACTCTCTTTACTATTGAGTGCTCACTTCAAACTATTGGCCTCTCAGCTAGCCAAGAATGAATGCATGGATGAAAACTATATGTCGATATTATAGTTTCATTTGAAATAAATCAAGAGAAAATCAAAGGCCTAAATTCTAAAAAGAGAAAGAGAGAGAACATCATAATTGATCAACTCATCCTCGGATCATCAAGATCGAGTACTATGAGGATTTAGTTACTCATGAAGTAGTAGTAAACAAAAATAATGTTAAGAATATGCATAATGAGAAAGAGAGAGAGAGAGAGAAAGGAAATATCGAACTATTTTATTTCTTATTGCACAACAGTCACAAATAGGACATAAGTTCATTAAAAAAAGAGTTTCTGAAAATACTAAAATTATGCCAAACATGATTACAAGAATGCTAATAAATGAAAACATTAAGCTAAGATAAATCACTCAGCTCACTGTCAAGATTTCAGTCTGCTTCAAACACTTGGAGCATAGGGCTATTTATAAAAAAAATTCGGGAAGTACACGCCCCCTTTACACGCCCGGGTAAGGCGTATACCTGGGGCATGTCACATTCGACTTGACTTTTTCGACGTAAATTAAAGTCTGGAAGTGGCTAGCGCGGAAGATGGGTTACACGCCCCTCTGACACGGCCGTGTACGAAGGGCATATCAGATTCGGCTTGACTTTGTAGCATGGAAAAATTCTGGTGCAGTGATTTATCAAGACTTGGCGGGACACGCCTAAAGGACACGCCCGTGGCAGTGGTACACGGGCGTGTTTGAGGGCGTGTAAGCTGAATCTTTGTTGGGAACTGACTTTAGACCGATTGCTTAATTCGATCTAGGTTACACACCCTCAGTACACTCCCTTGTAGTGCGTGACATGGGGGCGTGTAATAGAAGAAAAACCAAAAAACCTGAAAAAAAATATAAAAAACTTAGTTAGAACAATAATTGTGTAAAGAAACTAAAAAGAACCTAAAAATACAAAAGGAAAAAAAATTTAAACGAGAATATAAGTATTTTGCCCTAATAAACTAAGCTAAATTATTCATCATAAAATTCCCCCATACTTATTATCTTGATTGTCCTCAAGCAAATACTACAAGTTAGCGAAAATTAAGATGATTAATTGAAATGTTTAAAAATGTTATAAACGAGTAAGATGTGAATTTAGAGGTAGGGAAATTTTTAAAAAGAAATGAAAATTCCTACTTTAATTTAGCACAGAATTTTATAAACTTCACTAAATATAAAAACAAATCATCCAAAATTTTTAAAGAATTAAAAACTTATTAAATGATGTAGGCCACCGGGTCGCGGTGGCCGCACACGTCTCCGTACAAGAACCTACGCCGCTACACTCTATCCAAACACATAACTAACGCTGCCCCGAATATGCATACCCTTTTACTAACGCAGCGCACGGTTAGCAACCGTTAGAGTATGACTATAGGCTATAGGCCTATACCCACACAAGCTAAAAGGAATAATATTGATTCCGGACGAGCGCGAAGTTGTACCAAAGAAAGATCCACCAAAACAAACCGATTCGAAAAGGGTGGATGTTTCCCCAACAAGAACAAAGCAAGGATCGCCAATCCTTTTTCGTACTCTTCAAGAAATATTCTAGAAAACGCAAATCCGCAAGAAAATAACCACGAAAATTTCGATGCTTCCAAAGTCACGCCAAAACTCAACCACCAACAAGAAAAATCTAGAAAAAGAGCACTCTTGGTAGGAGGTTTCGTTACCCACTCGGAGTTTGTAGATCCGAGATCGTGGATCCACAACAAATGATCGTTCCCTCCAATAGCCAACCGGAGATGAACCAAGAAGTTGCACACGTCCGCCTTCGCCGTGTCACGCCCGGTAAAGCCTTCCCAATCCGTAGTCGAGCCGAGGTAATCCTCCTTGGAGTTGGCCGAAAATTAGGAGAGCAATATGAGAGGAGGAGAGTGGTGGAGTGGGAGAAGAGGAAAGGGGAGGGAGAGAGTGGTTGGCCGGCGGCTAGAGGGAGGAGGAGGAGGAGGGTGGTCGGCCTAGGCTTGGCCGAACTAGGTGAGGGGAAAGAGAGAAAGAGAGGGGGGCGGCCACAAGATGAGGGGGAGAGGAGCAAGAGTTTTTAGGGTTTCAATTATCTCTTCAAAAAGTTGCCTTTTACACTAGTTCATGGCTTTATATATAGCCAAGCACACACCAAAGGCTATAAGCAGCCCATACAAAATAAAACAACAATGGCCGGCTAAACGCAGACCAAAATAAAAAAAATAAAATTGTAGCAAAGGCTGGCTAAACGCAAGCCAGATTAAATGTCCCAAAAATAACATAACATAAGACAAACTCAAATTAAATAAGGTTCTTCATGTGCCGAGGGCGAAGGTTGTAACGTTGTCCGTCACGAATGTTGCGGCGTCGCAGATCCTTGGGTAGTGGCGGTGGATCGTCATCAACTGCATCGTCATCAAGATATGGGTCGTCGTCGTCCCCATCAATCCTCCCCCGCTCGAAAGGGCTCATCACCGATGAGGAGGGGAGCAGGTACTGCTGTACGAGAGCTTTGTCCAGAAGGGCCACCTCCGAAGGAGAGAGCCAAGAATCATCAGAGGCAGGGCAGTCACGCCATCGGATCAAGAACCGTCTCGAGTCACCATGCGGAGAGGGAAGCACCTCATCCCGAATAATCCTGTCAGGCACAAAAACAGACTTGGGGAAACTTGAAAAAACGTTAGTCGACGAAGAGGGAAATGTAGCAAGTTCATTAGGCGACATACCCCCGGTGGCAGCTGCTGGAGAGAACGATCCAGATAAAACTTCACCCCCAAACCCATTAGAATTGGTAGTGGACAAAAACGGGGAGACAGATAATTCGAGTGGTGGTGAGATATAAGGCCTTAAATCAGAAATATTGAAAATGGGGGATATACCCCAATCAGTGGGTATTTCCAAGAGATAAGCATTCTCTCCTAATTTCTTTAGAATACGAAAAGGACCGGCTCTCCTATTTGCTAATTTCTTTATGGTTCCCGTCAGAAACCGTTCGGGGGAGAGACGCACCATAACCAAATCGCCGATATTAAAGTGGATTTCGCTTCGATGTACGTTGGCGTTAGCTTGATAAGAGGCATATTGTTTGGCTAACGTTTGATTGATGTGTTTGTGTAGGGTGTGAACATGTGAGGCGAAATCCTGAGCAAACTGACTAGATTTATAAGTTGGTGGTAACAGGACTAAGTCAAGAGGCACGGGTGCCTTGTAGCCGTGCACAATTTCATTGGGTGAGAGTCCGGTGGAACTATTTTTTGAGTTATTGTAGGCCA
The DNA here is from genome assembly GCA_039513925.1 of Platanthera zijinensis. NCBI lineage: Eukaryota > Viridiplantae > Streptophyta > Magnoliopsida > Asparagales > Orchidaceae > Platanthera > Platanthera zijinensis. Next base: position 132,442,650 of record CM077086.1, on the reverse strand, counting down.
ATTGTGCGTGTGGTAGGGTGAGATCCCACGTGCCCTTATGGTCCCCCACAATACAACGAAGTAAACTACCCAAACTCCTATTAACTACCTCCGTTTGGCCATCCGTTTGTGGATGGTAAGCCGAGGAAAATAAGAGCTTAGTGCCCATGATCTTCCATAACGTTTTCCAAAAATAACTCGTGAATTTCACGTCCCTATCCGTGACAATAGTGTTAGGGACACCCCTATGGCCTACGACTTCTTTAAAAAATAGTTTGGCGACATGAGACGCATCATCGGTTTTGTGACAAGCAATGAAGTAGGACATCTTCGAAAACCGGTCAACGACCACCATGACGGAGTCGTGACGTCTAAACGTGACGGGAAGGCCTAAGACAAAGTCCATGCTAATATCTTCCCAAGGAACGGAAGGGATCGGGAGGGGGGTATAAAGACCCACATTCGTTTTATTCCCCTTTCCCAATTGACACGCCCTACAACTTCCGACCACCTTGTGTACAGTTGACTTGAGACCGGGCCAATAAAATTTTTCCTCCACCAAGGTAATGGTCTTATCCTGCCCAAAGTGGCCGCCGAGGCCGCCACTATGTAATTCCCAAACTATAAAGTGGCGAAGGGAGGAACGAGGGATGCATAGTTTAGCGTGCTTGAATAAATAGCCATCACGGAGATAGTACGCAGAAATGGTCGTGGGTGACTCGCTCTGGGTGGATAGGTAGATATCTTTAAAATCCGGACACTGAACATACTCGTCCTTGATACGCTCGAAACCTACGACCTTAACCTCTAGTGTGGTCAATAAAAGGGTGACGCGGCTCAGAGCATCAGCTACCCGATTGAGGTTGCCCTTCAGGTGTTTAATATTAAAGGAGTACTCCTGCAGGAAGGATACCCACTTTGCGTGGCGTGGACTGATTTTACCTTGCGAGTTGACGAATCGTAACGCGTCGTGATCGGAAAGTATAACGAACTCCTTAGGAAGGAGGTAGTGCCTCCAGTGTTGGAGACTTCGAATGATGGCATAAAATTCCCGATCGTTGTTAGAGTAATTGAGCTTAGGTCCCGCAAGTTTCTCACTAAAGTAACCAACCGGGTGCCCCTCCTGACTTAAGACGCCCCCAATACCAATCCCCGATGCATCACAAGATAACTCAAAGACCTTATTGAAATCCGGTAATCGCAAGATGGGTGCTTCCGACATTCGGGCCTTAATCGTGTGGAACGCTTTGGTGGCGGATTTGGACCACACAAAGTCACCTTTCTTCATGCACTCTGTGATAGGAGCCATGATGCTACTAAAGTCGCGTATGAACCGGCGGTAGAAGGTAGCTAGACCATGGAAACTCCTAACTTCCCTAATGTTGGTGGGTTCTGGCCAATCCACAATGGCTTGGACCTTCTTGGGATCTACGTGTATGCCCTCCGAGCTAACAATGTATCCTAGGAACTCCACAGATGGCACATGAAACGTGCACTTTTTAATATTGACAAACAGTTCCTCCGTTCGGAGCGTCTCCAAAATAGTCTTTAAGTGCCTCTCATGATCGGTAGTCGAGGTGCTAAAAATGAGTATATCATCAAAGTAGACAACGATGAACTTCCCCATATACGGTTGAAATACGTGGGTCATCATCCGAGAAAATGTATTGGGGGCATTGGAGAGCCCGAACGGCATTACTAGCCACTCATAAAGTCCTTCCTTTGACTTAAACGATGTCTTCCACTCATCCCCTTCCCTAATCCGTATTTGGTGGTAGCCACTCCTAAGATCCAATTTCGAAAAGATCGTGGCCCCGGCTAACATGTCCAATAGATCGTCCAAACGCGGGATGGGGAAACGGTACTTAATAGTGATTTTATTGATGGCTCTACTGTCCACGCACATTCTCCATGTCCCGTCTTTCTTGGGTGCAAGCAAGGCGGGTACGGCGCAAGGGCTTTTACTATGACGAATAAATCCTTTTTGTAATAATTCAGCAATTTGGGTTTGCAGCTCCGCGTGGGCGGACGGATTCAATCGATAATGTGGTAGGTTGGGTAGGGAGGAACCCGGGATGAAATCGATGGCATGTTGGATATCCCGCAACGGGGGTAATGTTGCGGGCAACGCTTCCGGATACACATCCTTATATTCTTCTAAAAGATCACGCAATGCCGGCGGTAGACTCTCAAATGATGGCTCTTCGCCCTTGACTTGTAGGCAAACTAGTGCATAAAGGATACCCTCAACGAAGGAGTGACGCTCGAGCTCCTTCCTACCAATTAGAGTTAACGTTTTCTTCTCAGCGGGCACAATTGTGTCCGAAGAGGCGATCGAAGGATCCTTAGGAGGAGTGGGTGCCAAGGTGACGGTCTTGCCGTTAAACTTGAACTCATAGGTGTTTGCCCGACCGAAGTGAGTCACATCATAATCGAAGAGCCACGGACGCCCCAATAATATGTGACAAACGTCCATGGGGATGACGTCGCACCACACCTTATCTACGTACCCCTTGATAACTAGAGGAACCAGACATCGCTTGGACACCCCAATGGAGGTTTTGTTGACCCAAGCGATCTTATATGGTTGGGGGTGTGGTTCCGTGCTTACTTTCATTCGCGCGACTGCATTCTCCGAGATGACATTCATACAACTCCCGCTATCAATGATCAGCTTACACCACTTATCACCGCTTTTAAAATTCAGAGAAAATATGCTCGTCCTATTATAATCGTCCAATACTCGCGGGGTGGCTAAGATGCGACGCATCACCATCATGTAAGACTCATTTTCCATATCACTAGGCTCGCCTTCAGACTCGTCCGCGGCCTCATAGACAATTTCAGCGGGCTCAGAGGGGGAGTCCATAAGAGCTAAGGGCTTCGATTTAGAGGGGCACTCACTAGCGTAGTGCCCTTGTATCCCGCACGTAAAACAGGTGGCGTTAGTCTTACTAACTCTCCCTATCGGAACTCTCTCGCCGTTGGGATATTTGTTGTTCCTAGCAGTAATAACGATAGAACTTGAATCGGTCGAGCGGAATTTTCCTTTGTCCCTCATGGAGGACGTGGGCGGGGCACCTAGAATAGATTTTCCTTTCTGAAAGGATCGCCCCTTGGTTTTGTGGGTGATATGTTTCTCGATATCCAAAGCAGCGTTGAAGGTAGTGTTGAGGTCCGTGTGACCATAACGCAGTAGCTTGCCTTGGATATCCGGATTAAGACCCTTACGGAAACGGGAAAGCGTAACTTCTGGCATCTCTCTAACCTCGCAACGTACCATCATATCCTTAAGGCGTCCCATATACTCCGCTACCGATTTGCTCCCCTGGTGAAGGGTGGCTAACTCGTCGAACATTTGCGTTCGGTGATACGCGGGGACATATTGATCAGTCAGAAGTGCTTTCATGGCGTTCCACCCAATTGGGGGTAATCCATTCGCGGTACCTAGTCGCCTCTCCTCATTTAACCAGAAGGTTTTGGCCCGACCCATAAGCTTCATTCGTGCTACCCGCACCTTCTCGCCGTCCGTTAGGTTACGCCACTCAAAGTAACACTCGATCTCCATGACCCAATCTAGAAATGTCTGGGGTTCACCCATACCATCGTATGAGGGTGGGTCAATCTTAACGGCTCTAGCTAAATCGAACTCATAAGGGGCTCGAGGCGTGTGTTCATCGTCCAGCTCGTGATATTGGTTGTGCCTATCATCGCGTGGGTGAGCGGCCTGGGGAGGAAAACCCGGTCTGGGTATCCCCGCAGCGGGATTACGGGGCACTGCTTGGTTGACAGCCAACCCTTGTATCAATTGCGTCAGAGCATCGAACCTAGTGTTGAACTCTTCCCGAAGCTCCGCGATGGTGGCCGGTGTGTGGTCATCATCATGGTGGTTAGCCATTTATGAAGTGGAGGGGGAATATTCAGTCCCAAGCCTAGTGCGCATGAACAACTGAAAGCTATGATAGGTCTGGACAGATTAATTTTATAAAGGAAGATTTTTTTGACACAAATCCGTTGAGCAAACAAAAATTATTTTTTTGACCTTTACGCTTAGAAAAAAATGACGAGTTCCCAGAATTTTTTTCTAATTTTTTTTCTGAAATTTTTTTTTTCTGTTTTTACTAATTGCAGACCAAATTCAGCAAAATTTCAGATTTTGAAGGGTTTGTGACGGGCTGTGCGCAACCAAGTGAATGGCAAACCAACTACGGAAAAGCAAGAGGATGGTGTCGGTTGGGAAACCAACACAACCTCCCACTGATACCAAATTTGATGTAGGCCACCGGGTCGCGGTGGCCGCACACGTCTCCGTACAAGAACCTACGCCGCTCCACTCTATCCAAACACACAACTAACGCAGCCCCGAATATGCGTACCCTTTTACTAACGCAGCGCACGGTTAGCAACCGTTAGAGTATGACTATAGGCTATAGGCCTATACCCACACAAGCTAAAAGGAATAATATTGATTCCGGACGAGCGCGAAGTTGTACCAAAGAAAGATCCACCAAAACAAACCGATTCGAAAAGGGTGGATGTTTCCCCAACAAGAACAAAGCAAGGATCGCCAATCCTTTTTCGTACTCTTCAAGAAATATTCTAGAAAACGCAAATCCGCAAGAAAATAACCACGAAAATTTCGATGCTTCCAAAGTCACGCCAAAACTCAACCACCAACAAGAAAAATCTAGAAAAAGAGCACTCTTGGTAGGAGGTTTCGTTACTCACTCGGAGTTTGTAGATCCGAGATCGTGGATCCACAACAAATGATCATTCCCTCCAATAGCCAACCGGAGATGAACCAAGAAGTTGCACACGTCCGCCTTCGCCGTGTCACGCCCGGTAAAGCCTTCCCAATCCGTTGTCGAGCCGAGGTAATCCTCCTTGGAGTTGGCCGAAAATTAGGAGAGCAATATGAGAGGAGGAGAGGGGTGGAGTGGGAGAAGAGGAAAGGGGAGGGAGAGAGTGGTTGGCCGGCGGCTAGAGGGAGGAGGAGGAGGAGGGTGGTCGGCCTAGGCTTGGCCGAACTAGGTGAGGGGAAAGAGAGAAAGAGAGGGGGGCGGCCACAAGATGAGGGGGAGAGGAGCAAGAGTTTTTAGGGTTTCAATTATCTCTTCAAAAAGTTGCCTTTTACACTAGTTCATGGCTTTATATATAGCCAAGCACACACCAAAGGCTATAAGCAGCCCATTCAAAATAAAACAACAATGGCCGGCTAAACGCAGACCAAAATAAAAAAATAAAATTGTAGCAAAGGCTGGCTAAACGCAAGCCAGATTAAATGTCCCAAAAATAACATAACATAAGACAAACTCAAATTAAATAAGGTTCTTCATGTGCCGAGGGCGAAGGTTGTAACGTTGTCCGTCACGAATGATGCGGCATCGCAGATCCTTGGGTAGTGGCGGTGGATCGTCATCAACTGCATCGTCATCAAGATGTGGGTCGTCGTCGTCCCCATCATTAAAGTAACGAGTAAAACACGCATTGAGTTACAACTGAAGTCTAAGAGACAATTTAAAATCATAGTCAATGAAGACAAAGATCAATATTTGTATCAAAAAAAATTTACTCAATCTACTTTCTTGATACTATAATAAAAAGTAAACGTAGGAAGCATGAATTACTATGGCTTTAATTAGGCGTATAATTAGGCTTATGTTTTTATGGGTGCGATATTCAAAAGATAAACACGAGGGATATTTGGACACTTAAAAAAAAGTGAGCTTTGCCAAAATAAATACTTTTCACAATTTTTTTCTTTTCTTTTACTTTTTCATCAAATATATATATATATATATATATATATATATATATATATTCATTTTTCATTTTTTTCATTTTTCATACTTATATATTAAAATTTTGTTGCAAAAGATAATACAAGAATTCTCCACAAATTTTTCAAAAAGATGCACATTAGCAATCAAAGCTCAAAAACAAATTTGAAGAGTGCATATAGATAAGTTATTTGGCCGTGGTGAAATAAAATGTGGGGCTATAAAAAGGAAAGGAAAAGGAAGAAAATGGCTAGCAACGATTATTCTTAGGCGGGGTTCAAAGGCTCAAACATTTTTAAAAATAAATGCTTAGATCATTTTCATGCTTCCTAAATCTACACAAAGTAAAGTTTTGAAATTTCAAAAAAAAAAGCATAAAAATAGAAAATAGAGAATTTGCTTTTATGAAAACATTGATAATAAGTGTCTAGACCGGTTTGTGTCTAATATATTTAATACTAATTATCCTTTACAAAGATTTTAATAAGGAAAAATATAGGATGATAGGTTTTATAAAAGTAAAAGAAATAAAAAAAACTAGGGAAAAGTGAATAAAATTCAAAAAAAATTTCAAAAACAACATACTACCTTAAACAGGAACACTGCATGAGTCAACATACTACTCGCTAAACATATTTAAGCAGAAAATTAATCTAATTTATTCTAACTAAGCAAGTAGACATGAGCTTGAAAAAAATAATAAAATTCAAAGTGGCGGGGTACTAATTGTTTTTGAAAAACATTACTTAATTTAATTTGGAATTTTTTTTCAAAAGATTAAAAATACACTCCCCCATACTTAAAGTCAAACATTGTCTTCAATGTAGAAAGGAGGGGTAGGAGAGAGAGAAGATAAGAAAGAAAACTGAAATTAAACAAATAAAAACCGGTACTTCTTTAGATTTACGAGTTGTGAATGGCTGGGTGCTGCCGCTCCCCCTTGCTAGTGCTTTTGAACTTTTTTGAAATATCATCTTGAGCTTTTGGTTGAATCAGCAATGTTTGAGCCGACGATCGCAGAGACTCAACATGTCGGAGCCGCCCGGGGAAAAAAGTGAAAAATAAAGAAAACAGAAAAATACAACATTGGGTTGCCTCCCAAGAGCGCCCTTTGTTTAAAGGTCGTTTGAGCTTGACCCAAAAGAATATTGTCCAGCAAAAAGAAGTCTTAAATTAATATTATAGTCTAAATAAAAAAAATGGTTCAATATTTCAATAACACTAATTGTTCTATCGCAGTGGGAATTATGTCGTTTGACAAATAGAGCTTAAATTGGTGACCATTTACTTTGAATTCACCCTTATCCGGGTGCGAAATGAGAATCATCCCATATGGCCAAACCTCATTTAAAATAAAGGGGTCGGACCATCACGATTTTAATTTACTTGGAAAGAGGCAAAGTCGAGAGTTATAAAGAAGGACAAGATCCCCGACGAAAAATATATAGGAAATTTACTATTTTTGACGTGATAAAACTTTGTTTGCTCTTTATAAAGCCTATTATTCTCATACGCATTCGCGCTCCACTCATCGAGTTCATTTAGCTGATGTTTTTGTTGTTCAGCAGTTAGGGTAGGATCAAGATTTAATGTTTTAAGTGCCCAAAACACACGGTGCTCTAACTCAACTAGAAGGTGGAAAGCCTTTCAATAAACCAATTGATTCTGCGTGCAACCGATGGCTGTCTTATACTCCATTCCATAGGCCTATAGGGTATCATCTAGTTTTAGTGCCCAATCCTTCCTATTTATAGATACAGTTTTCTCTAAAATACAATTCAATTATCGATTTACAACCTCGACTTGACATCTCGTTTGGGGGTGATAGGCGGTGGAAAGTTTGTGTGTTACACCTTATTTTTCCAAATTTTGGTGAACTGGCTATTGTAGAAATGGGTTCCCCTATCACTAACAATAGCGCGTGGCATGTCAAATCAAGAGAATAATTTTTATAGAAATTTAACTACGACTCATTCATCATTGTTGGGGCGAGCTTGCGGTTTCATTCACCTTTATACATAGTCGACAGCTACGAGAATGTATTTGTTTTGATAAGATAGAAGGAGGGGGCCAATGAAGTCGATGTTGGAACCCCATCTATGTTAAGGGTTGATTTTTGCTAGTTTCACTATTAGGATTATTAGATTACCCAACATGTATAGTCTAGGGTCATAGGTTTTTATCAGGGTCAAGGTCAGTCAACAACCTAGATTGATTTGTTCTCACCTTCAGAAGACTTAGAGAAATAGGAACTCCAGAGAAAGGTAGGTTTCTAAGAGACAGAAAAGTCATTCGAAGATTAGCTAATCAGAGCTCGACTTTTGTCGATCTCAGATTGACGAACTCAGATTTCTTCTCTAAGTTGAGTTCGATAAAAACCTAGCTGAGATCGACGAAATCCGATCACACCTCAATAGTTCAGCTCGACGAAATACTATCTCTGTTCGACAAACTTTGAGCTCATATTGCCAAGTTAATTTTCTGGTCAACGATCTTGGAGCTCAGCTCGATGAAGGAGAGGTCTCAGGCCGAAGAAAATTTGCTGAGTTCGTCTAATTTCTCTCAGGTTCAGTTCGACTAATTCTTTGTTGATTTCAATTCGACTAAGGCAGATGAATTTAAAATTATATTATATTATATCTATAATGCTATGATAATTAATACATAATATTCTTATGAATATAGTCATTCAATGATAGCATTAATTATGGTCTTCACAGAGTTATTATATGGCTTTTTTATTGCGATAGTTGGGGAAACTCATTAAAGACAAATTCAAACTGTTCAACTCCCAGAATTTCTGCAGTCAGTGAAGCAAAGGAATTCAAAATTCAACGGCTGAAATCTGCAAGGAATATATAAGGATTATTTTTTCAAGATAGCAAGAAGTTAGTTAGCTGTGATAAATAGAATAATTTTTAGAAAACTAAAAGAAGAATAGCTCTCATACAACTTAACTTCTTTATCAGTTTTTGCTTATGGGCTTTCAAGAGATAATCCATCAACATCTGTCTAAAAGCTTCCTGAAGATCAACAAGCAATCTGAAGGCCTACATCCTGAGCAAAGCTTCCATTGTCCTGAACTATTCTACATCTCAGGGGGAGCTTTGACAACAACAACAATTTACTAGTTTTCTCAGAATATTGAGAAAGAGAAGACAATATCAAATTTCTTTTTACCTTACTGTAAATGGGTTTTTAACTCCCTTTAAAAGTTATCCCTTTGGTTGTTAAGTCTCATGATCAAAAGACTTAGTTTGGTTTTTGAGCACCTAGTTAAAACTACAAAGGGTTGTTAAATCTCCCTAAATTAGATCTTATGGTGATAGGGCACCTGAGCAAAAACTTGTGGTGGTAGGGCACCTGATCAAAAACCTGTAGTGGATTCCTACCAAGGTGGTAGAAGAGTGGTTGTACCCAAGTTTTAGGGGAACCACTATAAAATCTTTGTGTCGTCTAGTTGCTCTATTTGTTATTTTCTGTGCTGTGATTTTTTGTGTTTTATTTCTGCCTATTTACATATAGATATCACTTATTTTAATTTGCTATAAAAATTAATCAAAAGATTTTTAATACTATATTCACCCCCTAGAGTTAGTGTGATCTATCCCTTCACTTTCAATTGGTATCCGAGGGTGAGGTTATTGGTTTCAGAGGCTAACACCTGAACCAAAAGATCTTTGATAGATCTCATTTACTCTAGTGTCTTTTTATATCATGGCACAAAATAAGTAGTACTCAAGAACCAGACCTCTAGTGTGCAATCTTAACAAGTTTTCACTTTGGAAGGTAAAGATTAGGCTTTATATGAATTAAATTGATGAAGACATTTATAATTATATCTTGATAGGTCCCCAACTGCCAATGACAACTACATCAGATACAACTATAGTTCCACCACTTGAGTGGACAGATGCTCAGAAGAAAGCTAAGGTTGTTGATGCTAAGGACATGAACTTTCTATCTCAAACTATGTCTGATGACATATTCCAGAAAGTGGCTGAATGCACATCAGTAAAAGCCATTTGGGATTCCCTCAACCAAATGGTAGTAGGATCTGCTGATGAAAGGAAAGATAGGAGATCCCTTCTCATTTCATAATATGAGAATTTCAAGAAGGAAGAGTCAGTGTTAGTTGCTGATATGTACAACATACTCAACCTGATTATTAATGAGCTGAATTACTTGGACAAGAACATCTCATTAATTGAAATTATTGATATGATTCTTATGTGCTTCCCCAGCACATGGGATTCTAGGATCTTGCAATTCAAAAAGGCCAGAAGGCTAAATGAGAAATCTACTGAGTAATTATTAGGCAAGCTCAAGTCTTTTGAGCAGATTATCAAAACCAGGGAAGCAGCAGAATAAAAGACTTCTACCTCAGGAAGGAAGGGGCAATGTATTGCCTTCAATGCATCTGAGGAATCAGAAGCACTACCTGCCAATGAAGAGTTAATGAGTCAATTAGCTAAAAGATTCTACAAAATGGCTAAGGAGGACTTCAGAAGAAGGTCAACTAGAAATGAGGGCCAAGGTATGACAAGACTCCTACTAAGGAAATTGTTTGTTATGGATGCAGGAAGCCAGGACACATTCTCCCAGAATGTCTAGAGGCTCAAAAGAAGGACAAGAGAAAAGAAAAGGAGTCTAAGAAGCACTCCAGCAAGCTCTCCTCCAACAAATACAATAAGAATTAGGAGAAGGGATTTGTGGTTGAGACCTGGATTTACTCAGAAGAAGAAACTTAATCTAGTTCTAGTGAGGATGAAGAAGAGGCAAAAGCCTGAGTGATCTGCTTGATGGCAATTAATTTCTTAAGAAGAGGAGGCTTCTTTTAATTTCACTCCTGATCAATTTATAACAAAATTCAAACTCTTATGCAATGATTTTATTAAATCTGAGAAGGAAATCATTCTCAGAGAAAAACAAATTGAATATGACAATTTTTTTCTGAAAACATCAAACTTAAAGATGAATTAGACTTAGCTTCTAAACAAATTATTTCATTAAAAAATAAATATAAATGAGGCTAAAGAATTTGAAGAATCCCTTAATAGGAGAAGCATCAAATTGATGAATATCACAAGCACAGTCAATGCCAGGCTTAATGGAAACTGTGCTTAAGAGCTTCATCAAGTCAGCCTCCCCTTCTTAAGAAACACATTCTTTCTACCCGTGTTAAATCCATATTGAAAAAGGCAAAGAAAAAATAGAAGATAACAACCAATAAATTGAAGTTTTTCAAAAACATAAACAAAAGAAAAAGAAAAAGGAAATTTTTAATAAAATAATGTTCAACATTTTTCGTCGAACCAAGATCAAGAAATGTATATTGTTCGTCAAACTCAGATCGACAAACTATGAACGCAGATTTTTTATATAACTATTCTTCTAATTGCGATCGACGAAATCAATATGGTTCGTCGAACCACAATCGACGAAATTAGGGCGTAGAAAATGAATATTTTCATTCTCTGAGCGGAGTTCGACAAACTCATCCCTATTCGTCGAACACAAATCGACGAAATTTCTACAATTCGTCAAACCCAGAAAATTATAAGAGAAACCTAAATTATTTTAGAAATTTTAATCAACCTAGATTTTTATTAATCCTTTAACCCAGCAGATAATTCCACCTAGAAGATTTCACCCCTTAGGATATAAAGACTAACAAGAATTCTCGTTCATTTCCAGTTATAAATTTGAGAAGAATCAAGGAACCAAGGTTACTTGGGTCAAGAACACCTAATCTATTTTTCAGTCAAGTGATGGACTATCCTACAACATAACAATTGTGGTACTTGGATAGTGGGTGTTCAAAACACATGACAGGCAGGAAGGGAAATCTAACTGATTACAAGTCAAAGCTTGGACCAAAGGTGATCTTTGGAGACTCCAACTATGGACAAACAAAAGGATATTAGAATGTCAAAGTTAGAGTTGTCACCTTCAGGAAGGTAGTATATGTGAGTGGTCTAAAGCATAACCTGATATCCATAAGCAAATTATGTGATGAAGGTTATCAGATATCATTTAATCAATCTTATTATATTTTTACTTCTAATAACAACAAAAGAGTTTTAACTGGACTTAGAGAAGGCAACATATATGTAGTAAATTTTAATTCTACTATTTCAAGAATTTTGTTTATTTAATCAGATTAATAATACTAATGACTTATGCCCTAAAAGACTAGGACATGTAAATTTAAGAAATATTGCTAAACTATCTAGGGACAACCTTTTTAGAGGATTGCCTTCTGGCCCCTACAAGATGGAAAGTCTATGCAAGGCTTATCAATTATGCAAGAAAACTTAAAATAGTTTTAAATCAATCAATAAGAGTGATTCACCCAGAATCTTGTATTTGCTATAAATGGATATTTTTGGACCCATTGCTGTACAAAGTTTGGGAGGGAAATCTTACACTCTAGTTATTGTAGATGACTTCTCTAGATTCACTTAGGTGTTCTTTCTGAGAAACAAGTCAGATAACTTTAAAGATCTTACAGACTTTCTTAGGAGAATAAAGATTGAGTACTCTACTGCAGTTGCATTGATCAAAAATGATCATGGTACTGAGTTTTAATATCTTCTTATGCAAGAATTTTTTGAGAAGGAAGGTATCAAGCATTGCTTCTCTGCTCCTAGAACTCCTCAACAATATGGGGTAGCAGAAACGAAAAATAGAAGCCTTATTTAAGCTGCAGGGACATTGCTCGCAAATGCTTACTTGCCCCTAATCTTTTAGGCAGAGGCTGTAAGCACAGCAAATTATGTTCTGAATAGAAGTTTAATTCATAAACGTAAGGGTAAGACTCCCTATGAATTGCTTAAAGGAAAGCAACCTAAAATAGATTATTTTAGAGTATTTGGTTGTTGATGTTATATTCACAATAATAACAAGAAACATCTACGAAAGTTTGAAGTGAAAAATGCATACGGAATTTTCTTGGATATTCCCAAGTCAGCAAGGCTTTTAGGGTATTTAACAAATCAACCTTAAAAATGGAAGAGTATGTACATTTAACTTTTGATGAAGTTAATATGTGTTACAAGTAGAAGGATTCTTCTACAAAACATACAGTGTAGGTACCGCTTATGTGTGAGAAATTAGATGACTTAAACCTCACCCAAGAGGTTACATTGCATCCTTCTCCATAAATTGATGAAGAGAGTGAAGAAGAAATTGTTAGAACAGTTGCACCAATAATAGCTAACATAATTCCATAAGAGGAATTAAATTCCCCAAGCTGTTGATGAACCAACTCCTCCTACTGATCTTGTCACACTTGTAGATCATCCAATATCTCAAGGGATTGGATACATATCAGTTGATGTGCAAACAAGGCATCAACTCAACGAAGATTTGATGCTTGCTTGCTTCATATCTCAGATTGAACCTCAATCGAAAAAAGATTCAGAGCAAGATCCCCACTGGATTATTGCAATGCAAGAGGAGCTCAATCAATTTGAGAGATACATAGTTTGGGATTTAGTTCCAAGACCCAAAGACTACCTAGTCATTAGAACTAAATGGGTTTTCAGGAATAAGTTGGATGCTCAAGGATCAATTGTAAGGAACAAAGAATGATTGGTAGCTCAAGGCTATTCACAGGAGGAATGAATTGATTATGACAAGACCTTTGACCGTATTGCAAGGCTGGAGGCTATCAAAATATTTCTTGCATATGCAACATACAAGAAATTCAAAGTCTTCTAAATGGATGTCAAAAGTGCATTCCTTAATGGTGAACTCAAAGAGGAATTCTATGTGGAGAAACACTAGGTTTTATCTCTTCAACCAATCCATCTTTTGTTATTAAGTTGCATAAAGCTCTATATGGTTTGAAGCAAGCTCCAAGATCTTGGTATGAGACCCTAGCTAGCTTTCTTTTAGAGCATAAGTTCACTAGGGGCATTGTAGATAGGACTTTGTTTAATTGGAATCATAAAAATAAAATTTTGCTTGTACAAATATATGTAGATGACATCATATTTGGCTCTACTGATTCCAAACTATGCAAAAGGTTTTCTGACCTAATGCATTCCAAGTTTGAAATGAGTAGCATGGGTGAGTTTTCCTACTTTCTTGGTCTTCAAGTGAAGCAATCCCTTGATGAAATTTTCATCTCCCAATCTGAATATGTTAAGGAACTAATTATGAGATTTTGGATGTCTGATGCCTCAATTATGAAAACACCCATGACTTCCAATGATGTGATTGATTCTGATAAATAGGGCAAGCTAGTTGATCAGAAAACATATAGGACTATTATTGGGTCCCTATTGTATCTCACAGCAAGTAGGCCAGATATAATGTTTGTTACATGTCTTTGTGCTAGGTTATAAGTAAATCCTAAAGACTTTCACCTTATTTTGCTAAAAAGAATTTTGAGATATATAAAGGGTTGTCCAAATCTAGGACTCTAGTATTCAATTAAGTCAGAATTTGATTTAACTGGATTCTCAGATGCTGACTTTGCTGGATGTAGAGTTAATAGGAAAAGTATATCTGGAACATGCCAATTCCTTGGTGATAGGCTTGAGTCTTTGTTTTTTAAGAAACAGACATCTGTGTCAACTTCAACTACTGAAGCTAAATATATAGTAGCTGGCAGTTGTTGTTCACAAATTTTGTGGATTCAAAACCAACTCTGTGATTATAGTTTCATTCTAAATAATTCAACTATATTTTGTAATAGTACCAGTGCAATTTCCTTTGCACCAAATCTAGAACATCATAGTAGGACCAAGCATATAGAAATTAGACATCATTTCATTAGAGATTTTGTGGAAAAAAAATAAAATTAACCTTGTCTTTATCTCTATTGATTTACAAAGAGCAGACATCTTCACTAAACCTTTTGATGAGAAGAAACATCTGTTCTTCCTAAATAAGCTAGGCATGATAAATTGGGAAGGCATAATTTAATTTTTGTTCTGAGTTCAAAGATTAGGACACAGTTCGTCGAATGGATTTCGACGATCTGTGTACTCTTTGTGAAGAGTTCGTCGAACTGAGATCGATGATCTCTTCTTTGAGAAACTTTTTGTCGAACGGAGATCAACGAATTTGTAGGAAAATAGTGGCTATCTCCGCGGAGGTACTCTCCAACATGAAGTTTGATGCAGGTTTTGATATAGATATTGATTCATTCGCTCACTCCGATCAAATATTCACTAATATTTTGAGATTATTTGAGGAGCAGCAACTAAGAAAGTTTATGATGACTCACATCAATCTTCCAGTCACATAGATTAAAGAATGGGTCTATACACCCTCCTTACTAGAAGCAAAATCCCTCATAGGCAAAATAATTGGAGAATTTGTTCCCCAGACACCTGTAACTTAATATAAACTTGTTAATCTTGTTAATGGAAATGATCATATAGAGATGGATAGTTCTGAGTATAATGATATATTGATTAAGATGGGTCTCTCAGAAGGAAACCAATGCAAGCTGTTGAAGAAAAACTTGTTGGTGGAGTACAAGCTTTAAACTGACATAGTTGGGAAAGTAATCCTGGGTAAACATATTGCCCACGATTAAATTACAAGGCATCCATTTCTACTCATGAGTGCCTTTGTGAACAAAGTCAGTGAACTGGGGCTGCATCTTATTTTCTTCCTTCAAGAAGAAGAACACTAAGAAGGAAGTTTGTTATGGGAGGATTGTGGGCTTATTTCTGCAAGACAGATGCCCATAGTTGTTGGTCTCTCAGAACATCTTCATAAATCCTTCCTACAGGCTGACCTCGGCCCTCTTTGGCAAGTGGGAGAGAGTAATCTCAAAGCCCTTGATAAGTTGTAAATATATGAATTTTTACGTATGTTAATTAAGTCATTTTAGTTTATTTTCGTTATTTTTAGTTATTTTTAGTTATTTTTCTTTAATAAAATGCTCCTTTTTTGTATATATCTTCTAACATAGCCTTCATTTTTTTTTGGAATTTTGCAGAAAACTGTCTAAAAACCAAAGTACATCCCGTATCCCAATTCGAAACGCCCGTGTACCAATTCGACTAGCTTGTGTAAATTCCATCTCGACACTCGATGCCTTCAACTCGATGTTCGATATTTGAAGTTCGTTGAACTATCGGTCACGCCCGTGTAAATATGCTACATGCCCATGACCAATCCACCTATCCCAGACAAGATGTCGTCGGCATGGAAACAACTCGATGCCTTCACTAGATAAACCCTCTGGAAAAGGCCCATATCGATTATGGAACACGCTCGTGACTGCTTAAAATTTCCTGATCAACGTTCGTCCAGCCCAGATCAGCGCTCGACGAAATTCTGCCAAATTGTGCTCGACAAAATGAAGCCAACAACCACTTGAAGCTTGTCGCATCAACACTCGACGATTTGCATGTCATGCCCATGTCAAATTCGATACGCCCGTGTCATTCCCGATCGACATTGGTCGATCCCAGTTCGACGTTCGTCAAACCTAGCTCAACACCTCCACCAGGAAATCTTGCTGACATGCCCGTAATACCCCTTTCATGCCCGTGACCTACACGTGTCTCGATCCAAAAGCTTTTTGAAATCGACAAGTCACCAAAATTTCGCCATCTTCAGTAAGCCAGAAAGACACTCCCCCCATATCACGCCCGTGACCAGGGCGTGTGTCACAACCCGTATTTTCTCCGAATTAAAGAATTATCAGAGTATGAGAAAACATGTGTCATGATGCCACGTCAAGCAGGGGATAACTGCTGACGCTCAGGCAAAACCATTTACTATAGTTATGAAAGAAATTCATGAGTTTAATGATTTGAAAATCAGTTATATTTAGAGGTCGTATCCCTCGGCTCGGTGGATCACCTAGTCCACAGTTCAAAACTATCCTTAAGAGCTCCAGAAAAATACTTTATTCATATTTGACATCCTAAGAAGTGCATAAGAGCCCTAAGAGGACCACTTATGCTATGCAAGACTCTACATTTAATTTATTTTATATATAGGAAAACGATCTTTATGCACTGCTTGGAAAATAGTAATTTACTTTTATAAATCATGCTGATCATGCAATATATTTACAATATTAGTTGAAGTTTCAAAATAACTAGCAACCTAGCATAAATCCTCCCAAGAGCAAGTAGACTATCTCCAGAAAATGGTAGCAGCTAAAGTAATATATCTAGTCCAAAGGTAAAAACTACCAGTGGGCGCCAACAACCTTACACAAACCCACTGGCAAATATGTATGTCTGTAAGAAAAGTACAGAAAAACTTCCTCACTAACAAGCAACAGAACCTCCAAGGTCAAAGAGACCACCAGCAACACAACCGCAACCTTGCCACCAAACTGGTTACTGCTCAGAACCTGAGGCATTCAAAAGAAGAAAGAATACCTCAGCAAGCAAAACAAGAAAGAACTTCATGAAAGTGTCAACAAGGAGGGGGGGTAAAAGAATGTGGAAAACACACAACAGTAAAAGTCAAAACTGCCCCAAGGCAAGACAACAAGGAATGCACAACTTGCGAGGAAACAACATCAACCCTGCCCAGAAACTACATCCTGCAGGGTCTACTAGGCTTCCAAGAGCCCAAAATGATGCAATCTACCAAGGAAGAAACACCTAACACCCTACGCTGTGGGAGATGGTAGTAGCAAAAACAAATAACATGGATCCGGGTTGGTGGCAAACTCAGTCCCCCAACCTCCATTTCCAAGCAACCATGCTCAAGGGTCTACATGTGAAAGCACAAGGGACCTTCCACCCCCTTGCCCAGCCCATGCCTAGAGCAAGATAGAAGAATAAGGGTGGCCTTGGCTAAATTACACAACACCTCCTCCATTAAGAGCTTCAAACCACCACTACTAACCACGACCCACGATTCAGCCTTTAGGAAAGAAAAACATAGCCGACAAAGAAACTACAAATATAATCAAGGAATTCACTCGGGAACGAAAATCGAGGTAAGGGAAAAAGTGTTGATATTACTCAACACGGCTTGGCATTGAGTGGGACCCACACAATGCCTAACCAGACCTTGGCGTTGAGTGAGTTAGCCTCACTGAGCGCCAGAACAGCCATGGCGTTGAGTGAGAATCACTCACTCAATGCCCTTCTGCAAGAATAGCTCTTGCGTTGAGTGAGCTATCCTCACTCAATGCCAAAACAGCCATGGCGTTAAGTGAGGTCCACTCCCTCAACGCCTTCAGCAAAAGAGGCAGTGGCATTGAGTGAGCTAACCTCACTCAACGCCAAAATAGCTATGGCGTTGAGTGAGGTCCACTCCCTCAATGCCTTTAGCAAAACCACAAAACCCAACAGTGGCGTTGAGTGAGTCCACCTCCCTCAACGCCAAAACAGCTTTGGCAGTTAGTGAGGTGAACTCACTCTACGCCAAAGTTCATTCCCGCAGGAAAACCCTAAACCATCGCCAACAAGAGGAGGTCGGCGGGAATGCCGACTGATTCTCGCCGAATCGGCGGGAATCCAGGATTATTCTCTCCAATCGGCGGGAATCCAGAATGATTCTCGCCGAATCGGCGGGAATCAAGGATGATTCTCCCCGATCGGTGGGAATCACTGACGTTACACGTCGAAATCGGCGGGAATCATTTGGTGATTCCCATCGATTTTTACTTAGACGAAAATTATCACTCAATCACCCTACCACTCAACCGAAAAGAACAAAACAAACTATGGCTTTGAGTGTGTCCACCACACTCAATGCCAAGTCCGGGCGGCTTTTGGCTTTGAGTGTGTGCACCACACTCAACACCAAACCCGAGAGTCTATCAAGACTGGTTCTAACCAGAGCCCTACCACAACAAACTTCCTCACTCTCTCTCTCGGCTCCACCCGCAAAAGTACAAGACTAGAACTACAAATCTAGAGTCTAAATAATGAACACAGCTATCAGGTTGAGCAAACAGCACAAAGAGGGGGCTCATAGGAGAATCTAAGCCCTAAATTTAGCAAGATAAAGGAGAACATGCTTGGTTTCTACCCTAAGGCTAACCGGGAAATATTCCAGAATTCAAAAGAACAACAATGGCAAGGGCAAGAATACCACTTGCCTCGATTTCCGGCGAAGCTTGGTCGGCTTTCCCTCCTCTTCATTCTTAACTTGAAGGAGCAGCACCTAACAAGAAAACCCGCACTTTAATGGCGGAAAACCACAAGAAACCGAAAATCCAAGTCTCCTAAAACTCCACGAAAAACAAACCTCTTACCATCGAAACATAGAACTGAGCGAGAGAAAAAAATCTCATCCTCTGTCATCCATCCAGCTTCACACATACCATCTCCCCCTCCTCCATCTCCTCTACCACACCACCTATAGACTATCCAATCCACCTCTACAATTCCAACACAAACATCTTCAACCTATAGTCTGATGTCATCATCATCATCATCATCATCATCTCCATCTCTATCTCCAAACCACTTTTCACATCATTCCCCCATCCAGGAAGAAATCCCTACTAAAATACCACAAGTCATTCCACCCATATTTTTCCACAACAAATTTCACCAACATTCCCATCATTCCAACATACAGACTTCCCTCAAGCATTCTCAGATTGCTACCACCGTGGACACCAATCCACCTATACCCTATCTACTCTTGATCCCCTTTATCAAAATTTCTCTTACATTGCAACTGATCTTCTAAAATTCATTACTCATTCTATGACAAAGCTAATAAAGGAAGTAGTTGCCCCTCTTATTTCTGCCATTGCTGATCTCTCTTCCAAAATTGCCTCTTCCACTTCTTTCCCTTCTTCTTGTGGCCTGGGTTGAGGTATCTCTGAAATCAGGCAGGGGGAGATGTCCAATGAAGAAGCTCCTCCAGCAGCAACAACAATAATATCAGCAGTAGTAGCAGTTATTTAGGATATAGATTCAGATATGTTGTGTATAGAAGAGGAAGTAGTTGTAGATATTGAGATTATAATTGTTGGAGATTTAGTAATAACACCGTTATTTGATATTTCTTCATTGCTTAATTCTTTTGATTTGATTTACAACAGCCCTCTTCCAGTTTATACAACATTTGAGAATGATTCTTCTAGAGCAATTATTTGTTATACTCCTCCCATTAGTCCTTTTGTTTTGGAACAAATTAAGGACTCTCTAAAGTCAGTTTCTGAGCCAGTTTCTGAGATCATAGAATCTCCTAAGACTGTAGAGATAGTCTTCTCTCCTCCTCTATTTGGCTTGGCTGAGTCCCCAATGCAAGTGTTTGAAGAATTTCCTGAAGAGGAAATGGAGAAAATTGACAGCAGTGCATTGGATATAGCACCAGAAGCTTTAGTTTCTAAAATGTCACTGGCTCAGCATGACATTTTTGATGAATATTTAAAGTAGATTGATGTACTATATAATGATCTCATCAGTGAATCTGATGAGGAAGATGAATCTGAGGACTCTAAGGACTCTGCTTCTATGAAAAGGAAACACAAGAAGAAAGGATCTTCCAAGGCAGATCATATTCCTTCAACAATAAATTATATTCCATATTATATTCTGAAAGGAGTTCCTCTAACTTCTTAGACCCCACATTGGATAAAATTCTCAAAGAACCAAATGAAAGAAAGGAAGAAGAAGAAGAAGAGATATGACTCTCCACCCCCTAAGTATAGGAGAGATCCTCCTTCTCTTCCAGCTGCAGGATCGTCTCAGAACATCTCTACTGCTCGAAGGACTACCTCTTCACAATATTCCAGATCTAATACTTATCAGAGACAAGGAATACCCTAAAGTTCTTATTCCCTAAGTAGCCAAGGTAGCAGAGGCAATCAACAACAAGCTGAACATCAAGATAGGCCTCCCTCTCTAGTTCCTTTAGGTGATCCAGAAATGGATCCTAATTCAAGGATGGCCAGATTTCAAAAGCTTGTAGGACTGTCTCAAATCAGAAAAGCTAAAGAGGAAGGACAGGATGTTTCTCTGTTTACTACAATGTCATCCTACAGGCAAAATGAATTTCAAAGGTTTGAAAAGAAGAATCTTTTTAATGTTGATACTTATATGACTTTACATCCTCAAGCAGTTGTTACAAGAGCTACTTATGTGAAAGTTCTTGGAGCAGAAGACATGAAGATGACTATAAGAGAAGCAGTTGTTCCCAAGAGAGAGATAATCTTCACTAAAGCATCTTCTAAAACTTCGCAGGATGCTACAATGAAAGTTTGACATATTTTCCATTTCTATTTTTTGAACTTAATTATTATTTGCTGTAAATTTTTCACAAGGCACCTGGATTATATATCTGATGAAATATTATAATTCTGCCAGATAATATTTTATGCTTTGTGTTTTTTCTTTTTTTTGTTCATAGTGACCTCACACAAATATGGGGAGATTGTTGGAACCCCACCTATGTAAAGGGTTGATTTGGTCTAGGTTCAATATTAGGATTATTAGATTACCCAACATGTATAGTCTAGGGTCATAGGTTCTTATCAGGGTCAAGGTCAGCCAATAACCTAGATTGATTGGTTCTCACCTTCAGAAGACTTAGAGACAGAAGACCTCAAGAGAAAAGAAGTTTTCTAAGAGACAAAAAAGTCATTCGAAGATTAGCTGATCAGAGCTCGACTTTCGTCGATCTCAGATCGACGAACTCAGATTTTTTCTCTGTGTTGAGTTTTACGAGAGCCTAGATGATATCAACGAACTTCGATCTCACCTCAGTAGTTGAACTCGATGAAATACTATCTCTATTTGATGAACTTGGAGCTCAGATTGGCAAGTTAATTTTCTGGTCAACGATCTTAGAGCTCCGCTCGACAAAGGAGAGGTCTCAGGTGGATGAAAATTTATTGAGTTCATCTAATTTCTCACTGGTTCAGTTCGACTAATTCTTTATTGATTTCAATTCGACTAAGGCAGATGAATTTAAAATTATATTATATTATATTTATAATGCTATGATAATTAATACATAATATTCTTATGAATATAGTCATTCAATGGCAGCATTAATTATGGTCTTCACAGAGTTATTATATGGCTTTTTTATTGCGACAGTTGGGGAAAATCATTAAAGACAAATTCTAGCTATTCAACTCCCAGAATTTTTGCAGTCAGTGAAGCAAAGGAATTCAAAATTCAACGGCTGTAATTTGCAAGGAATATATAAGGATTATTTTTTCAAGATAGCAAGAAGTTAGTTAACTGTGACAAAAAGAATAATTTATAGAAAATTGAAAGAAGAATCACACTCATACAACTCAACTTCTTCATCAATTTTTGCTTCAGGGCTATCAAGAGAAAATCCATCAACATTTGTCTAAAAACATCCTGAAGATCAACAAGCAATCTGAAGTCCTACACCCTGAGCAAAGCTTCCATTCTCCGGAACTATTCTACATCTCAGGGGGAGATTTGACAACAACAACAATCCACTAGTCTTAGAACATTGAGAAAGAGAAGTCAATATCAAATTTCTTTTTACATTACTGCAAAAGGGTTTTTAACTCGCTTCAAAAGTTATCCCTTTTGTTGTTAAGTCTCCTGATCAAAAGACATAGTTTGGTTTTTGAGCCCCTAGTCAAAAGCTCAAAGGGTTATTAGATCTCCATTTAAAATAGATCTTATGGTGACGGGGCACCTGAGCAAAAACCTATAGTGGCAGAGCACCTGATCATAAACCTATAGTGGATTCATACTAGGGTGGTAAAAGAGTGGATGTACCCATGTTTTAGGGGAACCACTATAAAATCTTTGTGTCACCTGGTTGCTCTATTTGTTAATTTCTGTGTTCTGATTTTTTGTGTTTTATTTCTGCCTATTTACATATAGATATCACTTATTTTAATCCGCCATAAAAAATAATCAAAAGATATTTAATACTTTATTTCCCCCCCCCCCACTATAGTTAGTGTGATCTATCCCTTCACTTTCAGTCGATGCCCCAAAGATCTAAGATTTCACATTACAAGAGCATATTTTGAGGCATCTCGTCCCTTCGTGAGATATTGCCTGCCCGCTGAAAATTGTCGCAAGTACTCACCAGGTTGTGAGCATCTTTGAATAGCGCGGGCCAATAAAAGCCCGTCTCTAGCGCCTTCCTTGCAGAGCGATTCACTTGATAATGACCATCCATTGGTCCCTCGTGGTAATGCCGCAATATTTGCACTCCTTCCTCACTCGAAACGCAACGCCGCATTACCTGATTCGCACAAACTAGGAATAAGAAAGGGTCTTCCCAAAAGTAATTCTGTAAGTCAGAAAAGAATTTCTTCTTTTTCTGACTTGAGAACTCCTTTGGCAAGACTCGAGCTACTAAATAATTGGCCAAGTCGGCGAACCATGGTGCGAGATAATCTTTTGAATTTTTGAGAGTGAGGAGGCACGCTTCAGGGAATTTATCATTAATGTCAGATTCACTTAATGTTTCGATAGCGGGGTTTTCTAAACGGGATAAATGGTCTGCCGCCAAATTTTTGGCACCCCTTTTGTCCGGATCTTTAAATCAAACTCCTGTAAGAGGAGGATCCATGGAAAAAGGAGGGGCTTGGCATCCTCCTTAATAAAAAATGACGGACCGAGTGATCCGTGAAGACTATTACTTTGGAGAGGGTGATATAAGATCTAAACTTATCGAAGGCAAAAATAATCGCTAAGAGCTCTTTCTCGGTGGTGGTGTAGTTTGCTTGTGCAGATGTGAGAATATTTCTTGAATAATAA
Source organism: Platanthera zijinensis (assembly GCA_039513925.1). NCBI lineage: Eukaryota > Viridiplantae > Streptophyta > Magnoliopsida > Asparagales > Orchidaceae > Platanthera > Platanthera zijinensis. The sequence continues at coordinate 132,419,225 of CM077086.1, read as the reverse complement.
ATCCCGTGGAAGAATTTATCCACCCGTTGGCCTAAGACCATGCCTACCGTAATATCACTCGCATCGTACATGATTTCAAAAGGAAGCGACCAATCCGGAGCAACAAGAATCGCGGTGTTTACTATATTTTCTTTTATTAAATTGAAAGCAAGAAGATAATTGTTGTTAAAAACGAAAGGTGACTCTTTCTTGAGAAGATGGGTTATCGTCTTCATAATTCTAGAAAGGTTTCGGATAAAACTCCGATAAAACCCTGCGTGCCCTAGAAAACTACAAATGGCTTTAATATTCATTGGAGGGGTCGGGAGTTTTTCAATAACTTCGATCTTGCCCGAGTCGACCTCGATCCCCTTGACTGAAATCTAATGCCCGAGGACCAATAACTCTCGGACAATAAAGTGGCATTTCTCCTATTTGAGGGCTAAGTTAGTTTCCTTGCAATGAATCAACACGCGTTGGAGATTTATTAAACAATTTTCGAAAGAACAACCAAATACAGAGAAGTCGTCCATGAATACCTCCATCACTTATTATACCAACTCATCGAATATCGCTAGGATACATCGCTGAAATGTAGCCGATGCGTTACATAAACTAAATGGCATCCTTCTGTAAGAAAAGGTGCCAAAGGGACAAGTAAATGTAGTCTTTTCTTGGTCCTCAGGTGAAATATGGATTTGAAAGTTCCCCGAGATACCGTCGAGATAGCAATAAAAGGGTGACCGGAAAGGCGTTCTAAATTTTGGTCGATAAAGGGGAGCGGGAAGTGGTATTTTTGGATGGCATCATTGAGTTTGCAATAATCAATGCAAATCCGCCAACTCCTTACTGTACGGGTTGGAATTAATTATATATTTTCATTGGCTACTACCGTGACTCCGCCTTTCATTGGCACGACTTGTACTGGGCTTACCCAAGTACTATCGGAGATGGGGTAGATAATTCCCACATCTAAAAGTTTAATAACCTCAGCCTTCACGACATCCTTCATGTTTGGATTTAGACGTCGTAGGGGATGGATAGTACTACGGAAAATATTATCTAGGAAAATCTTGTGGGTGCAGATTGATGGGAAAATCCCCTTGATATCGGATAACTGCCACACAATTGCATGGCGGCGATTTTGTAAAACTGGAGTCAACTCAGAAATTTTTGAGCTACTCAGATCCGAGGAGATAATAACTAGTAGCTTAAAGTCATTTTCATGGAAGAGATACTTAAGATGAGGGGGGAGTTTCTTAAGCTTCAAGGTGTGTGGTTCCTCATAAGAGGTTTTTAATTTTAGGGTGTCTATGGGTAGTGATTCGGGGGGGGGGGGGGGGTAGTGCGGGAGACATCTTCTAAGAAGAAGGGCTTAGTGATATGAGATTCCACAACTGATGAAGAAACTTATTCAAAAGGTGAAAAAATTCATTTTCGAAGCATTACTCTAGAGAAAAGAAGGAATCATCATGTTCTAGGGTTTTTACGCATTAAGGGATTAATGCTAAAAGTGATTTCATCATCTTTAACCCAAAGGAGGAGCTTTCCATCACTAACATCAATAATACAGCGGGAGGTGGCAATGAATGGGCTGCCGAGTATGAGGGGTACATCGGCATCCTCTTCGATGTCTAGGATGACAAAATCCACCATGAAGATGAATTTGTCCACCTCGACCAAGAAATCCTCCACAATCCTTACTGGATACTTAACAGAACGATAGGCTAGCTGAATGCTCATACAAGTGGGGTTAAGAGATCGTAGCCCTGATTTCTTAAACAACAAAAAAGGCATGAGATTTATGCTTGCTCCTAAGTCCGCCAACGTGTGTTTGACCAACGAATAGGTACGGGATGGAGAACCTTTTCGGGTCATTCACTTTGCGGGGTAATTTGTTGAGCAGAACCGTGGAGCATTCTACATTTAAGGAAATATGCGAAATATCCTCAAACTTTTTTTATTTGATAGTAGTTCCTTGAGATATTTCACGTATTTCGGCATTTGAGAGATAGCCTCGCAGAACGACACGTTTATATGAATTTGTTTTAGAATTTCTAAAAAAAATTTATAACATTCTTCGGCGCGTTCACTTTTAAGCTTAGAAGGATACGGTAAATTTGAGCTAGAAGCATGTTGCGCAAGCGTAGTAGGAAAATTTGAAGCTAAAAAAATAGGAGGAGGAGAGAGAGGTACCTTTGGTTCGTCTGGTAAAACAACTTCTTTTGCACTGCAGAGGGTAATGGCGTTTGAACTTTCCCTTGGATTTTTCTCGGTAATGCATGACAGTGCTCCTTGTTGCCGCTCAGAGATTATTTTTGCTAGCTGGCCCACTTGGTTTTCCATGTTTTTGATGGACCCGACAATATTCCTGATAGTGGTTTTATTTATAGCAACGTATTTGGCAAAGACCTCTTCAAGGGAAGGGGACTTTGCCAGTTGCGGTTGGAAACCGGGTGGATTTAAATTTAGGGGGGGAGCAAGAATGAATGTTGGTTTATGATTATAAGGAGGGTTATGGGGGCGTTGAGAATTTCCTTGGTTGCTCCATGAGAAATTCGGATGGTTCCTATAACCCGCATGGTAGGTGTTTTTGTACGGTGCGTTGTTCGGGTTATAGGAAGGTCAAGGAGCATTTCCCATGAAGTCAACCTGCTCTTCTATCATAGCAGAATTATTATAATTGTTATTCCAAGGAGGAGTGGAGGAGAAAGCAGTCAACTCCGCCACTTGCTTTGTTAAGCGCTCAACTTGGAGGGAAAGATTCGAGGTAGTGTCAATTTCAAAGACTCCCGCAAGTTTGTTAGCTCGCACGCGGGGCGTATTCTATTGCTATGAATTCATAGCCATTTCTTCAAAAAGTTCCATAGTGGCCTCGGGGGTTTTGTTATTTAGTGATCCCCTAGCAGCCGTGTCGATCACTTGCCTTGTTAAGGAATTTAAGCTGTTATAAAATATTTGCACTTGTTGCCAAGAGGGAAGCGCGTGGTGTGGGCACCTTCGACATAGCTCCTAGAAGCCCTCCCATGTATCATAGAGAGTCTCTGAGTCTATTTTCATGAAGGATGCAATATCTATGCGCAATTTAGTAGTCTTCACAGACGGGAAGTACCTTGTAAGAAATTTCCCCGCCATCTCGGCCCAAGTAATGATGGACCATCTAGGATGAGAGCTCAGCCACTATAAGGCCTTTGACCGCAAAGGGAAAGGGAAGTGACGTAATTGAATGGCGTCATCTGAGAATCCATTGATTTTAAAAGTATCACAGATTTCGAGCTAATTCCCGATGTGGCAATTAGGATCCTCGTTCGGGAGACCATCGAAGGTCACCGACTGCTGCACAATTTGTATGATGTTGGACTTGATCTCAAAGTTATTGTTTGCCACCGTGGGGCATACAATACTTGATTGTGTACCCTCCAGGTTTGGACGCACATAATAGAAAATAGTCCTATGCTGGGCCTCAGCCTTGTTGGGTCGATCTTGATCCATAGTTTCTGCAAGACTACATCCGATCGACTTTTCGGTGCCTAAGCGCGATTCCTAATTACGAGAATTGAGGCATCGCAATGCGGTACGCTCTATCTCAGGATCAAAAAGAATCTCTGAAGGGTTTCCTTGGGTCATAAACTAAAAAGAGAGCGAAAGAGAAGCGATAAAATTACTATCTATCCTACATTCAAAATATCAAAACAAAATCCCTAGCAACGGCGCCAAAAACTTGATATTAAGGGTTACGTGGAAAAGGGGTTCTGCGTGGAGAAGAAAAAGTTAAGGAAAGATAAGGCGAAAATGTGGTTGTGAGATGTTCTCCGATTCTATATTCGATGAAGGCAAGTGTACCTTATCGCATATAGTATACGATATTAAGTTCAATAACAAGGTCGTATTACCCAGGGTGATTTGATTACTTCTACTTCAAGGAGTTACTATTATCTTATCAAATAAATGTTCTTTTGGGCTTGCTTACAAATTAAAGAAGAGAGAAAATTACGTGCAAATAAAAGAGAGGCTAAACGATGATTAAGCAGAAGTACTCGATATTGAATTTCTTTGGCATAAATTAATGAAGAATTCAATAAAAAACTTTAACTTAATAAAATAAAGATACCTTGACCGTGGGGGTTCCCAAATCTTGAACACGCTCCTCTCGGAGAAGTTCCCAACTGAGGTTAGAGAGATCCGACCGAACTCTCATCCCATATCTGAATACCTAATGCTCACTTTAAGTAGTGAACCCCGCTATTGGATTTGACTCCAATACGGGAGATTTACGTCACTCTCTCTCGAGAGATGCGTGCAACTCTCTTTACTCTTGAGTGCTCACTTCAAACTATCGGCCACTCGGCTAGCCAAGATTGAATTCTTGGATGAAAACTATATATCGATAATATTATTTCATTTGAGATAAATCAAGAGAAAATCGAAGGACTAAATTCTAAAAAGGGAAAGAGAGCTAGAACATCATAACTGATCAACTCATCCTCGTATCATCTAGATCGAGTACTATGAGGATTTAGATACTCATGAAGTAGTAGTGAACAAAAATTATGTTAAGAATATACATAATGAGAAAGAGAGAGAGAGAGAGAGATAAAGGGAATATCGAACTATTTTATTTCTTATTGCACAACAGGTACAAAGAGGACACAAGGTCATTACAAAAAGAGTTTCTGAAAATACTAAAATTATGCTAAATAAGATTACAAGAATGCTTATTAATTAAAACATTAAGCAAAGATAAACTCTCTCAGCTCACTACTAGGATTTCAATCTGCTCTCAAAAACATGGAGCATAGGGCTATTTATAGAATTTTTTTCGGGAAGTACACACCCCCTTTACGTACCCAGGTAGTGCATGTACCTAAGACATGTAACATTCAACGTGACTTTTTCGGCTTAAATTAAAGTAAGAATGTGACTTCCGCGGTAGATGGGTTACACTCCCCTCTGACATGCCCGTATACGAGGGGTGTGTCAGATTCGGCTTGAATTTGGATTGTGGAAAAATTGTGCTGTAAGGATTTCTCGGGACTTGGAGGGACACGCCTCAGAGACATGCCCGTAGCAGTAGTACACGGGAGTTTCTGAGGGCGTGTAAGCTGAATCTTTGATGGTAACTGACATCAGACCGATAGCTTCATTCCGTCTAGGTTACACGCCCAAAGTACACGCCTTGGTAGGGCATGACACGAGGGCGTGTAAGAGAAGAAAAACCAAAACCTTGAAAAAAAATTAAAATAAACTATGTTAGATCAATAATTGGGTAAAGAAACTAAAAAGATCCTAAAAATTAAAAAATAAAAGATTTAAATGAGAATATAAATATTTTTGCCCTAATAAAGTAAGCTAAATTATTCTTCATCAGTACTCGTGTTATATTTTAAATTTAAATGCTTTTGACTACTCCTTTGCAGAGACTAGCAGGTGTTTGCGAGTTTATTTCAGGTACTCGCATTATATTTTAAATTTACCTACTTTTGAGTTCTCGTTTTGAGAGATTAGCAGGTGTTCGCGAGTTCACCTCAAATACTCGCGTTATATTTTAAATTTACTTACTTTTGACTTCTCCTTTGCATAGATTAGCCGGAGTTCATGACTTAACTTCAGGTACTTGCGTCATATATTAAATTTACATGCGTTTAACTTCTCTTTTGCAGAGATTAGCAGGTGCATGTGAGTTAACTTCAGGTACTTGCGTTTTATTTTAAATTTACTTGCTTTGTACTTCTCATTTATAGAGATTACTTGGTGTTCGCATGTTCACTTCAGGTACTCGCGTTATATTTTAAATTTACATGCTTTTAACTTCTCCTTTGCAGAGAATAGCAGGTGTTCGCGAGTTCACTTCTGGTACTTACATTATATTTTAAATTTACCTTCTTTTGAATTCTCCTTTCTTGAGATTAGTAGGTGTTTGCGAGTTAAATTCTTGTACTCGAGTTATATTTTAAATTTACCTGGATTTTGCATCTTTGTTCTAGACATTAATTGGTGTTCGCGAGTTCACTTCAGGTACTCACGTTATATTATAATTTTACCTTCTTTGATATATCCTTTGAAGAGATTAGCAGCTATTCGCGAGTTCACTTTGAGTACTCGCTGTATATTTTTAATTTACCTGCTTTTGACTTTTCGTTTGGAGAGATTAGAAGGTTTTCTTGAGTTCTCTTCAGGTACTCGCGTTATGTTTTAAATTTTCCTGCATTTGACTTATGTTTTGTAGAGATTAGCAGGTGTTTGCGAATTCACTTCAAGTACTCGCATTATGCTTTAAATTTACCTGCTTTTGACTTCTCCTTTACAAGGATTAGTAGGTGCTTGCGGGTTCTCTTTAGGTACTCGCATTATATTTCAAATTTACATGCTTTTGACTTCTCTTTTATAGAGATTAGCAAGTGTTCGCGAGTTCACTTTAAGTACTCGCATTATATTGTAAATTTACCTGCTTTTGACCTCTCTTTTATGGAGATTAGCATGTGTTTGCGAGTGCACTTTGATGCACTTTCGGCAAGTGTACCGATCGTAGTCGAGTAATAAAGTTGAGGAGTTAAATCCCTGGATATCGATCACTCGAGGAGTGCAGATAGGGATTGTGAATTCTCTATAGAAAGAAGGATTGCAAGTGTCAACGTAAACAAAGGGGTTTAGATTTTTTGTTTCCTAATTTTAAAACTAATAAATCTATTGTGGTTCGCCTTCATCGTGTCTCTTGGGTGGATAACTAAAATGAGTAATGTTGATGATGAACAAACCATTGAGGGACTCAATCACCTCTTCACCATGCACGCTCCTAGCAAGCATTAGGACAGCACTAACACGGAAAGAATACAAAAGGTTGAAGCGCAAAAACACAAACTAGAACTAAAATATATCAACACATAAACTTGTTGATATCATTAAGCAAATCAAGTCTTACTCATCAAACCAAAAACCATGCAGTCAAGAATAAAGTTACTACAAGAGAAGGGGGAGAGATACAACCAAATGCACGAAAATTTATGATATTTGCGGTCGGAGACAAGGGTTATCAGGCCTTGTCCATGCTCGGTCTACGGATGATGTTCGGTGTTGAGAAGGGCGGTCACTTCCTTATATTAGCCTGTGTTCTTCGTTAATAGCCGTCGTGTCTAACCTGACCGGAGAACTCCACGTATGCATCACTAAAGAGCTTGAAACCGATCTTTGAGGATGTAGAAGATGATGGCGGTCGGAGATGAAGCTATTAAGAGCTTTTGGAGGGAGATTGGTGGTCGCACGAGCTCTCAACGAAGGAGAGAGAAGAAAATGATAGAAGGAAGCTTTTACCGCTCAGAGCAGCAGAAATGGCGGGAGGATCCCCTGGGAGAATGAGACCTGCGGCTTAAATAGACAAGTAAGAAATATTGGTCATGCACGGTTAGGCGCACGACCGTGCGTTAACCGTGCGTTATTTATTTACAGAATAGGCTTGCGTAGGAAGAAAAAGCGTTGAACCATGGGTTACATCGCGCACGGACGATTCCTCCCACACGTGAAGGAAATCACATTGGTAACAACAGAGAGCAGAATTTTCTGGCAAGCAGGTGAACCGTGCGTTTTACTCGCATACGGGCAATTCTGCCTATGCATGAGCATATCGCATGACTAACCACAGAGAAAATTAAAACATGGAAGCAATATGAAAACTGTGTGTTTCCTTCGCGCATTGTTTAGAAGAAGTTGTGTGTTAACCATGCATTAAGATCGTCGAGCACAGCTCGACGAAATTCATCGAGTTCCACTCGACTATCTTCCATCGAGTAAAATGCAGGATCTGGAAGAAAACGTCCGCAAAGTAAACCCACGACCGTGAGTTTTCCACAAATCAGAATTCCTGCCTTAGGGAAAACTCACCGCCAGCACAGTAAAAACCAAAATTGGAGAACTAGCTCCCAGCACCAAAACACATCATAAAAACTAACAAATCCTCACGGTGAGTACCCTAGTACTTAGCCCTGACTACAGAATGCGTAATTGCACACAATTAGGCCAAAGCGGTGCACAAAGTGGTCCTTGACTGATCGAAGAAAATATAACCAATTTTGAGTAAAAAAAAGCAGTGCACGAGTGAGAATACTTGCCTAGATGAGTCCGAAAACCCTATATAAATCAGACTCATCACACCACAAGACTTTAACATTTGCTCGTCCGGAGCAAATCATCACTCTGTGGACTAGAAAATAGTTAGCTGGTTTAGTAATTTCCAAATAAAGTATGAGAGAAATCTACATCAAGGCAATGAAAATATAATAGAAAAACTTTTTTACTTAATACTTTTTGGTAAATAAATATGATCTACTCAAATGCATTTCGGTCATCAAAGAAAGTAGGCTGAGGCTCAGGAACACCTCCAAATAAATCCATCAATGTTGGGGACCATATGCTTGCCCGTTTACACTCTCTCCACGGTACTAGTTTGACTCAAGCGTGAATCCGTAGTACTTTAGGATAGTAATTGGGCTTGGGTGTATACGTAGGTAAGGATGCACAAGAGTAAAAAAATGACTGCTACGTACAACACAAATGAGCTCATACAAAAATTATCCTCAAACTAACAAAAATTGGAGGTGCACCACACCACAAGACTTAAACTTGACTATAAGTGTGTGTGCAATGCCTACCACCACAACAATAATGCAAATGGAATTTTCTTTTTCACTATCTTATTTTGTTTCAAACAACATTTTTCTCCCTTTTTTCCATTTTTTTTACATTTCTTTTCTTCTTCCAAAAGTTTTTTCTTTAAAAACCACATTCAGCACATATTATCATGAGAACTCCAACTCACAATCACATAACAGCACCATAGAAACAACACTACATGCAAGAAGTAATATATTAATAGCTCAAGATAGGGGCGTGCTACTGTGAAAGGCTTTTAGGTATTGGTGACCGCGGAGTAGGTCTGTATTAATAGGAGGGATAGGCACAACATAAGCTAACAAGGATTAACTTTAGGACGGGGTACAAAGCTTAATAGGGCCAAAATGATGGCATACATCACGCTCACGCTTGACTAACCATGCACCAATGCTTCGAGAGTAGCTTGGGACAAGTTCTTAGCCACCAAGAAAGATGATCCTTCCTCCCAACTCGAGCAAAATGAGTCAAGTGATGGCTACACACATCCCTACACTACCGTTTGATTACACCAGATTCATCATTTTTGAGTAGTACCAAAAATATTTACATCTGTAGAAAAAGTACAAATCTACGAGCATAAAGAAAACTTAAATCTATACTATTTCTAAACAGATAATGAGTACTCTATTAGGTGCACTGCATGAGTTTCGCACTACTCTATCCTAAAATCCAAAGTCAACACTGCTATTTTAAAGTTTACATATAAGCAATGCATTTTACTCGATCCGCGCGCATGGTTAAGATCGTGCTCATGTGGGCATAGGTGCACAATGCAGATGAGAATAAATTAAATAGAAAATTAAAATGTTCTTTTGGTATGTAAGTGAAAGTGAAGCATGTGCACAGGTAACCACATATCTCTCCCCCACCAGACTTAATCAAAACAACCTAACACAAGATTTGCAATAAAATTAATGAAATAAAAGTTGGGGGAGAGGTTATCCCATGCTCAGCAAATGAGCATACCTTAAGATTGGCATTATTTTTAGTAGAAAGTCCACGGCCCCAAATGAACTCCACCTGCAAATGAGATTACCTCCAAGCACAGCACGAATACTATAAACATATATTCACAGCAGAACAATTGAGCAATTTAAAAGTAGTGAATTTGGGTTGTCTCCCATAATCCCTTTTCTTTACTATCCTTAAGGTGGACCAAATTCCTGTATTAGCAGTCTTACATAATTTTCAGAGCATAAGTTTAATACGAAAAGAGAATGACTAAAATCACACACAGCTATAAGCAAGAATAAAACTAAAAGAAGGGAAGAAGGCCCGGGAGATCCTTCACTTCTCAGCTAAAGGCTGACTTGTGATAGATCCCCCCAGTCACGCGAGATGAGGATGAAGTGGAAGATTTAGGGCACAAGGAAGGTGAATCTCCCCTGCCCCTAGCCTCTTCTTTCTCGCGTCGGCGGGCAAAACCAAGCGCCTTGCATTTTCTCAGTTCTTTTTTTTTATCTACGGATGGGGATCTGAATGGAGGAACAACCACCCCATCCTCTTTAGAAGTTGTCCGTGATTTTTCGTCCGGGGCATCCTTTCCTCACCCGCGGCAGGTGATAATTCAGCCCAAGTAACCTATTTAGCAGTTTTACACAAGTTATTCAGCTCAATAAAAGTTTTTGAATCTCTTTTAAGCACGCTAATAGCAGCCGTGCTCCAACTACTTTTCTTTTCATCTAAATCTTGTTTCACCCCAAGCAACTTCGTCTTCATCTCTTCTTTAGCTAACATCAGCACTTTTGCCACTTTCATGGCCTTGTCTTCCTCTTTCAACAACACACATGTCTCATCTGCACTAGGTAAACCATCAGATAACACATCATTCAATTTCAGCAGTTTTCCACGTTCATTTTGAATTATAGGGGGAAGGGACGACGGTAAAGGCAAATCAACCTTGGAAGCCAAGTTGATGCCGCTTGCATTAAACTGCAGCGTCGCTTCGCTAGCTTCAAGGAAGGCGACCCCTAAGATGGGTTTTGAATTATTCTCCAATAGTCCCAATACCTAAAAATCCGTGATCACTACAGCCACGTTCAAGTTCTCTTCCACCTCCTTTATCTCACCGTCGGTCGACCCATAGGAAAGAACGAGCGATTTTCAGACATTCGATTCGATATTTAAATTAAATTTGTCAACATCTTGCAAAGCAAGGATGTTGCAAGAATATCCGAAATCACATAAAGCCTCCGTCTTGACCTCATTTATCTCACACTTAACAACCACTTCATTTTTATCGCACTCATCCGCCTCCCCGACACTCTTCCCTTGCTCACGAGGATTTTTTTCCGTGTCTCTTGGGAGGGTTACACAAGTAAGGTCGGAGAACACTTGGGCCAGTTGCCCCAACTGCGTCTCCAAGTTTTTCATGGAGGCAGTCTGAGTGGCCATGTTAGATTGGGCCATCTCGATGAAATTCGCCATCATTTCTTCCAACGCACTCTTTCGCGTCCCCTATGCATTCTGATTATAATACGGATTCGGCGGTCTCAACTGGCTATTAAAGGATTGAGCATCAAACTGATGCAGGCCTCCCTGCAACCTTTGACCGGGAGCATTTTGGTTCCAAGAGAAATTCAGATGATTTCTCGCATTTGGGTTATAATTATTATTATAAGGAGCAGTGTGGTTCTGATTATTTATAAATATATACTCTTGTCAGTAGATATACTTGAGGGATCAGCAAAATCTTATCTAGCTGGGAATTTATATGTATGATGGTCGGGGTTTCCATAACCCTGGCACGAAATAGACATCACCTAAGACGGAGAAATGGTCGATTTAGTCAGCATTATGATTCCATCCATCGAAGGATGGCTCGCCTCAACTTGCGGTTATACAGCATTCTCCTCAAACAAATTTCATGCAACCGTAGTTACGTTTCTTCCTGCAGTCCAATACGCAATATGCGAAGCAGTGTCGTGAAGGAGCCGCAATTCCTCTTTAGGAGTCAGGTTCATAATAGTGCCTCCAGCCGCTGCGTCGATCATAGCCCAGTAATTAGGTTAAATAGCAAAATAAAATATTTCCACAAAATTTCACGGCTCAAAGTCGTGTTGGGGGCATCGATGCTGCAGATCTGTAAATCTCTCTAAGCCTCAGTCAAAGATTCCTTGTCCAGTTGCCGTAAAGTGGCTATCTCCCTTAGGGCATTCACTATTTTATCCACCGGGTGGAATTTAGCTTGGGACTTCGTGGAAAGAGCCTCCCACAAAGTTATAGCCCCGGGAGCAATAGTGCGGAGCCAGGGTTTCGCCTTGTCCCTCAGTGAAAATAGGAATAGCCTTAGCTTCACCACGTCATCAGTAATGTCGGCGTAGCGGAAGGTGCCACAAATCTCCGAGAATTCGGCAATATGGAGCTGCAAATCCTCACTGGGCAAGCCTTAAAACTGCGTGTTATTTCGGATCATGTTGAGTATGGCAAGCTTTATCTCAAAGTGGTTTTTTATGATGGCCGGGCCAAAGCCAGGGTAAATAATTCCTTCAGTAGGGGTCGTGAAGTCTCGCGTTGTCCTAATGCGGGGTTGGACCTCCTCCTGGTCCTCAACCACCCGTTCACCAAGGCCATTTACTCCTTGACATAACTCTTCCATTCTTTCTTCAGCGACAGCGGCACGCTGGCGAGCTTGCCTCTCTCATGCAATTTCAAGATCTACTCTAAGATCTTCACCTTTATCCCTGGGGTTTGGATCAGTCATACTACACACTAAAAAAATTATCAAAGAGCAAAAACACATGAAAATCTTTTCCTATAGAAATACACACAACGGTTGCGCTCCCCGGCCACGACGCCAAAAACTTGATGCACTTTCGGCAAGTGTAGCGATCGTAGTCAAGTAATAAAGTTATGGATTTGAATCCCAAGATATCAATCTCTCGAAGAGTGCATGTAGGGAGTGTGACTTTCCTATAGAAAGAAGGATTGCAAGTGTCAACGTAAAAAAAGGTGTTTAGATTTCTGGTTTCCTAATTTTAACACTAATAAATCTATTGTGGGTCGCCTTCACCGCATAGCTTGGGTGGATTACTCAAATGAGTAATGATGAGGATGGACAAAACATTGAGGGTCAAAGTAACCTCTTCGCCACGCACGCTCCTAGCAATCATTACGATGACACTAACACGTCAAGAGCACAAAAGGTGGAAGCGCACTAACAAAAACTAGAACTAAAATATATCAACACATAGACATGCTGAAATCATTAAGCAAATCAAGTTCCTACTCATCAAACCAACAACCATGCAGTCAAGAATAAAGTTACTACAACAGAAGGGGGTGAGATACAACCAAACGCACGAAGGCTTTCCGAGATTCGCGGTGGGAGCCAAGGTTTATCATGCCTTGTCCATGCTTGGTCTACGGATGACGTCCAGGGTTGAGAAGGGTTGTTATTTCCTTCTATTAGCCTGCCTTCTTTGTGAATAGCCATTGGGTTAAACCGGACTAGATAACTCCTTGTATGCAGCACCAAAGAGCTTGAAATGGAGCTTTGTGGTTAGAGAAGATGATGGCTGCTGGAGATGAAGCTATTAAGAGCTTTCAGAGGGAGATTAGTGGCCGGATGAGCTCTCAACAGAAGAAAGAGAAGAAAACAACAGGAGGAAGCTTTTCCCGCTAAGTGAAGTGAAAATGGCTGGCAAATCCCCTGGGAGAATGAGGCTTGCGGCTTAAATAGACAAGTCCGAAATTATGGCCACGCATGGTTAGGCGCATGACCGTGCGTTAATCGTGCGTTATTTAATTACAGAACTGGCTTGTGGAGGATGAAGAAGCATTGACATGCACGTTACCTCGAACACGGACGCTTCCGCCAATGCGTGAAGGAAATCGCACAGGTAACCACAAAGAGCAGAATTTTTCGTTAAGCAGGTGAACCGGGTGTTTTACTCGCACACAGGCACTTCCACCCGTGCGTGAGCAAATCACACGATTAACCTCAGAGAAAAATAAAAAAGGAAGCTACAAGAAAAACGTGTGTTTCCTTCATACATGGTTTTACAGAAACTGTGCGTTAACCGTGCATTAAGATTGTCGAGCATAGCTCGAAGAAATTCGTCGAGTTCCACTCCACTATCTTTCATCGAGTAAAACACATGATCTGGAAGAAAACGTGCGCTAAGGAAACGCATGACCGTACTTTTTCCAAATATCAAAATTCCTACCTTGGTGAAAACCCACCACCTGCACAGCAAAAACCAAAACTGGGGCACCAGCTCCCAGCACCAATAAACAACATAAAAACTAACAAATCCTTATGGGGAGTTCCCCAGTACTTACCCCCGACTACAGAATGCGAAATTGCACACCCTTGGTCCAAAGTGATGCACAAAGTGGTCCTTGACCGATCAAAGAAAATATAACCGATTTTGGGTAAAAAAAACAAGTACACGAGTGAGAATACAGGGCCAGATGAGTCTGAAAAACTGTATATAAATCAGACTCATCCCACTTCAGGTACTAGCATTATATTTAAAATTACCTGCATATGACTTCTCTTTTATAGAGATTAGAAGGTGTTCACGAGTTAACTTCAGATACTCGTGTTATATTTTAAATTTACATGCTTTTGACTTCTCCATTGCACAGATTCGCTGGTGTTCGTGAGATCACTTCAAGTACTAGCGTTATATTTTAAATTTACATGTTTTAACTTCTTGTTTAGAGATATTAGCAAGTGTTTGCGGGTTAACTTCTGATACACGCATTATATTTTAAATTTACATACATTTGAATTCTATTTTGCATAGATTAGAAGGAGATCAGGAGTTCACGTCAGGTACTCGCGTTATATTTTAAATTTACCTGCTTTTGGTTTCCCGTTTGGAGAGATTAGCAGGTGTTCGTGGATTCACTTCAGATACTCGTGTTAAATTTTAAATTTACCTACTTTTGAATTCTCCATTTCATAGATTAGTAGGAGTTCACGAGTTCACTTTAGGTACTTCCATTATATATTAAATTTACTTGCTTCTGACTTCTCTTTTTTCGAGATTAGCTTGTGTTCGCGAGTTAACTTCACGTACTCATTGTATATTTTAAATTTACCTGCTTTTGACTTCTCCTTGATAGAGATTAACTGGTGTTCGCGAGTTTACTTCAGATACTCGCATTATTTTTTAAATTTATATGTATTGGATCCCTAGTTGGATTTGGGCTAGGTTAACTAAGTCAAGATATGAGCCAACATATATAGCCAGGGTCATGGTTGTGTCCTAGAGTCTAGGTAAAGTCCTTAGAGTCAACAATACAAAGAAACAGCCTCCAACACTACCAGAGACTCAAGACTTAGAGAAAATTCAAAACTTAGAAAACGAGTTCTACGTTCTTCGATCTCAGGTCGACAAAAGTCGTGCTCAGCTCGATGAACTCAGAACATCAGCTCGATGAACTCTATTCTATGTTCCATGTTCTCAGTTCAACGAACTCCAGATAATGTCTCGACACTCAATGCCAGATAATTTCTCGCCACTCAATGCAAGATAATGTCTCGACACTCAACGCCAGATAATTTCTCGACACTCAACGCCAGATAATTTCTCAACACTCAATGCCAGATAATGTCTCGACACTCTACACCATAAGACATCTTAAATATTCTAAGTCCAGAATGCAAACTCAGCTCGACGATATTGGATCTAAGCTCGACAAACTTGGTGCACACAATAAGAAAGTCATCAAGAAGCATTCAGCCATTCAGAGGTCGACGATCTTGGAACTCAGCTCGATGAACTGTGGACTCAGGTCGACGAATCCAGACTTGGATGTTTCCCTCTCCTGTTCCTATTTTATTGCAATGATTCCTGAGTGATTAATGCTATAATATTCTCTGAATTACCGTTTGACAAGAGCATTAATTATGTTCTTCATAAGGATTATTGCCTGCCGTTTTTCTAAGGGACAGTTGGGGAAAAAAAGCAATGCCAAATAATTCCAAATCTGTCAGCATTAATTACAGGAAGAATTTCAAAAATCAAATGGACTTGCAAATGTAAAATATAAAAATATTGATTTCCCTTCTTCCTGTAGAACATACAACACAAAAGATAGAAGAGTAAAAAAAATACAGAATACTCAAGACATAGAAAATCAATCAGTCAAGAAATCAACTACTGCTAGACAAGAAGAAGAACAAATATTCCTAAGAAGAAGAACAATCATCCAAATCAAGAGTCTTCTTCTATCATTCTCTCATGAATCTTCAATAGGACAACTACTACTACATCTATCAATAAGTTCCTGAAGTTCTTCTGGTTGAAGTTGAAAGCTTGAAGGCCTATCACCCTGAAGCAAAGATCCATTTAATCCTGAACAAACTCAGTATCTCAGGGGGAGCTTTTGTCACCATCAAATCCACAAGTCTTCTCTCAGTTGTTTGAGAAAGAGAAGACACCATCACTCTCTCACCCCCTTTGTAAAAATGGTTCTCTTCTCTCTTCAAAAGTGATTCCTGATTGAAAGTCTCCTAACCAAAAGACTTGAGGTTTTGTTTTTGAGCACCTTACCAAAAGGTCATAGGTGGCAGTCGCCTGAACTAAAACTTGCGTGGATTCCTACTAGGGTTGTAAAAGAGTGGATGCACCCAGGTTGGGGAACCACTATAAAGTTCTTTTGTTGTCTGGTTTCCCTTTTTCTTTTGTTCTTGTTGTTGCTGTGTTAGTTAGGATACTGTTATTTTTATTATTCTAATCTGCTGTACTATGATATATCACCCAAGTCTTAGAACAAGGTATCTTGTTCAGCAAAAAGTTTTAATCACCAGATATACTCTGTTCACCCCCTCTATAGTATATTAGATCTAACCCTCACTTTCAATTGGTATCAGAGGGGAGTTCTTTTGGTTGTACAAGCTAACCCTTGAACCAAAGATCCTAAGTTAGATCTTTCCCTATTTGTTTAAGACCCCCTTGTTTTTTCTTTTTCAACCTCCAGGGTCTTAGCCTATAATTGCCGATTTGCGGTGGAACCGACTCACGGGAAGGTCGCCACTACAAAATGCCAATTCTGCCAGCCCTTTTCAATCACAAAGAGAGAGGAGTAAGTATACATAAAATGTAAACAGGTCCACAGAAATATGTATGAATAGAAAATCACAACTCGTCCATCAATAGATAATTATAGAAAAAGAGGTACTGCAAGGATCAGTTCAAATTAAATATAAATAAACGGGCTCGAGCCCGATACATCAGAGTCCTCACTATAAATCACTCATCGCGGAAGCTATAAAAATACTAATCACTCACGGAGCTGGTCGCAGGTGCACCGGTGCTAGACTAACCCTCCTCCATGTGCACTGTACTCCGCAGGTGCTTGTCCCTGGATCCCATCCGGAGCTCCTGTAATGTTGTGGTTCGAAAACCATTAGTAATAAAGACTAAGCCCTATCATCCCGTACCCCTCCTCCACGGCTCCTAAGCACTGAGCGGAGAGTAGGAAAGGGATGCTATAAAGGTGGACAGTAATTAAGCAGATGATAAAGGAGCTAATCAAACTACTATCATGGTGTATAAACAAATATCTAGAATAAATTACATCTAGAAATTCTACAGTAGTAAGTAATAAAGTAGACATGTAGTAAGTAACAAATATATAAGAAGACAAATAGAACAAGTAAGTAAGTATGTAAATAAATAAATGAGTAACCTTAACTTATATAAATGCCCATACAAACTTATAAGTTAAAAGGTCTTCTGAAATGCTCCCATAGTATAAAAAGTCCCATACCGATTTATACGTTGTGGTGTCAGTTGTATGCAAATATGAGTGTAGTGATATGTTATGCCATGATTCATGCAAGTGCAACTCACGCACACGACTCTATGCACACAGACCTTTAGTTCCCCCTGTTTGGGCAGCTAGCTTCACTCCCAGGAACCTCTGTAGTGGAAAACAGAGACAGTGGGTCGGGCCCCCCACTCCTAGGCGGGTATCCACACTACCGGGCCTAGCCCTTTCGTACGCCCCTTGAAGAACATGACCTAGAGTATCCGCGTACTTGTGCTGACTATATCCGCCAAACTTTCTTTGGCTAAGTGTCCCACACTGCCGAGTCAACGTACCGATGTCAATGTGAACAACAATAAAATACCGAAGACCCACCAACTTATTCTGTACTCAAACCCTCGAGCCCTCGACTCCCCGGACTATGCCATCCGTGCATTTACCTTCATAGCTATCGTCTGAATGAGAACCAAACCAACTTATTCTATCTCCCTATCTACCGGGGTGTGTGAAAGTGCAACCCTAATTATTATAGTTGCTCTTTTAATTTATTATTCCTACGGTTTACGTTAGCCCAGGACTGCCCCCGGTATTCCCCTTGAAGGGCTCTCAAAGGGCACTAGGAACTATGATGGTAGCTGAAGCCCACTATTCCCTTTCGCAAGGCACTTATTGTTATAGGTTGGTACCCATTACCCGATCCCTTTTTGATTACTTTAGACCTAGCTCTAGAGAATTAAGCCTCTTCCTCTCCTACCCAGGGTGGACGATCTTTCGTCGTTCCCGAACACCACTTAACACTAGCCAATCTCACATTCTACTTATCTTGACTTCCAATAATGAACTTAACTTAACTTGCCCTATCCAAACCAGCAAACTACCAAAATTCCATCTCTCCAAGTTCATTTCCCACTCTAGTTCGGTTTCTGTGGTCTTACTATATACAGACCATCCTAAGATACATGAGGTATATAAGGGGAGGTACTTCAAATTGTCTTCTGAAACTCCTATAATATTACTGGAGGTCTAACATTACATAATATAACTAAGTCCAAGACTTCCAAATTTTTCCTATTTATCGGGCATTTAATTTATTTATTTTAAGCCTCCCAATGCCCTAGTATGAAAATTAAGTGCACTAATGAGCCAACAATAAATCATCATAAAATTAGTAAAAATCTTATGAGGCATTTAAGCATTAATTCCAAATTTTGAGAAATTTCAATGGTGTTTAGGCCTATATTTCCTAATTTACCATTTTAGGCCACTTCTATCAAATTATGAAGCAAGTACTGTAAATATGTAGAAAAAGATCACAAGAAAATTTCAGAAGCTTGATGGTGACCTAAAACTATCAGAAACCAAGTCCCATGATTTTTCTCTAATATTTGGGCTCAGAATTTATTTTAAAGTAAAATACTTATTTTTCCTAGCTTAGTGAAGGAGGCACTATTTTTAATAATCTAAAAATCCAGAGAAAAGTATAGGGTGACTATCATAGTTTGAAACACCCACTGACCAAATTTCATAATTTTCCAAATAATAATTGGGCATTATTTGCATTTTTGACTACATATCCCAAATGGTAAGTTAAAGAAGCAAGTACCCAAAATAATCAGATAAAACTCCCAAGAAAATACAGAAGGTATTACATGCTATAAGATGCGCTAATCCAAGATTTCATAACTTTCCAGTGAACAGAATTTCTAGAATCATCAAAATAAATATCTAGGGCAAACCTAGAGTTGTGAATGAAGTACAGTATAAATTAACCCAAAAATCTCAACAAAATTATATTATGGCCATTTATACCAAAAAATCAACTTGCCTAAATTTTATTTGATTTGTAGTTCATTTGTCTGCATAATAGTTCAAATTATGATTGGTGCCCTAAACTAGGGTTAGAATTTTAGGTGGCCTAACTGTCTCCAAATCCCCTAAGATTTTGTCCAAATAACTATAATGACCCTATTGTCCTCTTCACCAAATTTCAAGTAAGTCCAAAGTCATTTGACCCCATGACCTTCACAACCCACCAAGAGCCATCCTTAGGGTTTGGCCTTGGATCCTAGGGCAAATATACCCCAATCCACCTCAAACTCCATGAGGGGGTGCTAGAGAGCATTCTAAGTCAGTAGTCAAAATCTCATCCTCTGTTGAGGTGATCTGGCCATTCAAGTCTCAAAGTGCACTTTTATCCTAAAACCTCTTAATAGGGCATAGCTTAGGTTTGTCCATTTCCAATCTAAAACATCTCAAAATGAGATGCAAAATTAAACAGAACCTTATGATAAACCCAGGTACCACTCAACAAGATTTGGGAGGGTTTGGAAGTCATTAAGCCAACTAATTAATTTTCCCAAAGATTATTAAATTTTTCTAAAAACTTTAGAAAAACATTCCCCAAAAATTCCCATTTTTGGATAGGCCCTAGGAATAGCTAGGGTAGGATCCCTGCCAAAATTTCAGATCATTTGGTCAAAGGATGAAGGGTGGGCACACATTTTAGTCTCTGCCCAGCTCTAGGTCTAGATCCCACCAAAAGAGGTGCCCTAGTCAAACCAGTTGACCAAATTGACCCAAATCAATTTTAAAATATAGTAGACCCCTAGGGATACCAATTACTTGTTAACCATTTCTTCATAAAAAGCCTCTAAGTATTTTTCCTAAATTTTCTAATGTAACTGATATTCTAGTACAGAAATTCACAAAAAAGAAAAACTTAATTTAAACAACACAGATCTTGAAGCAAATCCAACAGAGCTGGGTCTTCTTCTTCCTCCAAGCAAAGGCCACGATCAGCCCGACCTAGAGCTACTTCCAAGCGCAGCCGCCGGCCGTCCAGCCTCCTCCCTGGCCGGCCACCGCCACCACCACCACCTCTGTTGAGGTGGTGGCCATCGCCGGGCGGCGGCGCGGCCGCGGAGAGGCTTTTTCCAGCGAGACCGAGAACGCAAATTTCATGTAAAATCCATGAAAATGAAAGCTCCAATCGGGCTAAGTTGAGCCCGATTCTCAATCCTATTGAATCCTAAGATCTATCCGCAGAGAAGAGGGAGGGAAGGACCTTATTCGCGGGGTGGAGGCGTGAAGACCTTCGGGATGCCATTGATGCGGTGGTGGCATCGCCGGAATTCTCAATCGCATAGTGGGAGGCTCGAAAACTTCAGGTAAAGGCTGGGAAAACTTCCTCTTGGGCCCTGAGGGTGTTTAAAAGCTCGGTTAAGGAGGGGGAACGACCAAAAGCTGGTGGACATTAATGGCCCATTATAGCTTGGCTCGGCCATGGTGGTGGGGGGATAAAATGGCTCTGTGAAAGCAAGCTAACGGCTGGAAACTCCTTCTCTTCCCTAGAGGAGTTGGATCCAACCGTAAAAGGGGAGGGGGAAGGCCACGGCATCAAATGCCATTGATGGCCATGACAGCAAGCTCTCGGCCATGGCCGTAACCTCCCTTTTTGCAAAGCTGTCGGTCCACGTGTCAAGCTTGACCGGTCAACATATTTTAAATAAGACTTATTAGGTATTAATAGGAGAAAACGGCCCACTCCTAGACCGGCCCGGTTCAGCTGAACCAGCACACAGCCATAACACATCTGCCAGAAAAATGCCAGCAAAATTCTAAGTATAATGGCGTTGAGTGAGCTCTTCTCACTCAACGCCATCCTTGCTACAGCGTTGAGTGAGCTCTGCTCACTCAACGCCATCCCAGATAAGGCGTTGAGTGAGCTCTGCTCACTTAACGCCATCCAGACTATGGCATTGAGTGAGCTCAGCTCACTCAACACCATCCGAATTATGGCGTTCAGTGAGCTCTGCTCACTCAACGCCATCCAGAATATGTCCTTTTTAAATGATGGCGTTGAGTGAGCTTAGATAACTCAACGCCGTC
The DNA here is from genome assembly GCA_039513925.1 of Platanthera zijinensis. Lineage (NCBI taxonomy): Eukaryota > Viridiplantae > Streptophyta > Magnoliopsida > Asparagales > Orchidaceae > Platanthera > Platanthera zijinensis. The sequence goes on along the minus strand of CM077086.1, from coordinate 132,397,967 downwards.
CAGATTATGGTGTTGAGTGAGCTCTGCTCACTCAACGCCATCCAGATAACACGAAATGGCATTGAGTACAGTCAGTGCACTCAACGCCGTTCAACTTATGGCGTTGAGTGCACTCAACGCTCTCAATGCCATCCCGCCTGACAGATTACGACGTTGAGTGAGCTAAGCTCACTCAACGCCATCCAGTCTATGGCGTTGAGTGAGCTCAGCTCACTCAACACCAACCAGACAATACCAGATGGCATTGAGTGCAGTCTGTGCACTCAACGCCGTCTAGCTTATGGCTTTGATTGAGCTAAGCTCACTCAATGCCATCCAGACTACGGCATTGAGTGATCTTAGCTCACTCAACGCCATTCAAAGGTCACGGTCGTGACGGATCGATCACGGGCGTTTCAGGCCCATGTTTAAATTTCTTATCTCGCTGATCGTCTTTCTGAGGTTGACGATCGCCGAAGGGGTCACGCCCTAGGTCACGGGCGTGACAGGTCTTTTACGGGAGTGACCACCCCTTGACTCGAAATCTTGGTCGATGAACTTCAATTCCTGGGTTTCCTAGGGTTCTGTTATGACAAAACCACTTCCAGGGGTCTAGCCGGAAATGGGATGTTACAAATCCCAATAAAAAAAACAAAGATTTCATCCCCGAAATCAACGTTAAGCCTACGGGGTCTCCAATCGTGAAAAAGAAGCTTGTAACATCATATGAAAGTCGAAAGATTTACTTCTCTACGTTACGTTTGCTATGTGCGGTTTCAAATCTAAGACCAATTCGTCCAATAGACTAGGTATATACTCCCCAATAAACAAAAGATTAGCCCCTATTCTTAAAATTTTAGTCCTATTGGTTAAAAACAGGGAAGAAAATTGATTGTCCAGAGGGGTTGTGAGGTATACCTGACTGAAAAGCTCCGGATACTTTTGTCACATCAAGTTCTATGGCTCCCATGTATGCTCCTCCTGCCCATGATTTTTCAACAGGACCTTGACTAACGGAACCTTCTTCCGTCGCAAGACCCGCACTGCCGTGTCATCGATCCCGATAGGCTCCAAGTTGACTGACCGATCCGAGGCCACCAGGCAATCTGCCATGTAAATCAGCTTCTCAGGGCATAGCAAAGCCTTCCGTAGTGAGGAGACGTGGAAGACGTCATGCAGTCTCGCTAACTCTAGCAGTAGCTCCAGTCTATAAGCCAAGGGGCCGATCCGCTCTAGGATCCTATAAGGCCCCATATATCTCGTACTGAGCTTCTTCCGCCCGCGAACCCGCGAGACTCCGTGCATCGGCCGTATCTTTAAAAAAACCCGGTCTCCCACCTTGAACTCGGCTTGACGATGCCTCGCATCGTAATATTTGGCCTGCCGGCTCTGGGCTTCCAACATCCTGTCCCGGATCAATCTAATCTGAGCATCTGTATCCCCCACAAACTCCGTGCCCAGTACATGCAGATCCTCATCCTGAACCCATGATAGTGGGGTCCTGCACCTCCTTCCATAAAACGCCTCGTATGGAGCCATGCCTATGCTGGACTTATGGGTGTTGTTTTACGAAAACTCGACCAGTGGCAACAATCTCTCCCAAGGCTCGCCGCGGTCCAAAATACACAAGCACAGAAGATCTTCCAGTGTACGGTTGGTGCGCTCCGTCTGCCCATCGGTTTGAGGGTGAAAAGCTGTGCTGAATGTCAACCGAGATCCCAGATGGGCCTGGACTGACCTCCATTCCCTATATGTAAACCTCCCATCCTGATCCGAAACGATAGTCTTGGGCACCCCATGATAACGCACAAACTGCTCAATGAACCTCCGTACTAATACACTAACCGGAGAGTCCTTCGCTACTTGAATGAATCTGGCCACCTTTGTTAGCCTGTCCACTATCACCCAGATCGAGTCATTCCCCGCACGGGATTGAGGTAGCCCATGTATGAAGTCCATGGCTATGTCCTCAAATTTCTACTCCGGAACCGGATGTGGCTGCAGCAATCCTGCCGGGTTCCTACACTCTGCCTTCATGAGTTGGCAGGCCTCGTAATGCGTGACAAAGTACGTAATATCTTTCTTCATACCCGGCAAGTACATCGTCCTCTTCAAATCATTTACCATCTTGGTGATCCCGGGTGTAATGAATATCGACTGCAGTGAGCTTTTGTAATGATGTCCTCCCGGATCTGGCCTCCTGCCGGTATGTAGACTCTTCCTCGGAAACACAGGAGACCATCCCTCAAAGAGTAATCTCTTATCGTGCCATCTTCACAGGCTCAGAATATCGGCTCAGCTCTCTCATCCAGCTTCTGCCCATCTCTGATGCGGTCCCGAATATCTTCAGTAGTAACCATAGACACCAGGTACTCCATGTATAACTCCTAGTCATCCTCAAACACTAGTGATATCTGCATCTCCTCGAATGCTTTAACCAACTCCAAGGCCATAAGCTGCGGGCCTACTCCTGACGTACTCGCTATCCGGCTCAGAGAATCTGCGACCACGTTCTCCTTCCCCGGATGGTAGTGCATGGTATACTGGTAGTCCGATAGAAACTCTACCCAGCGTCTCTGCCTGATATTAAACTCCTTCTGGGTGTCGACGTACTTCAGATTCTTGTGCTCAGAGAAGATATCGCAATGTACTCTGTAGAGATAGTGTCGCCAGATCTTAAGAGAAAAAACGACTGCCCCCATCTCCAAATCTTGCACGGGGTAGTTCTGTTCATGCTCCTTCAACTGACGGGACGCATATGCTATTACGTTCCCGTTCTGCATCAGAACGGAACCCATCCCCCGATAGGAAGCATCTGTGTATACCTGGAATCCTTCCTTCCCTGCCAGAAGGGATAGGATAAGAGCCGAGGTAAGACGATCCTTCACCTCGTGGAAAGCAGATTCGCATCATGGTGTCCAAATAAAAGGGGACTCCTTCTTTGTCAGAGACGTAAGAGGGAGGGCAATCTGAGAGAACCCCTTTACGAACTTCCGGTAATAACCGGCAAGTCCCAAGAATCTTCGAACATCCGAGGCCAACTTTAGTGGTGGCCAATCCCGTACTGCTTGGACCTTCGCCGGATCTACTTCCAGACTTGCTCCACTGATGACATGGCTTAGAAAGGCCACCTCCTTTAGCAAGAACTGGCACTTGCTGTACTTGGCATACATCTCATGCTCCTGCAGCTTCTTCAAGGTCAAGGCCAGATGTCTAGCGTGCTCCTCCTCCGTCCTTGAATAGATAAGGATGTCGTCGATGAATACGATAACAAAGACATCCAGATACTGTTCGAACACCCGGTTCATCAAGGTCATAAATGCGGAGGGTGCATTCATGAGCCCAAAAGGCATCACGATAAACTCGTACAAACCATATCTGCTGCTGAAGGCCGTCTTCGGGATGTCCTCCTCCCAAATGCGAAGCTGGTAGTACCCCGACCTCAGATCCAGCTTTGAGAACCAATGGGCTCCCTCCAGCTGGTCAAATAGCTCGTCTATCCTTGGCAAGGGATAAGTATTCCGGACCGTCAACCTATTCAGGGCCCGGTAATCTTTGCACAGTCGAAGAGTTCCGTCCTTCTTCTTGACGAATAACACCGAAGCTCCCCATGGTGAAGAGCTAGGCCGAATGAACCCAGCCTCCACTAACTTCTGAAGATGGCTTTAAAATTCCACCAACTTCTTTGGGGCCATTCGATAGGGAGCTCTGGATACCGGTTTATCCCCTGGTACGAGCTGAATCTGGAAATCCTTCTCTCAGTGCAGGGGTAGCCTTGGTAGCTTCTCCGGAAATACGTCAGCAAAGTCCCACACTACTGTAATATCTGAAATGGAGTCCTTGGCCACAACCGCCTTAAAAAGGACCGGATAAACCTCTCCACCCTGCAGGTGGGCCTTAACGGCCTGCACAGACGATAATAAGGTACGGGGTGCTGGTATAATACCTTCGATGACAATGAAGGAGTTGTTGTGCCTCACGGTCATCCTCTTCGCCACGCAGTCGATCTGGGCATGGTTCTAGCATAGCCAAGTCATGCCCAGGATCAGATCGTAATCTGGCATCTTCAGAATCATCGTTGGTGCCACAAACGCCTTCCCGCCGATCTTTGCTTCCATATTGCAATAAGCAGAGTTCATTATCTCTGATCCATCGGGTGGGTGCACCATCATCATCTTCCCAGTGAATGGCTCCACACCTGCAAGTCCTTTCACGAAATCCTCCGACACAAACGAGTGTGAAGCACCAGTGTCGAAGAGTGTGTGAGCTGTCTTGCCGCTAATGAAGACTATGCCTGGGGTAATTAAGTGTCTTATTATTCTTGTTGAAGTTGTCTTCTCTTAATTTCTAACTAGGTTATGTCTAGAAAACTAGTTCATATGAAGAAAACTTAAAAGTACTGCCATACCTGCGATAACCTGCTCCAGGTTCCGGGGCTATGTCAGGTCTAGAGCATACACCTGCTCCCTCTCTGGCCTGCGGCCTCGATCCTTAAATCCTCGTCTTCAATCATGTCCTCGTATGCCAAGCTGTCGGGGAGATGGACCGCCCTGATGTGCTGGTGGGAGTGCTCACCTCATAGGGAAGTTCCTTTTTATATGCCCAGGCTGATTGCACTAAAAGCATACTGGTGCCTGCTCTGCTGTCCTTGGCATCTCATGTATCTGTAGACACTGGGGAGCCAATACCCCCTGACTCCTCTTCTCTTGCCCAAACTCCTGATGAGGTTGATCCCCGTTCCTTCTCTCCCCAATAACCTGGCCTCGAGGACGGTCTCTACGACCTCCAATCACTGTATCATCAGTCGGTCTCTTCCGGCTCTTAACTGTAAGCTGATCCGCTTCTCTCTTCTTTGCAATCTCTAGAATCCTGGCAAAACTCCCCTCTAAGACAAAGAGGAGGGCCTGCCTCATGTCATCTTGCAGCCCCTTGTAAAACCTCTGTGCATAGCCAGCGTTGTCCAACTGATAAGCGTCTGCAGAGCAGGCCAGGTGAGTGAACTCCTGATAATACTCCAACACAGTCTTGTTCCCCTTCCTCAACCGCAGGAACCTATCCTCCAGGTCGTCCCTCACCAACTGAGGTACAAAATGTCCCAAGAGCGCTGCTCTGAACAACTCCCAAGTAATATCTGCGTAATCCATCCCCGCAAAGGTGGTGTCCAGCTTGGATTTCCACCACCTCTTTCCGTGTGACTCTAGACAGGAGACTGCCAAAGCAACTACCTCCAGAGTGGGGGCATCGAATCCCCGCAAGGGTCTCGTAAATGGTATCAAACGATTCCTCCGTACGTACTGCAGACTTTGTCCCCAGGTTGGATAGAGGGGAAAGTCCCCGGAAGACAGTCATCCAATTTGCCCGGGGTTTGGCTGTGGGGCCAGGGCTTGCTGAGCTCTGAAGGCCTCAAGAATGGTCGTCAGTGTTTGCCCCATCTCCGTCTGCTGGAACGGAGATGGAGCCTTTGGAGGCGGGACCACATTCGGATCCTCAGGTGTCCCCTGCTGTGATGTAGGGTTTGTCGCAGGCTACAAGGAAAAATTCCACTTGTTAGAGGATGTATGAATGGAATATAAGAAAGGGTAGGATAGACTTTCACATGTGATTTCCCTTATAGGCACACCACTGCTTCCGCTGCTAGTTTGTCCGCAAACTAAGCTCGCACGGGGGTGGCCCAAGGTTTTGTGGAGTACTTCTCTTTCGATCGAGGTCTGCTTTGATATAACTTATAAGATCCCCTTTTTTTTCTTTTTCAACCTCTGGGGTCTTAGCCCAGAATTGCCTCTTTGCGGTGGCACCGACTCACGGGAAGGTGTCCACTACAAAACTCCAATTCTGACGGCCCTTTTTAATCACAAAGAGAGAGGAGTAAGTATACATAAAATGTAAACAGTTCCACAGAAACATGTATGAATAGAAAATCACAACTCGTCCATCAATAGATAATAATAGAAAATAGAGGTACTGTAAGGATCAGTTAAGATGAAATATAGAAAAACGGGCTCGAGCCCGGTACATCAGAGTCCACACTAGAAATCACTCATCGCGGAAGCTATAAAAATACCAATCACTCACGGAGCTGCTCGCTGGTGCACCGGTGCTAGACAGACCCACCTCCATGCGCACCATACTCCACTAGTGCTGGTCCCTGGATCCCATCCAGAGCTCCTATAATGTTGTTGTTTGAAAACCATTAGTCATAAAGAATAAGCCCTATCATCCCCTACCCCTCCCCCACGACTCCTAAGCACCGAGCGGAGAGGAGGAAGGGGAATCTACAAAGGTGGAGTGTAATCAAGCAGATGACAAAGGAGCTAATCTTACAACTATCATGGTGTATAGACAACAATCTAGAATAAAGTACATCTAGCAATTCTACGGTAGTAAGTAATAAAGTAGACATGTAGTAAGTATCAAATATATAAGAAGACAAATAGAACAAGTAAGTAAGTAAATAAATGAGTAACCTTAACTTATATGAATGCCCATACAAACTTATAAGTTAAGGGGTCTTCTGCAAGGCTCCCATCGTATAAAATGTCCCATACCGATTTATACGTTGGGGTGCCGGTTGTATGCAAATATAAGTGTCGTGATATGCTATGCCATGATTCATGCAAGTGCAACTCACGCACACGACTCTATGCGCACAGACCTTTAGGTCCCCCTGTTCGGGCAGCTAGCTTCACTCCCAGGAACATCCGTAGTGGCAAACGGAGACAGTGGGTCGGGCCCCCCACTCCTAGACGGGTATCCACACTACCGGGCCTAGCCCTTCCGTACGCCCCTAGAAGAACACGACCTAGAGTATCCGCGTACTTGTGCTGACTATATCTGCCAGACTTTCTTTGGCTAAGTATCCCACACCGCCGAGTCAACGTACGATGTCGGTGTGAACGACAATCAAATACCCAAGACCCACCACCTTATTCTGTACTCAAACCCTCGAGCCCTCGGCTCCCCGGACTGTCCCGTCCGTGCATCTACCTTCAGAGCTATCCTCTCAATGGCAACCAAACCAACTTATTCTACCTCCTAATCTACCGGGGTGTGTGAAAGTTCAACCGTAATTATTCTAGTTGCTCTTTTAATTTATTATTCCAACGGTTTACGTTAGCCCAGGGCTGCCCCCAGTATTCCCCGTGAAGGGCTCTCAAAGGGCACTAGGAACTATGATGGTAGCTAAAGCCCGCCATTCCCTTTCGCAAGGCACTTATTGTTATGGGTTAGTACCCGTTACCCGATCCCTTTTTGATTACATTAGACCTAGCTCTAGAGAATTAAGCCTCTTCCTCTCCTACCCGGGGTGGACGATCTTTCGTCGTTCCTGAACACCACTTAACACTAGCCAATCTCACACTCTACTTATCCTGACTTCCAATAATGAACTTAACTTAACTTGCCCTATCCAAACCAGCAAACTACCAAAATTCCATCTCTCCATGTTCATTTCCCACTCTAGTTCGGTTTCTGTGGTCTTACTATATACAGACCATCCTAAGATACATGAGGTATATAAGGGGAGGTACTCCAAATTGTCTTTTGAATCTCATATAATATTTACCGTAGGTCTATCATGACATAATATAACTAAGTCAAAGACTTCCAAATTTTTCCTATTTATCGGGCATTTAATTTATTTATTCTAAGCCTCCATATGACCTAGTATGAACATGAAGTGCACTATGAGCCAACAATAAATCATCATAAAATAAGTAAAAATCATATGAGACATTTAAGCAGTAATTCCAAATTTTTAGAAATTTCAAAGGTGTTTAGGCCAATATTTCATAATTTACCATTTTAGGCCACTTCTACTACATTATGAAGCAAGTACTGTAAATATGTACCCAAAAATCACAAGAAAATTCCAGAAGCTTGATGGTGACCTAAAACTATCAGAAACCAAGTCCCATGATTTTTCTCTAATATTTGGGCTCTGAATTTAATTTAAAGTAAAATACTAATTTTTCCTAGCTTAGTGAAGGAGGCACTATTTTTAATTATCTAAAAATCCAGAGAAAATTACAAGGTGACTATCATAGTTTGAAACACCCACTGACCAAATTTCATAATTTTCTAAATAATAATTGGGCATTATTTGCATTTTTGACTACATATCCCAAATGGTAAGTTAAAGAAGCAAGTACCCAAAATAATCAGATAAAACTCCCAAGAAAATACAGAAGGTATAACATGCTCTAAGATGCGTTAATCCAAGATTTCATAACTTTCTAGTGAACAGAAATGCCAGAATCATCAAAATAAATATCTGGGGCACAATTAGAGTTGTGAATGAAGTACTGTATTAATTAACCCAAAAATCACAACAAAATTATATTATGGCCATTTAGATAATAAAATCACCCTGCCCAAATTTTATTTGATTTGTAGTTCATTTGTCAGCATAATAGTTCAAATTAAGATTGGTGCCCTAAACAAGGGTTAGGATTTTAGGTGGCCTAACTGTCTCCAAATCACCTAAGATTTTGTCCAGAGAAATATATTGGCACTATGGTCCTCTCCACCAAATTTCAAGTCAATCTAAGGTCATTTGACCACATGACCTTCACAACCCACCAAGAGCCATCCTTAGGGTTTGGCCTTTGATCCTAGGGCAAATCTACCCCAATCCACCTCAAACTACATGAGGGGGTGCTAGAGAGCATTCAAAGTCAGTGGTTAAAATCTCATCCTCTGTTGAGGTGATCTGACCATTCAAGTCTCAAAGTGCACTTTTAACCTAAAAACCCCTTAATATGGCATAGCTTAGGTTTGTCCATTTCAAATCTAAAACTTCTCAAAATGAGATGAAAAATTATACAGAACCTTATGATAAATCCAGGGACCACTCACCGAGATTTGGGAGGGTTTGGAAGTCATTAAGCAAACTAATTAATTTTCCCTAAGATTATTAAATTTTTTAAAAAACTTTAGAAAAACATTCCCCCAAAATTCTCATTTTTTGACAGGCCCTAGATATAGCTAGGGTAGGCTCCCTGCCAAAATTTCAGATCATTTGGTCAAAGGATGAAGGGTGGGCATACCTTTTTCTCTCTGCATAGCTCAAGGTCTAGATCCCACCAAAAGAGGTGCCCTGTCAACCAAGTTGAACAAATTGACCCAAATTAATTTTAAAATATAGTAGACCCCTAGGGCTACAAATTACATGTTAACCATTTCTTCAAAAAAAGCCTCTAAGAATTTTTCAAAAATTTTCAAAAGTAACTTATATTCTAGTATAGAAATTCACATAAAAGAAAAACTGAATTTAAACAGCACAGATCTTAAAGCAAATCCAATAGAGCTGGGTCATCTTCGTCCTCCAGCCAAAGGCCACGATCAGCCCGACTTGGAGCTACTTTCAAGCGCAGCCGCTGGCCATCCAACCTCCTCCCTGGCCGGCCACCGCCACCACCACCTCTGTTGAGGTGGTGGCCATCACCTGGCAGCGGCGCGGCCGCCGGAGAGGCTTTTTCCGGCGAGCCCGAGAACGCAAATTTCATGGAAAATCCATGAAAATGAAAGCTCCAATCGGGCTCAGTTGATCCCGATTCTTAATCCTATTGAATCCTAAGATCTATCCGTAGAGAAGAGGGAGGGGATGACCTTGTTCGCGGGCTGGAGGCGTGCAGACCGTCAGGATGCCATTTGTGCTGTGGTGGCATCGCCGGAATTCTAATCGCATAGTGGGAGGCTCGAAAAATTCAGGTAAAGGCTGGGAAAACTTCCTCTCGGGCCTTTGAGGGTGTTTAAAAGCTCAGTTAATGAGGGGGAACGACCAAAAGCTGGTGGCCATTAAAGGCCCATTATAGCTTGGCTAGGCCATGGTTGTGGGGGGCTGAAACGGCTCTTTGATAGCAAGCTAACGGCTGGAAACTCCTCCTCTTCCCTAGAGGAGTTGGATCAAGCCGTAAAAGGGGAGGGGGAAGTCCACGACATCAAATGCCATTGATGGCCATGACAGCAAGCTCTCGGCCATGGCCCTAACTGCCCTTTTTACAAAGCTGTCGGTCCATGTGTCAAGCTTGACCAGCCAACTTATTTTAAATAAGACTTAGTAGGTCTTAAGAGGAGAAAACGGCCCACTCATAGACCACCCCGGTTCAGCTGAACCAGCACACAGCCATAACTAATCTGCCCGAAAAATGCCAGCAAAATTCTAAGTATAATGGCATTGAGTGAGCTCTACTCACTCAACGCCATCCTTGCCACGGCGTTGAGTGAGCTTTGCTCACTCAACGCCATCCCAGATACGGCGTTGAGTGAGCTTTGCTCACTCAACGCCATCCCAGATACGGCGTTGAGTGATTTCTGCTCACTCAACGCCTTCCAGACTATGGAGTTGAGTGAGCTCAGCTCACTCAACGCCATCCGGATTATGGCGTTGAGTGGGCTCAGCTCACTCAACGCCATCCAGAATATGTCCTTTTTAAATGATGGCGTTGAGTGAGCTAAGCTCACTCAACGCCGTCCAGATTATGGCGTCAAGTGAGCTCTGCTCACTCAACGCTATCCATACAACACCAAATAGCGTTGAGTGCAGTCTGTGCACTCAACACCGTTCAACTTATGGCGTTGAGTGCACTCAACGCTCTCAACGCCATACTGCCTTACAGATTACGGCGTTAAGTGAGCTAAGCTCACATAACGTTATCCAGTCTACGGCGTTGAGTGAGCTCAGCTCACTCAAAGCCAACCAGACGACAACAGATTGCGTTGAGTGTAGTCTGTGCACTCAACGCCGTCTAGCTTATGGCTTTGAGTGAGCTAAGCTCACTCAACTCCATCCAGACTACGGCGTTGAGTGAGCTTAGCTCACTCAACGCCATTCATAGGTCACGGGCATGACGGATCGATCACGGGCATGTCAGGCACATGTTGAAATTTCTGAGATCGCCGATCGTCTTTCTGAGGTTGAAGATCGTCGAAAGGGTCCCGCCCTAGGTCACGGGCGTGACGGGTCGGTCACGGGCCTTACCACCCCATTAATCGAAATCTTTGTCGATAAACTTCAATTCCTTGGTTTCCTAGGGTTCTATTATGACATAACCACTTCCAGGGGTCTAGCCGGAAATGGGATGTTACAATTTGTGTTAGATTCACATAAACAACAAGGCAAAGAATAAGGATTATGCAAGCACTAAACCTCTAGTGTGCAATATGAACAAGTTTGCCATCTGGAAGGCAAGAATAAAGCTTTATATGATTTCAATTGATGAAGAAATCTACAATTCTCTTTTGATAGGTCCCCCTCAAGCTTCAAGTTTAACAACATCAACCAGCAATAATGCTGTTCCACCACCTGAGTGGACTGAGGCTCAAAAGAAGGCCATGATTACTGATGCCAAGGCAATGAATATATTGGACAAAACAATGTCAGATGACATTTTCCAGAAGATGGCTGAGTGCACATCAGCCAAGGCCATTTGGGATTCCCTAAATCAAATGGTGGTTGTATCCGCTAATGAAAGAAAAGACAGAAGATCAAATCTCATATCCCAATATGAGAACTTCAAGAAGGAGGAAGCAGAATAAGTGGCTGATATGTACAACAGGTTAAGCTCAATCATCAATGAGAGATAAAACCTTGGACAAGGACATCACCCTGATTGAGGTGAATGACAAGATTCTTAAGTGCTTCCCAAGCACATAGGATTTAAGGATCTGGCCCATCAAGGAGGCCAGAAGCCTAAATGAGATTTCCACTGAATCTCTTTTATGAAAGTTAAAGTCCTATGAATAGCTGATCAAGACCAGTGAAGCAGCTGAGCAAAAAACACCTCCACCAGCAAGGAAGGAGCACAACCTTGCATTCAAGGCTGCTGAGGAGACTGAGGCTCCATCTATAAATAAAGATCTGATGAGCCTGTTAGCCAAAAGATTCTACAAGATGGCTAGGAAGGACTTCTGGAGGAAGTCATCCAGAAAGGATGATAAGCCCAGGTATGATAAGACACCTACTAAAGAGGTAGTATGTTTTGGCTGTAGGAAACCTGTATAATTTCTCTCAGATTGTCCAGAGAACTAGAAGAAGGAGAAGAGAAGAGAGAAGGACTCCAGGAGCAAGCATTACAGCAAGCCCTCCTCCAGTAAGCATAAAAAGAAGGACAGAGGGTTTGTGGCTGAAAGATGGAGTGAAATTGAAGATAAATCTTCATCTTCATTTTCAAGTGAAGAAGAAGAGGAGGCAAAAGCAAAGGAAGTTTGCCTTATGGCAATTGATGCCAGCAGTAGCAGATCAGATATAGATGAATATGACAATAAAAAAAAGCCTATCAGCTGAAGATCAGGTATTAGCCTCTTATGAATTTGAATCTGATGAATTCAAATTTGAATTTAGAAATTTATGCTTAGATTTGATAAGCTCTGAGAAGGAAATCAAACTTCTCAGAGAAAAATTAAAAGCTCTAGATAAACTCACTTCAGAAAATGAAAACCTAACTATTGAATTAAAATCTGCAAATGATCAAATTGCTTTTTGATAATACGTTTTGTATCCTAAACTATTATCGTATTTTCTATTTTATATTGTACAAATCATGTCTATTATTAGTTTATTTTTTATAATTTTTATGTAAATATTATTGTCATAGACTTTTTCTTGTCTTTTTGCAGGTTTCCAGAAAATTGGCCAAAAATGACCTGACACGCCCCCCTGTCACGCCCTCCCTGGGCGTGACCTAGGGCGTGTCACCCGATCCCGAGGATTCCTGCTGGAAGGGACAGAAAAACTAACAAAACTGCTGCCACGCCCCCTTGACACGCCCTATCTAGGCGTGTCACCAGGCATGACCATGGGCGTGTTGCCCTCTGCCGTAAAGCCTGCCGTCGCATTAAATGTCGTCCTGCCACAGCACACAATAGTACTATCACGCCCCCTATCACGGGCATGACCTGGGGCGTGACATCAACTTCTCCGACGACTGACGGATTTCTGACCAATGATTTCGACATGACGTGAGTGTCACGCCCCCCCTACACGGGCGTGACCTAGGGCGTGACCACCGACGTACAAAGGCAATGATCCTTCCCGCCAGAGCCCAGAGCCCGAGGTCAACATAGTACTGTCATGCCCCCTGACATGCCCCCCATAGGGCGTGTTGGAGGGTGTGACCAACTCGAGATTTTTTTCTATAAATTGAGACCCCCCCTTCCATTTCAGCAAGCTTTGGTTGAGAGGGGGAGGTGCTGCCCCTTTGGTTCTTGGGTCCTTTTCTAGTTTTTATGCTTTTTTTCTCTCTCTCTCTCCCTCTCTTTGTAATTTTTGTTTAACCCTAGTTTAATCTTAGTTTGTTTTAGCTTTTCTTGTAATCTTGCTCTTTCTTAGTGCTACTTGTAGGGCCAGAATAGGACTTTAATTCATGCACTTGTAATTTCAATTTCACTAGTGTAACTTGCCCCTTTTTATTAATAGAAGTGTTCTTTGTTTAGCTTGTGTTCTTTTTATGCTTTACTACTCATCCCCTTTCCTCCACTCCATTATGATTAACTAATCCTCCTTGTACTCGATCTTGATGATCCGAGGTTAGAGCGATTAAGTTATGATATTTTAATTAATCTTTTCTTTTTTAGGTTAGGGCCTTGAATTATTCTTGATTAATCACGGGCTGGAGGTATATTTTCGATATATACCCTCCACCTTTGCTTTCATTCTGGGCTAGCCGATAGGCCGATAGAATGAAGTGAGCATTCAAGAGTAAAGGGAGTTGTATGCACCCCTCGAGAGAGGCCGACGTCCAAATCTCCCGGATTGGAGAAAAATCCAATAGTGGGGTTCACCGCGTAAAGCGAGTTTTAGGCCTCCGATTTAGATGAGAGTCGGTCGGACCTTCCTAAACTCAGTTGGGCACGACTTCGAGAGAAGCGTGTTCAAGCTTTAGGAACCTCCACGGTCAAGGACCTTTATCCTATTAAGTTTAGATTTTTATCGCATTTTATTAATCGTCTTTGGCTGAGGTGATTCTTGATCGAGTTCATTTCCATTTCATATTTTCAACCCTTCGTAGTAATCAATTATCTTATGCTCATTAATTAATTGTAATAGCTCTCTTTCTAGCTTTAGCTTTACTTTTTTTTTTGCAATTAGTTTTTCTTAAACCCTAGTTTATGCGTCGATAAGATAATAGCGTTTGTGTGAGTAAGCATAGCCAACAGTTCTCGGATTTCAATACGACACTTGTGTCCCCTAGCTACAATTCGATAGGTATACTTGCCTCATCGGGTTGCTAGTTCGGTTGCGTTTATTTTCTTCGAACCCTAGCACGCAATAAGTTTTTGGCGCCGTTGCCGGGGACCAACTTCTGTTGATATATTGATAACACGAACCTATTAATTTTATCTCTTCTCTTTCTCATCCTCTTTCATTAAAGTTTTAAAAAAATATCAAAAAAATTTATCACCGCTCTTAATAGTAACCAACATCACAATTTTTCTACGCCACCTAATTCTCTCGAAAAGGGCAAAGGGCTTTAAGCGCCACTATCTTTTCTAGTACCTTGCGAACCCTTCACGGGGTAGTTCTTGGGAAGTTCGGGAGTTAATCTATAAAAAAAATTCTATTTCAAAAAGAAAAAAAAATTTCTAATCCTTTTTTTTTGTTTATCCTTTTTCTCTTTCTTTTCTGTTCTTTTAGTGCATGACCCGCGGGAGTCCGTCGGTTATTTTGGACTTAGACCACGAAATTGAGCGTACTCTTCGGAGAAGATCGCGATTTAAAGGTCCCACTATCCAAGTGCCGGTTGAGGACTCCGAGTCATTTGCTACTTTAAGAATGGAAGAACCCAACGTAGATGAGGCCGTGCAAAGGACTATGTCCAATTACGCACGGCCGAACCTCGAGGGAACATAATCAAGTATTTTCCGCCCTGCTATAGCAAATAATAACTTCGAATTAAAGCCTAGCATAATTCAAATGGTACAGCAATATGTGCAATTTGATGGACTTCAAGATGAAGATCCGAACGCACATATAGCTTGCTTTCTTGAAATTTGCGACATCTTCAAGATAAATGGTGTCATAAATGATGCAATCAGGCTAAGACTCTTCCCCTTCACTTTAAGAACTAAAACTAAGCAGTGGCTGAACACACTTCCTAAAAATAGCATAACCACCTGGAATGAATTAACTGAAAAATTTTTGGCGAATGATTTTCCGCCAGCTAAAACTGCAAAACTTAGGAACGATATCTCTGTCTTCGGACAAATAGACTCTGAAACCCTATATGAAACCTGGGAGAGATTTAAAAAATTATTAAGACGATGCCCACATCACGCGCTGCCTGTAAGGTTACAAGTGCAGACGTTCTATAACAGGCTAAATAAAAGCACGAAGCAAATGATAGACGCAGCTTCTGGCGGTACTTTAAATCATAAGACCCCGAAAGCCGCTCTTGAGCTTTTTGAGGACATGGCCATGAACACTTATCAGTGGAATGTGCCTAGGTCCCGCCCGAGCAAGCCTGCAGGTATCTATGAAGTGGACAATGTCTCCCAGCTCGCCCTACAAGTAGAAATCCTGAGCAAAAAAATCACGGAGATGACTGCTGCCTCCGCCCCTCAGGTATGGGAATCTGCAACCCCTACTCCAGAACATTTAGATTATGTTAATAATATGCCTAGAAATGCTTTTAATAATTTTTCTGCTGCGAATTTTCATCCTCCTGGTTTTAATTTTCCGAATAGTTATAACCCTGCTTTAAGAAATCATCCGAACTTTTCATGGAGTAATCCATCAAATGCGATGCGCCCACCACCGCAAAATGATTTTTCTGCACCACCACCACCACCACCTCTTCAAAATTACCCAAAACCTCCAAGCTTGGAGGAATTACTTTCTAAATATATCACCATAAATGACGCTACTATAAGAACATTAACCAGAAGCGTAAAAAGTCTAGAAAATCAGGTAGGACAGCTCGCAAAAATAATTTCTGAGCGACCCGCAGGGTCTCTTCCTTCCCATACCGAACCCAACCTGAGAGAGCAAGCGAAAGCTATAACTCTTCGGAGTGGGAAGCAAGTCTCTGGTATGGTAAGTGAAGAGCCCGAGGCAAGCTGCGCTCCCGCTTTTAAAAATCAAAGCTCCGCTCCTGCTTTTAAAAATCAAAGCTCCGCTCCGCTTCCACCCTCTGCTGAAGAAGTTATCACCCCTATTTTAGAAAATAATCTCACTCAACCACCCATCTTCAAAAATAATTCAACTCCTCCATACCCTCTGAACTTAATAGACAACGTCAAGATGATCAGTACTCCCGCTTCTTAGAGATCTTCAAGCAAATCCACATTAATCTTCCCTTCCACGAGGCTATTTCGCAGATGCCGAAATACGCCAAGTATCTTAAAGACCTCCTCAAAAACAAGAAGAAGTTAGAGAATCTTTCGCACGTCACGCTAAACGCCGAGTGCTCCGCCGTTTTAACAAACAGTTTGCCGAAGAAAATAAGTGACTCGGGTAGTTTCTCTATCCCGTGTGTCTTCGGTGATCTTTTTGCTAAACACGCGTTAGCCGACTTAGGCGTGAGTATAAACCTGATGCCCTTTTCGTTGTTTAAAAAATTAGGGATTGGTAGCCTTAACCCCACGCGTATGAGTATCCAGCTAGCCGATAGATCCGTCAAGTACCCGTTAGGAATAGTGGAGGACGTTCTAGTGAAAGTCGACAAGTTCATCTTCCCGGAGGACTTTGTCATTTTGGACATCGAAGAAGACATCGAGGTTCCCCTGATCCTTGGCCGACCCTTCCTTGCCACCTCCCGAGCCATCATTGACGTAAGCAATGGTAAGCTCTTTCTTCGAGTAGGCGACGACGAAGTCACATTTTCTATCACCCCTTCGATGAAGAACACCTTAGCAAACGATGACTCCTTCTTTTTTGTAGACGGCGTGAGTGATGATTCTTCCTACTGCCTCTCCGACTTTGAAAAAGAATTTTCTGCTTTTTGCTCCTCTTCTCTTACAACTGAATCGCTGTAAGGAAGTGATGAATCTTCTGATTGTCTTTCTGAGTTTGAAAAAGAATTTTCTGGTTTTTGTTCTTCCTCTGTTCTTCCCACTGAATCGCTACAAGAAGCCGTCTTGGCTGCTAGCCCCACCCCTTATTACGTTCCTTATAAAAAAGTTTATGAAGATATTATTTTTGAAAAAGAAAGAATCTCTAAATCCTCTTATGAAGAACCCCCTACCCTAGAACTTAAAGAACTTCCTGAACACCTTAAGTATGCTTTCTTAGAAAAAGATTCCAAGTTACCAGTTATCGTTTCGGCCTACCTCACGGATACGCAAAATGATAAACTTCTTCTAGTTCTACGTAAGCATCGCCGAGCTATTGCTTGGCAAATTTCTGATATCAAGGGCATAAGCCCATCTTTCTGTACCCATAAAATTTTAATGGAAGATAATTCGCGTAACTCTATCCAACCTAAGCGCCGTATAAACCCGAATATGAAAGAAGTAGTTAAGGGCGAGGTTATGAAATTATTAGATGCAGGAATTATCTACCCTATATCGGACAGTAAGTGGGTTAGCCCCGTTTAGGTAGTTCCAAAGAAGGGAGGGATAACCATAGTTAGTAATGAGAATAATGAATTAATCCCGACACGGACGGTGACAGGTTGGCGTATGTGTATAGATTATCGTAAGTTAAATGACGCCACCCGCAAGGACTACTTTCCTTTACCGTTTATCAACCAGATTTTAGAACGATTATCCGGCCATAGCTTTTATTGTTTTCTCGATGGCCTTTCGGGGTACTTTCAAATACCCATCTCTCCCGAGGACCAAGAGAAAACTACGTTTAATTGTCCCTTCGGCACCTTCGCTTACCGAAGAATGTCGTTTGGATTGTACAATGCGCCAGCTACATTCCAGCGATGTATGCTGGCAATATTTGACAAGTACGTAGAAAGCATTATGGAAGTATTCATGGATGATTTCTCCGTGTTCGGCGATTCCTTTGATAGATGTTTAGAAAACCTCGAAAAAGTCTTAGAATGATACGAAGAAATTAACCTTGCCCTAAATTGGGAAAAATGCCATTTTATGGTGAGAGAAGGGTTAGTTTTGGGTCATAAAATTTCTGCTAAAGGTATTGAGATAGACGTTGCCAAGATAGAAGTTATTGAGAAGTTGTCGCCGCCTACAAACATAAAAGCTATAAGAAGTTTCCTAGCCCACGCTGGCTTTTACCGTCGTTTTATAAAGGACTTCTCCAAGATCACTAAGCCCTCACCCATATCTTAGAAAAAGACGCTCCATTCATTTTTGATGACTCTTGTATTTCTGCCTTTGAATCAAATAAAGAAAAGTTAATTAACGCACTGATTATGATAGCTCCGGTGTGGGACCTTCCTTTCGAGATTATGTGCGATGCGAGTAGTTTTGCGGTGGGAGCCGTATTAGGTCAACGCATATCTAAAAACTTCCACCCCATCTATTACGCTAGTAAAACCCTCACATCTGCACAAGAAAATTACTCCACAACCGAGAAGGAGCTCTTAGCTGTAGTATTCGCTTTTGATAAATTCCACCCTTACATTACACTTTAAAAAATCATTGTTTTTACGGACCACTCGGCCCTCAAGTACCTTCTTGCCAAAACGGATGCCAAGCCTCGCTTAATTCGCTGGGTCTTACTCCTCCAGGAGTTTGACTTAGAGATCCGTGATAAGCGAGGTGCCGAGAACTTGGCCGCCGACCATTTATCCAGATTAGATAACCCCTTTATAGAAAAATTAAATGAAAAATCTTTTAATGATTATTTTCCTGATGAGAAGCTTCTTTTAGTTAACACATCTACTTCTCCTTTGTTCGCGCACATCGCCAACTATCTAGTGGCCCGGGAGCTCCCAAAAGAGTTCTCTCAGCAAAAGAAGAAATTCTTTTCTGAGATGAAGAACTACTTTTGGGAAGACCCACATCTTCTTAAAATCTATGCGGATCAAGTGATAAGGAGATGTGTTTCTTATGATGAAGGAATTTATATTCTAAAACATTTGCATGAAGGTCCGACAGGTGGGCACTATCAAGCTGCTCGCACCGCTCACAAGGTGCTTTGCACGGGTTTTTACTGGCCTAGCCTATTTAAAGACGCGCAAGCCTTTGTGAGCAGGTGTGATAGTTGCCAACGGTTGGGCAACATCTCTAATAAAAATGAAATGCCGCAAAATTATTTCTTAGAGTGCGAAATTTTCGACCTCTGGGGAATTGATTTTGTTGGCCCCCTTCCTTCTAGCTTCGGAAACAAATATATTTTAGTTGCTGTTGATTATGTTTCATGATGGGCTGAGGCCCAAGCTCTTCTTACGAACGACTCCTGAGTTGTAGTCGTGTTTCTAAAAAGATTATTTTCTAGATTCGGTACGCAACGCGCAATCGTTAGCGATAGGGGTTCCCATTTCTGTAACGCACAATTTTAAAAAATCCTTACCAAATACGGCGTTACACATAAGCTTTCCACTGCCTACCACCCCCAAACAAACAGACAAGTCGAAGTAGTTAATAGAGAATTAAAAAGAGTATTAGAAAAGACTGTTTCAACTTCGAGGAAAGACTGGTCAGCCAAACTTGACGATGCTCTATGGGCCTACCGAACAACGTACAAAACCGCCCTTAGATGTACGCCGTATCGGCTGGTCTATGGAAAATCATGCCATCTGCCCGTCGAGTTAGAACACCGCGCCTTTTGGGCCTTAAAATTTTTAAACTTCGATCCCCACTCAGTCGTTGACCTTCGAAAATTTCAACTAAATGAACTCGATGAGTGGCGCTCTTATGCTTATGAAAATAATAAATTTTATAAAGAGCAGACGAAGCGTTTACACGATAAACACATAAGGCAGCCAAAAAACTTTAAGTCGCGTGACCAAGTCCTTTTATATAATTCTCGTTTACGTTTATTTCCGGTCAAATTAAAATCTCGCTGGTCTGGCCCGTTTTCTGTTTTAGAAGTATTTCCTTATGGAACTGTTTTAATTTCTCACCCTGATAAGGGTAATTTCAAAGTGAATGGTCAGCGTCTTAAACTGTATTTCTCTGATGATGATGATGTCAGTCCAAACATTATTAAGTTTCTACTTCACGAACATTAATCTTGAACTTTTAATTTTTGCTAAAAATAATTTTATTTTTGGAAACCAATATTTTTGGACAATATTATTTTTTGATGCGTCGAGCTCAACGACGCTTTAACCTAAGGGCGCTCTTGGGAGGCAACCCAAGTTATCTTTTTTGTTTTCTTTATTTTACAATTTTTGCCTCGGACGGCTCCGACAAGCTGAAGCTTCTGCGATCGCCTGCTCCAACGTTGCTGAATCCATCACGAAGTCCAAAGAAGACATTCGGAGGAGCGGCATCACTCGACTTTCACAGCAAATAAATCCGGGAAGTACAAGTCTTTCAATTCTGTCTTTCAATTCTGTAGTTTACTTTTCTCTCCTTCTCCAATCCCCTTCTTTAGCCATTGAGGACAATGTCTATTTTAAGCATGGGGGAGGACTTCCTCCTTCATTTTTGCTTAGTGTACAAATTTTTCTCTTTGTATATATTTTAAATATTTCCAAAAAAAATGAATATCTTAAAATTCCAAAAAAACAAAAAATTCCAAAATTTTAAAAAAAAGAGAATATTTCACAAAATTAAAAAAAATATATATGTGTTTTTGAATAGTTTAGACATTTTGGTATTTCAATAGTACCCCTAGTTTTTGTTTTTGTTTTACTCAAAATTTTCTATAAACAACTTAGTTAATTATAATATTTTTAATCGTCCTTTTTAATTATGTTTCACAAGTAAAATGTTGGTCATGCTGTGTTTCTAATTCACCGTAGCATGTTAAGGTGAAATATTTTTCTAAAATTCGCATTTCTATTATGGTTTTTTGTTTTTTATTTCCTTTACTTTCACAAAAATTCATCATCCACTATTTTCTTTTTCGTTTTTGAATAATTTTTGTAAAGTCAACTTTTGAATAGCATAGTAGATGTGAACGATCCAAGTCACCTATTATTTCTATTTTCAAGTTAATTTCTTCAATCTTCTTTTATGATCTAGGACTCGCTTTTTGAAATTTTTCAAACCTTTTTTTTAAATAAATTCAAAAGCGTGAAAATGATTTAGGCCGTTTTTGTTTTCGTTTGAGCTTTCCTGCCAACCTAAAAACTTTTACCACTAGTTAGCCGTTTTTTAGCGTTTTAGCCTTTTTCCGATTTCATTTGATAGCTCCTCCCTTCATTTCAGTTTCACCAAAGCCAAAATTTCCAACCTATCGAATCACACTAGCCTTTTTGAGTTTCATAAATTATTTTGACGATTTTGATAGGATATTTTGTGATTTTTTGTGGGAGAAAGGTTTTTGAAAATAAAAAAGTATGCTCAAAAGTGATGTTTATTTTTGTTTGGCCAATTCAAAAGGAAAATAAAAATATTTATGGCCTTTGTTTTGAAAAAAAAAATTTGGAAATATAAGAAAAAGAAAAAAAAATGTGTATATATATTTTTATGAAAGTTTTTGAAACTCTTTGCTTTGGTTTAGTGTGATTTTAAACCTTCACGTTTATCTTTGAATTCCACTCCTAATCATATTCCTAAACCAAATGTTTCTGTCCTATTTAAGTCCTTTTGATTCACGCCTTTTGATTTTTATCTAACAACTAAGAAAAGAAAAAAGTAAATCAGTTTTAGTTTTGGATTTAAACCTATATTTTTGTTAATTAAATTGATATAATTATAATGCATTGCTTGGATCTAGTAACAACTCAATGCGTGTTTTTCATTTTCGTTGCTTTGCTGAAGTCTATTTAAAAAATCTCGTTAAAATTTTGGATGATTTGTTTTTATTGAGTAAAGTTTATAAAAGTTTTACCATACCTAAATAATTGTTTTAGACTTACATTTCACCTTTTCCCTACTTATAATTTCGCATAGTACTTGTATAGGCATAATTAAAACTTTTTGATTAGTCCTTTTTATAAATATCTAGTTTTTATATTTTTGCTTGGGGACAAACAAAGTTTAAGCTTGGGGGAATTTGATAATACGTTTCGTAGCCTAAACTATTATCGTATTTTCTATTTTATATTGTACAAATCATGTCTATTATTAGTTTATTTTTTATAATTTTTATGTAAATATTATTGCCACTGACTTTTTCTTGTCTTTTTGCAGGTTTCCAGAAAATTGGCCAAAAATGACCTGACACGCCCCCCTATCACGCCCTCCCTGGGCGTGACCTAGGGCGTGTCACCCAATCCCGAGGCTACTGGAAGGGACAGAAAAACTAACAAAACCGCTGTCACGCCCCCTTGACACGCCCTCCCTGGGCATGTCACCAGGCGTGACCATGGGCGTGTCGCCCTCTACCGCAAAGCCTGCCGCCGCATTAAATGCGGTTCCTCCACAGCACGCAACAGTACTATCACGCCCCCCGTCACGGGCATGACCTGGGGCGTGACCTCAACTTTTCCGACGACTGACAGATTTCCGACCAATGATTTTGACATGACGTGAGTGTCACGCCCCCCCCCCCTACACGGGCGGGACCTAGGGCGTGACCACGACATACAAAGGCAATGATCCTTCCCGCCAGAGCCTAGAGCCCGAGGTCAACATAGTACTGTCACGCCCCCTGACACGCCCCCCATAGGGCGTGTCAGAGGGCGTGACCAACCCGAGATTTTTTTTCTATAAATTGAGACCCCCCCTTCCATTTCAGCAAGCTTTTGTTGAGAGGGGGAGGTGCTGCCCCTTTGGTTCTTGGGTCCTTTTCTAGTTTTTATGCTTTTTCTCTCTCTCTCTCTCCCTCTCTTTGTAATTTTTGTTTAACCCTAGTTTAATCTTAGTTTGTTTTAGCTTTTGTTGTAATCTTGCTCTTTCTTAGTGCTACTGGTAGGGCCAGAATAGGACTTTAATTCATGCACATGTAATTTCAATTTCACTAGTGTAACTTGCCCTTTTTTATTAATAGAAGTGTTCTTTTTTTTAGCTTGTGTTCTTTTTATGCTTTACTACTCATCCCCCCTCCTCCACTCCATTATGATTAACTAATCCTCCTTGTACTCGATCTTGATGATCCGAGGTTAAATCGATTAAGTTATGATGTTATAATTAATCTTTTCTTTTTTAGGTTGGGGCCTTGAATTAATCTTGATTAATCACGGGCTGGAGGTATATTATCGATATATACCCTCCACCTTTGCTTTCATTCTAGGCTAGCCGAGAGGCCGATAGAATGAAGTGAGCATTCAAGAGTAAAGGGAGTTGTACGCACCCCTCGAGAGAGGAAGACGTCTAAATATCACGGATTGGAGTAAAATCCAATATTGGGGTTCACCGCGTAAAGCGAGTTTTAGGCCTCCGATTTAGACGAGAGTCAGTCGGACCTTCCTAAATTCAGTTGGGCACGACTTTGAGAGAAGCATGTTCAAGCTTTAGGAACCTCCACGGTCAAGGACCTTTATCCTATTAAGTTTAGATTTTTATCTCATTTTATTAATCGTCTTTAGCCGAGGTGATTCTTTATCGAGTGCATTTCCATTTCATATTTTCAACCCTTCGTAGTAATCAATTTTCTTATGCTCTTTAATTAATTGTAATATCTCTCTTTCTAGCTTTAGCTTTACTTTTTTTTTGAAATTAGTTTTTCTTAAACCCTAGTTTTTCCGTCGATAAGATAATAGCGTTTGTGTGACTAGGCATAGCAAACAGTTCCCGGATTTCAATACGATACTTGTGTCCCCTAGCTACAATTCGATAGGTATACTTGCCTCATCGGGTTGCTAGTTCGGTTGTGTTTATTTTCTTCGAACCCTAGCGCGCAACACTTTTCTAAAATCTGAACTTAGCAAAACCAAAATGCTAGAAGAATCTTTAAATGGCAGGAGCTTAAAATTGCTAGATATAATTAGCACACTTAATGCAAGAACTAATAACTTTAGATTAGGGTTAGGAGCTTCATCTAGTGAACCAATTCTAATTCAGAAGAATCACCTGTCAAAACCAGTAAATTTTATATCTGATAAAAGAAAGAAAAACATTGATCAAGTCAATAAGGTTAATGAAGTCCTTAAACAAATTAAAACAAAGAACAAACTTAAAAAACAGAAGAATAAGAAAAGTAACAATGTTCAGCAGTTATCGTCAAACTCAGATCGACAATAATTGAACAGATCGTCGACCTCAGAACGACGATCTATGAACACAAACTTCAGTAATAATCAATCTTTGATCTACAATCAACAATATCAGTATGGTTCGTCGACTAGAGATCGATAATTTTGGTGCCCCAAGAATGAATACCTTCATTCTTCGAGCAGAGATCGACGATCTCATCCAAAATCGTCGAGCTAAGGTCGACGATCCAACCAAAGATCATCGATCCCAGATCTTAACAACAGAAACCTAAATTCTAGAAGTAACATTAATCCTTTTAGTAAATGGATAATACCACCATGAAGATATCATCCTAAAGGTTACAAAAATCAACCTGAATGCTCTTATTTTTCCAGTTACAGTTATGTAAATCAACCAGGACCCAAGGTTACCTAGGTCAAGAACAACTAACTATTTTGTTTGCAGATAAAGAGCTGTCTAGCTGTAAATCAAGTATGGTACCTGGACAGTGTTTGCTCCATGCATATGACAGGGAACAAGGGAAGTCTACTCAACTACAAGCCCAAGCTTGGACCAATGGTAATCTTTGGAGACTCAAAGTGTGGGCAATCTGAAGGCTATGGACAAATAAGGATTGGAGCAGGCACATTCAACAAGATAACCTATGTAAGAGGACTCAAGCATAACCTCATCTTCATAAGTCAATTATGTGATGTAGGTTATCAGGTACACTTCAACTCAACTGCCTGTATTATTTCTAATAAAGAAAAACAAACTGTTTTAATGGGGAATAAACAAGGAAACATATATATAGTTTATTTTCTATCTGCAAATTCAGATATCTGCCTACTTGATATTATTAGTAATCAGAATGATTAATGGCATAAAAGAGTAGGGCATGTTAATATGAAAACATTGCTAGGCTAACTAAGGACAACTTTGTTAGAGGTTTACCTTCTAGACCCTACAAGAAGGAAGGCCTTTGCAGGGCTTATCAACTAAGAAAGCAAACTAAATAAAGTTTTAAATCAGTAAATAAAAGTGATTCACCTAGGATATTGTTCTTGCTACACATGGATCTCTTTGGACCAATAACTGTATAAAGACTGGGAGGGAAATCCTATACCTTAGTCATAGTGGATGACTTCTCAAGGTTCACTTAGGTGTTCTTTCTGAGATCTAAGTCAGATACCTTCAAGGTTCTTACATATTTTCTCAAGACATTACAGATTGATTACTCTACTCATGTTGCATTGATCATAAGTGATCACGGTATAGAGTTTTAGTCTCTTCTTATGCATGAGTTCTGTGAGAAGGAAGGTATCAGGCAATGCTTCTCAGCTCCTAGAACTCCCCAACACAATGGGGTAGCTGAAAGGAAAAATATGACACTGATTGAAGCTGCAGGAACATTACTTGCAGATGCTTACATTCCCCTATCTTTTTTGGCAGAGGTTGTAAGCACAACAAACAATGTACTGAACAGAAGTTTGATACATAAACTAAAGAATAGGACTCCCTATGAATTACTTAAAGGGAAGAAACCTAAAATCATTTATTTATATGTATTTGACTGAGTATGTATATACATAATAATGACAAGAGATACATTAGAAAGTTTGAAGCTAAGGAAGAAGAGGGAATGTTTCTAGGATATTGCTAAGTAAGCAAAGCTTATAGGGTATTTAACAAATCATCCTTGAAAATTGAGGAGTCTATTCATATGACATTTGATGAAAGTTATTGGGTATTGTATCCACAATAGACCTGATTTGAATAAGCCCCTAAACAAGCTAAGGTGAATTGAAAATGTATTTGACAATTCTATCAAGTTGTGCTTGCAGCTATTTCATGCTAAGTACACGCCAATGTCAGGGTACAGTGGGTCAATATAGACGGGTCTGCGCAATGTAATACCTCGTTGAGTAGATCAGTGTGTTGACTCACGTATGCTCTCTCTATTGGAGTGTACTTATTTTCAAGTATAGGGTCAAGGTAGATCAAGAGCAGAAGAAGGAGCAAAGATGGGTCACAGACCAAGCCATCAAAGGAAGGAAGAGAAAATTCTTCTAAGTCAAAATCGACGAGAATCGCTAGTGATTCCCGCCGACTTTGACAGGAACCTTTAGTGATTCCCGCCGATTCGTCGAGAATCAGTTAGCCTCTCCCACCGACTTCTTTCGGGTGACCGTTTTCAAACAGGGATTCTACCAAGGCAGAATCGACAGGAATCACTTGTGATTCCTGCCGACTTTGACGAGAATCGTTAGTTATTCCCGCCGATTCGCCGAATATCAGTTAGCCTCTCCCGCAGACTTCTTCCGGCTGACAGTTTTCAAACAGGGATTCTGCCAAGGCAGAAGTGACGGGAATCGTGAGTGATTCCCGCCGACATTGACGGGAATAACCAACGATTCCCGCCGATTTTGCCTTAGGCAAATTTCCTCCATTTGATCGACCGAACCAACTTGGCGTGCGCTGTTTCGGCCGGGGCTAGGGCTTCTCCTTGTGGACCCCACAACGGTCATTAGGGTTGGCTACTAGTATAAATATACCCGTATTTTGAACCTCCACATACAGTGATTCACGAAAACACGAAATAAGCCGACACCGTACCCTAGCCGATCGCAGAAATAGCCGATCGCTTGTACCCGCTCGCAAGCTCATCATCGCCGCTGAACTCCGATCTTCCCTGATCTTCTGATGACAGTACTGAGGCAAGCAGAGCATATCACGTATTTCTCTTGAGATCTCTTGTCTTCCAATTCGTAGAACAAGACTTGTTCTCCATTCCGAATCGGTAGAGACGATTGATCTGGCTGAGACCGTTTGTAGACCTAGCTTGCTTCGTCAAGAAGTTTGGATCTATAAAGCATCGCCGCCGCATTTACTTGTCGCCTCCAATCTTGGCAAGATTCTCTCAAAGAGAGAAATCCGGTTGTGGATTCTTCGTAATCTTCAAGCAAGCTTCAAGGAACGAAGAAGGACATCGGGATCTCCAAAAGCGTTGTTTGTATTTTCTTTTACATTCAATTTTGGTTTGTTATAAAGGAATTTTAATTCCTTCTTGTAAGGGTTGGGTGCAACCCGTGGTGGTGGAGTTGTACCTCCTTTGTTGGAAGGGTTCCTTCCGTAGTGTGAGGATTGGATTTCAATCCGTTTGGAGAAGTGACTGAGTCGTCCCTTGGTGGGAGATAGGTCGAAGTGGGAAAGTGGACGTACCCAAATCGGGGAACCACTATAATTCTTTGTGTGTTTTCTGTGCTCTGTTTGTTAATTTGTGCAGGTAAATTTAATTCCGCAAAAGACTGCACGACACCTATTCCCCCCCTCCCATAGGTTGATTTAGTCGACACTAGAGACTTTCCAAACTAACTTGTCTTGCAAGGAGAAAGAAATTTCTACCAATAACCCTCTGCAAATACCTAACTTGTGTGATAACTTGGATGTTATAAGCCTCTCCAAAGAGGATCCAATAAATCCATCTCCACAAGATGAAGAACAAAGTGAAGAAGAAAGCATAGAAGTAACCTAACTTCGAACAACAGCAAACATAATTCCACATGAGGAATGAAATCCGACTGATGCTGCTAAACAAACTCCACCTACTGACCTTGTCACACTAAGGGATCACCACAGATCCCAAGTGATTGGATACATAACAACATGTATACAGACAAGGCATCAACTCAATCAAGACTTGATGCATGCTTGTTTCCTCTCTTAAGTTGAACCTTAAAACTTAAAAGATGTTGAGCAAGATCCCCACTAGATCATGGCTATGCAAGAGGAGCTCAACCAGTTTGAGAGATGTAGTGTTTGGGATTTGGTTCAAAGATCCCAATGCTACCCAGTCATTAGAACCAAATTGGTATACAGGAACAAGCTGGATGCCCAAGGTGTGATTGTGATGAACAAGGCTTGGCTTGTTGCTCAAGGTTATTGGCAAGAAGAAGGAATTGACTATGACCAAACATTTGCACCAGTTGCAAGATTAGAGGCAATAAGAATATTTCTTGCCTATGTTGCCTACAAGAAATTTAAAGTCTATCAGATGGATGTGAAAAGTTCCTTTCTTAATGGAGTTCTAAAGAAAGAGGTCTATGTTGAACAACCTCCAAGTTTCATCTCTCCAACCCATCCTTATAATGTTTTTAAGTTGCATAAAGCCCTCTATGGTCTAAATTAAGCTCTAAGAGATTGGTATGAGACTTTAGCTAGCTTTTTGATAGAGCATAAGTTCATTAGAGGCATTGTAGATAAAAATTGTTCACTGGACGTCATAAGGATAAAACCTTGTTAGTACAAATATATGTAGATGACATTATATTTGGGTCTACTGATCCCAAATTATGGAAGAGGTTCTCTGACCTCATGCATTCAAAATTTGAGATGAGTAGCATAGGTGAGCTCTCCTACTTCCTTAGACTCCAACAGAAGCAGCTCCCTGATGGCATCTTCATTTCCCAGTCTAAATATGCTAAAGAGCTTATTAAAAAGTTTGGGATGGCTGATGCCTCAGCAAAGAAAACACCTATGGCTACAAATGTTGTAATAGACTCTGATGCACATGGGAAACCAGTGGATCAGAAATTATATAGGGACATTGTTGTGTCCCTACTATACCTTACAACTAGCAGGCCTGATATTATATTTGGAACATGCCTTTGTGCTAGGTTCCAGGTGAACCCTAAAGAATTTCATCTTATTTTTCTAAAAAGGATTTTAAGATATATAAAGGGTTGTCCTAGTCTAGGTCTCTAGTATCCTACTGAGTCAGAGTTTGAGTTAACTGGATACTCAGATGCTGACTTTGCTGGATGCTTAGTGGACAGAAAGAGTACCTCAGGAACTTGCTAGTTCCTTATTATGAGATTAGTGTCCTGGTTTTGTAAGAAGCAATCATCTGTGTCCACATCAACTGTTGAAGCAGAATATATTGTAGCTGGCAGTTGCTGTTCCCAGATGCTGTGGATTCAAAACCAACTCCTAGACAATGGGTTCAACTTGAATAATTCAACTCTACTATGTGATAATACAAGTGCTATTTCCATAGCACAAAATCCAGTCCATCACAGTAGGACTAAACATATAGACATTAGGCATCAATTTATTAGAGAGTGTATAGACAAAAACAAAATTAAACTTGTCTATATCTACACTAATTTGCAAAAAGCTGACATATTCACCAAACCCACGGATGAAAAAATCACTTATTCTTTGTAAATTAGCTTGGAATGATCAATGGAGAAGACTTAGTTTAGTTTCTGTCTGCACTCAAAGAACTCTTCAGATTTCGTCGATCTGAGATCGACGAACTTCCTATTTGTAAAGTTAGTTTCGTCGACCTGATATTGACGAACCTACTTGAGAAAAATTTCGTCGAACGGAGCTCGTCGAAATGTCATCAACCCTTCAGACTGAGATCGACAAATTATTTAACTACAAATTATTTCGCCGACCTCAGATCGAAGAACTATTTCTTTTAATTGAACGGAGTTTGTCGTTTCATATTCCGGAAAACCTTATATTTAGGTTTTCTTCGACCTCCATCCCGCGCTTTAAGTTCTCTTGCACTTGATCTTCATTTTACTTTGTAGGTGCTCAAATGGCGATTCAAGCAGGTACTCTTG
Organism: Platanthera zijinensis; assembly: GCA_039513925.1. Taxonomy (NCBI): domain Eukaryota; kingdom Viridiplantae; phylum Streptophyta; class Magnoliopsida; order Asparagales; family Orchidaceae; genus Platanthera; species Platanthera zijinensis. The sequence goes on along the minus strand of CM077086.1, from coordinate 132,368,253 downwards.
CAGTAATGAAGTTTGATACTGGATTCGATTTGGACTTCGAACATTCCAGTACTCTGATCCAATCTTCCTGAATATTCTACAGTTACTCGAAGACCAACAACTGAAGACTCTGCTTTCTACTCGCATCAAAATATCAGGAACCGAGATCAGGGAGTGGGTTTATACAACGACTACAGAGGATAATACGATTAATGGAACAATAGCGTGTAACACAGTCTCTCTTACCCCCGATATTTTAACTGAAATTTTTGGATCGAGTAATGGTGATGAAGAACTGGAGATATATTTGGAGGAGTTCGATATGATGCTTAACATGATGGGGTATTTGGGACAATCCCCCAATAAGTTGCTCAGGAAACACTTATCTGCCGAGTACAAATTTCTCGTAGATATTGTTGGGAAGGTATTGCTAGGGAAGCACACCGTACATGACTACATAACTAGGCATAAGTTTCTGGTCATGTGCGCTATAGTCCATAAAAAGACAATGAACTTGGCACAATATTATTTGATCTAATTAAAAAGAAAAATAACAGAAAGGAGGTTTATTTTGGAAGGGTCCTAGGTATCTTCCTTTAGGAAAAGTCTGCCGAATCACTGGTCTACCCGACCATATTCATTAATGCTAGCAAGAGACTCACTTGTGCCTTGTTTAGCAAGTGGGAGAGGACCATCACTAAGCCAGCCAAGGCTCCCTCCTATTCCACTAGAACTTCAGAAAGTACAAGGGCTATACCATCCTCTCCCCACCCCATTGAAGGGATCCCCTCAACCCCTCCACCACCTCCAGCCCCTCAAGTTCCATCCCAACTCGCAATTCAACCAACCCCACCTTCCAATACCATTATAGTCCATACCCCTAACCCACCAGCATCTCATATTCCTTCCTCTCCTACACACATACCATCCAATCCTCCCTCCCCCAGCCTGATACATCTGTACCTACACAAGCCCAATCTCTTCTTCCATCTCATCTTGCTGATATCCACCACACCAACCTCTCATCACTCCCATCCTTCAACATATTATCATCTCCACTGAACACTCCCTCTCCTCCAAATGACTCTCCCCTAGACACTCAAATCCCACCTCCACCTCTAACTCACTCAGCACCTACCATATTCACTCAACAAACCACTGCCCCAACCTCTACCTCCCCACACTTGGATTCGTCTCTTGTCACCCCACTCATTACCCTCCTCACACCCCTCCTCCAATCCCTCATAGCGGAAGAAATCTATCCACTTGCTGCCTCCATATCCTCTCTAGTTGCCCAAATCTCTGCCCTAACTACTGCTCCCTCTTCAGTTGGGGGCCTGACTTCAGTGCCTACTGAAACCAGGCAGGGGGAGATACTTCATGAAGAAGTAGCAGCAGTTGCAGCAGCAGCAGAAGAACTAGTTGAACAAAATATGGACACAATAGCAGTAGAAGCAGAAATAGCAGAAGCACAAGCAGCAGAGGCCGAAGTTATTGATAATGATTCTTTTGATAGTGATTCTTTTGATTTCATACAGTTTATAGATTCAGATATGGATTTAGATGATCAGGTCTCTGAAACTGTTGGTGATTTCATTATAAATTTCATAGTTGACCTTAAAAACTGTTAATACTTTTTGATATATTTCATTTGAGCTTTCCTTTAGAGGACCACACTAAGCCATCATTGGCTATAATTCCATATACCTCACAAATAAGCCCTAAAGTTATCAAACAACTCAAGGCTAGTTTTGTAACCCCTGCCATTCTATCCTCTCCAATAATTGTTTCACCCATTGTATAATACCCCCTAGGTCCAGTTTTTGTAATGGATGACTCTCCCATACCTGATCTAGATGCCTTAATCATGGCTGACATTGAGGAAGAGAATAAATCAGCTGCTGTAAGAACTAAAGTACATGCTTCTCTAGTTTCCTATCCAGCTTCTTCAAAGACAAAAAAGACAACAATCTCTGATGACATAATAAGAGAGATTGATGCTATGTTTGACAATCCTCAGCCTTTTGATGATGATGATAATGATGATGGTTCTGATGAGGACCTAAAGAGGAAGAAAATCTCAAGGAAAAGGAAAGCTTCTCCACCATCTTCCCCAAAACCCAATCCAGCAAATGACACTCCCTATTATATTATGCAAAACATAACTCCATACAAAGGGATGCCAGCTTGGATGTGGCAATCTAAAAATGAGCAAAAGGAAAGGAAGAAGAACAGAAGATATTCTCCTCCCCCACAGAAATTCATAAGAGGTCCTCCTCCTGCTCCTTCTATCGCTGGTGCTGCAGGGACTACTTCTCTAAGGTTAGATGCACCCTCCAGGCCTACATCCTTCACCAAAACTTATCAAAGGCAGGAAATGCCATCTAGACACCATTCCCAAGGAAGATGCCAGCAAAGGAATATAAGTTCTACAGAACAAATAAAGGAGGTAGTCTATCAGAAACTAGAATTTTCTCCTCCCAAACAGCAAGCTCAATAAAGAAGGCATACAGAATCTCATAAGCCTAAAAGAAAATATAGTGAGACTGCACCTCCAATGTCTCTATATACACAGAGTGATGAAAGCAAAACAACAATAAATTTCCCAGCATAGTCCACTTAATTCAGGCATGTTACCCTGCTACCCCCTCAAGATGATCAATCATCTGTCAGTCAGGATGTTGATCCCAACTTCAGGATGGCTAGGCTCCAAGAGTTAATTGGTCTGTCACATATTAAGAAGGCTAGAGAAGAAGGAGAAGATCCAACTAAGTTTACTATTATGTCTTCATACAGAGAGAAAGAGCTGGATAGACTTCATGTAAGCAAGAAAGTGTTTAATCCTGCAGAATATATGGCAATACACCCAGAGGCTGTAGTACCAAGAACCTCCACCCTGATAGTGATATGAGCAGCAGATATATACATGTCAAAGAAACAAGCTGCTAATCCTAATAGGGAAATAATTTTTACTCAGCCTGGAGATAAGAGCAAAGGAGCAGAGAAATAGAATAAATAGAGCCTGAAATCCTATGTGTATGGTATACTTTTTGAAAAATAGTGTTCTATGATACAAAGCTAACTGTGTAAATATATCTGCTGCATATATATTATTTCATTCTCTACCAAATATATTTTTTCTTAATTTGTACATTTCCTTTTATCATTTTGTCTGTAAATAGTGACCACGCCCAAATAGGGGGAGATTGTTGGATCCCTAGTTTGATTTGGGCGAGGTTTAGTAAGTTAGGATATGACCCAACATGTATAGCCAGGGTCATGGTTATGTCCTAGAGTCTAGGTTAAGTCCTTAGAGTCAACAATACAAAGGACCAGCCTCCAACACATCCAGAGACTAAAGACTTAGAGAAAATTCAAGACTTAGAAAAAGAGGTCAACATTCGTCGATCTCAGGTCGACGAAAGTCGTGCTCAGCTCAACGAACTCTGAACATCAGCTCGACAAACTCGGTTCTCTGTTCCCTGTTCTTAGTTCAACGATCTCAAGATAATGTCTCGACACTCAACGCCAAATAATTTCTCGACACTCAACGCCAGATAATGTCTGGACACTCAATACTATATAATGTCTCGACACTCAACGCCAGATAATGTCTCGACACTCAACGCCAGATAATGTCTCGACACTCAACACTAGAAGACATCTTAAATATTCTAAGTCCAGAAAGCAAACTCAGCTCGACGATCTTGGATATCAGCTCGACGAACATGGTGCAGAGAATAAGAAAGTCATCAAGAAGCAGCAACCATTCAGAGGTTGACGATCTTGGAACTCAGCTCGACGAACTGTGGACTAAGTTTGATGAATCCAGACTTGGCTGTTTCCCAATCCTGTTCCTATTTTATTGCAATGATTCTTAAGTAATTAATGCTCTAATATTCTTAGAATATTACTGTTAGACAAGCGCATTAATTATGGTCTTCATAAGGATTATTGCCTGTCGTTTTTCTAAGAGACAGTTGGGGAATTAAATAAATTCCAAATAATTCCAAGGCCGTCAGTATTAATTGCAGGAAGAATTACAAATTTCAAATGGACTTCCACATGTAAAATATAAAAATATAGATTTCCCTTCTTCCTGTAGAACATACAACACACAAGACAGAAGAGTAAAAAAAATACAGAATACTCGAGACACAGAAAATCAATCAGTCAAGAAGTCAACAACTGCTAGACCACAAGAAGAACAAAATTTTTGAAGAAGAAGAACAATCATCTAAATCAAGAGTCTTCTTCTGTCATTCTCTCAGGAATCTTTAATAGGACAACTACTAATACATTTGTCAAGAAGTTCCTGAAGTTCTTCTAGTTGAAGTTGAAAGCTTGAAGGCCTATCACCCTCAAGTAAAGCTCCATTTAATCCTGAACAAAATCAGTATCTCAGGGGGAGCTTTTGTCACAATCAAATCCATAAGTCTTCTCTCAGTTGTTTGAGAAAGAGAAGACACCATCACTCTCTCACCCCCTCTGAAAAAGGGTTCTCTACTCCCTTCAAAAGTGATTCCTGGTTGAAAGTCTCCTAACAAAAAGACTTGAGGTTTGGTTTTTGAGCACCTTACAAAAAGCTCATTGGTGGCAGTCACCTAAACAATAACCTGAGTGGATTCCTACCAGGGTGGTAGAAGAGTGGATGTACCTAGGTCTGGGAACCACTATAAAGTTCTTGTGTTGTCTGGTTGCCTTTTTTCTTTTGTTCTTGTTATGGTTGTGTTAGTTAGGATACTGTTATTTTTATTAGTCTAATCTTCTGTGCTGTGATATATCACCCAAGTCTTAAAATAAGGTATCTTGTTTAGCAAAAAGTTTTAATCACCAGATATACTCTATTCACCCCCTCCTCCCTCTAGAGTATATTAGATCTAATGAGAGCGCTAACTTGTCAACCTAAATCACCTAGAGGGGGTGAATAGGTGAAATACGTGCCAAATGCGGAATAAAAAATTAACACAGCACAGATCAAGCAATCACACAGAGAACACAGGATTTATAGTGGTTCCCCAACCCTGGGTACATCCACTTTCACCTCACCAATCTAGTAAACCACTAGATTTGTCTACTCCACTATCTCGGATCAAAATGATTCTACAACTCGGAACAACGTTCCTACAAATCTCGATCCAAACGGATCTACACTCGGAAGAAAACCTTCCTACAAATCTCGATCCAAACCGGATCTACAGAACTCGGAGTCAAGACTCCTACAAGAATAAAAGGTTGTATAAAGAAATATACAAACAGAACCGATCAGATCTGGATCTTCAAATCTTTCATCCTTCTTCAGGTTTTAGAGATCGGCGGAAATAAATCAAGGAAGACAGAGGCGAAAACCCTTGGATCTGGAAACCTAGAATCAGCGTGATCAAGCACGGGATCTATCGATTGAGAGTAGCTAGATCTTCTGAAACTTCTTGGCTGAATCTCTGTATCGGAGAAGACCGGCGACGAAGAAGATGAACAGTATTTTGTCGGCGTGAACTTGTCGGCTTCCCGATGTCGGCGATAAAATCAGATTCAGAATTCTTATATTTTCTTCTTAGGGTTTGTCGACTTGACATGACCTATTTATAGTACTTCTGCAACGGTCATAATACTTAATCAAGTACACATGGACCAATCATATGAGAGGATTTGAAATAACCCGCAAAGTCTTGACTTAGAAACATTCTTTCTGTAAATTGAAATACACGAGTATATCAATGAACTACTCGAGTATCAGGAGAGAGAGAGACATACTCGAGTAAGCACGAGTACAGGACTTAGAAAATAATCTGAAGGGAAAAATCAAACTACTGGAGTATATCAAACTCACATACTCGAGTATACATATAACTACTCGAGTAACTAGGAAACTACTCGGGTAATCACAAACCTACTCGAGTAAGAGAATCAAGCTACTCGAGTATAAAGTCATTCACTCGAGCATATCAGGGAACTACTCAAGTCTGCAAACTAATATACTCGTGTAAAAGGATATACTCGAGTACTTGGCTGGACTACTCGAGTATATACATGAGCTACTCGAGTATCATAGTGCCTACTCGAGTAAGAGGAAGAATCTGAAGACTCGAGTATGTCCTTTGGATTACTCGAGTGCTAAGTTACTTACTCGAGTATATGAAGCTATCTACTCGAGTATGTAGACTTAGAAATATTTATTCCTTGAGAACTCATTTCTCCTACTAAAGATCAGCAACACTTCAAGGTTCCATTTGTCCATGCGCTTGTGAAATGAAGTGCATCCCAATAGAGAGGCTATACATGAGTCAACACCATGGATCACACAATGAGGGATTACATTGTATGGTCTTGTGTTAGGTGACCCATTGTAGACTGACATTGGTCTATACTTGGCAATATAGTCCTGCATGCATAACTCAAACACAAAATCAAATACAACTGCAATTCACCTTAGTTTTAGGAGGACTTCTTCAAATTAAGGTCATTGTGGAAACAATACCCAACAATCTCCCCCTATTTGAAGAAGTCAGAACACCATCTACTAAGTTGAATTGCTAGAGATATTAAAACAAAATGACATGAAAGAGGATGCATTTTCTTACATTTCTTTACTATAATTGTCCAACAATCTCCCCATTTCTGTACTAGAATTATTTTGCATTTCTCCCCCTTTCTGAAATCTTCATTTGGATTTGCAAAATTTCTCTTCCATTATCATCTCTAAATTCCATTTCCTTTTGCTCTCCCCCTTTCTGACCTCTTTAAATAGGGGACACTAGAAACTCCCCCTAAATCTTCTAGTTCCAAGAATTTTTCTGGAACAACTACTTGTCCAATTGCCAAATAAGAATTTTATTGGCCTATGGACATACCTGCATCAACAAGATTAGAATCCCATAGGATCCCAAACAAGATTGGGTCCTAGGTCTCTTGTTAGTATCCTCCCCCTATGAAAGTTAACATTATGAGTGGTCTTTCTCACATTATCAACTTGAGGAGTTAATGCATAGCTGGCATTAAACCAGCAATCTATGGTGAAGTGACCAACCTTGCCACAACACCAACAGTTAAACCTGTTGTACCTTCTCTTGTTCTCTTGCTTTACCTTATGGATGGGGGGTCTAGCAAGAGCAACTGACTTGGAGGAGGAAGCCTCATGATTGCAACAAGTACATGGCTTCCTTGTCTCCTTGGCCTTTGTTACACCAGTTTTAGCTTTTGGTGTCTTCTTCTTATTTGGCCCATGATTGTAAGGATCATATTTCAGTAAGGCAACGGTTTGGCTTGGGAAAGCATTGCCTTTACCTTTGGCAGATTTATGTCCTAAACTGCTATTTTTCACCAAGGAAGCTTCTTCATTAGTGATTGGAAGCAAAGTTGTAGGCGAGGTGAGAGTTTCAACCAGCTTTCGTTCGATGACTAGCTTTGCTTCCAGTTCATCCAGGAGGGATTCCTTATGATTTTCTAATTCAGTGAAGTCTTTAATTTCCTCCTTCAAGGATTGAACTTCATCTCTGAGAGGGGTTAATTGGTTGATCTCCTCCCTCAGATTTGATTCCACCTCTTTGAGGGATGAAATCTCTTTTGATTGCGATTTGACTACCTTCCGGCATTTGTCAAATGCAGTCAATAAGAATTGATACTGATTTACCAATTCAAAATCATCCTCCCCAGAAGAATAGCCATCATGACCATTTGAGTCAGAATCTGAGGCAGAAAGAGGTGTGCGAGAATTTACCTTCCCGGTATATGAGGAGTTACCGTTGTCTCTGTCCTCTTGGTCAGAAAAAGCCATAAGCCCGAACTAGGCTTCTTCGTCCGCACTTGACTCAGATGAGTCAGAGTCACTGAGGGTCTTTGGCTTTTTGGCAATGAAGCTTCTTTCTTTCTTCCTTTTCCCTTGAGGGGAATTATTTTCTATGCCTCCTCCTTCTTTCTTCTTCAGAGGGCACTCAGTGCTTATATGCCCTAGCTTACTACAGGAATAATAAACAACGTTAGATGAAACATGTTTGTTCGGTTTAGATTTATACCTGTCATGTCTGCTGTGACGATCACCATCAGGACGTGATCTTCTGGACGAGGAATCATTTTCTCTCATTTGTTTCTTATTGCTAAGAAACTTCTTGAATTGTCGGGAGAGAAGATGAAACTCTTCATCTGATGAATCTGAGCCTGAGGTGCTTAGCTCGGACTCTTCTTCTTCATAGTCTCCTTGAGTGGAAGCAGCTTTGGCATTTCTTGAGCTGTCTGCCCTTAGTGCAACTGGCTTATCTTGGAATGAGGATTTGTTGCCCTCTTCTTCAGCTTTTCTATTATTGATTTGAAGCTCATATGACATAAGCTTTCCTAAGAGGTTCTGAGGGTCATTTTCTGCTAATCTTCCAAACTCTCTGATGGCACATATCTTGTTGTCCTAATCCTTTGTCAAGGATCTTAGAAACTTGTCATTTAGTTCACCATCTTTGAAAACTCTGCCGTAGTTCCTCAATCCATTGACAATCTTGAAGAAATTTTCATATGTGTCAGCAATAGCTTCCTTTGGACCTTGCTTGAAGGCTTCATACTTCTGATTTAGAAGGGAACTTCTATCATCCCTTACTTCTTCTGTACCTTCCATCAAGATAATTAGAGATCTCCACATTTCCTTGGCAGATTGGCAGTGAATGAGGTTTTACAACATAGAATCATTGACTGCACTTGTGATGATGTTCTTGGCTTTCTTGTCTAAGGAGACAAGTGCAATCTCATTCTTATCAAGATCCATCAACTTCTTTGGCACCTCCTTTGTAGGATCACTAGTGGAGGCAATCATAGGGATATATGGGCCTTCCTCCACTATCATGAATAAGCTGGGGTCAACAGCTTCCATGTAAAGTTTTATTCTCTCTTTCTACATGGGAAAGTTTGCCTTATTACACACTGGGAGCTTAGAAAAATCCTTGGCTCTATCCATGGTTGATTAACTCAGAAAGACAACTAGGAGGAATCAGATCAAGGTGTTAACCTTTTAAAGATCAACCTCCCTCTGATACCAATTGAGAGCGCTAAGTTGTCAACCTAAATTACCTAGAAGGGGTGAATAGGTGAAATGCGTGCCAAATGCGGAATAAAAAATTAACACAGCACAGATCAAGCAATCACACAGAGAACACAGGATTTATAGTGGTTCCCCAACCCTGGGTACATCCACTTTCACCTCACAAATCTAGTAAACCACTAGACTTGGCTACTCCACTATCTCGGATAAAAACGATCCTACAACTCGGAACAACGTTCCTACAAATCTCGATCCAAACAGATCTACACTCGGAAGAAAACCTTCCTACAAATCTCGATCCAAACCGGATCTATAGAACTCGGAGTCAAGACTCCTACAAGAATAAAAGGTTGTATAAAGAAATATACAAACAGAACCGATCAGATCTGGATCTTCAAATCTTTCTTCCTTCTTCAGCTTTTAGAGATCGGCGGAAATAAATCGAGGATGACAGAGGCGAAAACCCTTGGATTTGGAAACCTGGAATCAGCGTGATCAAGCACAGGATCTATCGATTGAGAGTAGCTTGATCTTCTGAAACTTCTTGGATGAATCTCTGTATCGGAGAAGACCGGCGACGAAGAAGATGAACATTATTTTGTCGGCGTGAACTTGTCGGCTTCCTGACGTCGGCGATAAAATCAGATTCAGAATTCTTATATTTTCTTCTTAGGGTTTGTCGACTTGACAAGACCTATTTATAGTACTTCTACAACGGTCATAATACTTAATCAAGTACACGTGGACCAAACATATGAGATGATTTTAAATAACCCGCAAAGTCTGGAATTAGAAACATTCTTTCTATAAATTGACATACACGAGTATATCAATGAACTACTCGAGTATCAGGAGAGAGAGAGACATACTCGAATAAGCACGAGTCCAGGACTTAGAAAATAATCTGAAGGGAAAAATCAAACTACTCGAGTATATCAAACTCACATACTCGTGTATACATATAACTACTCAAGTAACTAGGAAACTACTCGGGTAATCACAAACCTACTCGAGTAAGAGAATCAACCTACTCGAGTAAAAAGTCATTCACTCGAGCATAACAGGGAACTACTCGAGTCTGCAAACTAACATACTCGTGTTAAAGGATATACTCGAGTACTTGGCTGGACTACTCGAGTATATACATGAGCTACTCGAGTATCACAGTGCCTACTCGAGTAAGAGGAAGAATCTGAAGACTCGAGTATGTCCTTTGGATTACTCGAGTACTATGTTACTTACTTGAGTATATGAAGCTATCTACTCGAGTATGTAGACTTAGAAAAATTTCTTCCTTGAGAACTCATTTCTCCGACTAAAGATCAACAACACTTCAAGGTTCCATTTGTCCATGCGCTTATGAAATGAAGTGCATCCCAATAGAGAGGCTACACATGAGTCAACACCATGGATCACACAATGAGGGATTACATTGTATGGTCCTGTATTAGGTGACCCATTGTAGACTAATATTGGTCTACACTTGGCAATATAGTCCTGCATACATAACTCAAACACAAAATCAAATACAACTGCAATTCACCTTAGTTTTAGGAGGACTTCTTCAAATTAAGGTCATTGTGGAAACAAGACCCAACATCTAACCCTAAGTTTTAATATGTTTCTGACTTCTCCCTTGCATAAATTAGCATGAGCTAATGAGTTCACTTAAGGTACTCGCATTATATTTTAAATTTACCATGTTTTGACTTCTCTTTTAGAGAGATTAGCACGTATTTTTGCGTTAACATCAGGTAATCATGTTATATTTTAAATTTACTTGCTTTTGACTTCGCCTTTGTAGAGATTAGCAGGTGTTTGTGAGTTCACCTCGAGTACTGGCATTATATTTTAAATTTACCTGCTTTTGACTTCTGGTTTCGAGTGATTAGCAGGTGTTCGTGAGTTCACATCAGATACTTGCATTATATTTTAAATTTACATACTTTTGATTTATCCTTTGTATAGATTAGCAGGAGTTCATGAGTTCACTTAAGGTAATTGTGTTATATATTAAATTTACTTACTTTGACTTCTCTTTTGCAGAGATTTGAAGTTTTTTGTGAGATAACTTCAGGTACTCGCCTTATATTCTAAATTTACCAGCTTTGGTAATGTATTTTCTAGAGATTAGCTGGTCTTCGCATGTTCACTTCAGGTAATCATGTTATATTTTAAATTTTCCTTCTTTGACTTCTCCTCTATAGATATTACTAGGTGTTTGCGAGTTCATTTCAGGTACTCGCATTATATTTTAAATTTACCTGCTTTTGACCTCTATTTTGTTGAGATTATTCGGTGTTCGCGAGTTCACTTCAGGTACTTGCAATATTTCGTAAATTTACCTATTTTGACTTATCTATTGCAGATATTAACAGTGTTTGCGAGTTCACTTCAGGTACTCACATTATATTTTAAATTTACCTCCTTTTGACCTCTCTTTTGTTGAGATTATCCGCTGTTCGCAAGTTCACTTCAGAAACTCACATTATATTTTAAATTTACCGGCTTTTGACTTTTATTTTATAGAAATTAGTAGGTATTCGCAAGTTAACTTTAGGTACTCGTGTTATATTATAAATTTATCTATTTTTGACTTCTCCTTTGCAAAGATTAGTAGATGTTTGTGAGTTCACTTCAGGTACTCGTGTTTTTTTATAAATTTACGTGTTTTTTACTTCTCTTTTAGATAAATTAGCAGTTGTTCATTAGTTCACTTTAGGTACTCACATTATATTTTAAAATTACAATCTTTTGAATTCTCGTTTGCATAGATTAGCAAGATACACGAGTTCACTTCAAGTACTCGCATTGTATGTTGAATTTACCTATTTTGACCTCTCTTTTGTAGAGATTAGCAGGTGTTTGTTAGTTCCCTTCAGGTACTTGCATAATATTTTAAATTTACCTGCATTTGACCTTTCTTTTGTAGAGATTAGTTGGTGTTCGCACGTTCACTTCGAGTACTCGCGTTATATTTTAAATCTACCCGCTTTTAACTTCTCCTTTGAAGTGAATATCAGGTGATTGTGATTTCACTTCATGTGCTGGAAATATATTTCAAATTTACCTTCTTTTAACTTCTTTTATATAGAGATTAGCAGGTGTTCGCCAGTTACCTTTAGGTACTCGTGTTATATTTTAAATTTACATGCTTTTGACTACTCCTTTTCAGAGATTAACAGGTGTTTGCAAGATTACTTTAGGTAATTGTGTTATATTTTAAATTTACCTACTTTTGAGTTCTCGTTTGGAGAGATTAGCTGGTTCTCACGAGTTCACCTCAAATACTTGCGCTATATTTTAAATTTACATGCTTTTGACTTCTCTACTGAATAGAATAGTAGGAGTCCACGAGTTCACTTCAGGTACTTGCATCATATATTAAATTTACGTGCTTTTGACTTCTTTTTTGCAGAGATTAGCAGGCGTGCGTGAGTTAACTTCAGGTACTCGTGTTATATTTTAAATTTATCTACTTTGAACTTCCCTTTTGTAGAGATTACTTTGTGTCCGCATGTTCTCTTTAGGTACTCGCATTATATTTTAAATTTACCTGCTTTGTACTTCTCCTTATAGAGAGTAGTAGGTGTTCGCAAGTTCACTTCAAGTACTTCCATTATATTTTAAATTTACGTTCTTTTGACTTCTCCTTTCTTGAGATTAGTAGATATTTGCGAGTTAACTTCTTGTACTCGCGTTATATTTTAAATTTACATCCCTTTTACTTCTCTGTTGTATATATTAGTAGGTGTTCGCAAGTTCACTTCAGGTACTCACGTTATATTTTAATTTTACCTTCTTTTGATATATCCTTTACAGAGATTAGTAGTTGTTTGAGAGTTAACTTTAAGTACTCGTACTATATTTTAAATTTACCTGCTTTTGACTTTCAGTTTGGAGAGATTAGAAGGTTTTCTCAAGTTCACTTCAGGTACTCGCGTTATATTATATATTTACCTACATTTGACTTATGTTTTGTAGAGATTAGCTGGTGTTCGCGAATTCATATCAGATACTCACCTTATATTTTAAATTTTTCTTCTTTTGACTTCTCCTTTGAAGATATTAGTAGGTGCTTGCGAGTACTCTTAAGGTACTCGCATTATATTTCAAATTTACCTACTTGTGACATCTCTTTTGTAGAGATTAGCAGGTGTTCGTGATTTCACTTCGGGTACTTGCATTATATTTTAAATTTACATTTTTTTGAACTCTCTTTTGTAGATATTAGTATGTGTTCGCGAGTGCTCTTCAGGTACTAGAGTTATATTTTAAATTAACCTGTATTTGACTTCTCTTTTATAGAGATTAGCAGGTGTTCGCGAGTTAACTTCAGATACTCGTGTTATATTTTAAATTTACATGATTTTGACTTCTCCTTTACAGATTTTAGCAGGTGTTCGTGAGTTCACATCAAGTACTCGCAATTTATTTTAAATTTACCTGCTTTGACTTCTCGTTTGGAGAGATTAGTAGTTGTTCGCGGGTTCACTTCTGACACTCGCATTATATTTTAAATTTACCTACATTTGACATCTCCTTTGCATAGATTAGTAGGTGTTCAGGAGTGCACGTCAGGTACTCAAGTTATATTTTAAATTTGCCAGATTTTGATTTCTCATTTGGAGAGATTAGTAGGTGTTCGCAAGTTCACTTCAGTTACTCGTGTTATATTTTAAATTTACCAACTTTTGAAATTTCCTTTTCATAAATTAGCAGGAGTTCACGAGTTCACTTAAGGTACTTGCATTATATATTAAATTTACCTGCTTCTGACTTCCCTTTTATAGAGATTAGCCGGTTTTCGCGAGTTAACTTCAGGTACTCATTATATATATTAAATTTACCTGCTTTTGACTTCTCCTAGACAGAGATTAAAAGGTGTTCGTGAGTTTGCTTCAGGAACTCGCGTTAAATTTTAAGTTTAACTGCTTTTGACTTCTTGGTTGGAGAGACTTGCAGGTGTTTGCGAGTTCACTTCAGATACTTGCGTTATATTTTAAGTTTACCTACTTTTGACTTCTCCTTTACATAGATTAACATGAGTTCACATGTTCACTTCAAGTACTTGTGTAATATATTATATTTACATGCTTTTGACTTCTCTTTTGCATAAATAGGCAGTTGTTTGCGAGTTCACTTCAGTTACTCGCATTAAATTTTAAATTTACCTCCTTTGGAGTACTCTTTTGTAGATATTAGTTGGTGTTCGCATGTTAACTTCAGGTACTCACATTGTTATATTTTAAATTTACATGATTTGGATTTCTCCTTTGCAGAGATTAGAAGGTGTTCACGACTTCACTTCTGGTATTTGCATTTTATTTTAAATTTACCTGTTTTTGACTTCTTATTTAGAGAGAATTAACAGGTGTTCATGAGTTTACGTCAAATACACACGTTATATATTAAATTTACCTACTTTTGACTTTTGCTTTTCATAAATTAGCAGGAGTTCACGAGTTCACTTCAAGTACTTTTGCTATCTATTTAATTTACCTGCTTCTAAATTCTCTTTTATAGAGATTAGCAGGTGTTTTCTAGTTAACTTCAGGTACTCATGTTATATTTTAAATTTACATTCTTTTGGCTTCTCCATTTTAGAGATTAAATGGTGTTCAAGAGTACACTACCAGGAACTCACGTTATATTTTAAATTTACTTGCTTTTGACTTATTATTTTTGGAGAGATTAGTAGGTGTTCACGAGTTCACTTTAGATACTCGCATTATAATTGAAATTTACCTACTTTTGACTTCTCCTTTGCATAGATTAGTAGAAGTTTACGGGTTCACTTCAGGTACTTGCTTTATATATTAAATTTACCTACTTTTGATTTCTCTTTTGCAGAGATTAGCAGTTGTTTGCATGTTCACTTCAGGTACTCACATTATATTTTAAATTTACCTTCTTTGGACTTCTATTTTGTAGAGATTAGTTTGTGTTCACATGTTTACTTAAGGTACTTCCGTTATATTAAAAATTTACCTTCTTTTGACTTCCCAATTGCAGAGCTTAGGAGGTGTTCGCGAGTTCACTTCAGGTACTCACATTATATTTTAAATTTACCTTCTTTTGACTTATCCTTACCAGAGATTAGTAGATGTTGGCTAGTTAACTTCTAGTACTCGCACTAAATTTTAAATTTACCTAATTTTTACTTCTCTTTTGTAGACAATAGCATATGTTCGTGAGTTCACTTAAGGTACTCCCGTTATATTTTAAATTTACGTGCTTTTGATATGTCCTTTGTAGAGATTAGTAGGTGTTTGCGAGTTAACTTCAGGCACTTACAATATATTTTAAATTTACCTTCTTTTGACTTCTCCTTTGAATTAGCTATAGTTTACGAGTTCACTTCAGGTACTCGCGTTATATTTTAAAAAAACCTATATTTGACTTCTCTTTTGCAAAGATTACTTGGTGTTCATGAATTCACTTCAGGTACTCGCATTATATTTTAAATTTACCTGCTTTTGACTTCTTTTTTATAGAGATTAGAAGGTGTTCGCCTGTGTACTTCAGGTCTAGCATTATATTTTAATTTTCTCTTCTTTTGACTTCTCCTAGGCAAAGATTAGCAGGTGTTCACGAGTTAACTTCAGGTACTTACATAATATTTTTAATTTACCTATTTGACTTCTCGTTTGGAGAGATTAACAGGTGTTCGCGAGTTCACTCCAGATACTCAGATTATATTTTAAATTTACTAACTTTTGACTTCTCGTTTTAATTGATTATCAGGAGTTGACGAGTTCACTTCAGGTACTTATGTTATATATTTAATTTACCAAATTTTGACTTCTCTTTTGTATAGATTAGCATTTGCGAGTTCACTTCAGGTACTCACATAATATTTTAAATTTACCTGCTTTGGAGTACTCTTTTGTTGAGATTAGTTGGTGTTCGCACGTTATCATCAAGTACTCGCATTATATTTTAAATTTTCCTGCTTTTGACATCTCCAAAATAGAGATTAGAAGGTATTCACGAGTTCACTTCAGGTACTTGCATTATATTTTAAATTTAACTTCTTTTGACTTCTCCTTTCTTGAGATTAGAAGTTGTTTGCGAGTTATCTTCATGTCCTCGCGTTATATTTTAAATTTACCTGCCTTTTACTTCTCTATTGTAGATATTAGTAGGTGTTCGCGAGTTCACCTCAGGTACTCAGGTTATATTTTAAATTTACCTTCATTTGATATATCCTTTATAGAGATTAACAGTTGTTCACGTGTTCACTTTAAGTACTCGCATTATACTTTAAATTTACCTGCTTTTGACTTCCCGTCTGGAGAGATTAAAGGTTTTCTTGAGTTTAATTCGGGTACTCGCGTTATGTTTTCATTTTACCTACATTTGACTTATGTTTTGTAGAGATTAGCAGGTATTAGAAAATTCACTTCAGGTACTTGCCATTTATTTTAAATTTACCTTCTTTTGACTTCTCCTTTGCAGAGATTAGTAGGTGCTTGCGAGTTCTCTTTAGGTACTCACATTATATTTCAAATTTACCTGCTTTTGACTTCTCTTTTGTAGAGATTAGTAGGTGTTCGCGAGTTCACTTCAGGTACTCGCGTTATATTTTAAATTTACATGCTTTTGACCTCTCTTTTATAGATATTAACATGTGTTTGTGAGTGCACTTCATGTACTAGCATTATATTTTAAATTAACTTGCATATGACTTCTCTTTTATAAAGATTAGCAGGTGTTCGCGAGTTAACTTAAAATACTTATGTTATATTTTAAATTTACATGCTTTGGACTTCTTCTTTGTAGAGATTAGTAGGTTTTCGTGAGTTCAGTTCAAGTACTCGTGTAATATTTTATATTTTCCTTCTTTAACTTCTCGTTTGGAGAGATAAGCATGTGTTTACTGGTTCACTTCTGATACTCGCATTATATTTTAAATTTCCCTACCTTTGACATCTCCTTCGCAAAGATTAGAAGGAGTTCAGGAGTACACGTGAGGTACTAGCATTATATTTAATATTTACCTGCTATTGATTTCTTGTTTGGAGAGATTAGCAGGTGTTCACGGATTCACTACAGATACTCATGTTATATTTTAAATTTACCTACTTTTGAATTCCCTTTTTCATAGATTAGCAGGAGTTCACGAGTTTACTTCAGGTACTTGCGTTATATATTACATTTACCGGATTCTGACTTCTCTTTTATAAAGATTAGCTGGTGTTCGCGAGTTAACTTTAGGTACTCGTTGTATATTTTAAATTTACCTGCCTTTGACTTTTCCTTGACAAAGATTAACAAGTGTTCGTGAGTTTGCTTTAGGAACTCGCATTATATTTTAAATTTACTTGCTTTTGAATTCATGTTTGGACAGACTAGCATGTGTTCGCGAGTTCACTTCAGATACTTGTGTAATATTTTAAATTTACCTTCTTTTGACTTCTCCTTTGAATAAATTAGTAGGATTTCACAAGTTCACTTTAGGTACTTTCTTTATGTATTAAATTTACCTGCTTTTGACATCTCTTTTGCAGAGATTAGCAACTGTTCGCTAGTTCACTTCAGATACTCGTATTATATTTTAAATTTACCTACTTTGGAGTAATCTTTTGTAGAGATTAGTTTGTGTTCGCTTGATAACTTCAGGTACTCACATTATTATATTTTATATTTACCTGTTTTTGATTTCTCCTTTACAGAGATTAGCAGGTGTTCGGGAGTTCACCAGGTACTCGCATTATATTTTAAGTTTATCTTTTTTGACTTCTTTTTTGGAGAGATTAGCAGGTGTTCGTGAGTTCACTTCAAGTACTTGAATTATATATTAAATTTACCTACTTCTGACTTCTGCTTTTCATAAATTAGCAGGAGTTCACAAGTTCACTTCAAGTACTTTCGTTATATATTAAATTTAACTGCTTCTGACTTCTCTTTTATAGAGATTACAAGGTGTTCGGGAGCTAACTTCAGGTACTCGTGTTATATTTTAAATTTACATGTTTTTGGCTTCTCGATTTTTGAGATTAGTAAGTGTTCGTGAGTTCACTTCCAAGAAGTAGTGTTATATTTTAAATTTACTTACTTCTGAGTTATTTTTTTGAGAGATTAGTAGGTGTTCATGATTTCACTTCAAATACTCGCCTTATAATTTAAATTTACCAACTTTTGACTTCTTCTTTGCATAGATTTGTAGAAGTTCACGAGTTCACTTCAGCTACTATTGTTATATATTAAATTTACCTACTTTTGACTTCTCTTTTGCAGAGATTAGTAGTTGTTTGCGAGTTCACTTCAAGTACACGCATTATATTTTAAATTTACCCGCTTTGGACTTCACTTTTGTTGAGATTAGTTTGTGTTCATATGTTGACTTCAGGAACTTGCGTTATATTTTTAATTTTACTGTTTTCGACTTCTCTATTGCAGAAATTAGCAGGTGTTCGCGAGTTAACTTTAGGTACTCGCATTATATTTTAAATTTACCTTCTTTTGACTTATCCTTTTGATGGTTAAAACTCGCGGGACCCGTAGGGTGATTTTTATTAAATAAATGGAAGTGGTCGTTTTATTTATTTAGAAAGGCTAGGCGCGCGGATTTATTGTCTATAAAATTTGTTGAAACCGAGTTTTAATGAAAGGGAGGCAAGTGCACCTATCATGTGTAGTACATGATATTCTCAGGGAGGAATATCAGGGGCGTATTGTTCTCGGGGTCGGTTTACATATTTCCACTCTTTCCCTGAAAGGGCTATTATTTTAACGGTAATATTTGTATTTGTTTGTTTAAATGAAAATGACATAAATATATATAGTGCATAAAAAGAAAAACATAAAAAATGCAGGAAGCCGATGAATAAATTAGCATGACGATATTAAAAAGAATTCGAACTAAAATAAACTTTTTATAAAAAACAGATCCCTACATTTCAAATTAAATAAGGCAGTGACTTGGCCGTGGAGGTTCCAAAAGAATGAGCTCACTTATCTCTAGGACTATCGCTCACCTGAACGCTAAGACTATTCGACCGAACGTTAGTCCGACGAAGTATTCCTCTTAACGCCCGCATTATAATAAGAACCCGCTATTGGATAGGGAACCCAATCCGGTAGAGTTACACTCCTCTCTCGAGGGTATGTGCGTAACTCCATTTACCCAAGGGTGATCGGTCCGTACGCACGGCCTATCGGCTAGCTAGCATATGGACAACAGAAATAGAGCCCACACATCGATTATGTGGTCCTACGCGTCGTTAACCCTGGGCAAATCTTAAAGTAATATAATTAAGGAGGAAAAGAGGGCCTTTAATTATTTAAAGAGAGTTTATCTGTCCCAATGCTTTTCGATATTGACGGCTAAGAGCAGTTAGCTACTCATTTGAATGGGGATGACAAAAGCTAGAAAGCAATAAAATAAAGCAGAAAATGAAAGAAGTAAATAAAGCTGTAAATAAAGCAGTAAATGACTAGTCCCGGCTCAAACGAGTGGGCGGGAATAAATGAAAGCGATCCCTACTCAAATGAGTAGGAGAAAATAAATGCATCCACACACGCACTCTACAGAAATTAAAACAATGCGTCATTTAACTCTTAACGAGTAGGCAGAAAATGAAAACACAAAACAATGCGCCATTTAAGTCATAATGAGTAGGCGGAAATAAATGCGCATACGCACTCACTCTACCGAGATTGAAAGAAAGCTATAAAAATTAACTCATACACGCACGCACACAAATGAAAAATAACAAAGACTAATTCAGCAAAAAATTAAAACAACTACATTTCTACCGCTAGAATGCGGTAGAAATGAATAAAAAGAGATAATAAAAATTAAACGAGCAAAAAGTTTGGAAAATAAAATAGAAAGCTAAGTTGGCGGAAACTTAAAACGACGACTTTTCCATTCTTATAATTTTATAAAAGAGCCAAAAAAGTGAAAATAAAACTAAAAGAGGACAAAAAGTTTTACGTTCCTAAAAATTCTAAGTTAAAGAAAATGAAAAATAACACTTTTAAAGTGCTTGTATAAATTTATAAGAATGGAAATAAAGAAGAAAAAAATTACAAAAGGTAAATTTAAACCTAAATAAGTGCGGAGTACGAAAATAAAATGGATAGCGTTAAGTCTAGAAATGCGGTAAAAATCCTAAACTAAGTGAGTTAAGAAAGAAAAGAAAACAAAAAAAACATAAAAAGGATAAAAAAGTGTAACGAAAAATTACTTTGGGTAAGCGCATTCAAATGGATTTATCATACTACGCAGATACGAGAAAATGACAAATTTTATTAAAATGATATGTGATTACAACAAAGCTAAAGCAGGAAATCTATTACAAACTAAGAGAGAGAGTGGGGGAATAAAATTCCCTTACATTGCATGAGAAGCCATTTGGGCAGCACCTACCCTAAGAAATTTTGACCAAAAAGTGGACAGGAGAGCTTTCTGAAAGCTCATATTATAGGAAAATTTTCAGTGTGACACGTCCTAGTCACGAACATGATAGGGGGTGTGTCAGTACTGTGCATGAGTTGATCCGGTGATTTGACGGCAGAGCTGACTTCGGGGATGTACACGCTGTAGTCACGGGCGTGAAAAGTTTGTTACGGGCGTGTCGGGGGGCGTGACTGGATAGCTGGTGGAGGAAGTCATTTTGAACTTTGTTGGCTGGAGGCGTTGAGTGTCTACCTCGTCACGGGCATGACAAGCTCGGACACGGGCGTGTTGGGTAGCGTTGAGTGTCGACGGCATTGAGTGGCTTTGAGTGTTGACGACGTTGTGTATCGACATGGGCGTGGCGAGCTCGGATACGAGCGTGTCCTGCCCTAGTCGATGAAGGATGAGCGTCGAGCTGGAAGTTAAGGTCGACGATCGTCGAGGGCATGAGACAGACATGTCGGTCATGTGACACGGGCGTGCTAGGTCAATTTTGACCATTTTCAAAAAAAAATTCAGAAAATCAAAATTAAGTTTAGTTAAAAATATATTTATAAAAAGAAGCACTTTTTTGAAGAAAAATAACTAAAACATTCTAAAACTTCTTAAATAAAATACTAATAATGCGTATATTTACAACTCATCAAATACCCCCATACTTAAGCTTTTGTTATTCCAGTGCAAAAGTTGGAGATGAACTTATAAGGAATATAAAAGGAATCCTAAATTTAACAATCGCTTAAATTAATTGTAAGAAAGATCAAAATAAATTTTCGGGGTTTCAGAATTAAATACTAAATTACGAAAATGTTATAAATAAAGGAACTGTTTCAAAAATTACTTATAAATGAGAAAAATAGAAAGCAAAAATTGTTTTTGTTAGTTTAACAAAGATGGATTGGAGTTATATAAAAAACTTTAGCTCAAAAGAAATTTTAAGAAAATAATTCAGTTTAAAAACTATGCTCTCAAAAATTTTAAATTAGTTCTAGAATCATTGAAAATATGATAAGTTGATTGACGGTTTATGAAGAGGCTTGGATTTAGAGGCGAGGAAAATTTTTTCTCGAACCTCCATTTTTTTTGGATTTTTAGGAAAATGAAATCTTATTTTCCTAATATTATTTTTTTTCTTTTTTTTTTCTTTCTAATAATGATTATCCGAATGTATATGTGTAGGAGTAATGAATTTTATCCTCTTACTCCGTAATATATAATCTTTTTAATTATTGGGTGTCTATGTTTACGGGACGAAATCTTATGCCCATTGATATAAGATCTTTTAAAGGTGAAAGCGGGAAATCATACCAATTAAGGCATGAAAAAAAGTGGATGGTTTAATTTCAAAAAGAAAACTAGAGTTGAATAAAAAAATTTGAGAGCAACCTTTTTAATTTGAACGTTCCTATGTTTCTAAAAGCATAAGTAGAAATAATATAAAATCCCTAAATATTATTTTCTAACATAAAAACGTGCTTTTATTCAAAAAAATAGAAGTGAAATGACAAAAACAAGTTCCCTATAATAAGAAAAAGACAAAAAATTCTTTAAAATCTTAACCCCAAAAATCTAAATCTATCGAGCTACAATAAAAAAACGAATAGTAAATAAAGAATTAATTAAAATTCGCTTATAAATAATCTCGAAACGATTATTTTGGAGAGCAAATAGGTTAATAAATAAGGTATTCGAATTATTTAATTCAAAATAAATTTTTTTATTATTTGGAGTTTTTCTATTTTTTTTGATATTTTGGGGTTATTTTCATTTTTTTGGAATTTTTTAAAGGTTATGCTAATTAATTATTTTTATTTTATATTTTTTTTTTGTGAGTTATACTATTTTTTTTGAATGTTTTACTAACAAAAATATTTCCAAGAAGAGAGAGAAAATTTTTACAAGATAGGAAAGCGAAGGAGAGAGAGACGAGAATATTTACACAAAATATTTACAAAAACTTGGTTGCCTTGAGGCCGACTCGCTTCGTGGATGGTTCGATGAGCCTGATCTCGCGGACCGAGTTAAAAGAATAACGAAGTTTCAAAAGGAACGAAACTTGAAAATTTTTTTTTGATTTTTGCGTTATATATATATTTTTTTATTTTTGAATGATGAAAAAAAAAATTTAAGTTTTGATTTTTAATTTTTTTTTTTTATTATTTTTTATAACGGTACAGATATAAAGTAGCAGAAAACAGGAAAACACTCTCATACTTAAGTCCAACATTGTCCCCAATATTGTACTAAGTACGCAGGACAAAATTATTTCTAAGCAGTTATTTACAAAAATAAAAAAAATAGGGGTTAAAGAAGCTTCCCTGAAAACGCGTTCGGGGAGGCCCGTTAAGTTAAGACCTACAAAAGTTAGAAATAGAAAAAATATAACAGAAAAAAAGAAAAAGATAAATTCGCCGAAAAGTGTGCGGGTGATAGGGGCAAGTGAGTGTGACTCATAAGCTAATGTCTTGGCTATATGAGTGTGACAGATAAGCGTTCGCCTTGCGCTCACAATAATGAAGCGCAACGAAGAGACAAAATAAATATAGATATTTTTAGTTTTTTAGTGTTTTTTAGGTTTTTTAGTTTTTGATTTTTTTTAGATTTTAAGTTAAGTTTTTAGTTTTTAGTTTTGATTTTGAAAATATAAAAAAAGAAAATAAAATGAAAATAAGATAAAGGCATAAAAAATATGAAAGATATATTTTTTTTGTTGAATTTTGAATTTTTGATGAAAATAAGATAAAAATTTTCATCCTTTTTTTTTGATTTTTAAGTTTTTTTTAAAATTTTTAGTTTTTAAAGTTTTTTTTAGTTTATTAGTATTTGATTTTTTAGATTTTTTAGTTTTTTAGTTTTTTTGATTTTTAAAGTTTTTAAGTTTTTATGTTTTTTTATTAGGTTTTAAATTTTTTTTTCTACTTTTTTGGTTTTTTAAAGTGTTTAGATTTTAAATAGTTATTATTATTACTAATGATATTATTATTAATAAATTTATTTTTTGGTTGGCCATTTATATATATATATAAATAGAAATAAAAGGTTAAATTAATAGTTTTAAGGAATTCAAAATAGTAAATCAAAAAGCTCCCCAGCAACGATGCCAAAAACTTAATGGTTAAAACTCGCGACACCCGCAGGATGATTTTTATTAAAGAAAGGAAGCAGTGGTTTTATTTTTTTAGAATGGCGGGGCGCGCGAATTTATTGTCTATAAAATTGGTTGAAACCGAGTTTTAATAAAAGGGAGGCAAGTGCACCTTTCACGTGTAGTACAGGATATTCCCGGGGAGGAATAATGGGGTCGTATTGTTCTCGGAGTCAGTTTAACTATTTCTACTCTTTCCCTGAATGGGCTATTATTTTACCGGTAATATTTGTATTCGTTTGTTTAAATAAAAATTGCATAAATATATAAAGTGCATAAAAAGAAAAACATAAAAAATGAAGGAAGCCGATGAATAAATTAGCACGACGATATTAAAAAGAATTCGAACTAAAATAAACTTTTAATAAAAAAATATCCTAAATTTCAAATTAATTAAGGCGGAGACTTTGCCGTGGAGGTTCCAAAAGAATGAGCTCACTTATCTCTAGGACTATCGCTCACCTGAATGCTAAGACTATTCGACCGAACGATAGTCCGATGAAGGATTCCTCTTAACGCCCGCATTAGGCTAAGAACCCCACTATTGGGTGGGGAACCCAATCCGGTTGAGTTTCGCGTCTCCTCTCTCGAGAGTATGTGCGGAACTCCCTTTAACCACGGGTGATCGGTCCGTACGCACGGTATCTCAGCTAGCTTGCCTATGGACAACGGAAATAAAGCACACACATCGATTATATGGTCCTATGCATCGTTAACCCGGGGCAAACCTTATGTAATTTAATTAATGAGAAAAAGAGGGCCTTTAATTATTTAAAGCGATTTTATCTGTCCCAATGCTCTTCGATATTTAGGGCTAAGAGCAGTGAGCCACTCATCGAAATGGGGACGGCTAAAGCTCGAAAGCAATAAAATAAAGCAGAAAATGAAAGCAGTAAATAAAGCTGTAAATAAAGTAGTAAAGAAAGCAGTAAATGACAAGTCCCAGATCAAACGAGTGGGCGGGAATAAATTGAAAGCGATCCATACTCAAACGAGTTGGAGAAAATAACTGCATCCACACACGCACTCTATAGAAATTAAAACAATGTGTCATTTAACTCTTAACGAGTAGACAGAAAAGAAAACACAAAATAATGCGTCATTTAACTCATAACGAGTAGGCGGAAATAAATGCGCACACGCACACACTCTACAGAAATTGAAAGAAAGCTAAAAAAATTAACTCATACACGCACGCACACAAATGAAAAATAAGAAAAACAAATTGAGAAAAAAATTAAAACAACTACATTTCTACCGCTAGAATGCGGTAGAAATGCATAAAAAGAGAAAATAAAAATTAAACGAGCAAAAAGTTTGGAAAATAAAATGGAAAGCTAAGTTGGCGGAAAATTAAAATGACGACTTTTCCATTCTTATAATTTTATAAAAGAGCCGAAAAAGTGAAAATAAAACTAAAAGTGGACAAAACGTTTTACGTTCCTAAAAATTCTAAGTTAAAGAAAATGAAAAATAACACTTTTAAAGTGCTTGTATAAATTTATAAGAATTGAAATAAAGAAGAAAAAACTACAAAAGGTAAATTTAAACCTAAATAAGTGTGGAGTACAAAAATAAAACGGACAGCGTAACGGCTAGAAATGCGGTAAAAAATCCTAAACTAAACGAGTTAAGAACGAAAAGAAAACTTAAAAACATAAAAGGCACAAAAAAGGGTAACGATAAATACCTTTGGGTAGGCGCATTCAAATGGATTTTTCATACTACGAAGAGAGGAGAAAATGAAAAATTTTATTAAAATGAAAAGTGATTACAACAAAGCTAAAGCAGAAAATCTAATACAAACTAAGAAAGAGAGTGGGGGGGGAATAAAATTCGCTTACATTGCATGAGAAGCCATTTGGGCAGCACCTACCCTAAGAAATTTGGACCAAAAAGTGGACAGGAGAGCTTTCTGAAAGCTTTTATTTATAGGAAAAATTTTGGGTGTGATACGCCCTAATCACGGGCGTGACAGGGGGTGTGTTAGTACTGTACATGAGTTGACCCGACGATTTGACGGTAGAGCTGACTTCGGGGATGTACATGTGGTTGTCACGGGCGTGACAAGCTTGTCACGGGCGTGTCGTGGGGCGTGACAAGATAGCTGGTGGAGGAAGTCAATTTGAACTTTGCTGGCTGGAGGCGTTGAGTGCCGAAATCGATACGGGCGTGAAAGGCTCGGACACGGGCGTGTGGGGTGGTGTTTAGTTTCGACGGCGTTGAGTGGCATTGAGTGTCGACGGCATTGAGTGTCGACACGTACGTGGCGAGCTCGGACACGGGCGTGTCCTGCCCTGGTCGATGAAGGGTGAGCGTCAAGCTGGAAGTTGAGGTTGACGATCGTCGAGGGCGTAATACGGGCGTGTCGGTCATGTGACACGGGCGTGTCAGGTCAATTTTGACCATATTCTGAAAAATTTCAGAAAATCAAAATTTAGTTAAGTTAGAAATAAATTTACAAAAAGAAGTAATTTATTGAAGAAAAATAACATAAAATAACTAAAACATTCTAAAACTACTTAAATAAAATACTAAAAAATGGGTATATTTACAACTCATCACCTTTCTAGAGATTAGTAGATGTTCGCGAGTTAACTTTTAGTACTCGCATTAAATTTTGAATTTACCTACTTTTTACTTCTCTTTTTTAGACATTAGAAGGTATTCACGAGTTCACTTCAGGTACTCCTGTTATTTTTTAAATTTACGTACTTTTGATATCTCCTTTGTAGAGATTAGCAGGTGTTCGTGAGTTCACTTCAGGTACACACGTTATATTTTAAACTTACCTGCTTTTGACTTCTCCATTTAATAGATTAGTTGCAGTTCACGAGTTCGCTTCAGGTCCTCGCGTTATATTTTAATATAACCTGCATTGGACTTCTCTTTTGCAAAGATTAGTAGGTGTTCGTGAAATCACTTCAGGTACTCGCGTTATATTTAAAATATACCTGCTTTTGACCACTTTTTTGTAGAGATTAGCAGGTGGTCGTGTGTGCACTTTAGGTCTAGCATTATATTTTAAATTTCCTTGCTTTTTAATTCTCCTTTGCAGAGATAAGAAGGTGTTTGCGAGTCACTTCAAGTACTCGCGTAATATTTTAAATTTAGCTGCTTTTGACTTCTACTTTGGAGAGATTAACGTGTGTTTGCGAGTTCAATTCAGATACTCGGGTTATATTTTAAATTTACCTACTTTTTACTTCTCCTTTGCATAGATTATACGGAGTTTACGAGTTCACTTCAGGTACTTATATTATATATTAAATTTACCTACTTTTGTCTTCTCTTTTATAGAGATTAGCAGGTGTTCGCAAGTTCACTTCAGGTACTCACGTTATATTTATAATTTACCTGCTTTGGAGTACTCTTTTATTGAGATTAGTTGGTCTTCACATGTTAATTTAAGGTACTCAGGTTATAATTTAAATTTACATGCTTTTGATTTCTCTTTTTCAGAGATTAGCAGGTGTTCTTGAGTTCACTTTAGGTACTCGCATTATATTTTAAATTTACCTGCTTTTGACTTCTCTTTTGTAGAGATTAGCAAGTGTTCGCATATTCACTTCTTGTACTCACATTATATTTTAAATTTACCTGCTTTTTATTTCTCGTTTAGAGAGATTAGCATGTGTTCATGAGTTAACTTCAAATACTCGTGTTATAATTTAAATTTACCTGCTTTAGACTTCTCCATTTCATAGATTAGCATGAATTCACGAGTTCACTTCAGGTACTTGTCTTATATATTAAATTTACATGCTTCTGAATTCTCTTTTACAGAGATTAGCAGGTGTTCGCGAGTTAACTTCTTGTACTCGTGTTATATTTCAAATTTACCTACCTTTTTGTTCTCCTTTATAGAGATTAGCTATTGTTCGTGAGTTCGCATCAGGTACTCGCGTTATATTATAAATTTACATGCTTTTGACTTCTTTTTTGGAGAGATTAGCTGGTGTTCGCGAATTTTCTTCAGATACTTGTGTTATATTTTAAATTTACCTACTTTTGACTTCTCCTTTGCATAGATTAGAAGGAGTTCACGAGTTCACTTCTGGTACTTACATTATATATTAAATTTACCTACTTTTGACTTCACTTTTACAGAGATTAGCAGCTTCTCGTGAGTCACATTAGGTACTCGCGTTTTATTTTAAATTTACCTTCTTTGGAGCACTCTTTTATAGAGATTAGTTAGTGTTCGCGAGTTAACTTCTGATACTAGCATTAAATTTTAAATTTACTTACTTTTTTCTTCTATTTTGTAAACATTAACAAGTGTACGCGAGTTCACTTTAGGTACTCAAGTTACATTTTAAATTTAGCTTCTTTTGATATCTCCTTTCTAGAGATTAGCAGTTGTTCGCGAGGTCACTTCAGGTACTCACGTTATATTTCAAATTTACCTGTTTTTGACTTCTCCTTTGAATAGATTAGCAGTAGTTCACGAGTTCACTTAAGGTACTCGTGCTATATTGTAAATTTACGTACATTTGACTTCACTTTTGCAGAGATTAGTGGGTGTTCATGAATTCACTTCAGGTACTCGCGTTATATTGTAAAATAACCTACTTTTTAGCTATTTTTTGTAGATATTTGCAGTTGTTCACAAGTGTACTTCAGGTCTAGCATTATATTTTATATTTACCTTCTTTTGACTTCTCCTTTCTTTAGATTAGTAGGTATTTGCGAGTTAACTTCTTGTACTCGCATTATATTTTATATTTACCTGCCTTTTACTTCTCTATTGTAGACATTAGTAGGTGTTCGCGAGTTCACTTCAGGAGCTCACGTTATATTTTAAATTTACCTTTTTTGATATATCCATTGCAGAGATTAGCAGTTGTTCATAAGTTCAGATTAGGTACTCGCGTTATATTTTAAATTTACCTGCTTTTGACTTCCGGTTTGGAGAGATTAGAAGGTTTTCTCGGGTTAACTTCAGGTACTCGCGTTATGTTTTAATTTTACCTGCATTTTGCTTATGTTTTGTAGAGATTAGTAGGTTTTCGCGAATTCACTTCAGGTACTCGCCTTATATTTTAAATTTACCTACTTTTGAATTCTCCTTTGTAAAGATTAGTAGGTGGTTGCGAGTTCTCTTTAGGTCCTTGATGATTCCGATTTAAATAGGGTTTTTTGGACTCATCTGGGCTTGTTTTCTCACTCTTGCACTATATTTCAACCGAATTTTTGTTATATTTGCATTGTTCGGTCATTGACCATTTCGTGCATTGTTTTAGCCCATGGGGGTGCAATTGCGCATTCTTTTGTTGGGGGTAAGAACATGGTGCTCCCCATTGTTCTTTTTGTTCATTTTATGATGTGTTTTGGTGCTGGGAACATGTGCTCCAGTTTGTTTTTATTGCTTTACAAGTAGTCGGGACGTCACGCATTCCATTTTTAGTTCTGTGTAAAACGCACGGTCGTGCGCATTTCTTCGCGCACGGTTTCATTACAATCATGCATTTCACACAACATTCCTGGGGGCATCTGATTCTAACCGTGCGATTTGTTCCCGCACTGTTTCGGCCAAACTTTGTTAGAAGTAATCGCACGGCCTGTACCTTTTTCCAAGCTTTCCATTGATCTATGGTTAATCGTGCATTTCCATCACGCGGGGGCAAACGCGCCCGTGCGCGAGTAAAACGCATGGTTCCCATGTTTTCTACGCTCTGTATTTACTCGTGTATTTTCCTTCATGCACGGGCGGAAGCGCCCGTGCGTGAGGAAATGCACAGGTCAACACATCTCTCTCGCAAGCCATTTTCTATGCGCGAATATCGCACGGTTGACGCACGGTCGGGCACCAGACCGTGCGTGACCATTTTTTCTTACTTTTCTATTTAAGCGCAGATTTCCTTCAATTTTGAGGAGCTTCATCCCCGCCCATTCCTTCCGCATTTCTAGTTAGAAACTCTGCCGTTCCATCAAGGGGAGGAGATCCGGGCAAGCTTTCAACTCCAAATTTAAGACCGAGCTTCCTCTTGGCCTCCTCCTTTATCCTTGAGCTTCAAGAAGAGTTTAACCTAGCTTTCTCCATTAAGCTTGGAGAAGTTTGTGCCATCCTCCACCAGCTCGTGACACGAAGAAGACGGGTCCATTGTGAGTGAGTGACAACCTCCTCTAGCCGAACGCAGTTGAGGATCGAGCTAGGATGTGGATTGTCAACCCGGTGAATCCTACCTTGAATCCTCTGCAATACTTCAGATACAGTCGATTTCGCACACTTTTCTTCTCTTATTGTTGATAGTATAGTTGATCTCTTTGTATATAATGAAGTTGTATTTATTTTGATAAACATATGTATACAATCATGTCTATGTGATTTCATATTTAGGTTATTCGCTTGAGGTGCGCCTTTATTTTCCATCGTCCACCACATCTGATTGTGCCGCACTAGAAATTGCTAGTGCTGTGCATAGCGAAGAGGTGCTCTCGACCCTCATTCAACAAGCCTACTCATCCATCCGCCCAGCAATTCGGTGTATAGCCGCCCGTGTGGTCTTCAATCCCGCATGGCGAAGCGATGCATAGTGGCATTGCATAGGAGTAGTTGTTAGCGTTTTACTTTTTTTTCCGCAACAATCTAAACCACCCATAGTTAACTCTGACCTAAGGACTTCAATGTCAAGTCCTCCTCGATATTAACATTTCCCTTAATGTCTTCCTTGAGAGATCGATACATAGGAAATTCACCCAATTTATAATACTTGTGCGACTGGTACACTTGCCGTTCAACGCATCAGTACTCACATTATATTTAAAATTTCTTGTTTTTGACTTCTCTTTTGTAGAGATTAGTAGGTGTTCGTGAGTTCACATTAGGTACTCGCATTATAATTTAAATTTACCTACTTTTGACCTCTCTTTTATAGAGATTAGCTTGTGTGTGCGAGTGCACTTCAAGTACTAGCATTATATTTTAAATTAACCTGCATATGACTTCTCTTTTATAAAGATTAGCAGGTGTTCACGAGTTAACTTCAGATACTCGTGTTATATTTTAAGTTTACATGCTTTTGACTTCTCCTTTGCAGAAATTAGTATGTGGGATTAGAAGGAGTTCAGGAGTTCACGTCAGGTACTCGCGTTCTATTTTAAATTTACCATCTTTTGATTTCTTATTTGGAGATATTAGTAGATATTCGCGGATTCACTTCAGATACTCGTGTTATATTTTAAATTTTCCTACTTTTGAATTCCCCTTTTCTTTGATTAGCAGGAGTTAATGAGTTCACATCAGGAACTTGCGTTATATATTAAATTTAGCTGCATTTGATTTCTCTTTTATACAAATTAGTTTGTGTTTGCGAGTTAACTTCAGGTACTCGTTGTATATTTTAAATTTACTTGATTTTGACTTCTCCTTGACAGAGATTAATAGGTTTTCTTGAGTTTGCTTCAGGAACTCGCATTATATTTTAAATTTACCTGCTTTTGACTTCTTATTTGGAGAGACTAGCAGGTCTTTGCGAGTTCACGTAAGATACTTGTGTTATATTTTAAATTTTCCTACTTTTGACTTCTCCTTTGCATAAATTAGTAGGAGTTCACGAGTTAACTTCAAGTACTTTCTTTATGTATTAAATTTACCTATTTTTGACTTTTCTTTTGCAGAGATTAGCAACTGTTTGCAAGTTCACTTCAGGTACTCTCATTATATTTTAAATTTACCTGCTTTGGAGTACTCTTTTGGAGATATTAGTTGGTGTTCGCATGTTAACTTCCGGTACTCATATTGTTATATTTAAATTTACCTATTTTTGATGTCTCCTTTGTAGAGATAAGCAGGTGTTCGTGAGTTCAGCTCAAGTACTCGCGTTATATTTTAAGTTTATCTGCTTTTGACTTCTTTTTTGGAGAGATTAGCAGGTGTTCGCGAGTTCACTTCAAATACTCGCATTTGTTGAAACCGTAAATCGGTCTCTTGTGGATTTAACCCTTGGGGAAGGGGTGGTCGCGCACCTACTTCGCTCCTACAAGAAAAATAACAAGGAAAAGAGAGTAAAGGACTAGGCAAAGGGCCCAGCACGGAGGTCCCACCACAAACCCGGAAGATCACTGAGTGCTTAACCTCCTTAACCAAATGCTGGGCTAAGGTACTTCAGAAAACTCTAGGATACTGGGAGACAAGTAAGCATGCCTTCTGAGGTACCCCTTGGGTCCTATTTATAGTTTTATGAAAACAGTATGCAAATAACTAACCTCTGCCGGCCTGAAATTACTGAAAACCCCTTGGGCTGTCATGCCAACATCCAAACTCCACTATTCTGAATAGATATGTACAGCCCACCCGGGTCTGCCAACAGCGAGACTCCGTTATTTCAACTGGCTATGGGCATTCCAGCGGGGGTAAATGGTAAAAACACCTCACAGACTATTGGGCGAGTAGCCCCAAACAATCTCTATTCGGTAAGGACGGCTAGTGCTCGATGAGGTTGGCACTCGCCGCTTATACTCGGCCTTTGGCGAGTACGGGCCCAGCTGGCCCTATCTGCTCACTATTTGTTGAATGCGGGAGTGGAGAAGCATCACTCAACACCAAGGTATGAGCTCGACCTGCCCTGATAGTATGTCGCGAGCTCGTTAAAAGGTCAGATCTCGATGAACGGGGCTTGGCGAGTACAATCTTGCCCCTCTAAAACATCCCACTCCGCTTGGGCGAGTCGGAGCTACTATCAAGCTCTTTATAGAGTATGCAAGCTGGCCGATGAGTGAAATTGCCTCACTCAATGCCAAGAAAGAAGGGGCTAAGGGATCTCTCCTCACTCAACGCCGCAGCAGTATGCGTTGAGTGAGCTCGCCTCACTCAACGCCGCGGCAGAAAGGGCTGAGGGAGCTCGCCTCACTCAACTCCACGACAGAAGGCATTGAGTGAGCTCGCCTCACTCAACGCCTCGGTAGAGGGGGCTGAGGGAGATCGCCTCACTCAACGCCGCGACATAAGGCGTTCAGTGAGCTCGCCTCACTCAACACCTCTGTAGAGGGAGTCGAGTGAGCTAGCCGCACTCGATGCGCCAGGCCTGGCTCGCCTGGGTCTTATGTTGGACTTGGGCAGTCTTGCTCTTGCCGACCCCACTCGCCGGATACGGGGTTGTACACAATCCCCACTCTTTGCGAGGTTGGCACAAATTCGAAAAGATGCATCCAAACCCACGGGATTTTGCGAGTGCGGCAGGAGCATGGGAATCTTCCAGCGGGGTCCACCAGCGGCTATAAATATGCACCTGCGTACTTGGGTGGCCATTGCCACTCTCCTCCGCCCTGAACTTGCCGGGATGCCTTTCTCCAAGGAGCTCCAAGAGAGGCTTGCGAAGGCTCGCGATATCTCCTCCGCCCGCGTCGCCAGCTTAACCTCAATTCCCATTATCATCACGTGGAACCCCCCCCCCCCATCGAATCAAACTCGGCCAAGAGGGTGAAGCCCAATGCATAGGTGCCTGAACGTGCTTACCAGGGTTTGAAGAAGGCCTTGGAGCCTGAGACGGGCTCCTCCACCTTGCGCGTCCAAGGATAGGAGGGGAATTTTATTGACCTCTGTGACGACCGGGATTGCTGGGATGGGGAATACGGGATCACCTCTCCACGGGCCGGTATTCTTCCCTCTGAACTGCAGTTCAGAGCTTTAGAGGCTCGTCACCACGACCTGTCCCCGTCCTTTGGGACCCTAGGGCAAAACACGCAAAAACCGGACTCGCCGGTCTGCGTTCCCTCCTTTCAGCTTGCCGAGACTTCAAGGGATGGTGCCGGGATTATCCCAGTTCCAGGATTCAACCTCATTTCTCCCCGAAGGAAGCCTCCGGGTCTCGGTAAAGATCTGAAAATTCCTCCACCCCGCCTTTCCATCCATGCGCCGAGTTCTTCAGGTAAGTCATCCTTAACTGGGATGCCCGCAGCTCCTCCTGATGCGTTTGCCTTTCACATTATTCAACCATTCTTGCAGCCTTACCAAGTCAATAGGAGGCCGACGAATCCCTAGAGCAAGCTCAGTACTGACCACTCCCTTCCCTGAAGACCTTGGAGTCCTTCCTGGACGCCGAGCTGGGGGGCCCTGAGCTGACGAAGCGAGGAATCGAGGTCCTCAAGAAGATGGAGTGCGAGCTCCACCGGCTATGCGAAGATAATGATGTGCTGTAGCGGGAGTGTGCTTAGATGGTAGGCGAGGCGAGGGAGGGCCAGACGGGCGAGATGGCGTCCCTTTCACCGCTGCTAGAAGATTTTGACGAGAACCTTTTTGCAGCTCGGGGATGCTTAGGCAGATCCACGAGTTCCGTAGCTCGCGTCGGCCTGCGGGGAAGGATATGTGAGACCAGGGAAGATAAAGAAAGGCCCCCTAGCGGGCCTACTGGGACTCACCTCCTGCCACTTCAGCTCGCGCGCGTGCTGATATGGCCACCTTACTTGTATTCAATTTCCCTGGGAAATGTTCCCCTTGGGCCTGTATTAACTTAGAAACTATTTCAGATTTTATTGCTTGTTTATCCGAATATAATATTCTTGATTAACGCGTGATGGGATGGGTCCTGGAAGTCGGCGAGCTAGACTAGGCGAGCTGGGCGAGGCGAGCTAGACCGGCCTGTCAGCTCGTCCCTTGACCCTTTTTTCTATAAATAGGAACCCTCACCTACTCTGACTTACTGATTTTATTTCTTCTGTATGTTCCTCCTCTGCTAGCCAGCTTCATACAAACACTCGCTCTCTACACTTTCGCAATCATAGGGAACTCCAACCAAGACTTCGATTGTCGCTCCAAGTACGCTCAGCACTTTACATACTATTATTTCTTTAAGGTGAACACAACGGAGGACGAGTTCGCCGCGTTCAGTGTCGACTTCAAGCTCGCTTGCTTCGAGCCGCGTCGGCCTAGAGAGGAAAAGGCCATCAACACTTTCTACCCCGAGGAGCTCACCTTCCCCATCTCGTATTTTGAGATGGGGCTGCAGCTAACTCTTTGTCCTGCAGTCCGCCAGATCCTCAAGTACTTCGGTGCTGTGCCCACGCAGCTGAACCCGAATTCCATCGCCATGATGGTGGTGTTCACGAGCTTCCTCCGCCGGGAGCGAATAGAGTTCAACCTAACCGTGTTCAAGAAACTCTTTACTTAGAAGGTGACCCCCAAAGGCGTCTCCTACTTCGGGAGCTCCTTCATCAAGGATCGCGAGATCGCGAACAAGCACCACAATCTGATGAGTAGGATTGTCTTCATCAAAGGCGATCTTGGGAACGTCCCCTACTCACCGCAGCAAAAAGGCAAGGAGGTATACCGACCCCCCCCCCCACTGTCTCCGGCAATGACGCCGAGCTCCACAAATTTTTCCTCCACAAAGACTTCGAGGTCACCTTCCTCCGAAAGGGCCTCGACTTGCTTCTCCTCATCCTTCCCGGCGAAGATACATCTTTTAACATTCCTCCTTGCCTGATCTCGCCAAATCCATTGGAATTTTTCTAAGTTATTTTTGTAGGAGAGTGGTTGATTTCGGAGAACCCGCCTTTCGCGGATCCGGGTCTACTCGCCGACCCACTCGCCCGCGAGAAGGCGGCTGCAGCCGCATGCCAAGACGATCCTTTGTCATCTAAGCCTTCTGGTTGGAAGCGGGCTAACCCCGCAGGGTCTAGATTGCCTCGCAGAAGAAGCTAAAAGCGGTGGTAGTTTCTCGGACAAGGAAACAACCACATCCCAAGTATATGAGCTCTCCCGAGACCACCCCGGACGGATCGGTGGGGAGCCCGCTGAAGGAGACATTGGGAAAAGAGCAGGAGCGAGGCGAGCCTTCTGCTCCTGCAGTCAAGAAGCCCTTAGCCCGCGAGCTGGGTCCACCGAAGGGTCACCCCCTCTTCGGCCTTGGGGGTAGGTGGATGGACTCGGTCGGCGAGCCCGTAGTTCAGTGGGACGAGTGCGCCCACCGGATCTCCGTCTCCACCCTCCAATCCTCCTGGGCCGACCGCGAGCGCTCCTTACGTCAAGCCTATGCGCTTGACTTCGGCCTCTATGGGCGCGAGGACGCCTCAGCCTACAAGCGCATGACCCTGCGCCAACTCAGCCATGAGGGCCTGCAGGCCCACATGCGGGCACTGGAGCTCCACCACATGGTGGTTTGCCGCGGCTTCAACCTCAGCCACCTCCTCTAGAAGGCGGAACAGAAGCGCGACCTGGCCCAGGAGTGGGTCGTTGACCTGGAGAGGAGGCTCGGCATTACCGAGGATCTGCTCTCCAAGAGCGCCGACAGGCTAGTGAGCACCGATCATACTCTTTCCCCTTTTCATTTTACTTAGGATTTTTTAGCTTCTGTTTTACCTATCCATTCTTCCCTCAGGATGCCGAGGCTGCCCGGGAGCTGCAGGCCCGCGCCACTGGATTAGAGGAAGAGAACCGCCAGCTTTGTGCTCGCTCCGACGTACTGGAGACTCGCGCTGCCGAACTGGAAGCCCGCACCGCCGAGCTGGAAGGGATGAATGTGAAGCTGTGTGAAGAGAACATGGGGATTCACAGCGAGATCGCTCGCCAGGTTGAATCTTTTCTCCCTCCCAGCAGTAGAGAGCCTCCTTTCCCATACAAGAGCCCCCAGATCTTTGGCAAGGCAAGGGTTGTTGAATGGTTGTTGGTCAACTCGATCGCATCCGCTAAATTCACCCTTCAGATCATGAAGGATATGAAGGTACTGGTGGAGGGCTGTGAGGAGGCCATAGTCTGAGACCTGATGCCGAGTCTATTCCCACCAATGCCGACGAGCGAGAAGGAGGACAGCCTCGAATATATCTTTGGCAAGGATTTCAAGGATCACCCTTACGACGGAGCAGACGGAGACCTCTAATCCGGGGGAGGAGGCGAGAGCTGAACTTCACCCCCCACTCTCCTTTCTTTTCTCTTTGTAACTCTCTCTCCCCTCTTTTTAACCCTTCCTAGGCAAGCTCTCCTTTTGTAATTATTTTATATTGAATGAAAAAAATGAATTTTTCTATCTTCTTTGCTTTTGAACTTTCCTTTTGCGATGCACTCGGTCGTGGGCCCTCCCTTTCGCTAGACCTATCTAGGAAAAAATTTACCTCCAGAGCGCGTGCCTAGGATCTGTACTCGTGGGCACATTCCGAGATCTCGCCCCCCCCAACCCAGGTCAATCGGGGATGGACCACTTACTGAGCTAGGCCCGCAACCACCCAGCTCGCACGCGAGTTCTCCCTTATATTGCTGATGAGTCAAAAGTTCTCCAAATATTTTACAACTTAAAACTAAAGAGGGGGGGGGTGGAGTGACTTTTTGGGGCATGCCTTTTCTCTGCCGAGCTGGTCTTGAGAGTTCGAGCTCGCCTATGGGGACCTTCTACCCCTACTCCCTCAAGAAAGCAGTCTTCCTACATAACTCCATGAGAGGGAGGGACTCCCTTGAGTGACATCAATCCCAGCCACCCAGTTGTGGGCCTGATAGTGGGATCTGCTCAAGGTCTGGGGCAGACTCCTCCAAGTGACATCCATCCCTGTCAGCTAGGAGAGAACCAAACAGCGGGATCTGCTCAGGGTCTTGGGAAGACTCCCTCGAGTGACATTCAACCCTGTCAGCTAGGAGAGAGCCTGACAGTGGGATCTGCTCGGGATCTGGGGCAGACTCCCTCGAGTGACATCCAGCCCTGCCAGGTGGGAGAGAGCCTGACAACAGGATCTGCTCGGGGTCTGGGGCAGACTCCTCCAAATTATATCCAACCCTGTTATCTAGGAGAGAGCCTGACAGCGAGATCTGCTCGGGGTCTGGGGTAGACCCCCTCGAGTGAAATCTAGCCCTGTTAGCTAGGACAGAGCCTGACAATGGGATCTTCTTAGGGTCTGGGGAAGACTCCCTCGAGTGACATCCAGCCCTGTCAGCTAGAAGAGAGCCTGAAAGCGAGATCTGCTCGAGGTCTGAGGCAGACTCCCTTGAGTGACATCCAGCCCTACCGGCTAGGAGAGATCATGGCAGCAGGATCTATTCGGGGTTTGGGGAAGACTCCCTTGAGTGACATCGAGCCCTTCCAGCTAAGAGAGAGCCTGACAGCGGGATCTGCTCGGGGTCTGGGGCAGACTCATTCATGTGACATCCAACCCTATCAGCTAGGAGAGAGCCTGACAGTGGGATCTGCTCGGGGGCTGGGGTAGACACCCTTGAGTGACATCCATCCCTGTCAGCTAGGAGAGAGCCTAACAGCGGGATATACTCAAGGTCTGGGGAAGACTCCCTCGAGTGACATCCAGCCTTGTCAGCTAAGAGAGAACCTGACAGTGGGATTTGCTCGGGGTCTAGGGAAGACTCCCTCGAGGGACATCCAGCCATGCCAGCTTTGTGAGAGACTGACAATGGGATCTGCTCGGGGTCTTGGGCAGACTCTCTCGAGTGACATCCAGCCCTGTTAGCTAGGAAAGAGCCTGATAGTGGGATCTTGTAACACCCCAAAAAGACCCCAAAGGACTCAAAATGATTTTTGAGGTACAGGAAATTTTACACGGCCTGGGACACGGGCGTGTCCCAGGGCGTGTCGGGGGTACACGGCCTGGGACACGGGCGTGTCCCAGGGCGTGTTCAGGTTAGTCGACGATTGGGAGTCGACGATCGTCGAGCCTGGGACACGGCCTCCGACACGGGCGTGTCCCAGGGCGTGTTCGAATTAAATTTCGAAATTGGCCTGTTCGAGTCAGAATAGTACACGGCCTTGAACACGGCCGTGAACACGGGCGTGTCAGGTGGGACACGGGCGTATCCGATGCCGTGTTCCAACCCGTGTACTGGGTGCAGCTCGATGAAGCAGGTTTGACACGGGCGTGTCTCAGGATGACATGGGCGTGTCAGGTTCGACACGGGCGTGTCGATACCCGTGTTGTTCAGTCGGTTCAAACTGCGTGTGCCGCTTAAGGGTACACGGCCTGTGACACAGGCGTGTTAGAGGCCGTGTCAGCCAAAAATTGGGTTTTTTGGGCAGATCGTGGCCGTTCAGATTCTCTCTTTAGATCCAAGGGCTCAGGTGATTCCTGGCTGGAATAAATTCGTCAAGGAAGAAGTCATTCTTCATTTGTGCTTAAGGAAGAGAGAAAGGAGGAAGAAGAAGGAGGAGGAGAGCAAGCCACCGACGGAGCTCCCATGGTCCGATTCGTGATCCGAAGCCAGCGTTGTGAAGGCAAGGCTGCTGCGGTTCTTTCTCACCGGCTAGTTTTCGATGGCTCCGAAGAGATCGACAAGGGTAACGATCTCCCTCCTTGGACATGTGAAGTCCTTCTTTTCTGCATTGCATAGGGAAAACCCTTCCCCGCGAGTGTGCGGTGGGTTGTGGTGTCCCTTGGGGTAGATATGTGAAGTCCCCCTTGTTAGAGGCCGGAATTGGAGTACGGCTCTAGGCATGCTGTGTGAAGCCCATCTGGATATATTCTGGATTGGTGATGCTTGTTTGCATATCGGAGAAGGCTCCGTGATTATGTCTTGTGATGCCTTGTGCCTACCTGTTGCTTGGTGCGGCAGGAAGTACTGGACGATGTCCAGGAAATGAAGAGGGTTGGATGCAACTCTTGTGTCCGTGTGTTGCCACTTTGTGAGTGGTTGAGCCGTTGGGCTGCAACTCGATGAAAAGGCAGATTGCCGAACAGGAAAGGTGAAACCGACCCGCGCCTATAAATAGCCATGGATACTTCCGTATTCGAGGTGGCACGGCGACTTGAGCAACGGGGGGTGGCTGATCCGTACCTGCGTTAGGTCCGTCTGACTTGGAAGCCTGGTTATAGGTTTTGTTGGAGTGCCTAATGAGAGTCTTAGGCCCGCGCACCGGAAAGACTAGAATGCTCAAATACCGTGTAGACGGTGGTGTTGACCCTAGTATTCTGGTACACCAAGAATGTGCCCTGAGTGCACGGACTGTCGGGTCGTGTGGCCGATAGTTGTGATGGCTTGAATGTGCCTGCGCGCACATAGTTGCTATTTGATGATGCCATGCTTGCAGGGAAAGAATGCTCATGCCCCGAGAAAGGGGTAGGATTGTTATAATTGGGTCAGCTGAATGCTGACCGTTGCATTGTTTGCCACCGGTTGGGTGGATTGTTCCCGTGCAGGTGCTGGAGAG
This sequence comes from Platanthera zijinensis, assembly GCA_039513925.1. NCBI lineage: Eukaryota > Viridiplantae > Streptophyta > Magnoliopsida > Asparagales > Orchidaceae > Platanthera > Platanthera zijinensis. The sequence continues at coordinate 132,328,624 of CM077086.1, read as the reverse complement.
CCAAGTGGTAAGTGATGGGCTGAAGCCCTACTGCTGTTGCTGCTGCTGCTGCGGCTAGCCCTTGAAGGCTAAGCGAATGTTTTGGTTGTTCTCTTTTACTCATGTATGGCCGGCCTGCGCGCCGAGGTTTGTAAATCATGTTGTCTGTAAAAAGGAACTGTAAGGCCTTAAGGCCAAACCTTTGTTGTACATTCCCTGGTTTTATATATATAAAGGTGGTTTTATATATTGGACATTCCGGTTGAGAGTTCAAAGTTGTAACTTAAAGCTTCCGCTAGAATGCTTTGAGTTAGGATTCGTATGGTTTGATATTATCCTGTGACCTCACCGTCTGTTTGTGGCATATTGTGTGGGGCCCCGGCCGGACCTTCTACTATACGTCATTTAACGGATGGGGTCGTTACATTTTGGTATCAGCTTTTGTCGGTCTTCCTCTTTCGAATTCGTGGTCGAATTCTTTTGTGGGGTGGCGAGCACGTGTTTGTGCGACCTGCTATAATGCTAATGAACTCTGGAATGTCCATTAAGGAATGTACAAAATCTTGTTTGAGGAATCTGCGCGTTCCTTTTTGTGTTGTTTTGCTTGCATACGTTCGCTAATGTGTGTCTTGTCCACCTATAGGTGACACGTAGTGGTGCTGGGCAGTCTGAGCCCCAGCGCTCTGATGAGAGTGCGACACCAGCTGAGGTGCCAACACCTCCTCCATCTGCGGAAACTGTTCGCTTAGTTGCTGAGGCGCTATTTGCCATGATTCAGCCGACCGGGCAAGCGCAGCCGGCAATAGTGCCAGTTCGTGTTGATGTAAGACCCGAGCCGGTTGAGGCTGTAGATCCACGAGCAGCTGACCGACAGTTGAAGCAATTCATGAGCTTCAGTCCTCCTACGTTTGCGGGAATGGGATCCCCAACGCAGGCGGAAGATTGGTTATCGCGTGTCAAGCGGATAATGACAGCGATCAGGGCGGAGGAAACTCTTAAGTTCACCTTGGCCACCTTCATGCTTGAAGGAGAGGCGCGGTTGTGGTGGGACGAGGTTGAGGTACACCATTTGGCGGGCAGGCAATTAACACAAGTGTCGATTGAGGAGTTCTCTCGAATATTTCTGGCGAAACATGTCCCAGCGGCGCAACGCATTGCAATGGAAAATGAGTTCCAACGGTTAAAGCAAGGGGAAGATAGTGTGGATATCTACTTGCATGAGTTTACCAGGTTGGGACGATATGCGGGAACAATCTTCGCGGATGACCAAAGGAAAACGAATCGGTTCTATGAAGGATTGCGGGATGAGTTGCGATTCCTGCTTTCGAGTTCAGTGAGCCAAGGGTTTCAGGCGTTGGTTGATACTGCGTGCGCATTGGAGAAGGACATGCGGCGAGTGCAAGGGAACAAGGGCTTGGTTGTGTTAAAGCCAGAGTTTCAAGCACCTCGCCCGAGCAAATCGTTTTACCAGAAGAAAGGGGGCAAGAGGTCCAAGCCATCTGGGCAAGTGACTACAACCGTTGTGTCAGGAGCGACATCAAGGCCGGATGCTCGTACATGCTATAACTGTGGCCGGGTGGGGCATATAGCTCGTGACTGTCGGGTTGTGCAGCCCAAAGGGGAGAAGAAGACGGGTGCATCGTATGCTGAGAAGGGCAAAGCGGTGGTTGATTCCTCTGCATCTCAGGCGCAGCCCCGAATCTATCAACTTCGCCAACAGGAAGCGATTAAGCAAAGTGACGTCGTCACAGGTACGAGTTGAGTTAGCTTACTTGCTTATGTGCTATGGTTTTGGTTATGTTTAGCTTGTGCATGTGTGTGTGCTGCAGGCTTTGTCCTAATTCGGAATAATTTGGCGAGAGCCCTGTTTGATACGGGTGCTTCGCATTCTTTTCTGTCTGAGGATTTCGTATCTCGAATCGGGGTACCAAGTCATGTGACGGTGGATAGTACAAGGGTGCTATTGCCGAATGGCTGTATAATGCTTGCGGATAGGGCTTGCGATGTGGATGTGCAAATAGGAAGTCGGGATTTCGGTTTGAGTGCAGCTGTGCTACCGTTATCGGAGTTTGATGTGATCTTTGGTATGGACTGGCTCTCGGAGCAGCGTGCCTTTATTGATTGCAACTCCAAAGAGATTACACTGGGCCAGAATACCGGGCTTGTGACGAAGTTCGCTGGTATGCGAGGAGTTGGCGGGACTCTGTTGTCTGCACTCCATGTCGTTAATGCTGTTCGGAAGGGCGCGGAGTTATTCTTCACGCTAATTCAGGCTGTTGAGCCAAAGGCCAGTGTCGGTGAAGTGCCAGTTGTGTCAGAGTTTGCCGACGTGTTTCCTAAAGATCTTCCTGGGTTACCACCCCAGCGGGAGATTGACTTCTCTATTGAGTTGGTGCCAGGTGCGAAACCTGTGGGCCGCTCTCCATATCGCGTCGCGCCAAAAGAGATGGCTGAGTTGAAAGTCCAATTGCAAGAGTTGTTGGAGCAGGGATATATACGCCCATGTATGTCACCTTGGAGCGCGCATGTTCTCTTTGTGAAAAAGAAAGACGGTAGCTTACGATTGTGTATTGACTACCGCGAGTTGAATAAGCTGACGGAGAAAAACAAATATCCGATCCCACGGATTGATGACCTCTTTGATCAGCTGGCGGGATCAACGGTCTATTCCAAGTTGGATTTGAAATCGGGATATTATCAGCTAAGGATTCGGGAATGTGACATTCCCAAGACGGCGTTTGGAACACGCTACGGTCATTATGAGTTCACGGTAATGCCGTTTGGCCTATGTAATGCGCCTTCGGTATTTATGGACCTAATGCATCGAACGTTCCGAGAGTACTTGGATTTGTTTGTTATTGTGTTTATCGATGACATCTTAGTATACTCTCAGTCGGAAGAGGATCACGCAAACCATTTGCGGTTGGTCTTGCATACCCTACGGAGGAATAAGCTTTATGCCAAGTTCTCAAAGTGTGAGTTCTGGATCTCTTCAGTAGCCTTTTTAGGCCATGTGGTAAGCGGAGAGGGTATCGCGGTGGATCCGTTGAAGATAAGTGCCATTCGAGATTGGCCAGTGATGTCTTCAGTGGCCGAGGTCAGGAGCTTCCTTGGACTTGCGGGCTACTATAGACGGTTTGTGGAAAACTTCTCACGGATTGCTTTACCTCTGACCACGCTGACGAGAAAAGATCAAAAGTTCATTTGGACGCCGGAGTGCGGGCGAGCTTTTGAAGACTTGAAGAGTCGTTTGACCACGGCGCCTGTGTTGATATCGCCATGTGGTACCGATGGGTATGAGATCTATAGTGATGCATCTGGGAGCGGCTTAGGCTGCGTTCTTTTGCAGTTTGGTAAAGTGATTGCTTATGGCTCGCGTCAGTTGAAAGTGCATGAGCGGAATTACCCCGTCCATGATTTGGAGTTGGCGGCGGTAATCTTTGCGCTCAAGTTGTGGCGGCACTATCTATATGGCGTTAAAGTGGATATCTATACGGATCACAAAAGCCTAAAGTATTTGTTGGATCAGAAGGAGCTGAATATGCGACAACGAAGATGGATGGAGTTCCTCGGGGACTACACCTTCGAGATTCACTATACTCCCGGGAAGGGAAATGTGGTCGCTGATGCTTTGAGTCGAAAGACTCCGGTACGGGCAAGCTGGTTGCAGAGGCATGATCAGCGTTTGATCCAGGAATTGGAAGCAATGGAGATATCTTGCGTTGACAAGGGTTCGTCAACCGATGCATGCTTGAACTGGACGGAGGTGCAATATGACCTTACGGACAGAGTTCGGCGAGCAACGGAGCTTGATGAAAGTCTCCAGCGCTATGCAAAAGATGGGCCGGAGGACCAATTCTCTTGGGATAACGGTTTGTTACGAAGAAATGGTCGAGTGTGCGTCCCAAGTGTGGGTAAATTGAGGGAAGAGTTGATGTACGAAGCTCACTTTGCAAAGTACTCAGTTCACCCAGGGAGCACAAAGATGTACAGAGATATGAAAAAGCTGTTCTGGTGGTCCCGGACTAAAGAAAGATGTCGCACGTTATGTGGCTGAATGCAATACCTGTGCGTTAGTGAAAGCAGAATGCAGAAGCCTGGCGGTTTCCTGAAGTCGTTACCTATTCCGGAGTGGAAGTTCGATGATATTTCGATGGATTTCGTGCACGGGTTGCCGAGATCTCAACGCGGTCATGATTCAATCTGGGTGATTGTGGACCGGTTGACAAAAGTGGCGCACTTCCTTCCAAACAGAAGAGACGATTCAGTGGAAACCTTGGCCAAGCTTTATGTGGAGCAGGTTGTTCGACTGCACGGTGTTCCTCGGAGCATCGTTAGTGACCGTGATGGGCGGTTCACATCGAATGATTGGCGGCTCGTTCATCAAATGTTGGGTACAAAGTTAGCGTTTAGTACGGCCTTTCATCCCCAAACGGATGGCCAGACTGAACGAACCAACAGGACGATGGAGGACATGCTCCGCATGTGCGCCCTAGACTTTGGTAAGAGATGGGAAGATTATATATTTCTCGTCGAATTTGCCTATAATAATAGCTACCAAGCGAGTATTGGTATGACACCATTTGAGGCGTTGTATGGTCGTAAATGCCGTACACCGTTAGCTTGGGCAGAAGCAGGCGAATCTAAGCTGAATGGGAAAAAGGAAGTCGAAGAAGCGACCTCGCTCATACTCTCTATTCGAGAGAGGCTCTTAATAGCCCAAGATCGTCAAGCAAAGTACTACAATGCCAAACATCGGAACGTGGAGTTCGCGGTGGGTGATTGGGTATATTTAAAGATCAAACCCTTCAAAGGTGTGTCCAGGATTCGGCGTTTGAAAAAGCTAAGTCCGAGGTATCTTGGTCCATTTGAGGTGGTGGAGCGAGTTGGGGAAGCTGCTTATCGACTAGCACTTTCAGCAGACTTGGGTGGATTACATGATGTATTTCACATCTCAGTCCTTCGTAAGGCGGTGAAGGATCCAGCTCAAGTAGTGGAGAATGATCGGGTACCGGTCGAGTATGGGCTAACGACGAGGGTTAGACCCATTCGGATCGAGGATTGAGCCGAGAAACAGTTGCGGAACAAAGTGATCGGGATGGTCAAGGTCCGATGGGACAATTGTGGCCGTGAAGAGCTAACATGGGAGCGAGAGCAGACCATGCGAGCTGAGTTTCCCGAGTTATTTGTATAAACTGTAGACCGTGTACTTTTTGTTATAACATAGTTATAGCATTGCTGGTTCTTGTTTCCTTACCGTGCAAATTTCGGGATGAAATTTTGTTAAGGGGGGGAGGGTTGTAACACCCCAAAAAGACCCCAAAGGACTCAAAATGATTTTTGAGGTACAGGAAATTTTACACGGCCTGAGACACGGGCGTGTCCCAGGGCGTGTCGGGGGTACACGGCCTGGGACACGGGCGTGTCCCAGGGCGTGTTCAGGTTAGTCGACGATTGGGAGTCGACGATCGTCGAGCCTGGGACACGGCCTCCGACACGGGCGTGTCCCAGGGCGTGTTCGAATTAAATTTCGAAATTGGCCTGTTCGAGTCAGAATAGTACACGGCCTTGAACACGGCCGTGAACACGGGCGTGTCAGGTGGGACACGGGCGTGTCCGATGCCGTGTTCCGACCCGTGTACTGGGTGCAGCTCGATGAAGCAGGTTTGACACGGGCGTGTCTCAGGATGACACGGGCGTGTCAGGTTCGACACGGGCGTGTCGATACCCGTGTTGTTCAGTCGGTTCAAACTGCATGTGCCGCTTAAGGGTACACGGCCTGTGACACGGGCGTGTCACAGGCCGTGTCAGCCAAAAATTGGGTTTTTTGGGCAGATCGTGGCCGTTCAGATTCTCTCTTTAGATCCAAGGGCTCAGGTGATTCCTGGCTGGATTAAATTCGTCAAGGAAGAAGTCATTCTTCATTTGTGCTTAAGGAAGAGAGAAAGGAGGAAGAAGAAGGAGGAGGAGAGCAAGCCACCGGCGGAGCTCCGTGGTCCGATTCGTGATCCGAAGCCGGCGTTGTGAAGGCAAGGCTGCTGCGGTTCTTTCTCACTGGCTAGTTTTCGATGGCTCCGAAGAGATCGACAAGGGTAACGATCTCCCTCCTTGGACATGTGAAGTCCTTCTTTTCTGCATTGCATAGGGAAAACCCTTCCTCGCGAGTGTGCGGTGGGTTGTGGTGTCCCTTGGGGTAGATGTGTGAAGTCCCCCTTGTTAGAGGCCGGAATTGGAGTACGGCTCTAGGCATGCAGTGTGAAGCCCATCTGGATATGTTCTGGATTGGTGATGCTTGTTTGCATATCGGAGAAGGCTACGTGATTATGGCTTGTGATGCCTTGTGCCTACCTGTTGCTTGGTGCGGCAGGAAGTACTGGACGATGTCCAGGAAATGAAGAGGGTTGGATGCAACTCTTGTGGCCGTGTGTTGCCACTTTGTGAGTGGTTGAGCCGTTGGGCTGCAACTCGATGAAAAGGCAGATTGCCGAACAGGAAAGGTAAAACCGACCCGCGCCTATAAATAGCCATGGATACTTCCGTATTCGAGGTGGAACGGCGACTTGAGCAACGGGGGGTGGCTGATCCGTACCTGCGTTAGGTCCGTCCGACTCGGAAGCCTGGTTATAGGTTTTGTTGGAGCGCCTAATGAGAGTCTTAGGCCCGCGCGCCGGAAAGACTAGAATGCTCAAATACCGTGTAGACGGTGGTGTTGACCCTGGTATTCCGGTACACCAAGAATGTGCCCTGAGTGCACGGACTGTCGGGCCGTGTGGCCGATAGTTGTGATGGCTTGAATGTGCCTGCACGCACATAGTTGCTATTTGATGATGCCATGCTTGCAGGGAAAGAATGCTCATGCCCCGAGAAAGGGGTAGGATTGTTATAATTGGGTCAGCTCAATGCTGACCGTTGCATTGTTTGCCACCGGTTGGGTGGATTGTTCCCGTGCAGGTGCTGGAGAGCCAAGTGGTAAGTGATGGGCTGAAGCCCTACTGCTGTTGCTGCTGCTGCTGCGGCTAGCCCTTGAAGGCTAAGAGAATGTTTTGGTTGTTCTCTTTTACTCATGTATGGCCGGCCTGCGCGCCGAGGTTTGTAAATCATGTTGTCTGTAAAGAGGAACTGTAAGGCCTTAAGGCCAAACCTTTGTTGTACATTCCCTGGTTTTATATATATAAAGGTGGTTTTATATATTGGACATTCCGGTTGAGAGTTCAAAGTTGTAACTTAAAGCTTCCGCTAGAATGCTCTGAGTTAGGATTCGTATGGTTTGATATTATCCTGTGACCTCACCGTCTGTTTGTGCCATATAGTGTGGGGCCCCGACCGGACCTTCTACTATACGTCATTTAACGGATGGGGTTGTTACAGATCTGCTCGGGGTATGGGGCAGACTCCCTTTAGTGACATCCAGCCCTGCCAACTAGTTGAGAGCCTGACAGCGGGATCTGCTCTAGGTCTGGGGGGAAACTCACTCTTCAGCTTGCATAAGACATGTCATGGGCATAAGCATTTAGAGAAATTTTATTTCACAAATAGAACTTAAATGACTCAAGGGTAAAAGCGCTTTAGGTCATCACCACTCTAGGTGAGACCTAGGGTTTCGCCTTCCACATTCCGGAGGTGATACCCTCCTGGCTTCAAGACCTCCTAAATTATGTATGGACCCTCCCATTTGGGGTTGAGTTTCCCCACTGAGGCTGACCTTCCTGCAGCATCCACCTTTCTCAGGAACAAGTCCCCCTCTGCAAATTGTTTTACTCTGACATGCTTGTCAAAGTACTTGGTCATTCTCCTCTTTACCTCCTCTTGCCTTATGGCAGAGAGGTCTCACAGCTCCTCAATGGTGTCGAGTGAGATCCGCAGCTCCTCCTCATTCTCGACCCTCAATTCTTCTCTGCACTCTCCTGCCTCAATAACCCTAGGCGTTCGGACCTCAAACTCTACTGGAAGTACCGCCTCGCACCCATGGGAGAGTTTGAAAGGAGTCTTTCCTATGGCTCTGTTGGGTGTGGTTATAAGGTCCCAGAGGACTGAAGGGAGTTGCTCCACCCAGCTTCCCCTTAGATTCTCTACCTTCTTCTTGAGGAGGTTAACAATGATCTGGGGTGATTAATTGAGGCGAACCTGAGATCAATCTCGAGCTGGCCGCAAAAACTAATGAACTCGGCGCTGGTAAACTGAGGGTCGTTATCGGTGGCAATGGCTTGGGGAAAGCCATGATGATAGATGATCTCTCCCCATACAAAGTTTCTGATGACCTGGAAGGTAACCTTGGCCAGCGCCTTAACTTCCATCCACTTAGAGAAATAATCAATCAATACGGGCAGGAACCTTCTATGACTGCTGGCCTGAAGGAAGGGCCCGACTAAGTCCATTCCAGAGATTGCAAATGTCCAGGAGGCTCTGATACTCCTGAGGCGTTGGGCAAGTTGTAGCTAGAGGGGAGCGAACAACTTGCACTTATGACACTCCTCTGTGAACTTTGCCGCATCGTGGCTCAAGGTCGGCCAAAAGTATCCTTGTCTGATGATTCTCCCTTCCAGCGTCCGACTCCCAGAGTTACTTCCACACTCCCCGGTGTAGACATCCTCCAAGATCCTCGGGACCTCCCCCTCTGCCACGCAACGTGCCAACATCCCCGAAATTGTCTTCCTGTATAGCTGGCCGTCTCGCATGAGGTAGTATGTCGATTTGTGGTTGAGCTTATTCCTGTCCATCCCCTCAGGATACTCTCTCGTGGATAAGAAAGTTTTGAATGGGTCTATCCACGAGGGGTGTTGCTCCACCTCCATCAGCTTTCCCTCCTTAACGGAGGGGTGGAACAAGTCGGTGATGGTACCCCCCACCCGGGGACCATTCTTCTCCAGTTGATCTACCTGCTCCTTTTCCTCCCTGGGCACGTGCCGGATGGAGAAAGTCTGGAACGTGCTGATGACCCCCTTCACCTTTGCCAAATACCACTATAGAGTTGGCTCCCTTGCCTTGAACTCTCCGTTAATCTTGGAGGCTACCACCATGGAGTCAGTAAGGACCTCCATATTGCTCACCCCCAGCTCCCTGGCCAAGCGAAGGCCTGCAATCAAAGCCTCATACTCGGCCTAATTGTTAGTAATGGGAAAATGCACCACTACTGTTTTCTCAATCCTTGTTCCCTGTGGACTCTCTATGATCACCCCTACTTCGAGGGAATATATTCCTAATGCACCATCAACCAACACCTTCCAGGGGACTGGCGGGGAAGTTCCGTCTCCGTCACTTCCACCACATAGTCTGACAGGTAGCCGGCCATTTCTTGTGCCTTGATCGAAAGGCGAGGAACAAAGGAAATGTCGAATTCGCTTAACTCTACCGACCACTTTGCCAAGTGGTTTGAGTGCTCAACCCCCTCGAAGATGTTGCGGAGGGGGTGGTCAGTCACCACTCGGATTGACTGTGCCTGGAAGTAGGGTCGGAGCCTCCGAGATGATATGACGAGAGCAATGGCCAGCTTCTCTAGGATAGGATATTGAAGCTCTACCTTCCTCAAGACCCGACTCACATAGTTAATAGGGAGTTGTTTCTTCCCCTCTTCCCGAACCAAAACCGAGCTCAGGGCCTCTGCCCCAACCCCTAGATACAAAGACAAGTCCTCCCCCTCCTTTGGTCCTTTGAGGAGGGGGACCTGAGTCAGTTGCCTCTTCAAAGCCTGAAATTCCTCCTCGCACTCCAAGGTCCACTCAAACTTCTGACCTCCCCTTAAAGTTTTGAAGAAGGGAGAGCACTTCTCTCTAGCCCGAGAGAGGAACCTGCTCAGCCCCGCCAGCTTCCCTTTCAATCTTTGTACCTCTTTAGTGTTTTGTGGTGACCCCAACTCCACAATCTCCCTCACCTTATGTGGGTTGGGTTCTACGCCGGCGGTGGTGAGGAGATGTCCCAGGAACTTCCCATTGTTTGCCCCGAAGGTGCACTTCAAGGGGTTCAGCCTCATTTTATACTTACGAAAAGTGGCAAAAGTTTCCTCCAAGTCCTGGAGGTGAGAGTCAATGTAAAGGATCTTGATCATGAGGTCGTGTACACACACCTCCAGGTTCATTCCCATCTGCTCTCGAAAGACCCTGTCCATCATCTTTTGGTAAGTCGCCCCTGCATTTTTTGTACCTAAGCGCAACATTTTTTAGCAGTAGCTTTCATCCCCCGTGATGAAAGAGACGTCTTTGACATCGGGGGGGGGGGGGGGTGCATCCTGATCTGGTGATAACCTTAAAATGCATCTAAAAAACTCATTACAGGGAAATCGACGGTAGAGTCAACCAGCGCGTCGATCCGAGGCAAGGGATAACAATCCTTGGGACATGATTTATTAAGCAATGAAAAGTCAACACACATACGCCACCGGCCGTCTCCTTTTTAACCATAATAACATTGGAGACCTAGCTGGGGTATTGGATCTCGGATACAAAACTGGCCTTAGGAGCTTAGCCACCTCCTCCCAAATTATCTCTGCCAACTTGTCCGCCGTGGACCTCTTCTTTTACTGGATGGGGCGAGCCTCTGGGTTCAGGTTTAGGCGATGGAAGGCCACGTCCGCATCGATCCCTGGCATCTCCGCGGCACTCCAGGCAAATACATCCACATTCTTCCAGATACACTCCAGCATCCTTCCCTGAGCCTCCGGGGTCAGCCCTCCTTACGCGGACCTTCTCCACCTTGCCTCCGTCGGTGAGAACCTCCATATCCACCACCTCTTCCGCGGCCTCCAGACGAGACTGCTCCCCCCACTCTTCAGCATCCCCCTCCGGGGGCGAAGACCTCTACCTAGGCTTCCTACGCGGCCATATCCTCGGCCGACTCCTGGACTTCCTCTATCTCTTCATCCTGAGGGCGGGTCACCTCCACCTCAATATCCACTTGGCCAGCCTCCTGCTCTGCCTTCTCCATCCTTCGCCCCATCTCCGCGGTACCCCTTGCCAAGAGATTTAGTTCTCGGGGGTGACGTAGCACTCCCATGCTATCTTTGGGTATCTGCGGACCCGGACCTGGACCCCCTCGATGTTGAACTTTAAGCATTGGTGGATGGATGAGGGGACACAGCGAAAGGAACTGATAAGGGGCCTCCCGAAGATGGAGGTGTAGCTACTGGGGGCATCCAGAATAACGAACTTGCAGGTGCGGGACTGACCCCAAGCATAACATGGAGCCCCACTCCTCCTTCTACCTCCTTCCTCTCCTCTAAGAACCCAAACAAGGGTCCGTCGGAGCCAAGCACCCTTCTCCTCCACCTTCATTGCTTCGAACGCATTCTTAAAGATGACGTTGACCGAGCTTCCATTGTCGACGAGGATCCGGGCGATGGTAAAGTTCTTGATGGCTATCTGAATGACCAGCGCATCACAAAATGGATCCTTGTTATCTGGCATATCCTTCCTTCAAAAGGTGATCTTCTCTTATAGGTGTGGGGTCTGGGACTCGAAGGCAATGCTCCTTCAGTACATAGTATAGAGGCTCGCCTTACGGGAAGCCTTGACTCCTGCTCCTCCATGGATCATCTCGATCCTTCCCTGGGTCCCCACATCCACCCGATCCTCGCACCGATCCTCCCCTGGTTGCGGCATGACCTCTTCGATCTGCACCTCCTGATGCTCCTACTATCGTTGTTGCTCCCTGTTTCCTAGTAACTCGAGGAACTCCGGGCACTTGGTCGTGGTGTGCCCTTCCTCCTAGTGGAATTCGCAATAGGGCAGTTCTACCCTGACTTCCCTTCTCCTTCTCCTTGCCGCCGTCCTTCTCTCCCCCATGGATATTGCCATAGCCTGCTCCTGGTCAGGAAGAGGTGGCCTCTGGGCTTGCCCTCCTCCCGGAGGATAGAACTTATCATGGCCTCTATGGCGGCGGTCCCCTACAAGGAACCCTCTTCTCCCCCTGGTCTTGCCATTTCGGCCTCCACCCTAGCTGTTGATTCAGCTCCTAACGCCCCCACCCAGGCTGTTGCTGCGGCTGCTGCTGCTCCCTCTGCCTGTGTTCAGCTCTTCTTTCCTCTTGACTTCTCCCCCCTCTCGGCCTCTCCTCCTTCGTAGCCCACCTGGCTAGCCTCCGGGAAAACTCCGGGTTTGACGCCTCCCCGTCGACTTCTCTCGCCATCCTCTCCATCAACTCCTCATAAGAGAGTGGCGGGATCCTCTTCAATTCCATCCAGAAGAAACCCTGCTGCAGCCCCAAGGTGAAGGCCATCATCAGTGTGTGTCCCGGCATCTCCTGAACCTGGGTGACGTCCTGTTGGAAGCGATCGATGTAGCTCCTCAGGGTCTCATTCACCCCCTACTTGATGCAGAACAGGGACTCTGAATCCCTCTTTCTCCTTTTCGAGGTTGTGAACCTCAACATGAACCCCCGGCATAGGTCCTTGAAGCAGTAGATGGAACTGGCCGACAGCTTGTAAAACAACTCCCTTGCATTCTCCTTTAGGGTGATGGCAAAGAGTCTACACTTGAAGCCATCCGACATCTGTCAGATCGAGACCACGTCCTCAAACCAATGTACGTGTTGAACCGGGTCCCCCTTCCCAGTGTAGTAGGACATCTCAGGATCCCTGAACCAGTCCGGGACTTGTGTACAGGATACCAACTCGCTGAAGGGACTTTCTCCCCCCACTAGGAGAGATGGAGGGTCTCGCGCTCCCAATTCGCTAAATCTGTCGCCGCCTCTAGAGCCGGGGAAGAGCACTCTCCCGGGGAGCTCGACACCCCGACCATCCTCAGCGACCTCCTTCTATGCTCGCCGGGCGGGAGAGGCCTCGCCATGGAACACCCCTATCCGTCGCATGGTATATAGGAGTAGGTCCGGTCGGGGCCCGACACCATATACTATAGACAGACCGAAGGGTTACAGAAAGAAACCATTCTCCCAAACACAAACTTCCTACACAGAGCAACTAGAGGATTCTTATAAATAGTTGAAAGAACTCAATATAATAAAACATGTATAATGAATGTCCACTAACAACATTAGGAAAGAAATACCACAATACATGAAAACACTTCGCCTTATGGCCTTACAAATGTTCACTTAACAATATAGTGTTTTACAGACATCGGCTCGCAGGCCAGCCAGACATTACAGAAATAAAATAACAGTTCACTTTGGCCTTCGAGGGCCAACACAGTAGCATGGGCTTCAACCTGCTATTTGGTACTTGGTCCTATCGCACCTGCAAACAACATTCCATCGTATGGTGGTAAACAAAGCAACGGTCAGCTAAAGCTGACCAAATTATAACGACCCCGCCCAGTATTTGGGACGACAGTGCTCCTTCCGTGCATTTCATTAGCCCATTTAAACAATTAAGTGCAAAAGTATATTTTGCCACAAGTGTAGGCTCACTCGGACAAACACCCCATTCACTCAGGGCACATTGTTAGTGAATCCGGTCAAATCCGTGGCTTCACTATCATCCAAAAAACCTAGTGAAAGTACAACCTAGCATAGTTCACCACTGGTGGAGGCTCACACGACCGCCCACCCCGTGCACTCAGGGTATATTGACAGTGTACCGGACTTCCCGGATACCACCTCCGTTCAGAGCTCCTTGACTTGACGGATTACTTTGAGCATTTCAGTCTTTACGGCCCCTGGTCTGACACTCTCATTATGCCACCGACGAGAGCCAATTTCTGCTACTCCCATGTCATAGTCCATATAACATAGGTACAGCTCCACCATTTGTCGTTGCTCAAGTCGCCCTACCGTATCCGAATACAGTAGTACTCATGGCCAAACTTGCAGGGCGCGGGTCGGTTTTGCCTTTCCTGTTCGACTCCCTGTCTTAATAATTCTGAACTCCATGGTCTCACCATTTTCCAAAGAAAGACCCTACATGTCTCATGGAGACAGGCCTCACACATACAATCCCCAATTATACAAGGTTGGCCCCAGGCCACCTAGTTGGTAGGAATGCGTTTCCGCCCAGTTTTCCAGGTGCACCTTAAAGTTAATCCCCAAGGCTCCCTAATGTAATCTACCATGTAGAAAACCCGAAGAACAACACAATACAGAGTCTTTTCCGATAATCAATTCCCAATGCAACATCACCGATCCAGACAAACACTTCCGGGTAGGCTTCACACACAATGCCTATGCCCGTACTTCGATTCCGGACTTTAAACAAGGGGGACTTCACATATCTACCCCAAGGAACACCGCGCACTCACCGCACAATCGCGGGAGCGGGTTCCTATGTAGAAAGGAAGAGGACTTCACATGTCCAAGTTAAGAATCATTACCCTTGAAGTCCGTTTTGGCGCCATGAGAAACTAGCCAGATGGAAAGCTTCGTAACGAGAATGCCTCCGCGGATCCGGTCTCGGTTTTCGATTCGGTGCTTCGATTCTCTGACGGCGGCTGGGGTCCTCCTTCTCCTTCTTCCTTGATTTCTCCTCTCTCTAAGACTTAAGAAATAGAAAGGCCAAAAGAAAATAAAGGAGTTTAACCCCCACTCCCGGCCTTAAGGAAGGAGGATTAATCCTAAGCCGTCAGATCTGATTTAAAGAAAATGAACGGCACGGATCCAGCCAAAAAGTCACTAAAATAAGCCGAACCCGGCTTTGCACACGGTCGTGTGCCTGGCCGTGTTCCCTGATTGCACACGAAGTCTTCGATCCAGAGCAGGATACGGGTCGAGACACGACCGTTTCCCAACCTGACACGCCCGTGTCGGTTCATCGACACGCTCGTGACATGGGGCGTGTCATGCATAACCGCCACACCAACCGACATGTCCCTAGGTTGACACGAGTGGACACACACCCGTGACGAATCCGACATGCCCATGTCATACAGTACACGCCCGTGTACCCTGGCCGTGTACTCCTGACATCAAACCCAGGATTTCAACCAAACAAGAACACGAGTGGTGACACGAGTGAGGACACGCCAGTGTCGCCCCTGACACGCCCGTGTCACTACTGTTCAAAACCGTGTTTCTTGTCGTGTCCTTTCCTAGACACAGGCCAGCCAACACTGAAGGATACGGCCATAGACACGCCCGTGTCCCAGGCTGTGTAGCCCTATAAAGGCACCAAAAATTCCTTAGGACGCGACCGACTCGTTTACAATTTTCGGGGGGTTACAAATCCCCCCCCCCCTTAAAGAATTTCGTCCACGAAATTATGTAAAAATACACAACCTAAGATTTAACCAAATAAAATAACTCGGGGTATTCCTCCAACATAACCTGCTCCCGATCCCATGAAAGATCTTCATGACCGCAATTATTTCAATGGACTTTAACCATACGGAAACTTCCTATTGTTGTGTCGTGTGACTTCAAAGTCTTCAATACATACGGGCTTGACCTTCGTCATCCTCCCACAATCAAACGGCACCTGACCGACCGCAACCACATGCGAAGGCTCTAGCACCGCCTTACGCAACCCCGATATGTGGAACACATCATGTAGCCCACAAAAGTTCACTGACAGCTTCAGTCAATACCCTGCTTCACCACTCCGCTCTAGGAGCTCAAACGGTCCAAGGTACCTCGGACACATCCTCCTCAGGCGTCGAGCTTGCGAGACACCATTGAACGACTTGATCTTTAACTATGCTCAGTCGGCAACATCGAATTCCATGCTCCTATGCTTTGGCGTTATAGTATTCCACCTGTCTGTCGTGATCGATCTGCAATAATTGCTGAACTATATGAACCGCTGAAGTGGCGTATTCCACTGTCTGACGTTTGTGCAGCATCGACTCACCCGTCTCCAACCACGATGACGGCATACAACCTTTTTCTCCTATACAAGGTCTCGACAGGATCCCTTTGTTTACTTGCCTGGTAGCGGTTGTTATTCGCAAACTCCACCATGTACATGTGATCTTCCCACTGTCTTCAATGATCCAAGACGAACATGTAAAGTATGTCCTCCATCGTTTGATGGCCCATTCGGTCTGCACACCCTTCAGCGAATGGAAGATCGTACTGAAGCTTAGCTTAGTTCCCAACAATTTATGCACCAGCCGGGTATCGTTAAACGTGAAACGTTCATTTAGTCACTTACAATACTACGGGGTGCACCATACAACCGAACAATGTTATACATGTAGAATTTGGATAACTTTTCCACCGGATCATCCTTTTTCAATCTAGGCCATCAGATCAACTTCTTCAAACCTCTAAACATTTTGTGCACTTCAGGTGAATTGAATACCTGGTATAATGAACCTCGTACATCAAGTCTTGTCGCTGACTCTCCACACTTAGGGCGCACAGATGATTGTTCTTCCACAACATTCCGTTATCAAAAACCATATTGGTGATTTGACCAATCAAGAGCATCATCTGTGATCTACTTGTCCATGCAAGTGATCTCCAATGTCTCCGAAACTTGCGCTAAAATGTATGCCGAAGTGGTTGTCCCCCAGTAAATCCGGCCACCTCTGCTGCCACAAGATTAAATCCTTTTTATTCAATAAGTACTTCATGCTCCTGAGATCGATTTATATACCGACTTTCACGCCATTTAGGTAGTGCCTTTATAGCTTTAAGGTGAATATCACGGCCGCTAACTCCAATACATGGATCGGATAAATCCTCTTGCATACCTCTCACTAACGCGAGCAGTAAATTATTACACTCCCATGCTGGAGCAGAACACAATACAAACCACTACCCCATGCATCGCTGTAAACCTCAACTCATTCGGTTTACTCGGTGAACATGGAATAGTTACCGAGGTCAACCGACTTTTCAGCTCTTCGAAAACTTGCGCGCACTCCAGCAACCACACAAACTTTTGATCTTTCTTTGCCAAAGTCGTGAGGGTAATATTATCCGTTAGAGGTTCACTATGAAGCATCTGCACTAGACGGCTAGTCCTATAAACTTTGGACTTTTAACCAACACAGATAACACAAGCAATTCACATTTCGCAAATAACTTTGACGGGTCCACGACGATATTTTCTCCACTCAAGACGACCAAGAAACTCTACTGAGGGTAACCACAAAGCTCTCACTTGGAGAATTTGGCATACAACTGATTTCTCCTTAACATCTCCAATACCAAATCAAGATGCTTGGAATGATCACCCTCAAACCGAGGGTATACCAGTATGTCATCGATAAAGGTTTTCACGTTCTGGTTCAGGTACTCACTGAACGCCCTATACCTCAAATCCATAACACGGACGACACATTTATCAGCACAAGCGGCATAACGATGAACTCATAATGCCTATATCTTGTGTTGAATGCCTTTTTGTGAATATCACTTTCCCTTAGTAACAAATAATAGTATCCAGACTTCCGATTCAACTTGAGTACACACTTGACCCATTAAGTTGATCGAACAGATAATCACTTCTTGGGTTGGTGATGAGTTTAAAATATACCTACTTTTATAGTATTTTTATTAAGACATTTTACTTTATTTATACCTTTTTTGTTTGGTTTGTTTAATAAATATGCTTCTTTTTGTAAAAAAACAATCCTAACTTAAGATTTTTGGTTTTCAGAAATTTTTCAAGAAAAAGTCAAAATTTGACCTGACATGCCCATGTCATTGCCCGACACACTCGTGTCAGGCACTCAACGCCTTCGGCCAGTCGACACTCAATGATTTTACAGTTTACCACTCAATGCCATCATGTCTCGCTCGTGTCCAAGCACGTCACGCCCGTGACTGCCACGTGGAGCTCCCCGAAGTCAACTTTGCCGTAAAATTGACGGATCGATTCAGCTAAACAGTACAGTCACGCCCTCCTGTCACGCCTGTGAGATGCTTGTCATGCCCGTGACGATGACGTGTCACGTACTCGAGCATCCGAAAGAAACGCCAGCTCGCCGAATTTTCCAAGTCAAACACGCAACTGACCGACGTGCCCCCTATCACGCCCGTGACTAGGGCGTGTCAAACCCGAACTTTTCGTCTATAAATAAAAAATTTCTGTGTGGTCCAAGGGTTCAATTTTTTGAGCCAACTTTAGTGTGTTTTGTTGGGCTGTCGTTGGTGCACTTCCATCTTCTTGTAAGGAGACTTTTCTCCCCCCTCCCTTCTTATGTTTGTTTTAGCATTTTCCATAGCTTTGTAATAGTTTGTAATAGCTTAAATTATGGAAATAAAAATGTTGTTTTTTTTCTCTCTACATGGAACAAAAATGCATTTGGGTGGCTCACTTTCTTTCTCCTTTTTATCCTCTTGTTTTACCTTGTCTATCTCTTTATGAAAATCATAAATTAGTGTAACTTGTTTTAATCTTCCATGCTTTTAATATGTTGTAATGTTAGGTTTAATTATAGGTTTTTATCTAAAAAAGAAGCCGTTATAATGGCAAATGTTTGTTTATGTCTTCCTTTCAAAATCAAAGTTGTACTGAAAACTTTTTAAAGGCTTATATTTTAATTCTTATGAAATTGTAAAAGAGGTTTTAAAGTGTTTTGTTTTTTTACTTAGCTTTGTTTTAGGATTGTAAAACATTTTTTGTTCCTTAAATTTTTATTTTAACTTTTTCATCACTTTTATGAAATCCTAAGGATGAAAATGTAAACGTTTTATTTTTTCAACAACTTTGATTTCAACTTTGTTTTCAAAAACTTTTGCTTCTTTAATTTTTATTTTATCTTTTTATTTATTTTTTGCAAGTTTTAATGGTAGAAAAGTTGTAGTATTAATTTTTAGGTAACTTTCATTTTTTGTTATTTCTATATGTGTGTGAGTGTATGAGGATAGTTTAATTGCTTTCATTCTCCCTCCCACTCATTTGAGCCGGGACTCGCAATTTTATTGCTTAATCATTTATGTAGAGTGTGTGAGTGTAGGTGATAACTTTTCATGCTTTGTTTCTCGCTTTCTCAATTATGTAGAGTGTGTGCGTGTGTGCATTTATTTCCGCCTACTCGTTAAGAGTTAAACGACGCTCTGCTTAAATTTTCCGCCCACTCATTTGAGTGGGACTTGTAATTTTTATTTTTTGTAACTTAGTTTCTTTTTATTTATGCATTTATTTCTGCCTACTCGTTAAGAGTTAAATGGCGCATTACTTTAATTTACCGCCTACTAAGTTTTGAGTAGGACTTGTACTTGCATTTATTTCCCGCCTACTCATTTGAGTAGGACTCTCTTTACTTAATTTCTTTATGGTTTCGAAGTGTGTGTGAGTGCCTGCATCAATTAGCTTTCAATTTATCTAAATGCCCTATTTTTTATGTTTTCTCTTATAACTGTTTAGCTCTTAAATTCAAACCCACGTTTCACTAAAAACCATAAAGCCATCCCATACACCGATGAGTGGCTAATCTCTATTAGCCTTCGGCATCGAAGAGCATTGGGACATATAAAATGATTTGAAATAATTAAAGAACTTTATTTTAATTTTAATTTATGGACTTAAGGTTTGCCCTGGGTTAACGATGCATAGGACCACATAATCGATGTGTGGGCTCTATTTCCATTATCCATATGCATCGCCGAGAGGCTGCACGTATGGACCGATCCCCCTTGGGTAAATAGAACTACGTACGACCCCCTAGAAAGAGGAGAAGCGTAGTTCTGCCGGATTGGGTTCCCCACCCAATAGCGGGGTTCTTAGCGTAATGCGGGCCTTAAGGGGAATCCTTCGTCGGACTAACGTTCGGTCGAATAGCCTTAGAGTCCAGGTGAGCGATATCCTTAGACCCAGGTGAGCTCATGTCTATGGAACCTCCACGGCCAAGTGCCTTTTATTTATTTAAAAACTAAGTTCAATAATTGTTAAGAATTATTTTCGTCTTAATACGATTCGATGCCGAGCGTTAACCCGTCATCGAATTAATCTAAGTTAAATTCTTCTCTCTTTTCTTTCCGCCTTAATTAACTAAAAATATCACCTTACTGATAGTAAGATAATTGTCTTCCTAGAATAGTAGATATAATCAACGCGCCCCCGGAACAATACGACCTCGGTATTCTCCCGAATACCGAGTACTACGCGATAGGTGCACTTGCCTCCTCTCGTTAGAAAACTCGATCTTCTAACTCGGCCAGCGGAATAAGACCATTTCGAACCACCCACAGTAGGTCTCTGTTCTGCAGCCATCAAGTTTTTGGTGTCGTTTCCGGGGATCACGGTTGTTATATCGAATCCGGGACTCTATTAATTTTACTTTATTTTCAAATGAAAAAAAATTTTAACAAAAAAAATCCTTCCCCCTTCGTTGTTTTTTTAGGGTGTATGACCCGTGGACAACCTTCGAGTTCTGAAAATCTTGAATTCAACACTGAGATCGACCTCTCTCTTGCGCCTATCCGATCTCTACGTCGAATTCACTTTTTAGACCCCGCAAAATCCACCGGAGAACCCTTTTTCTCTTCTATGGCCGACCAAAATAATGCCCAACTGGCCGAGCGTACGATGTCTTACTACGCTCGTCCCAACTTTGATGATACGGGGTCGAGTATTGTTCCGCCTGCTGTGGCGAACAATAATTTTGAAATTAAGTCAAGTGTTATACAAATGATCCAAAATGTCGTGCAGCTCGACGGACAGCTGGATGAGGACCCAAATAACCACTTGTCTAATTTTTTAGAAATTTGCGATACTTTCAAGATTAATGGCGTCACTGATAATTCATTCATTTGCGCCTCTTTCCCTTTTCCCTTAAGTCCAAGGCCAAGGAGTGGTTGGTCTCCCTCCCGCGGGGATCCATCACGACTTGGGTGGAGTTGGCAGAGAAATTTCTTACTAAATATTTTCTGCCCGCAAAAACTGCTAGATTGCGGGCGGACATATCCTCCTTTGTGCAAAATGACTCTGAGTCTCTTTATGAGACTTGGGAGCGTTTTTAGGAATTTCTCTGTCGGTGCCCGCATCACGTGCTGCCAATGTGGTTGCAGGTACAGATTTTTTATAATGGACTGAACAGTCAGACGCACCAAATGATTGACGCGGCTGCCGGGGGCACTCTGAATAATAATACCCCCGAGGACGCCCAGGATATTTTCGAAGAAATGGCTACGAACGACTACCAATGGAATGTACTGCAGGCATGCCATAAGCAGGCGGGCCTTTATGAAGTGGATGCCACTGCTCAGCTAACCCTTCAAGTCGAAAGTCTAACTAAGCAGGTGGCGGAGATGTCTGTTGCCTCCCCCACTCCGCCTTGTTTTCTCCCCCTAATGGCTGTGTGGTCGACGTGTTCGTGGACTACATGGGGAATTCGGTGCGTCCCTCCTTTCAAAACAACTCTTATAGTAGCCACTATAATCCGGGTTGGAGGAACCACCTGAATTTCTCATGGAGTAACCCGAATAACGCCAATCGCCCTCCTCCCCCTCCTTTTGCGCTCTCTTTTCCGTCACCTCCTACGAAGCCTCTTCCGGTGGAGGAAAATTTTTATCGATATTTCACGTCCAATGAGTCCAATATCCGGAACATCACCGGATCGCTTAAAAATTTAGAAATTCAGGTTGGACAGCTGGCGCGACTTATGTCGGAATGCACTCTGGGGGCACTGTCAGGTAATACGCAGCCCAATCCAAGGGAGAATGCCAACGCTATAACCCTCTGTAGCTGTAAGGAGGTGGTCGATCCAAAACGGATCGATCCTCAGGTACATATTTCACCTCCGACCCCTCTTCCCTCTTCTTCGATTACGCAGCCCTTACCAATTTTAAAAGACAAAACTATTTTAAACAAGACGCTGCCCTACCAGCATAAGTTAGATAACGAGCGAGTAAACGCGCAATATGAATAATTTATTTTATTACTTAAACAAATTCATATTAATGTTCCTTTTTGCAAGGCCATCTCATAAATGCCTAAGTATGCAAAATTTTTAAAAGAGCTTCTTTCTAACAAATGAAAACTTGAAGATATGTTGCATATTTTTCTTAACGCTGTCTGCTCGACGGCTCTTACTAATAAGTTGCCCTCAAAACAAAATGACCCGGGATGGTTTTCCATCCCGTGCCTTTTTGGCGATGTATTAGTAAAATACGCCTTGGCAGACTTAGGCGTGAGCATTAATTTAATGCCGTTCTCGCTCTTCCTGTGCATCCAACTACCGGATCGCTCGGTTAGGTTCCCCATCGGGGTAGTTGAGGATGTCCTTGTCCGAGTAGACAAGTTCACCTTCCCGGTGGACTTCGTCATCTTAGACACCGAGGAAGACGCCGAGGTACCAATAATACTCGGCCGCCATTTCCTCGCAACCTCACGTGCGCTAATCGATGTAAGTAACGGTCATCTTATCCTTCGGGTAGGAGACAACCAAGTTACTTTTTCTATTAACCCCTCAATGGAAGACTCGTCGCCGAGCGATAATTTCTGCTACTATTTAGATTCTTTTTATGGAGATTGTTCTTCTCCGGTTTTCGAGTCCATGTTTTTAAACGAAGAAATTTTTTCACTCGAAAATTTTTATTGCGATGAGGACGCGTCTAAGGATATTCCTTTTGAAACAATCGGTTCAAAAGACATTAGAGCTAAAACCTCGCTAGAAGAACCGCCCACCCTAGATCTCAAACCATTACCCGAATCCCTCAAATACGCCTTTTTGGGGGAAAATGATACACTCCCGGTAATCATTTCATCGCATTTAAGCAATTCAGAGACCTCCGATTTATTGGAGGTTTTGCTTAAACATCACCACGCAATTGCGTGGAAAATTTCTGACCTTAAGTGGATTAACCCTTCTTTCTACACTACTAAAATTTTCTTAAACGATATTTGCCGCAAAACCATTCAGCCGCAGCGACGTCTTAACCCAAACATGAAAGACGTCGTGAAAACTGAGATAATTAAATTATTAGATGCGGGGATTATTTATCCCATTTCTAATAGTGCATGGGTTAGTCCCATTCATGTCGTGCCCAAGAAGGGCGGTCTGACCGTAGTGGCGAATGAGCATAACGAGCTCGTCCCAACTCGTACTGTTACGGGTTGGAGTGTGTGCATCGATTATCGCAAACTTAATGATGCCACCCGCAAGGACCATTTCCCACTACCGTTCCTTGACCAGATTCTCGAGCGTCTTTCCGGTCATCCATTTTATTGTTTTCTCGACGGTCTATCGGGGTTTTTCCAATCCCCATTTCCCCCTAGGACCAAGAGAAAACAACTTTTACTTGCCCGTTTTGCACTTTCGCCTACCGAAGAATGCCATTTGGCCTCTACAATGCGCCAGCTACATTCCAAAGATGTATGCTAGCAATCTTTAGCGAGCTAGTAGAAGATATTATGGAACTATTTATGGTTGACTTTTCTGTATTCGGATGCTCATTCCCGGATTGTCTTCGCAATCTCGATTGTGTCCTCCAGCGATGCGAGGACACGCATCTTGTTTTAAATTGGGAGAAGTGCAACTTTATGGTTCGAGGAGGTTTGCTCCTCGGCCATAAGATTTTGATTAAGGGGATAGAGGTCGATAAGGCACAAGTAGAAATCATAGAAAAGCTTCCTCAGCCGACTAACATAAAATCTATTAGGAGTTTCTTAGGCCACGCGGGCTTTTACAGGTGTTTCATTAAAGATTTTTCAAAAATAACAAAGTCGCTTACTCACCTCTTGGAAAAGGAATCACCTTTTGTCTTTAGCAGCGATTGTAAGTCTGCCTTTAATTTTATAAATCAAAAACTTATCAATTCTCCAATTCTAGTGGCCCCTAATTGGTCCCTTTCGTTCGAAATCATGTGCGACGCTAGTGATATTGCCCTAGGCGCCGTTCTTGGCCAACGTGTAGAAAAACATTTTGATCCTATTTATTACGCTAGCAAGACACTCACTTCCACACAAGTGAATTGGACGACGACGGGAAAGGAACTCTTAGCCGGCGTTTTTGCTTTCGATAAGTTTCGCTCGTATTTAACGCTATCTAAAGTTATCATTTTTACCGATCACTCTGCCCTTAAGTATTTACTAGCCAAAACTGATGTGAAACCCCGTCTTCTTCGATGGATTCTCCTCCTTCAAGAGTTTGACTTGGAGATCCGAGACAAGAAGGGCGCAAAAAATCTTGCGGCAGACCACATCTCCCGTTTAGAAAATCCGAGTGCAGAAGCGCTCGTCGAATCTGAAATAAATTACAGATTCCCTGAGGAACGCCTTCTTGCCCTTCATTCGCCTTCGTCATCTTCGCCTTGGTGCGCAGATTTTGCGAACTACTTAGTCGCGCGGGAATTTCTAAAAGAATTTTCAAGTCATCAAAAGAATAAATTCTTTTCCGACTTGAAAAATTACTTTTAGGAGGACCCATTTCTTTTTTGTATCTACGCAGACCAAGCGGTCTGAAGGTGCATTGCGAGTGTGGAGTGCTCGAAAATACTGAGGCACTGCCACGAGGGTCCACCCGGGGGGCACTATCAAGCCAACCGGACTGTTAGGAATGCGCTAGAGGCGCTCTACTTTTGGCCCACTCTCTTCAAAGACGCGCACAATTTAGTGCGCGCATGCGATAGCTGTCAGCGGTCAGGTAACATCTCTCGTCGAGACGAGATGCCCCAAAACATTTTTTAGAATGCGAAGTCTTCGATTTATAGGGCATATATTTTTTAGGCCCCTTACCTCCTTCTTACAAAAATAGGTATTTTTGAGTGGTGGTGGACTACGTATCAAGTTGGGCAGAAGCGCAAGCTCTCCCCACCAACGATGCGCGAGTCGTCGTTACATTTATAAAAAAATTATTTTCTCGCTTCGGCATGCCTCGCGCTATTGTTATTGATAGGGGAATGCATTTCAATAACGCTCTAATGGCTAAGACATTAGCAAAATACGGTGTCACGCACAAACTTGCCAGCCCCTACCACCCGCAAACAAGTGGTCAAGTTGAGGTAGTAAATCGAGAGATTAAACGCATATTATAAGAAACCGTTTCACTTAATAGGAAAGATTGGTCTGGTAAGCTTGACGACGCGTTATGGGCGTATCGTATGGCATACAAAACCGCTACCGGTTGTACTCTGTTTCGATTAGTCTATGGAAAAGCGTGCCATTTAATCGTAGAACTAGAGCACCACGCACTTTGGGCATTAAAACATTTAAACCTCGACTCTAACTTAGCCGCTCAGAATAGAAAACTGCAACTAAACGAGCTCGATGAATGGTGTGCGAACGCTTACGAGAGCAATAAGTTCTATAAGGAGCGTTCTAAATTATATCACGATCGAAAAATCAAAGCCCAAATTTTTTTTTCTCCAGGCGATCTTGTCCTTCTGTACAATTCACGGCTTAGGTTTTTCCTTGGTAAACTAAAATCGCGATTGTTCGGCCACTTCAAGGTTGAAGAAGTTTTTCCATATGGGACCGTACTTGTCTCCCACCCCGAAAAAGGAACTTTTAAAGTGAACAGTCATCGGATAAAGTCTTATATTGCGGGCGACCCTGTGATCGGTAGGAGCGAAACCATAACCCTTCTCTATATATAATCCCCGCCAATATAGTCAAGCTACGCGACTATAAATAAAGAGCTCCTTGGAGGCACCCCACGCTTATCTTTTTTTATTTACGTCTTTATTTATCATGTTTTCTATTTTTCTAATAACTGCAGGGTTTCTAATGGGCTTCCCCGAGCGCGGATCAGGGATGTTTTCTGCCCCCACTTTTTCCTTTTTTGTACATTAACCTACTGTCTTGTTCCTCATGCTTAGCATACAACATTGGGGACAATGTTGAAACTAAGTATGGGGGTGTTTTCGTATTTTCGTACTTTCTTTTTCACTTAAAAAAACAAAAAAAAATTAAAATTTCAAAACATCAAAAAAAAATTTATGTATAAACACAAAAATCAAAAAAAATTTGAACTTTCATATTTGAAACTTTGACATTTTTTTAACTCGGTCCGCGAGATCCGGCTCATCGAGCCATCCACATAATGAGTCATCTCGCGGCAACCTAGTTTTAATTTTTGTAAATATTTTTTTAAAATATTTTTGTAAATATTTTTTGTAAGTATTTTGTAAATAGTTTTTGTAAGTTTTTTTTGTAAATATTATTTCTCTTTCCCCTCTCCCTTTTTCCCTCTCATCCTTGTAAATGACTTCTCTTTTTCTCCCAAATTTTTGTAAATAGAATGAAAATTTTCTTAAAAATACAAAAAAAATTCACAAAACTTAAAAATAAAAAAAAATCGCAAAACTCAAAAATAAAAAAAAATTTCGCACAACTCAAAAATCCAAAAAAATATATTTTCGCATTTTCCTTTCTTTAGTATGCATATATTAAAGAAATAAATACAAAAATACAAGAAAAAAGATAATAACTTTAAAAATTCAAAAAACAAAATATATATATATATATATATAATTTATGAAACAAATAAATCAAATGCACCATTCTTAAATTTCTTGCTATCAAAAAATTTTGTTTTGAGTTTATTTATATGCAAATTTGATCAATTCTTTGTTCTACTATTCGTTTGTTAATTATAGATTGAAAATTTTAAATAGCCGGGGTTAAGTTTTAACGAATTTATTTTACTTTGTTTAAAATAGGGGACTCGTTTTAGGCACTACTTCTAATTTTTCATAGATAGGAGCACGTGTACTATGTTAGAAAATAACGACTATAGAATTCAATTATGCTTACTTTTAGCTTTCTGAAAAATTGGAACGTACAATTTATAAAGGTTGCTCTCAAAAATTTTTTAATTAAATATCTTGTTCTCTTTTCTCCCCTTACTTATCATGGCCTACTTGGTATGATAAAATTTTTCCCCCCAAAAAAAAAAAATCTTATATCAATGGGAATAAGATTTCATTCCGTAAACATAGGCACCCAATAAATTAAAAGATTATATGTTACGGAGTAAGAAGATAAAATTCATTACTCCTAAACATATACATTGGGTTAATTCTTATTATGAAGAAGAAAAAAAATTCATGTTAAGGAAAATAAGATTTCGTTTTCCTAAAAAATCCAAATAAAAAAGAAATTGGAGGTTCGAGAAAAAATTACCTCGCCTCAAAATCCAAGCATCTTCATAAACCAACATCAACCCCCTTAGCCAATTTCAT
This sequence comes from Platanthera zijinensis, assembly GCA_039513925.1. Lineage (NCBI taxonomy): Eukaryota > Viridiplantae > Streptophyta > Magnoliopsida > Asparagales > Orchidaceae > Platanthera > Platanthera zijinensis. The sequence goes on along the minus strand of CM077086.1, from coordinate 132,301,690 downwards.
GACTCTAGAATTAATTCAAAAATCTTTTTGAGAGCATAATTCGTAAATTACATTATTTCCGGTAAAACTCTTATAAGCTAGAGTTCATATAATTCCAAACTATTTTTATTAATCTAACCAATACAATTATTGCTTTCAATTTAATTACATCAAGAAGTCTTTTGGCAAAAACTTTTGCCCTCTTTAAATCATCTACATAATTTTAGGACTTAACTCTTATACCCCGTATATTTATTTACACCTCTCTGATAATTAATTCAAGTGGTAGCAGAACTTAGAGTTTTTTATTATTCATTATAAGTTCACCTCAAACTTTTGCTCTGTAATAGCAAAACCTTAAGTATGGGGTTATTTGATGAGTTGTAAATATACCTACTTTTATAGTATTTTTATTAAGTCATTTTACTTTATTTTTACCTTTTTTGTTTGGTTTGTTTAATAAATATGATTCATTTTGTAAAAAAACAATCCTAACTTAAGATTTTTTGTTTTCTAAAATTTTTCAGGAAAAAATCAAAATTTGACCTGACACGCCCGTGTCATTGCCCGACACGCCCGTTTCAGGCAATCAACGCCTTCGGCCAGTCGACACCCAACGATTTTACTGTTCACCACTCAACGCCATCATGTCACGCCTGTGTCCAAGCACGTCACGCCCGTGACTGCCACATAGAGCTCCCCGAAGTCAACTTTGCCGTCAAATCGACGGATCGATTCAGCTAAACAATACAGTCACGCCCTCCTGTTACGCTCGTGACGTGCTGGTCACGCCCGTGACGATGACGTGTCACGTACCCGAGCTTCCGGAAGAAACGCAAGCTCGCCAATTTGCCAAATCTAACACGCAACTGACCAACATGCCCCCTGTCATGCCCGTGACTAGGGCGTGTTAAACCAGAACTTTTTGTCTATAAATAAAAGATTTATGTGAGGTCCAAGGGTTCACTTTTTTGAGCCAACTTTTGTGTGTTTTGTTGGGCTGCTCTTGGTGCACTTCCATCTTCATGTAAGGAGACTTTTCTCCCCCCCTCCCTTCATATGTTTGTTTTATCTTTTTCCATAGCTTTGTAATAGTTTGTAATAGCTTAAATTATGGAAATATAAATGTTGTTATTTTTGTCAAATGCATTTGGGTGGCTCACTTTCTTTCTCCTTTTTATCCTCTTGTTTTACCTAGTCTATCTCTTTATGAAAATCATAAATTAGTGTAACTTGTTTTAATATTTCATGGTTTTATTATGTTGTAATGTTAGGTTTCATTATAGGTTTTTATCTAAAAAATGAGCCGTTATAATGGCAAAATTTTGTTTAAGTGTTCCTTTCATAATAAAAGTTGTATTGAAAACTTTTTAAAGGCTTATATTTTCATTCCTATGAAATTGTAAAAGAGGTTTTAAAGTGTTTTGGTTTTTTTTACTTAGCTTTGTTTTAGGATTGTAAAACCTTTTTTGTTCTTTTAATTTTATTTTAACTTTTTCATCACTTTTATGAAATCCTAACGATGAAAATGTAAACGTTTTATTTTTTCAACAAGTTTGATTTCAACTTTGTTTTCAAAAACTTTTACTTCTTTAATTTTTATTTCATCTTTTTCTTTATTTTTGGCAAGTTTTAATGGTGGAAAAGTTGTAGTTTTAATTTTTAGGTAACTTTCATTTTGTGTTATTTCTATATGTGTGTGAGTGTATGAGGATAGTTTTATTGCTTTCATTCACCCGCCCACTCATTTGAGCCGAGACTCAAAATTTTATTGCTTTATTCATTTATGGAGAGTGTGTGAGTGTAGGTGATAACTTTTCATGTTTTGTTTATCGCTTTCTCTATTATGTAGAGTGTTTGCGTGTGTGCATTTATATCCGCCTACTCGTTAAGAGTTAAACGGCGCTCAGCTTAAATTTTTTGCACACTCATTTGAGTGGGACTTGTAATTTTTGTTTTTTGTAACTTAGTTTCTTTTTATTTATGCATTTATTTCCGCCTACTCGTAAAGAGTTAAATGACGCATTGCTTTAATTTACCGCATACTCAGTTTTGAGTAGGACTTGTACTTGCATTTATTTCCCGCCTACTCATTCGAGTAGGACTCGCTTTACTTAATTTCTTTATGGTTTCGAATTGTGCGTGAGTGCCTTCATCAATTAGCTTTCAATTTATCTAAACGCCCAGTTTTCTTTATGTTTTCTCTTATAACTGTATAGCTCTTAAATTCAAACTCACGTTTCACTAAAAACCATAAAGCCGTCCCATACCAATGAGTGGCTAATATATATTTGCCTTCGCCATCGAGGAGAATTGGGACATATAAAATGATTTGAAATAATTAAAGAACTTTATTTTTATTTTTATTTAAGGACTTAAGGTTCTCCCCGGGTTAACGACGCATAGGACCACATAATCGATGCGTGGGCTCTATTTTCGTTATCCATACGCAACGCCGAGAGGCTGCACGTATGGACCAATCCCCCTTGGGTAAAGAGAACTGCATACGCCCCCTCGAAAGAGGAGAAGCGTAGTTCTGCCGGATTGGTTTCCCCACCCAATAGCAGGGTTCTTAGCGTAATGCAGGCGTTAAGGGGAATCCTTCGTCGGACTAACGTTCGGTCGAATAGCCTTAGCATCCAGGTGAGCGATATCCCTAGACCCAGTTGAGCTCATGTCTATGGAACCTCCACGGCTATGTGCCTTTTATTAATTTAAAAACTAAGTTCAATAATTATTAAGTATTATTTTCGTCTTAATCCGATTCGATGTCGAGCGTTAACCCGTCATCGAATTAATCAAAGTAAAATTCTGCTCTCTTTTCTTTTCGCCTTAATTAACTAAAAATATCACCTTACTGATAGTAAGATAATAGTCTTCCTGGAAGAGTAGATATAATCAACGCACCCCCGAGAATAATACGACCTCGGTATTCTCCCAAATAACGAGTACTAAGCGATAAGTGCACTTGCCTCCTCTTGTTAGAAAACTCGAACTTCTAACTCAGCCCGCAGAATCAGACCATTTCGAACGACCCACAGTCGGTCTCTGTTATGCGACCATAAGTTGGATACTTAGGCTTTTCCCGTTAACTTAATCAACTCCTAGCAACCATTATAGAGTTGTAAGCTTCCATCCTCTTTTTAACAAGAGGAGCAATGTGCTCCAAGGAAATAAACTTAGATGCACATAACCCTGTTCTACCAGCTCTTGAAGTAATACTTCAGTTCTGACATCTCACAACCATAGCTAGTACAGAACTGACCACCTTACGTTTGAAATTGATGTACGTATGCTGCTCCGAGAGCCAATCATTTCAAAGATTACATCGAACTATACAGACAGCAGTAGCGATGCTTGCACGTCAAAACTCCTGACTCCCTAACTGTAACTTCAAACAACAGGCTCTATTCGGGTGAAAAGGGTACCCGTTAGGCAGCAATACTCTCGATTTGACTCTTTCCATCGAAGAAGATACTCTGATGCACGATACACATCCTTCGGACAAAAAGTAATGGGAAGTTCCCATAACGAACAGTGTTCTCGTCGAACACTCAGAAAATCAATACAAACCCTATCATAACCAAACATAGGCTAATCTGCGTAAGGCAACAAGTATCTAAAACTGACATACTAAAAATTAAACCATACTTGTCACCATGTCAGCAAATTCCATAATATCCTGATGGCCAAAGTTCTATCTTCTAGGTTGGGATAGAGAATACTAAGATGTAGCTGCCTCCAACCCCTTGCCTTTCTCTTTGTAGGTCGCTCTAGGCTTCTTCTCGTACTCCAGATGTCCGCTTCGACACTCTCAGGCAAAGTGTCCCAGCTTTCAACAAAAAAAGCATGCATCCGGGCTTCGACCAATAATTATTTCACATGCACCAAAAGAAGGAACTAGACCCGACCTCCTTGCCTTCTTACACCATCTACAGAAACCGGACTTCGAGGTGTGTAGAGCCTTTAAATTTATCTTCTCAGCACTTGAGTCTTTCTTCTCTTGGACTCCCTTCAAAGCTTTCTCTGTCCCCTGATCGTCTTTATGACAATCTCGGGCAAAGTGACCAAACCTTCCACATTTATAACAGTAATAATGAGTTTGACTAGCAGATACGTCATGCCTCACTTTACTCCTCTTTCGGTGTATAGGCTTTGCGGGACCTGGGGGGTTTGGTAACCTGCACACTGATGTCTGGTAGATTCTTGCCAGATATGCTTCTAAAGTTCTAGCCGCCTCTACTAACTCTCGGAATCCAATTAGCTTTGGTCCTACGAGTAGCAGTCGTAATTCATCATGCAGACTGCTGTAGAATCTATTAACTATAGTCTGCTCGTTCTCCAAATCAAACCCCGGGTAGCGCCTTATAATAAGAAATGCCTGCAAATACTCCTCAACTGAATTCGTACCCTGCACTAAAATCATGTTCAACTGCTGATCCAAAGGTTTTATACATGCTAGTTGTTCCATCACACCACTCGGTGTTAAAGTCACCCTAGGGATAGGCGGCTGCACTTGCCTTCCATGTTATGCTTTAGTTACCGCGAACACCACTTCAACTATCCCTTTTATGGTTTCAACAGAAAGCAGGGTCTTAGGCACACTGTTAAGTGCATTACTCTCCGTGGAGTGCTGACCTTGCGACTGCCCCGCACCACTTGTAGTCACCTATAAAGAATAACTATCGATTAGGCGATATACAAATTGCTAAAAGCAATCATTGGAACACTCAGGTTCCAAAAAAATAACTGTATTTTCATTCCTAAGTGGACATTCAATTGTTCTTTTTATGTTATAACGATGACGTACATACAAGTGCTCACCACAACTTAAAAGAATTTGCCCACGAATTCCATTAAGCAAGACTAGAACTGGTCCTCTGATACAGAATTGTAACACCCCTATCTGTTCCATGGTATATAGCAGTAGGTCCGGCCGGGGCCCGACGCCATATACTACAGACAGACCGAAGGGTTACAGAATGAAACCATTCTCCCAAACACAAACGTCCTACACAGAGCAACTAGCGGAAGCATATAAATAGTTGAAAGAACCCAATATCATAAAACATGTATCATGAATGTCCACTAACAATATTAGGAATGAAATACCACAATACATGATAGCACTTGGCCTTATGGCCTTACAAATGTTCACTTAACAATATAGTGTTTTACAGACATCGGCTCGCAGGCCGGCCACACATGACAGAAATAAAATCACAGTTCACTTTGCCCTTCGAGGGCCAACACAGCAGCTTGGGCTTCAACCCGCTATTTGGTACATGGTCCTGCCGTACCTGCAAACAACATTCCACCATATGGTGGTAAACAAAGCAACGGTCAGCTAAAGATGACAAAATTATAACGACCCCACCCCTTATTCGGGACGACACTGCTCCTTCCCTGCATTTCATTAGCCCATTTAAACAATTAAGTGCATAAGTATATTTCACCACAGGTGTAGGATCGCTCGGCCAAACACGCCGTGCACTCAATGCACATTCATAGTGAAACTGGTCAATTCCGTGGCTTCACTATCATCCAAAAATCCTAGTGAAAGTACAACCAAGCACAGTTCACCACAAGTGGAGGCTCACGCTGCCGCCCACCTCGTGCACTCAGGGCACATTGACGGTGTATCGGACTTCCCGGATACCACCTTCGTTCAGAGGTCCTTGACTTGACGGATTACTTTGAGCATTTCATTCTTTATGGCCCCTGACCTGAGACTCTCATTATGCCACCAACGAGAGCCATTTTCCGCTACTCTCATATCATAGTCCACATAACGCAGGTACAGCTCCACCATTTCACATTGCTCAAGTCGCCCTACCGTCTCCGAATACTGAAGTACTCATGGAGAAACCTGCAGGGCGCGGGTCGGTTTTGCCTTTCCTGTTCGGCTCCATGTCCTAATAATTCTGAACTCCATGGGCTCACCGTTTTACAAAGGAAGACCCCACATGTCTCCTGGAGACAGGCCTTGCACATATAATCCCAAATTATACAAGGTTGTCCCCAGGCCACCTAGTTGGCAGGAATGCATTTCCGCCCAATTTTTCGGGTGCACCTTAGAGTTAATCCCCAAGGCTCCCTGATGCAATCTACCGTGTAGAAAACTCGAAGAACAACATAATACAGAGTCTTCTCCGACAATCAATGCACAATGCAACATCACCGATCTAGAAAAACACGTCCAGGGAGGCTTCACACACAATGCCTATGCCCGTACTTCGATTCCGGACACTAAACAAGAGGGACTTTACATATCTACCCCAAGGAACACCGCACACTCACCGCACACTCGCAAGAGCGGGTTCCTATGTAGAAAGGAAGAGGACTTCACATGTCCAAGTTGAGAATCGTTACCCTTGAAGTCCGTTTTGGCGCCATGAGAAACAAGCCGGATAGAAATCTTCGTAACGAGAATGCCTCCGCGGATCCTATCTCAGTTTTCGATTCGGTGCTCCGATGCTCCACCGGCGGCTTTTCTCCTCCTCCTCCTTCTTCAATGATTTCACCACTCTCTAAGACTTAAGAAAGAGATAGGCCAAAAGAAAATGAGGAGTTTAACCCCCAGTCCCAGCCTTTAGGAAGGAGGATTAATCCTAAGCCGTCAAGTCTGATTTAAAGAAAAAAAATAGCTCGGATCCAGCCAAAAAGTCACTAAAACAAGCCGAACACGGCTTTGCACACGGCCGTATGCCTGGCCGGGTGCCCTGCTTGTACACGAAGTCGTCGATCTAGAGTAGGACAAGGGTCGAGACACGCCCGTGTCCCAACCAGACACGCTCGTATCGGGTCATCGACATGCCAGTGACTAGGGGCATGTCACGCATAACCGCCACGCAAACTGACACGTCCCTAGGTTGACACGGGTGGACACACGTCCGTGCCGAATCCGACACACCCGTGTCATACAGTACACGCCAGTATACCCCGGCCGTGTACTCCTGACATCACACCCAGGATTTCAACCAGAGAAGAACATGGGTGGTAACACAGGTGATGACACGCCCGTGTTGCCCGTAACACGCCCATGTCACTACAGCTCAAAACCGTATTTACTATCGTGTCCTTTCCTGGACACAGCCCAGCCAAAACTGAAGGACACAGGCATAGACACGCCCGTGTCCCATGCCGTGTAGCCCTATAAAGGCACAAAAAATTCCTTAGGACGCGACCGACTCGTTTACAATTTTCGGGGCGTTACACGCTGAGTACTGAATCTGCGAGAATAGGGATAACTGGAGTCGAGCACTCGGCATGCGCGCCGAGTGCGAATCGAACCAGACTGAGTATCTCCTGCCTAAAGTCTTCAAACATCCCCATCGTCACAAGAGGGGGAGGGGGTGGCGAGTCGGTCTTGTCCAATCCTTGCCCTTCTCCTCCAGTCATTGAACTCGCTTGAGGTTTTTTGTACTGACAACGTTCCATGCTCAACGCACCAAAAATATTGAAACAGGAAATCGGTCTCTTGTTGATTTCACCCTTGGGGAAGTCGTGGTCGTGCACCTACTTCGCTCCTATAAGAAAATAACAAGGAAAAGAGAGCAAAGGACTAAACCAAGGGCACGGCGCGGATGTCCCACACAAAATCGGAAGATCACTGTGTACTTCCCCTCCTTAGAGAAATGTCAAGCTAAGGTACCTCAGAAAGCGCTAGGAGACTGGGAGACAAGTAAGCATGCCTTCTAAGGTACCCCTTGGGTCCTATTTATAGATTTTTGAAAACGATCTGCAAATAACTAACCTTTGTCGGCCTGAAATTACTGAAAACCCCTTGGGTTGGCCTGTCAACAACCAAAATCCGCTGTTATGAATAACTTTGTGCAGCCCACTCGGTTCTGCCAATAACAAGACTCCGCTATTTCAAAAGGCTATAGGCAGGCCAGTTGGGGAAAATGGTAAAAACACCTCATAGACTACTGGGCAAGTAGCCCCCAACAATCTCTACTCGGCATGGACGACGAGTGCTCGACGAGGTTGGCACTCGCCGCATCTACTCAGACTTTGGCGAGTACGATCCCGGCTGGCCCTATCCGCCCACTATTTGCCGAATGCGGGAGTGGAGAAGCATCCATCAACGTCAAGGCACGGGCTCGGCCAACCCAGACTGCATGTCACGAGCTTTCTAAAAGGTCAGATCTCTACGAATTAGTCTTGGCGAGTACAAGCTTGCCCATCAAAAACATCCCACTCCGCCTGGGCGAGTCGGAGCTACTGCCGATCTCTTTAGGGCGGGTGCAAGCCGGCCGATGAGCGAAATTTCCTTATTCAACGCAAAGATAGAAGGGTCTAAGGGAGCTCGCCTCACTCAATGCCATGATAGAAGGAGTTGAGTGAGCTTGCCTCACTCAATTCCGCATTAGAAGGGGCTGAGGGAGCTCGCCTCACTCAACGTCGTGGTAGAAGCCATTGAGTGAGCTCGCCTCACTCAATGCCTCGGTAGAGGGGGCTGAGAGAGCTCGCCTCACTCAACGCCGCAGCAGAAGATGTTAAGTGAGCTCTCCTCACTCAACGCCTTGGTAGAGGGCATCGAGTGAGCTTGCCTCACTCAATGCCACAGGCCTGGCTCGTGTGGGTCTTGGGCTGGACTTGGGCAGTCTGGCTCTGGCCGACCCCACTCACCGGATACGGGGTTGTACAGCGTTATATGTTAAATTTACTTACTTATGACTTTTCTTTTCATAAATTAGTAGGATTTCACGAGTTCACTTCAAGTACTTTTTTATATATTAAATTTTCCTGCTTCTAACTTCTCTTTATAGAGATTAGCAGGTGGTCACGAATTAACTTCAGGTACTCGTGTTATATTTTAAATTTACATGTTTTTGGCTTCTCTATTTTTGAGATTAGTAGGTGTTCGTGTGTTCACTTCCAGGAACTCGGGATATATTTTAAATTTACTTGCTTTTGACTTCTTTTTTTAGAGATTAGTAGGTGTTCACAAGTTCACTTCAGATACTGGCGTTATAATTGAAATTTACCTATTTTTGAGTTCTCCTTTGCATAGATTAATATAAGTTCACGAGTCCACTTCAACTACTTGTGTTATATATTAAATTTACCTGATTTTGACTTCTCTTTTGCAGAGATTAGTAGTTGTTTGCGAGTTCACTTCAGGTACTCGCATTATTTTTTAAATTTACCTTCTTTGGACTTCTCTTTTGTAGAGATTAGTTATTGTTCACAGGTTTACTTCAAGAACTTACGTTATATATAAAATTTTCCTGCTTTTGACTTCTCTATTACAAATATTAGCAGTTGTTTGCGAGTTCACTTCAGGTAATCTCATTATATTTAAAATTTACCTTCTTTTGACTTATCCTTTTTAGAGATTAGTAGATGTTCGTGAGTTAACTTCTAGTACTCGCGTTAAATTTTAAATTTACCTAATTTTTACTTCTCTTTTGTAGATATTAGCAGGTATTCGCGAGTGCACTTCAGGTACTCACGTTATATTTTAAATTTACGTACTTTTGATATCTCCTTTGTATAGATAAGCAGGTGTTCGCAAGATCACTTATGGTACACATGTTATATTTTAAATTCACCTACTTTTGACTTCTCCATTGAATAAATTAGCTGCAGTTCATGAGTTCGCTTCAGGTACTCGCATTATACTTTTAATATTACCTACATTTGACTTCTCTTTTGCAAAGATTAGTAGGTGTTTGTGAAATCACTTCAGGTACTCGCGTTATATTTTAAATTTACCTGCTTTTGACCACTTTTTTGTAGAGATTAGCAGGTGTTGGCGTGTGCACTTTAGGTCTACCGTTATATTTTAAATTTCCCTTCTTTTTAATTCTCCATTGCAGAGATTAGCAGGTGTTTGCGGGTCACTTCAAGTAATCACGTAATATTTTAAATTTACCTACTTTTGAATTCTAGTTTGGAGAGATTAATAGGCGTTCGTGAGTTCACTTCAGATACTCGGGTTATATTTTAAATTTACCTACTTTTGACTTCTCCTTTACATAAATTATAAAGAGTTCACGAGTTCACTTCAGGTACTTGTGTTATATATTAAATTTACCAACTTTTGACTTCTCTTTTATAGAGATTAGCAGGTGTTCGCGAGTTCACTTTAGGTACTCAAGTTATATTTTAAATTTACCTGCTTTGGAGTAATCTTTTATTGAGATTAGTTGGTGTTCAAACGTTAATTTCAAGTACTTGCGTTATAATTTAAATTTATATGCTTTTGATTTCTCTTTTTCAGAGATTAGCAGGTGTTAATGAGTTCACTTCAGGTACTCACATTATATTTAAAATTTACGTACTTTTGACTTCTCTTTTGTAGAGATTAGCAAGTGTTTTCGTATTCACTTCAAGTACTCACATTATATTTTAAATTTTCTTTCTTTTGATTTCTCGTTTAGAGAGATTAGCAGGTGTTCACGAGTTCACATCAGATGCTCGTGTTATATTTTAAATTTATCTACTTTTGACTTCTCCTTTTCGTAGATTACTAGGAGTTCACGAGTTCACTTCTGGTATTTGCGTTATATATTAAATTTACCTGATTTTGACCTCTCTTTTACAAAGATTAGCAGGTGTTCGCGAGTTAACTTCTTGTACTCATGTTATATTTTAAATTTACCTACTTTTGACTTCTCCTTTGTAGAGATTAGCTCGTGTTCGTGAGTTCGCTTCAGGTACTCGTGTTACATTTTAAATTTACATGCTTTTGACTTCTTGTTTGGACAGATTAGCTGATGTTCGCGAATTTACTTCAGATACTCGCGTTATATTTTAAATTTTCCTACATTTGACTTCTTCTTTGCATAGATTAGAAGGATTTCACGAGTTCACTTCAAGTACTTGCATTATATATTAAATTTAACTACTTTTGACCTCCTTTTTGTAGATATTAGCAGCTTCTCGTGAGTTCACATCAGATACTCGCATTTTATTTTAAATTTACCTTCTTTGGAGTACTCTTTTGTAGAGATTAATTAGTGTTCGTTATTTAACTTCTGGTACTCGTCTTAAATTTTAAATTTACTTACTTTTTTATTCTATTCTATAAACATTAGCAGGTTTTCGCGAGTTCAATTCAGGTACTTGTTGCGCGCTAGGGTTCGAAGAAAATAAACGCAACCGAACTAGCAACCCGATGAGGCAAGTATACCTATCGAATTGTAGCAAGGGACACAAGTGTCGTATTGAAATCCGGGAACTGTTGGCTATGCTTACTCACACGAACACTATTATCTTATCGACGGAAAAAAACTAGGGTTTTAGAAAATCTAAGTGCAAGGGAGAAAGTAAAGCTATACTAGAAAGAGAAACACCGTAATTAAGTAAAGCTATTAAGTAAAACGATTACTACGAAGGGTAGAAAATAGGAAATGGAAATGCACTCGATCAAGATTCACCTCGGCTAAAGACGATTAAGAAAATGCGATAAAAATTTAAACTTAATAGGATAAAGGTCCTTGACCGTGGAGGTTCCTAAAGCTTGAACACGCTTCTCTCGAAGTCGTGCCCAACTGAGTTTAGGAAGGTCCGACCGACTCTCGTCTAAATCGGAGGCCTAAAACTCACTTTACGCGGTGAACCCCACTATTGGATTTTACTCCAATCCGGGAGATTTGGACGTCTGCCTCTCTCGAGGGGTGCGTACAACTCCCTTTACTCTTGAATGCTCACTTCATTCTTTCGGCCTCTCGGCTAGCCCAGAATGAAAGCAAAGGCGGAGAGTATATATCGAAAATATACCTCCAACGCGTGATTAATCAAGAGTAATTCAAGGCCCTAACCTAAAAAGAAAAGAGTAATTAAAATATCATAACATAATCGCTCTAACCTCGGAATCATCAAGATCGAGTACAAGGAGGATTAGTTAATAATTATGGAATGGAGGAAGGGGGATGAGTAGTAAAGCATAAGAAGAATACAAGCTAAACAAGAACACTTTTATTAATTAAAAGGGGCAAGCTACACTATTGAAATTACAAGTGCATGAAATTGAAAACCTATTCTAGCCCTACAAGTAGCACTAAGCAAGAGCAAAATTACAATAAAAGCTAGAACAAACTAAGATTAAACTAGGGTTAAACAAAAATTACAAAGAGAGAGAGAGAGAGAAAGCATAAAAAAACTCAAGAACCAAAGGGGCAGCACCTCCCCCACTCAACCAAAGCTTACTGAAATGGAGAGGGGGGGCCTCAATTTATAGAAATTTTTCTCGGGTTGGTCACGCCCTCCGACACGCCCTAGGGGGGGCGTGACAGTACTATGTTGACCTCGGGCTCTGGATTCTGGCGGGAGGGATGATTGCTTCGGTACGTCGGTGGTCACGCCCTAGGTCATGCCCGTGACAGGGGGCGTGACAGGCATGTCATGTCCAAATCATTGGTCGGAAATCCGTCAGTCGTCGAAAAGTTGATGTCACGCCCCAGGTCACGCCCGTGACGGGGGTGTGACGGTACTGTTTGCGTGCTGTGGCGGAACGGCATTTAATGCGGCGGCAGGCTTTGCGGCAGAGGGCGACACGCCCATGGTCACGCTTGGAGACACGCCCGGGGAGGACGTGTAAGGGGGCGTGACAGCGGTTTTGACCGTTTTTCTGTCCCTTCCAATAGGAGTCCTCGGGATCGGGTGACACGCCCTAGGTCATGCCCAGGGAGGGCATGACAGGGGGGCGTGACAGGTCATTTTGGCCAATTTTCTGGAAACCTGCAAAAAGACAAGAAAAAGTCAGTGGCAATAATATTTACATAAAAATGATAAAAATAAATTAATAATAGACATAAATTGTACAATATAAAATAGAAAATACGATAATAGTTTAGGCTACAAAACGTATTATCAAATTCCCCCATGCTTAAGCTTTGCTTGTCCCCAAGCAAAAATATAAAAACTAGATATTTATAAAAGGACTAATCAAAAAGTTCTAATTATGCCAACACAAGTACTATGCGAAATTCTTAGTAGGGAAAAGGTGAAATGTAAGTCTAAAACAAGTATTTAGGTATGGTAAAACTTTTATAAACTTTACTTAATAAAAACAAATCATCGAAAATTTTAACGAGAGTTTTTTAAATGGACTTAAGCAAAGCAACGAAAATGAAAAACACGCATTGAGTTGTTACTAGATCCAAGCAACGCATTATAATTATATCAATTTAATTAACAAAAATCTAGGTTTAAATCCAAAACTAAAACTGATTTACTGTTTTTCTTTTCTTAGTTGGTAAATAAAAATCAAAAAGCGTGAATCAAACGGACTTAAATAGGACAGAAACGTTTGGTTTAGGAAAATGATTAGGAGTGGAATTCAAAGATAAACGTGAAGGTTTTAAAATCACACTAAACCAAAGCAAAGAGTTTCAAAAACTTTCATAAAAATATATACACATTTTTTCTTTTTCTTTTTTTTTCATCTTTTTTTTTTCAAAACAAAGGCCATAAATATTTTTATTTTCCTTTTTGAGTTGGCCAAACAAAAATAAACATCACTTTCGAAAATCCTTTTTTTTCGAAAACCTTTCTCCCACAAAAATCACAAAATACCCTATCAAAATCATCAAAATAATTTATGAAACTCAAAAAGGCTAGTGTGATTCGATAGGTTGGAAATTTTGGCTTTGGTGAAACTGAAATGAATGGAGGAGCTATCAAATGTAATCGGAAAAAGGCTCAAAAACGGCTAACTAGTAGTAAAAGTTTTTAGGTTGGCAGGAAAGCTCAAACGAAAACAAAAACGGCCTAAATCATTTTCACGCTTTTGAATTTATTTAAAACAAAGGTTTGAAAATTTTTCAAAAAGCGAGTCCTAGATAATAAAAGAAGATTGATGAAATTAACTTGAAAATAGAAATAATAGGTGACTTGGATCGTTCACATCTACTACGTTATTCAAAAATTGACTTTACAAAATTATTCAAAAACGAAAAAGAAAATAGTGGATGATGAATTTTCGAGAAAGTAAAGGAAATAAACAACAAAAAACCATAATAGAAATGCGAGTTTTAGAAAAATATTTCACCTTAACATGCTACCGTGAATTAGAAACACAGCATGACCAACATTTTACTTGTGAAACATAATTAAAAAGGACGATTAGAAATATTATAATTAACTAGGTTGTTTATAGGAGATTTTGAGTAAAACAAAACTAAAAACTAGGGGTACTATTGAAATACCAAAATGTCTAAACTATTCAAAAACACATATATTTTTTTTTTATTTTGAGAAATATTCTCTTTTTTTTGGATTTTTAAGAAATTTTTTCTCTTTTTTTTGGAATTTTAAGATATTCATTTTTTTTTATTTTGGAAATATTTAAAATATATACAAAAAGAAAAATATTTACACTAAGCAAAAATGAAGGAGGAAGTCCTCCCCCAAGCTTAAAACAGACATTGTCCTTAATGGCTAAAGAAGGGGATTGGAGAAGGAGAGAAAAATAAAGTACAGAATTGAAAGACAGAATTGAAATACAGGTACTTCCCCGGATTTATTTGCTGCGAAAGCTGAGTGATGCCGCCACCCGAATGTCTTCTTTGGACTTTGTGATGGATTCAGCAATGTTGGAGCAGGCGATCGCAGAAGCTTCAGCTTGTCGGAGCCGTCCGAGGCAAAAATTGTAAAATAAAGAAAACAGAAAAAGATAACTTGGGTTGCCTCCCAAGAGCGCCCTTTGGTTAAAGCGTCGTTGAGCTCGACGCATCAAAAAAATAATATTGTCCAAAAATATTGTTGTCCCGAAATAAAATTGTCTTTAGCAAAAAAATTAAAAGTTTCAGATTACAGTTCGTGAAGCAGAAACTTAATAATGTTTGGACTGACATCATCATCACCAGAAAAGTAGAGTTTAAGACGCTGACCATTCACTTTGAAATTACCCTTATCAGGGTGAGAAATTAAAACAGTTCCATAAGGAAATACTTCTAAAACAGAAAACGGGCCAGACCAGCGAGATTTTAATTTGCCCGGAAATAAACGTAAACGAGAATTATATAAAAGGACTTGGCCTCCCGGCTTAAAGTTTTTAGGGTGCCTTAAGTGTTTATCGTGTAAACGCTTCGTCCACTCTTTATAAAGTTTATTATTTTCATAAGCATAAGAGCGCCACTAGTCGAGTTCATTTAGTTGAAATTTTCGAAGGTCACCGACTGAGTGGGGATCGAAGTTTAAAAATTTTAAGGCCCAAAAGCCGCGGTGTTCTAACTCTACGGGCATATGGCACGATTTTCCATAGACCAGCCGATACGGTGTACATCCGAGGGCGGTTTTGTACGCTGTTCGGTAGGCCCATAAGGCATCGTCAAGTTTGGCTGACCAGTCTTTCTAGAAGTTGAAACAGTCTTTTCTAGTATTCTTTTTATTTCTCTATTAACTACTTCGACTTGTCCGTTAGTTTGGGTGTGGTAGGCAGTGGACAGCTTATGCGTAACGCCGTATTTGGCAAGGATTTTTGAAAATTATGCGTTATAGAAATGGGAACCCCTATCGCTAACGATTGCGCGAGGCGTACCGAATATAGAAAATAATTTTTTTAAAAACCTGACAACAACTCGGGAGTCGTTCGTAGGAAGAGCTTGGGCCTCAGCCCATCGTGAAACATAATCAACAGCAACTAAAATATATTTGTTTCCGAAGCTAGAAGGAAGGGGGCCAACAAAATCAATTCCCCAGAGGTCAAAAATTTCGTACTCTAAGAAATAATTTTGCGGCATTTTATTTTTATTAGAAATGTTGCCCGACCGTTGGCAACTATCACACCTGCTCACAAAGGCTTGCGCGTCCTTAAACAGGCTAGGCCAGTAAAAACCCGCGCAAAGCACCTTATGAGCGGTGCGAGCAGCTTGATAGTGCCCACCTGTCGGACCTTCATGCAAATGTTTTAGAATATCAATTCCTTCATCAAAAGAAACACATCTCCTTATCACTTGATCCGCACAAATTTTGAAAAGATGTGGGTCTTCCCAAAAGTAGTTCTTCAGCTCAGAAAAGAATTTCTTCTTTTGCTGAGAGGAGAACTCCTTTGGGAGCACCCGGGCCACTAGATAGTTGGCGATGTGCGCGAACCAAGGAGAAGTAGATGTATTAACTAAAAGCAGCTTCTCGTCAGGAAAATAGTCATTAAAAGATTTTTCATTTAATTTTTCTATAAAGGGGTTATCTAATCTGGATAGATGGTCGGCGGCCAAGTTCTCGGCTCCTCGCTTATCACGGATCTCTAAGTCAAACTCCTGGAGGAGTAAGACCTAGCGAATCAAGCGAGGCTTGGCATCCGTTTTGGCAAGAAGGTACTTGAGGGCTGAGTGGTCCGTAAAAACAATGATTTTTGAAAGTGTAATGTAAGGGCGGAATTTATCAAACGCAAATACTACAGCTAAGAGCTCCTTCTCGGTTGTGGTGTAATTTTCTTGTGTAGATGTGAGGGTTTTACTAGCGTAATAGATGGGGTGGAAGTTTTTAGATATGCGTTGACCTAATACGGCTCCCACCGCAAAACTACTCGCATCACACATAATCTCGAAAGGAAGGTCCCACACCGGAGCTATCATAATCGGTGCGTTAATTAACTTTTCTTTAATTAATTCAAAGGCAGAAATACAAGAGTCATCAAAAATGAATGGAGCGTCTTTTTCTAAGAGATTGGTGAGGGGCTTTGTGATCTTGGAGAAGTCCTTTGAAAGTGAGGGGATAAGTTGTAAACTACTCTAGAGGGGGGGTGAATAGAGTATTCAAATTTTATGAACAACTAGTCAGCTCCCTTGGAGTTTATTTGCGGAATAAAATAGTCTGATACTTGAACCCTAAGAGCCTAACACAGTGACGTGTACAAGTGAGAGAGTTAACTGAAATTTCAGTTTAACTATAAACCTATCACAGCAATTAGCAATCCTAGGTAGTTCTATCACAGCCACAGAATAAACAATTAAACAAAAATAGCCAGAAAGACACAGGATATATAGTGGTTCCCTCTTAATAGGTACTCCACTCTTCTACCACCCTGGTAGGAATCCACTACAGGTTTTTTGCTAAGGTGCTCTGCCACCAATGATCTGATTCAGGTAGATCAAACAGACCCTTTGAGCTTTTGATAAGGATGCTCAACCACAGGTTATTGATAAGGTGCCCTGTCACCAATGTTCACTTTTGAAGAGGTGTGAAAACTCTTTTACAAAGGGGTTGAGAGGGTTAGATTGTCTTCTCTGTTGTTAATACAGATTAGAGAAGACTTGTGGATTCTCTAAAGAATCAAAGTCTCCCCCTGCTCAGTGGAAGTCCAGGGAAAGCCTTTGCTTCAGGATGAAGGAGTTTCAGATATACTGAAACTAAATCCTCAGAGATCTGTAGACTGATTTTTATCAGGTCTTCAGATTCTGGAGCACGTGAAGCAGATCTGGAGCTCTTTTGAAGTCTTGAAAACTCTAAGCAGATGCTCAGGAGACTTGAGAATGAAAGAAATTGCTTTGGACTTTTGCTTCAGGAAAGCTTTTCTTCTTCTGATTGTGAGATTGTGAAGAGTTGCTCTGGAGATGCTTGAGAGAATGCAGCACTAAGAAAAATCTCTCTGTATCTGTAACTTCTTATTTTTCAAAAAGAATCTCTCTTAAATATGTCTTCTCATTTTTCCTTTTGGAACGGCTCTATTGATTTGAATTCTCGAGCCCTGCAACAGATTATCTCAAAATAGAATATAGCAATAGGAATAGAATGACCTATTAGCTTACTGTCAGTCCCAATAAGGAAATAAATGAATAGGAAAATATCTCAGCATAAAGACTTATCATTCTCGGAAATAGCATACACCGCCAACGGCTAGAATACAGCCTGGCAATATATTTTGTATAATAAGACAAAAATGCTTTATCAAAATACGAAATCCCGTAATTTATGCTTAACATATTTGGTAATTAATTCATTTGAATTTAAGCCATAAATTAGCAAAAACAATTTTCAGAAAATCTTTCTAACCACGCACTAAAACACTTGGAAATAAACCAAGGAATAAAATAAGTGCAATTTGTTAAATGCAGACAGAAATCGTTGAACAGGGGTTCGATGATCGTCGACCTAGCTAACAGATCGTCGACTAAAAGCAGAGATCTGTCGCAACAGAAATCGTCGACCAGAAATCGTCGACCAGCTCAAGATATCGTCGACCAACAAAGAATCTGTCGAAGCAAAAAACGTCGAACATCTCATGATGTCGACGACTAAGACAAAAAATCTGTCGAGACAGAAATCGTGAAGCGAGAACACGATCGTAGAACTGCTGAATGGCAGATCGTCGACCAACCTTCAGAGCATAATAAACTTGCTCTGAGATCGTCGACCATCGGTCGACGATAATTGTCTTGACTTCAACGATTCAACAGCCCTGCTATCGTCGACCAATGATCGACGATCGCGAGGCCTCGTTCGACGATGGTCGAACGGAAAAAGCCTTAACCAAAAATACATCTAGGACTACTAGCCTAAGCTCTAGGTCAGTTATAAACTGTCCTAGGGAAACTGAACAAGGCCTAAACATGATCATATATAGTTATATGGATCAAGAGGGGCCGGAAAGGGATTACATAAGCCAAATCACATCCAGGGTACCAACAATCTCCCCTATTTGGGTTATGTTATCCAATCCGATCTAAAACTAAAGCACACAATATCAAAAACAGAGATTAACCAAAAATTTAAATCACAGGCAATCCACAGAAAAACATAAAAGCATAAATCAGCAGAACTGTAAAGTATCAAGCAGATTTATCAGAGGTTTTGGCATCAGATGAGTTCTTAGGGATTACAGCTGGTTTGAAAATAATTTCTCTGTTTGGATTTGCTGCTTGCCTTTTGGATAGCATTAGATCATGTTCACCAATAATTTTCTTTTCAGCATAGCTTGGCAAAACTGCAGCAGGGTGCAACTTCATGTATTCTTCAGAATTAAAAATTTCAGAGTTGACTTGAATTTTGCTGAGTTCCTTTTCTCTGAATTCAGACATAGTTGTATATGGTGTAGGGTCTAGTCCTTGAGCTTTGGCTCTCTCCATCATGCTTAGTGCAATAGATTCCTTAAATCTTGCCATAGAGGCAATTCTTTCAGTTTCAGTCATATCTGATGGAGAGGATGGTCTGTCAGTATCAGCTTGAGCTACAATCTCCATGTTCCTTTGAAGAGCTGCGGCTAATTTGTTTGAGTCAAGAGGAATCTGTGCAGCCTTCTTAGGATCAGTTTCAGCATATAGAGATCTGGGAGGTGCAAGTTCAATGAACTTCTTGTGGGATTTCTCTGAATAGACCACTCTTTTTCCTTTTGTTTCAACTTTCTCAGAAGCAGCAGGTTTCCTTGATGTGGAGGATGGACCTTTCCTGGGAGGAGAAGGTTTCCATTCTGGAACTTTCTTTTTAGGAGCAGGAGGAGGAGAGAAAGTAGATTGCTGAAATGTCATCTCCTTTATTTGTTCCATGGGAACATTTTCATTTCTTTTCCTTCCTTGTCCTGATACATCTTGGCCTCCCTGGCTTTGGTTACTCCTTCTCTGATAAGACTTAAAGGTGTTGGAACTTGCTGATTTTGCAGATGGGGCAGAAGAGAGACTTCCAAGGCTCCAGCACCAGGAGGTGGAGGAGGACCTCTGGGGGGAATTTCTGAGTTGGAGTGTCATATCTTTTTGTTCTCTTCTTCTCTCTTGTCTGATTCTTTGAAAGTCTCATCCAAGGTTGAAATTCCTTGCTCTTGGGATCAATTCCCTTCAGAATGAAATAGGGAACATCCTTGTCTGGATTAGCAGTAGGATGAGCAGATGCTTTTCTTTTCTTGGATACAGCCTTTTTCTTCTTCTGGGTACTATCAGAATCCTCAGAGTCATCATCATCAGAGGAGTGGGATGAGGTTCTTCCAGCATAATCATCAAAATCTTGTTCTGAGATATCTTTGGCAGCTGTAGCATGTTCAACCTTTTCTTTCTCCTGCTTCTCTCTATCTTCTTTTTCTCTTGCTTCCTCAATGGCATCTTGCACAAGGAGGGCATCAAGATCAACATTTGGAGATCTCTTCCAGAGTTCTGATTCAGGATACAAGTCAGGAACTATCCTGGGGACCAGTTCTGCAATAGAAGGAATGGGTAGAGGATAGGTAAGGATAGGTGGAGAAAAGATGACTGTTATCTGCAGGGGCAGATGCTTTCTCTAGAGAGATGACTAGGGAATCCATATGATAATTAGCCAACCCTTCAATGTACTCAGAGGCAATATTCTCAGCCACAAAGGCTATAAATTGTTCAAGGTTGAGAGTACCTGAGCTTGATTCCTTTTCAGTCATTTTGGAGCCATTGTCTAGTAAGTCTTGTACAGCCTCAGCTTCTTCAGCAGCAGCAGGGATGTTGATTGTACCTGCATACAAAGAAAGATAAGTTAACAACCAAGTGGGAATAGAGTATTCCCCCAAGGTGAACAACAACAGGTAATTGATAGAGTTACCTGAGATCTACACAGGATACCACTTTGCATCTAGGAAGGAGGTTATAATTCCTTCTAGATGTTCAGTGACATCAGGGATAGACACCTCTGCAAGGCACAAGAGGAGTGCCATACAGGAAAAGAAGAGAGAGTCCTTGACCAAGGGGTCATCAAGGTACTCAGGTCTATAAGGGACCGTTTTCTCTTGAGAAGGAGGAACAGAAGGAGATGTGAGTGTGAACTCACAGTCTGAATTGAGAAAGGATTCCAAAGCATTATCAGAGTCAATGGAGATAGCAGCATCAACTTGCAACACTGATGCAAGATCATCAGCAGCTGAGATGGGAAGGAAGGGATAAGAGATTAACTCAAAGTTGGAGTTTGAATTAATTAGAAACTTAAATAAAACTATACCATCTGGTTGAGCAGTAGCATTCTCAAGTTGTTGAACCACTACTTCTGAGTCAGTAGTGTTTATTGAAACTTTTTCACACAAGTCCATGAGGACTTCCTCATTATTTTTCTCTGGGAAGTTCTTCATCAGAAGCTAGATTCACTAGGGAGTGAATGTCTTTGTTAGATAAAGATATCAATTTAAAGTCCTGATTATAACCTTTAGAGGAAGTGTTTTACCTTCTGATTGCTCTGGATCTTTCATTAGAGACTCTTTCTCTGGAAACTCTTGATGTTCTTCTACAATTGCTGTAAGGGGAAGAGAAGAGTTGTCCTGAAGGGCCAAGGCATCACCTGAGACCACTTCAACAGACATCTCCCCCTGCATGACTTCAGTGGGGACTGGAGTCATGCATCTTACTGAAGAGGGCTCAGCAGAGGGTGGAAATGATTTGATGGCTTCAGTAAGGGCTTTGATGGATGCAATGAGAGGGGCATTGGCAGCCGCAATCATTTTTTGTATGGATGGAGTGATGAGCTCTACAATTTGTGCAAGCAATTCAGGAGTTATCTGAAATGCTGAGGATGTGGAGGTGGATGGAATGGAAGCAGTATGATCTACCACATGATCAAATGAATCATGTGGAGATGGGTGAACATCAACATGAGTGTGGGATTCATGTTGAGATAAGTGTGTGAGGATGGTAGCAGTTACCATGTCAACACTGGCTGCGGCCGCCAGATGTTGTGGTATGGGTGACTGGGGTGGAGATGCATGTAGGATGGAAGATGCATGTTGTGGTGGCACTGCAGATTGTGTGGAGGGTAATGCAGGAGATGAGGGTTCAGGGGTAAAGAGGGAGGATGAAGGGATTGCTGAGCCTTCCCCAGCAAGCTGGAGAGTGGCTGAATCAGCCCTTGTGTCTGATGGAGGGTTAGGATCAACCCTGGCTGACTTCTTGATGACTCTCTGAGATTTCTTGAACAGAGAGGGGTCCAACCTCTTGCTGGCGTTGACTGCGGAGGGTGCAGAAACAAGCAGCAGGGGTGCTTTCACATATAGAAACACACCCAACACCCTGGCAAGGTTTACTTCTTTCTGATTGTTCTTTCTCCTTATTAGTTCAAACAGAACTTTTCCCCAGGCTATCTGCGTCTTATTCACCAAAACTGACATTAAGGCAAATTGTTGCTGTTGATGTTGTCGTGAGCAGAGTGCTTTCCCAAAACGACCTTGCCCACCAGGTCTGCCAGAAACTTGTACTCTGGAGACAGGTTTATTTTCAGCAGCTTAGCTGGAATACCATCAGCATGGCCCATCACGGTTAGCATGCGGCCATATTCCTCTGAATTTTGCTCATAGTCCTCAGTACCGGTTGGTAGACCAAACAACTCAGTCAGAACTTCAGGAGTCAGAATGACCTCCTCTCCATTTATCTTTCCAGTCATCGCTTCGTCGCTGGAGGACGAGGTATATACCCATTCTCGAATCTCTGGTATATGAATCTTTGGTGAGAATGACATAAATTTCTTTAGCCCTTGATCTTCACACAGCTTCAGAATGTCTTGGATGGATTGATCACATCGACTGAAAGAATCGAAGTCGACACAGAAACCAGTGTCGAACTTCATTCCGAAGAGAACCGCAGAAGGAATTGCCATTAGATTGAAGAGTGAATGACGAATCGAGATGCAAGGCAGGGGAGAAGAGAATCGCGCGGGATTAGAGTTCGAGAGCGAATTCTAAGCCAGAAGATGGAATATGAAAAGACGGAGCGGAAGGACGACGATCTCCAGACCTAAATCGACTATCAGATATAAATCTGCGATCGTCGATCCCGGAAAAAAATCGGTCGTCGAACAATGACCGACGATAGTCAATATTTAACTAAACGAAAAACATCAACCGACTACAAGCAATCACCACGATCGTCGATCAATATATGTTGGTCGACGATTCTCCACTCAGCATAGAAAATCTGTCGTCGACCACTGGTCGACGATAGATACCTAAGGAGAGATCGTTGACCAGTTGATCGACGATTTCTGCCTTACTACCGAACGAGCTGTCGTCGACTGTTGGTCGACGATAGTTCTGACCTGATCGAAGATCGTCGAGCAGTCGTTCGACGATTTTAGACAGAAAACAAATCTATCCAAATTTTCACTACTCTGAACCATTAATCATTCCAAGCTGGTTCAGGAAGAACAAATGCCTTTGTTCATCAAGGGGCTTAGTGAAAATATCTCCTCTCTGCAGGTCTGTGGATATAAATTCCATTGCTATCTTGTTCTTTTCCACATTATCTCTTAGAAAATGATGTCTAATCTCAATGTGCTTGGTCCTGGAATGGTGCACAGGATTTTGAGCAATTGATATTGCACTAGTACTGTCACACAGAATTTTTGTTTTTGAGTGTGTGTACCCATAATCCACTAGCTGATTTTGAATCCACAAGATCTGTGAACAACAACTAGCCACTGCTATATACTCAGCCTCAGCAGTTGAAGTAGACACAGATGCCTGTTTCTTACAAAACCAAGAGACAAGTCTCTCTCCCAGGAACTGACAGGTCCCTGAGGTGCTTTTCCTGTCAACTCTACAACCAGCATAATCAGCATCTGAATATCCAATTAATTCAAATCCTGACTCAGCTGGGTACCACAGTCCTAAGTTAGGGCATCCCTTAAGGTATCTCAAGATCCTCTTGAGAAGAGTTAAGTGAGATTCCTTTGGGTTGACCTGAAACCTAGCACATAGGCATGTAGCAAACATTATGTCAGGCCTACTTGCAGTCAAATACAGCAGGGAACCAACAATGGCTCTATAGTTCTTTTGATCAACAGACTTGCCATTGACATCAGAATCAATAACTGCATTTGAGGCCATAGGTGTGCTCATTGATGAAGCATCAGACATTCCAAATCTTTTAACCAGCTCTCTGGCGTATTTTGATTGAGAAATGAAGATACCATCAACACACTGTTTCACTTGGAGACCAAGGAAATAGGATAACTCACCCATGCTGCTCATCTCAAACTTGGAGTGCATTAGTTCAGAGAACCTCTTGCACAGTTTGGGATCAGTAGAGCCAAATATAATGTCATCTACATAGATTTGAACTAACAGTTGTGAGTCCTTATGATGTCTAATAAATAGGGTTCTATCTACTACACCTCTCACAAACTTGTGTTCTAGAAGGAAATTTGCTAAGGTCTCATACCAAGCTCTAGGAGCTTGCTTAAGTCCATATAGAGCCTTTTGAAGTTTGAACACATGAGTGGGTAAGGTTGATGAAACAAACCCTGGTGGTTGTTCAACAAACACTTCTTCCTTTAAATCTCCATTGAGGAAGGCACTCTTCACATCCATTTGGAAGACCTTAAATTTCTTATAGGCAGCATAGGCTAGGAAAATCCTAATGGCTTCTAGTCTAGCTACAGGGGCAAAAGTTTGATCATAATCTATGCCTTCCTCCTGTCTATAGCCTTGAGCTACTAGCCTAGCCTTATTCCTAACTACTATGCCTTGGGCATCAAGCTTGTTTCTAAACACCCACTTGGTGCCTATGATCAGTTGGCCTCTTGGTCTTGGAACCAAAGTCCAAACTTTACATCTTTCAAACTGGTTAAGTTCCTCTTGCATGGCTATAATCCAGTGTGGATCAAGCTCAGCATCTTTAATGGTTAGGGGCTCAACCTGAGAAAGGAAACAAGCAAACATCACATCTTTGTTGAGTTGATGTCTTGTCTGGACTCCTACTGAAATGTCTCCAATCACTTGAGATACAGGGTGATCTCTAAGTGTGACAAGATTAGTAGGTTCAACAATGATCTGATCTTCAACATTTCAAGATTTAATTCCTCATGTGGAATTTGATCAACTGTTGGAGCAGGTGCTTTAACTTGTAAAAGTTCTACATCAGATTCAGAATCTGAAGAAGCAACCTGAGGAGTTTGTTGGGGATGATTCTCCTGTGTGAGTCTCAAACCTTCCAAATCCTTACTTACTCCTAGGACTTGCACTGTACTATTAGAGGAAGAGTCCTTCTCCTTATAATACATGACTGTCTCATCAAAAGAGACATGTGCAGACTCTTCTATCTTAAGAGAGGATTTATTGAGGACCCTATAGGCTTTGCTTACTTGAGAGTATCCCAGAAAGACTCCCATTGAAGCTTTTGCCTCAAATTTTCTAAGGTATTCTTTGTTATTGTTATGAACAAAAGCAACACATCCAAATACTCTAAAATAGTCTATTTTAGGTTTCACTTGCTTAAGTAACTCATAAGGAGTCTTACCCTTAAGTTTATGTATCAGACTTCTGTTCAGTACATAGTTAGCTGTGCTAACTGCTTCAGCCCAAAAGGACAGAGGCATGTTAGCATCTGCCAACAATGTACTTGCAGCTTCAATTAGGGTTCTGTTTTTCCTTTCAACTACCCCATTTTGTTGAGGAGTTCTAGGAGCAGAGAAGCTATGTTTGATACCTTCCTTCTCACAGAATTCTTGCATAAGAAGAGACTCAAACTCAGTACCATGATCACTTCTGATCAAGGCAATCTGAGTAGAGTACTCACTCTGTATACACTTTAGAAAATCTGTAAGAACCTTGAAGTTATCAGCCTTAGTTCTCAAGAAGAATACCCAAGTGAACCTAGAAAAGTCATCTACAATTACTAGAGTGTAAGACTTTCCTCCAAGACTCTGTACAGCAATAGGACCAAATAAATCCAAATGTAGCAAGTACAGAATCCTGGGAGAATCACTTTTATTAACTGATTTAAAGCTATTTCTTGTTTGCTTACCTAATTGACAAGCTTTGCAAAGGCCTTCCTTCTTGTAGGGGCAAGAAGGTAAGCCTCTTACAAGGTTGTATTTAGCCAGCCTAGAAATGTTTTTCAAATTTACATGACTAAGTCTCTTATGCCAAAGGGTATTATTACTGGTTACTTCATTAAATAAGCATATTTCAGATTTGGATGAGTTAAAATCTACAACATAAACATTACCAATTCTAATACCTACTAACACAACAGTATTATTTAAAGCAATATTACAAGCAGTGTCAGTAAACCATACCTTGTACCCAGCATCACACATTTGGCTTACAGAGATTAGGTTGTGCTTTAGTCCTGAGACATAAGCAACCTTCTTGAATGTTACAGCTCCTATGGTGAAGCTGCCATACCCTTCAGTCTGTCCACAGCTGGAATCCCCAAATACAACTTTTGGTCCCAGCTTGGCTTTGAACCCTGACAGATTCTTCTTCTTTCCTGTCATATGCTTTGAGCATCCACTATCCAGATACCATTTGTCATGTATGACTGGATAGGTCTTCACCTGCAAAGATATCAATTTTACATTATGGACCCAGGTTAACTTGGGTCCAGTATTCTTCACAAAAGAAAAACTAGATATAAACGATTTTGCAGGCTTAGATTTATATCCTAAAGGGTGTGATCTCCTAGGTGGGATAATCCATTCAGTTAAAGGATTAAACACCTAAGGTAGTGATTGGGATTTGCAATTCTGGAAGTTTGAAATTTATTTTCCAGCTTAAGTCCAGATCGTCGATCCACGGTCGACGATCGCAAGTCATATCGTCGATCATTTGTAGTAGTGCTTTGTTCTTGATTCCACGATCGTCGATCACTGGTCGTTGACTCATGATGAGATCGTCGATCACTGGTCGACGACTCAAGATGAGATCGTCGATCTCCTGCACCGAAGATATCATACTTGGTGAAGGTGTTCAGCGATCGTCGATAGACGTTCGACGATTGGTTTGACGATCGTCGATTAATGTTCGACGATTTCTGTAAAGCTAGAAATTTTTTCTTCCTGTTCTCTTTCTTAATCTTATTCTGAATTTTCTTGCATTTTTCAATTTCCTCAGTATTCTTTATTCCTGATTCAGAAATAAATTTTACTGGAGTGCTAAATCTCTCCTTTGTGAGGAGGATGGGTTCACTAGATGTAGCACCTAAGCCTAGTTTATCATTACCAACCCTAGTGTTTGCTATACTGGTTATTTCAGATAATTTAAGGCTTCTGCCATTTAATTGTTCTTCTAATCTCTTAGATTTAGCTAGTTCTAATTTTAGGAATGTTACTTCTTCTTTTGAGCTTTCTAATTCCTTTTCTAATCTAATTATTTCAATACTTTCCATGTCTAGTTCCATTATCTTTAATCTAAGTGACTTAATTTCTTTTTCAGACAATAGTAAATCTAAACATAGAGTTTTAAATTTTAATTTGAACTCAGGAGATGAGAAATCAAATGAGTCGATTACCTGGTCTTCCATAGAGGAATCTTCTTCATTGTCTCCTTCTTCTTCAGAATTCTCTGCAGCTGACAGAGAGCTGCAGGCATCAATAGCCATGAGGCAGACCTCTTTGGCTTTCTTCTCTTCTTCTTCTTCTGAAATCACTGGAGCTAGAGGAGCAGGTATCCTCTTCTGTTTCACTCCAGGTAGCAGCCACAAATCCCTTGTCCTTCTTCTTGTATTTGTGTGAGGAGGACTTGGAGTGGTGCTTCCTGTACTCTTTCTCATGTTTCTTCTCCTTGTGTTTCTTCTCTGGACAATCTGGAGCAATGTGTCCAGGCTTGCTGCAAACATAACAGATGATTTCTTTAGATGGAGTTTTGTCATACCTTGGTTTGTCCTCATACTTGGAGAACTTCTTTCTGAAGGTCTCTTCTTCCCATGTTGAAGAACCTCTTGGCAATGAGTGCCAGTAACTCCTTATTTGATTGACTTCCATTAGAAGTCTCAGCAGCCTTAAGAGCTAGAGAGTGCTCTTTCTTTGTAGGTGTAGGAGTTTTTACTTCAGTTGCAGCAGCTCTGCTCTTTAAAGTTTGCTCATATGACTTGAGCTTTCCCAACAGAGCTTCTGTGGAAAGTTCCACAGTGTTTCTTTCATCCTTGATGGGCCATATCCTTGAGTCCCAAGAGATGGGAAGGCACATCAGGATCTTGTCATTGACTTCTGACAAAGTTATCTCCTTGTCCAAAGACCTCAGTTCACTTATTATTGAACTGAGTCTTGTGTACATTGTGTCAATGTCTTCAGCATCATCCTTCTTGAAATTTTCATACTGAGAAGTGAGGTTGGATCTCCTGTCCTTCCTCTCGTCAGCTGAGCCAGCAACTATGTGGTTGAGGGAATCCCACATAGCTTTGGCTGAGGTACATTCAGCAAGCTTCTGGAATATTTCATCAGACATTGTCTGAGCTAGGATATTCATTGCTTTTGCATCAGCTGCTTTTGCCTTTTTGTAAGTTTCATTGTAGTCAGGTGGTGGCACAAGCACTGAGATCAGCAGAAGTGGAAGCAGCAGCAGGCCTAGCAGGTGGTCCTGTCAAAATAGAAGAAAAGATATCTTCATCAATAGAATTCATGTATAGTCTTATCCTGGCCTTCCATATGCCAAACTTGGACAAGTTGCATACAGGAGGTCTGGTGCTTGAATAATCCTTAGACTGGGCCATGTGTGAAAGTGTTTGTGAATGGTATCAGGAAACAACTTATCACAGGATCTTTTAACTCAGGTGTTAGCCTGTATGAACAGCTAACCTCCCTCTGATACCAATTGAAAGTAAGGGGATAAGTTGTAAACTACTCTAGAGGGGGGGTGAATAGAGTATTCAAATTTTATGAACAACTAGTCAGCTCCCTTGGAGTTTATTTGCGGAATAAAATAGTCTGATACTTGAACCCTAAGAGCCTAACACAGTGACGTGTACAAGTGAGAGAGTTAACTGAAATTTCAGTTTAACTATAAACCTATCACAGCAACTAGCAATCCTAGGTAGTTCTATCACAGCCACAGAATAAACAATTAAACAAAAATAGCCAGAAAGACACAGGATATATAGTGGTTCCCTCTTAATAGGTACTCCACTCTTCTACCACCCTGGTAGGAATCCACTACAGGTTTTTGCTAAGGTGCCCTGCCACCAATGATCTGATTCAGGTAGATCAAACAGACCCTTTGAGCTTTTGATAAGGATGCTCAACCACAGGTTATTGATAAGGTGCCCTGTCACCAATGTTCACTTTTGAAGAGGTGTGAAAACTCTTTTACAAAGGGGTTGAGAGGGTTAGATTGTCTTCTCTGTTGTTAATACAGATTAGAGAAGACTTGTGGATTCTCTAAAGAATCAAAGTCTCCCCCTGGCTCAGTGGAAGTCCAGGGAAAGCCTTTGCTTCAGGATGAAGGAGTTTCAGATATACTGAAACTAAATCCTCAGAGATCTGTAGACTGATTTTTATCAGGTCTTCAGATTCTGGAGCACGTGAAGCAGATCTGGAGCTCTTTCTGAAGTCTTGAAAACTCTAAGCAGATGCTCAGGAGACTTGAGAATGAAAGAAATTGCTTTGGACTTTTGCTTCAGGAAAGCTTTTCTTCTTCTGATTGTGAGATTGTGAAGAGTTGCTCTGGAGATGCTTGAGAGAATGCAGCACTAAGAAAAATCTCTCTGTATCTGTAACTTCTTATTTTTCAAAAAGAATCTCTCTTAAATATGTCTTCTCATTTTTCCTTTTGGAACGGCTCTATTGATTTGAATTCTCGAGCCCTGCAACAGATTATCTCAAAATAGAATATAGCAATAGGAATAGAATGACCTATTAGCTTAATGTCAGTCCCAATAAGGAAATAAATGAATAGGAAAATATCTCAGCATAAAGACTTATCATTCTCGAAAATAGCATACACCGCCAACGGCTAGAATACAGCCTGGCAATATATTTGGTATAATAAGACAAAAATGCTTTATCA
Organism: Platanthera zijinensis; assembly: GCA_039513925.1. Lineage (NCBI taxonomy): Eukaryota > Viridiplantae > Streptophyta > Magnoliopsida > Asparagales > Orchidaceae > Platanthera > Platanthera zijinensis. The sequence goes on along the minus strand of CM077086.1, from coordinate 132,272,100 downwards.
AAATACGAAATCCCATAATTTATGCTTAACATATTTGGTAATTAATTCATTTGAATTTAAGCCATAAATTAGCAAAAACAATCTTCAGAAAATCTTTCTAACCACGCGCTAAAACACTTGGAAATAAACCAAGGAATAAAATAAGTGCAATTTGTTAAATGCAGACAGAAATCGTTGAACAGGGGTTCGATGATCGTCGACCTAGCTAACAGATTGTCGACTAAAAGCAGAGATCTGTCGCAACAGAAATCGTCGACCAGAAATCGTCGACCAGCTCAAGATATCGTCGACCAACAAAGAATCTGTCGAAGCAGAAAACGTCGAACATCTCATGATGTCGACGACTAAGGCAAAAAATCTGTCGAGACAGAAATCGTGAAGCGAGAACACGATCATAGAACTGCTGATGGCAGATCGTCGACCAACCTTCAGAGCATAATAAACTTGCTCTGAGATCGTCGACCATCGGTCGACGATAATTGTCTTGACTTCAACGATTCAACAGCCCTGCTATCGTCGACCAATGATCGATGATCGCGAGGCCTCGTTCGACGATGGTCGAACGGAAAAAGCCTTAACCAAAAATACATCTAGGACTACTAGCCTAAGCTCTAGGTCAGTTATAAACTGTCCTAGGGAAACTGAACAAGGCCTAAACATGATCATATATAGTTATATGGATCAAGAGGGGCCGGAAAGGGATTACATAAGCCAAATCACATCCAGGGTACCAACATCCTTTATAAAATGACGATAAAAACCAGCGTGGCCTAGGAAACTTCTTATAGCTTTTATGTTTGTAGGAGGCGGCAACTTCTCAATAACTTCTATCTTGGCAACGTCTACCTCAATACCTTTAGCAGAAATTTTATGACCCAAAACTAACCCTTCCCTCACCATAAAATGGCATTTTTCCCAATTTAGGGCAAGGTTAGTTTCTTCGCATCGTTCTAAGACTTTTTCGAGGTATTCTAAACATCTATCGAAGGAATCGCAGAACACGGAGAAATCGTCCATGAATACCTCCATAATGCTTTCTACGTACTTGTCAAATATTGCAAGCATACATCGCTGGAATGTAGCTGGCGCATTGCATAATCCAAATGGCATTCTTCGGTACGCGAAGGTGCCGAAGGGACAAGTAAACGTAGTTTTCTCTTGGTCCTCGGGAGAGATGGGTATTTGAAAGTTCCCCGAGAGGCCATCGAGAAAACAATAAAAGCTATGGTCGGAGAGACGTTCTAAAATCTAGTCGATAAACGGTAAAGTAAAGTGGTCCTTGCGGGTGGCGTCATTTAACTTACGGTAATCTATGCACATACGCCAACCCGTCACCGTCCGTGTCGGGATTAATTCATTATTCTCATTACTAACTACGGTTATCCCTCCCTTCTTTGGAACTACCTGAACGGGGCTAACCCACTTACTGTCCGAAATAGGGTAGATAATTCCTGCGTCTAATAGTTTCATAACCTCGCACTTAACTACTTCTTTCATGTTTGGGTTTATACGGCGCTGAGGTTGGATAGAGTTATGCGAATTATCTTCCATTAAAATTTTATGGGTACAGAAAGATGGGCTTATGCCCTTGATATAAGAAATTTGCCAAGCAATAGCCCGACGATGCTTACGTAGAACTAGAAGAAGTTTATCATTCTGCGTATCCGTGAGGTAGGCCGAAACGATAACTGGTAACTTGGAGTCTTTTTCTAAGAAAGCATACTTAAGGTGTTCGGGAAGTTCTTTAAGTTCTAGGGTAGGGGGTTCTTCATAAGAGGATTTTGAGATTCTTTCTTTTTCAAAAATAATATCTTCATAAACTTTTTTATAAGGAACGTAATAAGGGGTGGGGCTAGCAGCCAAGACGGCTTCTTGTAGCGATTCAGTGGGAAGAATAGAGGAAGAACAAAAATCAGAAAATTCTTTTTCAAACTCAGAAAGATAATAAGAAGATTCATCACTTCCTTGCAGTGATTCAGTTGTAAGAGAAGAGGAGCAAAAACTAGAAAATTCTTTTTTAAAATCGGAGAGGCAGTAGGAAGAATCATCACTCACGGCGTCTACGAAAAAACATGAGTCATCGTTCACTAAGGTGTTCTTCATCGAAGGGGTGATAGAAAATGTGACTTCGTCGTCGCCTACTTGAAGAAAGAGCTTACCATTTCTTACGTCAATGATGGCTCGGGAGGTGGCAAGGAAGGGTCAGCCAAGGATTAGGGGAACCTCGACGTCTTCTTCGATGTCCAAAATGACAAAGTCCACCGGGAAGATGAACTTGTCGACTTTCACTAGAACGTCCTCCACTATTCCTAACGGGTACTTGACGGATCTATCGGCTAGCTGGATACTCATAGGCGTGGGGTTAAGGCTACCAATCCCTAACTTTTTGAACAATGAAAAGGGCATCAGGTTTATACCCGCGCCTAAGTCGGCTAACGCGTGTTTAACAAAAAGATCACCGAAGACACACGGGATAGAGAAACTACCCGGGTCACTGATTTTCTTCGGTAAACCGTTTGTTAAAACGGCGGAGCACTCGACGTTCAGCGTGACGTGCGAAAGATTCTCTAACTTCTTCTTGTTTGTGAGGAGGTCTTTAAGATATTTGGCGTATTTCGGCATCTGCGAAATAGCCTCGTGGAAGGGAAGATTAATGTGGATTTGTTTGAAGATTTCTAAGAAGCGGGAGTACTGATCATCTTGACGTTGTCTATTAAGTTCAGAGGGGTATGGAGGAGTTGGATTATTTTTGAAGATGGGTGGTGGAGTGAGATTATTTTCTAAAATAGGGGTGATTACTTCTTCAGTAGATGGCGGAATTTTTAAAACGGGAGCAGATGGCGGAATTTTTAAAACGGGAGCAGATGGCGAAATTTTTAAAGCGGAGCTTGCCTCGGGCTCTTCACTTACCATACCAGAGACTTTCTTCCCACTCCGAAGAGTTATAGCTTTCGCTTGCTCTCTCGGGTTGGGTTCGGTATTGGAAGGAAGAGACCCTGCGGGTCGCTCAGAAATTATTTTCGCGAGCTGTCCTACCTGATTTTCTAGACTTTTTACGCTTCCGGTTAAAGTTCTTATGGTAGCGTCATTTGTGGTGATATATTTAGAAAGTAATTCCTCCAAGCTTGGAGGTTTTGGGTAATTTTGAAGAAGTGGTGGTGGTGCAGAAAAATCATTTCGCGGGGGTGGGCGCATCGCATTCGATGGATTACTCCATGAAAAGTTCGGATGATTTCTTAAAGCAGGGTTATAACTATTCGGAAAATTAAAACCAGGCGGATAAAAATTCGCAGTAGAAAAATTATTAAAAGTTGTTCTAGGCATATTATTAACATAATCTAAATGTTCTGGAGTAGGGGTTGCAGATTCCCATACCTGAGGGGCGGAGGCAGCAGTCATCTCCGTGATTTTTTTGCTTAGGATTTCTTCTTGCAGAGCGAGCTGGGAGACGTTGTCCACTTCATAGATACCTACAGGCTTGTTCGGGCGGGACCTAGGCACATTCCACTAATAAGTGTTCAAAACCATGTCCTCAAAAAGCTCAAGAGCGGCTTCCGGGGTCTTATGATTTAAAGTACCGCCAGAAGCTGCGTCTATCATTTGCTTCGTGCTTTTATTTTGCCCGTTATAAAACGTCTGCACTTGTAACCATACAGGCAGCGTGTGATGTGGGCATCGTCTTAATAATTCTTTAAATCTCTCCCATGTTTCGTATAGGGTTTCAGAGTCTATTTGTCTGAAGGCAGAGATGTCGTTCCTAAGTTTTGCAGTTTTAGCTGGCGGAAAATACTTCGCCAAAAATTTTTCAGTTAATTCATTCCAAGTGGTTATGTTATTTTTCGGAAGTGTGTTCAGCCACTGCTTAGCTTTAGTTCTTAGAGAGAAGGGGAAGAGTCTCAGCCTGATCGCATCTTTTGTGACACCATTTATCTTGAAGGTGTTGCAAATTTCAAGAAAGCTAGCTATATGTGCGTTCGGATCTTCATCTTGAAGTCCGTCAAATTGCACATATTGCTGCACCATTTGAATTATGCTAGGCTTTAGTTTGAAGTTATTATTTACTATAGCAGGGCGGACTATACTTGATTCTGTTCCTTCGAGGTTTGATCGTGCATAATAGGACATAGTCCTTTGCACGGCCTCATCTACATTGGTTTCTTCCATTCTTAAAGTAGCAAATGACTCGGAGTCCTCAACCGGCACTTGGATAGTAGGACCTTGAAATCGCGATCTTCTCCGAAGAGTACGCTCAATTTCGTGGTCCAAGTCCAAAATGACCGACGAACTCCCGCGGGTCATGCACTAAAAGAACAGAAAAGAAGAAGAGGAAGAGAAAAAGGATAAACTAGAAAAAAGATTAGAATATTTTTTTCTTTTTGAAATAGATTTTTTTTTATAGATTAACTCCCGAACTTCCCAAGGACTACCCCGTGAAGGGTTCGCAAGGTACTAGACAAGACAGTGGCGCTTAAAGCCCTTTGCCCTTTTCGAGAGAATTAGGTGGCGTAGAAAAATTGTGAGGTTGGTTTCTATTAAGAGCGGTGATAAAAATTTTTTTGATTTTTAAAATTTTAAAGAAAGAGGATGAGAAAAAGAAGAGATAAAATTAATAGGTTCGTGTTTTCAAAATATCAACGGAAGTTGGTTCCCCGGCAACGGCGCCAAAAACTTGTTGCGCGCTAGGATTTGAAGAAAATAAACGCAACCGAACTAGCAACCCGATGAGGCAAGTATACCTATCGAATTGTAGCAAGGGGACACAAGTGTCGTATTGAAATCCGGGAACTATTGGCTATGCTTACTCACACGAACACTATTATCTTATCGAAGGAAAAAAACTAGGGTTTTAGAAAATCGAAGTGCAAGGGAGAAAGTAAAGCTATACTAGAAAGAGAAACACCGCAATTAAGTAAAGCTATTAAGTAAAACGATTACTACGAAGGGTAGAAAATAGGAAATGGAAATGCACTCGATCAAGATTCACCTCGGCTAAAGACGATTAAGAAAATGCGATAAAAATCTAAACTTAATAGAATAAAGGTCCTTGACCGTGGAGGTTCCTAAAGCTTGAACACGCTTCTCTCGAAGTCGTGCCCAACTGAGTTTAGGAAGGTCCGACCAACTCACGTCTAATTTGGAGGCCTAAAACTCACTTTACGCGGTGAACCCCACTATTGGATTTTACTCCAATTCGGGAGATTTGGACGTCTGCCTCTCTCGAGGGGTGCGTACAACTCCCTTTACTCTTGAATGCTCACTTCATTCTTTCGGCCTCTCGGCTAGCCCAGAATGAAAGCAAAGGCGGAGAGTATATATCGAAAATATACCTCCAACCCGTGATTAATCAAGAGTAATTCAAGGCCCTAACCTAAAAAGAAAAGATTAATTAAAACATCATAACATAATCGCTCTAACCTCGGATCATCAAGATTGAGTACAAGGAGGATTAGTTAATCATTATGGAATGGAGGAAGGGGGATGAGTAGTAAAGCATAAGAAGAACACAAGCTAAACAAGAACACTTTTATTAATTAAAAGGGGCAAGCTACACTATAGAAATTGAAATTACAAGTGCATGAAAATGAAAACCTATTCTAGCCCTACAAGTAGCACTAAGCAAGAGCAAAATTACAATAAAAGCTAGAACAAACTAAGATTAAACTAGGGTTAAACAAAAATTACAAAGAGAGAGAGAGAGAAAGCATAAAAAAACTCAAGAACCAAAGGTGCAGCACCTCACCCACTCAACCAAAGCTTGCTGAAATGGAGAGGGGGGGTCTCAATTTATAGAAATTTTTCTCGGGTTGGTCACGCCCTCCGACACGCCCTAGGGGGGCGTGTCGGGGGCGTGACAGTACTATGTTGACCTCGGGCTCTAGATTCTGGCGAGAGGGATGATTGCTTCGGTACGTCGGTGGTCACGCCCTAGGTCACGCCCGTGACAGGGGGCGTGACAGGCACGTCATGTCCAAATCATTGGTCGGAAATCCGTCAGTCGTCGAAAAGTTGGTGTCACGCCCCAGGTCACGCCCGTGACGGGGGCGTGACGGTACTGTTTGCGTGCTGTGGCGGAATGACATTTAATGCGGCGGCAGGCTTTGCGGCAGAGGGCGACACGCCCATGGTCACGCCTGGAGACACGCCCGGGGAGGGCGTGTCAGGGGCGTGACAGCGGTTTTGACTGTTTTTCTGTCCCTTCCAGCAGCAGTCCTCGGGATCGGGTGACACGCCCTAGGTCACGCCCAAGGAGGGCGTGACAGGGGGGCGTGACAGGTCATTTTGGCCAATTTTCTGGAAACCTGCAAAAAGACAAGAAAAAGTCAGTGGCAATAATATTTACATAAAAATGATAAAAATAAACTAATAATAGACATAATTTGTACAATATAAAATAGAAAATACGATAATAGTTTAGGCTACAAAACGTATTATCAGTACTCACGTTATTTTTTCACTTACCTACTTTTGGTATCTCCTTGGTGGAGATTAGTTGTTGTTCGCGAGTTCACTTCATGTACTCACGTTATATTTTAAATTTACCAGCTTTTGACTTCACCTTTGAATATATTAGCAGCAATTCACAAGTTCACTTCAGGTACTCGTGTTATATTATAAATTTACCTGCATTTGACTTCTCTTTTGTAGAGATTAGTGGGTTTTCGTGAATTCACATCAGGTACTCACGTTATATTTTAAATTTACCTAACTTTGACCTCTTTTTTGTAGATATTTACAGGTGTTCGCGAGTGCACTTCTGTTCTAGCATTATATTTTAAATTTACCTACTTTAGACTTCTCCTTTCTTAAGATTAGTAGGTTTTTGCGAGTTAACTTCTTGTACAAGCTTTATATTTTAAATTTACCTACCTTTTACTTCTCTATTGTAGTCATTAGTAGGTATTTGCGATTTCACTTCAGGTATTAACGTTATATTTTTAATTTAGCTTTTTTGATATATCCTTTGCAGAGATTAGCAAATGTTCGCGAGTTCACTTTAAGTACTCGCATTATATTTTAAATTTACCTACTTTTGACATCCTGTTTGGAGAGATTTGAAGGTTTTCTCGGGTTCACTTCAGGTACTTACGTTATTTTTTAATTTTACCTGCATTTGACTTTTGTTTTCTAGAGATTAGCAGGTGTTCGCGAATTAACTTCACGTACTCGCCTTATATTTTAAATTTACCTGCTTTTGACTTCTCCTTTATAGAGATTAGTAGGTGCTTGCGAGTTCTCTTTAGAATCTCACATTATATTTCAGATTTACCTGCTTTTGACTTCTCTTTTGTAGAGATTAGCAGGTGTTCGCGAGTTCACTTTAGATACAAGCGTTATATTTTAAATTTACCCGCTTTTGACCTCTCTTTTATAGATATTAGCATGTGTTTGCGAGTGCACTTTAGGTACTAGCATTATATTTTAAATTAACCTACATATGACTTCTCGTTTATAAAAATTAGCAGGTGTTCATGAGTTAACTTCAAATACTCGTGTTATATTTTAAATTTACATGCTTTTGACTTCTCCTTTGTAGAGATTAGCTGGTGTTCGTGAGTTCACTTAAAGTACTCACATTATATTTTAAATTTGCCTTCTTTAACTTCACATTTGGAGAGATTAGCAGGTGTTCGCGGGTTCACTTCTGATACTTGTGTTATATTTTAAATTTACCTACCTTTGATTTCTCCTTTGCAAAGATTAGAAGGAGTCTGGATTTAACGTCAGGTACTCACGTTATATTTTAAATTTACCTATTTTTGATTTCTCGTTTGGAGAGACTAGAAAGTGTTCGCGGATTCACTTCAGATGCTCGTGATATATTTTAAATTTACCTACTTTTGAATTCCCCTTTTAATAGATTAGCAGGAGTTAATGAGTTCACTTCAGGAACTTTGGTTATATATTAAATTTACCTGCTCATGACTTCTCTTTTATACAAACTAGCTGCTGTTCGCGAGTTAACTTCAGGTACTCGTTGTATATTTTAAATTTACCTGCTTTTGACTTCTCCTGGACAGGATTAACAGTCGTTCGTTAGTTTGCTTCAGGAACTCGTATTATATTTTAAATTTACCTGCTTTTGACTTTTTGTTTGGAGAGACTAGCAGGTGTTCGCGAGTTCACTTCAGATACTTGTGTTATATTTTAAATTTACCTACTTTTGACTTCTCCTTTGCATAAATTAGCAGGAGTTCATGAGTTCACTTCAGGTACTTGCTTTATGTATTAAATTTACCTGCTTTTGAATTCTCTTTTGCAGAGATTAGCAGCTGTTCGCGAGTTAACTTCAGGTACTCGCATTATATTTTAGATTTACCTGCTTTAGAGTACTATTTGTAGAGATTAGTTGGTGTTCGCATGTTAACTTCAAGTAGTCATATTGTTATATTTTTAATTTACTTGTTTTTGATTTCTCCTTTACAAAGATTAGCTAGTGTTCGTGAGTTTACCTAAGGTACTCGCGTTACATTTTAAGTTTACCTGCTTTTGACTTCTTTTTTGGAGAGAATAGTAGGTGTTCGCGAGTTCACTTCAAATACTCGCGTTATAGATTAAATTTACCTACTTCTGACTTCTACTTTTCATAAATTAGCAGGAGTTCACTTCAAGTACTTTCGTTATATATTAAATTTACCTACTTCTTACTTCTCTTTTATAGTGATTAGCAGATGTTTGCGAGTTAACATCAGGTACTCATGTTATATTTTAAATTTATATGTTTTTCCTTCTCCATTTTTGAGATTAGTTGGTGTTCGTGAGTTCACTTCCAGGAACTCACATTATATTTTAAATTTACTTGCTTTTGACTTCTTTTTTTGAGAGATTAGTAGGTGTTCACAAGTTAACTTAAAATACTCGCGTTATAATTGAAATTTTCCTACTTTTCACTTCTCCTTTAAATAGATTAGTAGAAGTTCACGAGTTCACTTCAGGTACTTGCGTTATATATTAAATTTACCTTCTTTTGACTTCTCTCTTGCAGAGATTAGCAGTTGTTTGCGTGTTCACTTTAAATACTCACATTATATTTTAAATTTACCTGCTTTGAACTTCTCTTTTCTAGAGATTAGTTGGTGTTCACATGTTTACTTCAGGAACTTGCGTTATATTTTAAATTTTCCTGCTTTTGAATTCTCTATTATAGAGATTAGCATGTGTTTGCGAGTTAACTTCAGGTACTCGCATTATATTTTAAATTTACCTTCTTTTGAATTATCTTTTCCAGAGATTAGTAGATGTTCGCTAGTTAACTTCTAATACTCGTGTTAAATTTTAAATATACCTAATTTTTACTTCTCTTTTATAGACATTACAAGGTATTCACGAGTTCACATCAGGTACTCACGTTATATGTTAAATTAACGTACTTTTGATATCTCCTTTGTAGAGATTAGCAGGTGTTTGCGAGTTAACTTTAGGTACACACGTTATATTTTAAATTTACCTGCTTTTGACTTCTCCTTTTAATAGATTAGAAGAAGTTCACGAGTTTGCTTCAGGTACTTGCGTTATATTTTAATATAACCTTCATTTGACTTCTCTTTAGAAAAGATTAGTAGGTGTTCGTGAAATCACTTCAGGTACTCGCATTATATTTTAAATTTACCTGCTTTTGACCTCCCTTTTGTAGAGATTAGTAGGTGTTCGTGTGTGCACTTCAGGTTTAGCATTATATTTTAAATTTTCATACTTTTGAATTCTCCTTTGTAGATATTAGCAGGTGTTCTCGAGTCACTTCAAGTACTCACGTAATATTTAAAATTTACCTCCTTTTAACTTCTAGTTTGGAGAGTTTAACAGGTGTTCGCGAGTTCACTTTAGATACTCGGGTTATATTTTAAATTTACCTACTTTTGACTTCTCCTTTACATAGATTATTAGGAGTTCACTTTAGGTACTTGTGTTATATATTAAATTTACCTACTTTTGACTTCTCCTTTGCAGAGATTAGTAGGTGTTCGTGAGTTCACTTCAAGTACTCACATTACATTTTAAATTTACCTGATTTGGAGTGCTCTTTTTTTCAGATTAGTTAGTGTTCACACATTAACTTCAGGTACTCGCGTTATAATTTAAATTTACTTGCTTTTGATTTCTCTTTTTCAGAGATTAGTAGGTATTCACGAGTTCACTTCAGGTAATCGCGTTATATTTTAAATTTACTTGCTTTTGACTTCTCTCTTGTAGAGATTAACAAGTGTTCGTGAATTCACTTCAGGTACTCACATTATATTTTAATTTAACTGCTTTTGATTTCTCTTTTAGAGATATTAGCAGGTGTTCACGAGTTCACTTCAAATACTCGTGTTATAATTAAAATTTACATACTTTTGACTTCTCCTTTTCATAGATTAGCAGGAGTTCAAGAGTTCACTTCAGGTACATGAATTATATATTAAATTTACCTACTTCTGAGTTCTCTTTTGTATAGATTAGCAGGTGTTCGCGAGTTCACATTATGTACTCGTGTTATATTTTAAATTTACCTTCTTTGGAGTACCCTTTTATAGAGATTAGTTATTGTTAATGAGTTAACTTCTTGTACTCGCATTAAATTTTAAATTTACTTACTTTTTACTTCTATTTTGTAAACAATAGAAGGTGTTCACGAGTTCACTTCCAGTACTCACGTTATTTTTTAAAATTACCTGCTTTTGATATCTCCTGTGTAGAGATTAGCAATTGTTCGCGAGTTCACTTCAGGTACTCAAGTTATATTTTAAATTTACCTGTTTTTGACTTCTCCTTTGAATAGATTAGCAGCAGTCCACGAGTTCACTTCAGGTAATCGTGTTATATTGATATTTTACCTGCATTTGACTTCTCTTTTGTAGAGATTAGTGGGTTTTCGTGAATTCATTTCAGGTACTCGCGTTATATTTTAAATTTACCTACTTTTGACCTCTTTTTGTATATATTTGCAGGTGTTCGTGATTGCACTTCAAGTCTAGAATTATATTTTAAATTTTCCTACTTTTGACTTCTCCTTTGCAAAGATTAGCAGGCATTTGCGAGTTCACTTCAGGTACTCGCATTATATTTTAAATTTACCTGCTTTTGACTTCTCGTTTGGAGAGATTAGTAGGTGTTCGCGAGTTCACTTTAGATAAGGAAGTGTAAAGTTGTCAACCTAAATCACCTAGAGGGGGGTGAATAGGTGAATCGTGCATCTACTTGCGGAATAAAAATTTTAATGATCTTGCACAAGAATTCAAGCAATCACAGAAGACAAGAAGATTTATAGTGGTTCCCCAATCTTGGGTACGTCCACTTTACCATACCGATCTAGCAAATCACTAGACTTGGCTACTCCACTATCTCGGATTCAAAACAATCCTACGCCTCGGAACAAAGTTCCTACAAACTTGATCCAAATGGATCTATAATCGGAAGATAAAAACTTACTACAACTCGGAGAGCAATGCTCCTACACTCGGAGAAAATCTCCTACAACATAACAAAGAGATTTGGAAACACAAACACAGTAATTTCTCAGATCTAGAAAAATAAGTCTCTAGGTCTTCTTTTTGAACTTTGCGGCTCTTTCAGAAATGGTTGAAGAAGACGTGTAGATCTGACCTGACAAAGCTTTGACCTACTTGATCAAGGAGAGGATGAAGATCCCTTGAACAACAAGTCTTTCTTGATCGAAAATAGAAAACTCGATCTACTCGTGAGCGGCGGCTGCGGCTTCAGAATTTGTTCCTTTTCTTTTTGAGAGAGACGGCCGATCTAGAATATTTCAAAGGTACGGAATACCGCTTCTTGTAATTGTTAGGGTTTGGTCTCAATGAAAAGACCTTATATAGGATTACCCCTAACGGTTAGAAAAGACATTAATGACGACACGTGGACCAATCACGTCAAGTAATTTGAAAATCCGGCCGATCTAGACTTAAACAATTTTATGGAGAATTATACTTGTAGTTATCGAGAAGTAACATTAGTTCTCGATAACTAGTTTGATTTCTCGAGAACAATACTATCTGGAACTAAAGTTAGTTTTCGAGACTTCAGGGCTAATACTTCTCGACACCAATCTGGACTTCTCGAGAATAATAAGATGACTTCTCGAGAACTATTAAGCTAATCTTCTCGAGAACTATAAGGACTTCTCGAGAACTACTCTGGTCTTCTCGAGAACTAAAAGAAATTCTCGAGAACTACACTGGACTTATTGAGAGTTCGGACTTAGAAAAATTCTTGAATCTATCTGGACTTCTCGAGAACTAAAAGCTGGGACTTATCGAGAACTTTGAAGCTAAGCTTCTCGAGAACTACAAGGACTTCTCGAGAACTACACTTCTGCTTCTCGAGAACTATAGAATGCTTCTCGAGAACATCTAACTCGGCTTATCGAGAACTAAGAGGCACTTCTCGAGAAGTGGACTTAGAGCATTTTCTGAACTTAGAGAAAATTTCTCCTAGTCCTGTCTTCATCCCATTCTCCAAGTGGTTGAACATAAAGTGAATCCCAATTGAGAGGCTACACATGAGTCAATACCTTGTATCATATAGTGAGGGATTACACTGTATGGTCCTGTGTTCCTGACCCACTGTAGACTAACATTGGTCTATACTTAGCACTTAGAGAATCTGCAAACACACAACTAGAACAAGGATATCATATACAACTTAATTCATCTTAGTTCAAGGGTGACTTCAAGAAAATCTGGGTTATTGTGGATGCAATACCCAACAATCTCCCCCTATTTATAGAAGTCAAAACCCTCTACACTAAGGTGAATTAAAACAATAAAGAAAGAACTGGAAATGTATAATTTAATCTAAGCGCAATAAGAGATTAATTGAACACACAATTAGGCAAAACTAGAAATTGTATATATGTATTGTTTTAGATTTTGAATCAACAACCATTTAATCAAAATTCTCAAAAACATATCAACAAGAATTCATTCTTTGCCTTATTGTTGCCTGTCCTGCTTCTCTCGCTGTCTCCTCTGATAGCTGAAGGGCTTTGGATAGTACCTTGGAGGCTTTGGAGGAGCTTTAGGGTTATTCTTGCCATACTCTTTATCATATATTCTTCTCTTGGTCATGGACTTCTCATATAATTCCCACTCATAGGAGCTATAGTGGAGATTCCTGCTTTGATTAAAGTCCATGACTTATTTGAGAGTGTCAAGAATTAAGCCTTTAGAAGTAGGACTCCAGACTTCTGCAAACTCTTCGGCTTTCCTTTTCTCTGAGTACGTCTTGGGGGCACTTCTGCTTGCAGATGGGCCTTCTTCATACTTCCTTTTCTTGGGGATGTGAATTTTAGGTAGATCTTGAGGAATATCATCATTCCTAACCTTAGAATATAAAGGAGGAGGAGGTACCTGGTCTTCTGGCCTTGGAGAAAAGGTGGGCATTTGAGATTGAGGCATCTGGAAGGATTCTCCTTCAGCAAGGGGGTTGAGGTGATGAGGAATGATATTGGGATCAACCTGAAATTCAGGGAAAATCTGGTTGTGCATCCATACTAATGTGTCATAGGTATGGAATTTCACTGATTAAATTTTCTCTAAAACATTCTTATTGATTTCACTTATCTTTTCAGACCAAGCTTTATTTGCAGCTTTAGTAAGCTTATCCACCTGTTTTTCCACATGTTCTTTTACCAGCCTCTCCCCCTTTCTGAATTCTACACATAGAGTATATATGGCATCTTCTTTGAAAGTTCCCACTTCTTCACAGATTTTCATAACATGTTTTTTAGCTTGCTTGTCTAACTGGATTTGGTTATTGGCTAGAGATACAGATTGTTCCATTACCTGAACCACATTAGTAATGGTGTGATCTATAGCTTTGCCACCAATCTGAAACAGACTTTTGAGAGAGTCAGTGTTATGTTGTATTTCAGCAAATCCTCGGCTCATTTCTTTTTCCAGAGCAATTACTTTGTCTTGCATTATTTTCAGAGAGTCATCAAAATGTTTCCTTTGTTCAGCCAGGAAAATTTCAATCTTACTCAAAATGTCAGAAGAGAGAGGGGCATCAGCAGCAGTAGTAAAGAAGTAATATATACACCAGAGGTACTTGGGGGTGGAGGAGGAGCTACCCAAGGAGGGATCTCTTCCACTACCATAGAGCTCTTGGCTCTTATAGTGTGAAGGACTATATAAGCATCCTCATCAATAATTCTGGGGAGGGAGAAGTCAAGGTTCTTGAGAGGGGCTTCCACCTCTTCAGGCTCTGGCTCATCCTCTTCAGAGAGAAGAATGGTATCTTATGCTGAAGTGTGTTCAGCTAGAGTAGAATCTTTCCTTGGAGAGGGAGAAGGAGTTGGTGATGGAGTAGCTTGGGGTGAGGATGGTGGAGATGGTTCTTTTGATAGTTCTACAGTGATTTTTGTGTTTAGGAGAGGAAGTGGTTCATCTGAAGTGAGTTCTTCAACCATACTATCAATTGCTTCAGTTGTGTTCTTGAGGGTTTTCCTGTACTTGAACTTCTTAGAAGATGGCATCTGGAATATCTTACACTTGGCTTTTGAGAGGAGATCTCACTGTGGGAGGAAGAGAAGAAATCCAGGCAACTTCAGCAGAGAGTGCAGGCTCCTCCTGAGTTGCTGCACCAGAAGGTTCAACAACATCATGTGAAGGAGGAGATAGGGTCCTGACCTCTGAGGAAGAAGCTGCAAGTTCTATAGCAAACTGCTTGGGATTCTTCAGCTTTAATTCCCATCTTTGGATGGAGGCAAATGAAATCTTTTTCAGGTGATGGATCTAAGTACCTTTAGAGGTTTTGAAGGTGACAGGATCAATCTCACGCAGCAACAAAGAAATTATCCTTGCAAACTTGGGATCCTGGTATATGGTCCCTGATCATATCAAATAACATCATTCCATATTAGAATTTCTTCCTGTAGATAATAGCTGCCATAACATCAAATAGGTCATTACATATAAAACCAATGGACCCTATTTTGCACCACAAAATCTTTCCAATTCTGTCTACCAGAAGCTTGCCTACATCATTCAAGGCATTCCTCCTTAATGAGATGACATCCATAGAAACTCAACAGAAAGAGCAAGTTCTGTAAGAATCTTCAGTTGTTAGGTCATCCACTTCATCCACAACAGGCAACTTTAGGAGCTTTGAAACTATGGTTTTGTTCAACTTGATTTTGGTCCCCCTGACTTTAGATTTCAAAACTGTACAAATTCTCCTTACCTTGGCATTCTTGAAAAATTTCTCTACATCTGGAAATAAAATCTTGCAGTGTTCTGAAAGAATGCACATCAGACTGGCTGTTTCTAGGAGAAGGAGCATGTTCTTGAAGTCATCAGAAATGTCTGCAATCCCTATGATAACGAGTTCACTACCGACTCATATTTTCGAACTCTGCGCCATGGACCCTTATGGCGGCAAAGGACGGAGCGCAAGACAATGGCTGCGACGAAGCTTTTTGTCGGCGGAAGACGAAGAGTTTTCGAGAAAACTGATGTCAAAATGGCGGTTGATTTAGGAATTCTAAAATATTATATATATATATAACCCCTAGTAGTGTCAATTAAGTGTCTAATTAATCTAGGATTAGGGCTGAAATCAAGCGGGTTTTTGAAATAGAGGAAATTAATCAGAAAATGAAAAAAAGACGAGCATTTCTCGAGAGGTGGGATTAGTTCTCGAGAACTGTCAGAGGACTTCTCGAGAAGTATGATATTAGTTCTCAAGAACTTAAGAAACTTCTCGAGAGACAGATCAAAGTTCTCGAGAAGTAGTCTGAATTTTTGAGAATTAGTACTTTACTTTTCAAGAAGTAGACTGAGTTTTCGAGAACTACCTTCCTCTTGAGAAATTTCTGACCTTTTTGAAGTATCCTCGATTCTTGAGCTTTGAACTGATTTCATGTGACTTATCCTTCTTTGTTCAGCATCACAAGTTCAATTTTGAACAAATTGAACATGGTCTCGTCCAGCGGCTTCGTGAAAATATCTACAACTTGCCGATCTGTTGGCACGTAGTGCAGATCCACATCTCTTTGCTCCACGTGCTTCTTGATGAAACGATATCTTAGCTCGATGTGCTTTGTCCGGCTGTGCAATACTGGGTTATTTGTTATTGCGATTGTGCTGGAGGAGTCGCAAAATAATAGAATGTCTTTGACCTTCATATTTTAGTCTTCTAGCTGGTTCATTAGCCAAAGAAACTATTAACAGCAACTGCCGGCGGAAATGTATTCTGACTCGGCTGTTGAGATTGTGACACAATTTTGCTTTTTGCTGCTCCATGAGATAAGCCTTCTTCTAAGGAACTGAACATGTCCCGAAAATGCTTTTCCTATCATCTTTGCTACCTGCAAAGTCTTCATCTGTAAATCCAATTAGTTCACTGTCATTACTTCTTGGGTACCATTAGCCAAGATTCGGTATACTTTTAAGGTATCTCAAAATCCGCTTTGCGGTGGCATAGAGAGATTCCTTACAGTTCACTTGGAATCTAGCACAGACACATGTAGAGAATATTATGTCTGGTCTACTGGCTATAAGATAGAGCAAGTATCCAACTATGCTTCTGTACTTGGTTTCATCAAAAGGTTTCCCTTTCTCAACCTTGTCCAGAGACATAGCTGAGGCCATTTGAGTCCTCATAGAGGTTGCACTCTCCATTCCGAATTTTTTAATCAACTCCTTGGTGAACTTCGTCTGTGAGATGAAAATTCCATCTTCAGATTGTTTCACCTGAAGTCCTAAGAAATACTTCAGCTCTCCCATACTACTCATTTCAAATTTCCCTTGCATAAGTTTAGAAAACTTTTTGTTGAGTTTATCGTCTGTAGAGCCAAAAATAATGTCGTTGACATAGATTTGCACTAGAAAAATCTTGCCTTTAATTTCCCCAAGAAATAATGTCTTATCTATCTTTCCCCTTGTGAACTTGTTCTCGAGGAGAAAGGTAGATAGAGTTTCGTACCAAGCTCGAGGAGCTTGTTTAAAACTCTACAGCGCTATCGATAATTAATAAACATACTCAGGAAAGTTAGGATCAAAAAAACCTGGGGGCTGTTCCACGTACACTTCTTCCTTTTTGTCACCATTTAGGAATGCGGACTTAACGTCCATTTGGTAGAAAGTAAAGCCCTTCAGTGCAGCATAAGCTAGGAATAGTCTGATGGCCTCAAGCCTGCCACTGTAGCGTATGTTTGGTCGAAGTTGATCCCTTCTTCTTGACGATATCCTTTGGCGATGAGTCTGGCATTATTCTTTATGATTGTTCCATCCTCATCCAACTTGTTCTGGTAGACCCATTTCGTTCCTATGACATTCTTACCTTTGAGTCTAGGAACTAATTTACCAAACTTTGCATCGCTTGAACTGGTTCAGTTCTTCTTCCATGGCCAAGATCCATGATGCATCTGAGTTGGCTTCGTCAAACTTCTTTGGTTCAACCTGCGAGAAAAAACTTAAATATAACTTCCCGTTAGTTGTACCTCGACGAGTTCTGACACCATCCCGGGGATCTCTTATGATTTGGTCAAATGGATGATCCTTTAGATGTCTGAGCTCTAGGTTTCTGGCATCTTGATCTTCGTCAGCAACTGGAGTGACTTCATCAACTTGAATGTTTTCCTTATCTTGATCATTTGCCTATCAATTGGGGGTTGGAGTAGTTATCTTGATGAACTTTTCTCTTTCACCTTCAGTCGATTCATCCAAACTTATCTCGTTAATACATATACCTGCATCTTCAACAAGTACATTAGACGATTTGCTTTGCAGCAAGATCGTCTCATCAAATACAACATGTATGGATTCCTCTAAAACAAGAGTTTTTCTATTAAAAATCATGTATGCCTTACTATGGCTACTATATCCTACGAAAATACCTTCAAAACTTTTCTCACTAAACTTGGGAGTATGATACTTACCATTGTTAAATACAAACTATTTACAGCCAAAGATTCTAAAATATGATACAGTCAGTTTCCTGCCTATTAGAAGTTCATAACCTGTCTTATCATGATTCTTGTTTATGAGGGCTCGATTTTGCACGTGACATGCAGTGTTGATGGCTTCAGCCCAAAAGTATTTCGGTAGTGAAGCATCACTCAACATGGTACTGCAGGCCTCTATCAGTGTTCTATTCCTTCTCTCAGCGACTCCATTTTGTTGTGGAGTACGAGGAGAAAAAAATTCATGAAAGATACCTAGGTTTTCACAAAATTCTGTCATGGCCCCAGAGTTGTACTCCGTTCCATTGTCACTTCTAATTTTGACTACAGAACAATTGTATTAATTCTTGACCTGCCTGACAAAATTTGTAAAGATATCGAAGGTATCTGACTTGTGTTTTAGAAAGAACACCCACGCAAAGTGCGAGTAGTCATCAACAATTACCAACGTATAATCCTTACCTCCTAAGCTTCTAATTTGCAGTGGACCGAACAAGTCCATATGAAGTAGGTGTAAACACCTATTAGAGTTTTTGCCTATGATGTTTTTAAAGGTAGCCCTTATTTGCTTGCCTTTTACGCATGCATGACAAGGTCTCTCTTTGATGTGCTTGACATTTGGGGCATCACGTACTAAATTCTGGGAGAATAATTTATTAATAGTTTTAAAATTAATATGTGCTAGCCTCTTGTGCCATTGGTCACCAAGAGACACAATATCTTTTGCTAAAAGACACACTGGTGTAGAAGAGTCTATACAGATGAAATTTAACCAAAATATGTTCCTGCTTCGAGTGCCTGATAGAATTGTTTCCATATTGTCAACCAACTTTATCAAGCACCTGTCAGCGTGGAACTCAACTATGTATCCTTTGTCGCATAGTTGACTTATGCTTATGAGATTGTGTTCCAATCCCGCCACATAAGCTACATCTGAAAAGGATACACTACCGTTAGTGATCATACCATAGCCTTTAGTTATCCCTCTATCTGAACCTCCAAAGATGACCTTTGGTCCGTTGCAGACTGAAGTGAAATTATGGAGTAGGCTTCTTATCCAGGTCATGTGCCAAGAGCATCAACTGTCCATGTACCAAATTGGCATTTTGGTGGCCTTTGGACATACCTACATTCATAATCACTTTGCCTTAGGAACCCAAACATGTTTGGGTCCTTGGTCTCGTGTTAGAACACTCCCCCTATGAGGATTAACATCATGAGTGGTCATTTTAATCTTGCCAACTAGAGGAGTTGCAAAATTTCTAGGATTAAACCAACAATCGATGGCAAAATGACCAATTTTGCCACAGCACAAGTAGTCGAACCTGTCGTATTTTTGCCTCGGGAACTCCTGCTTTACCTTAAGGGATTTTTTTCCAGCAGTGGTAGAATTCTTGGAGGAAGAAGCTTCATGATGATGGCAATCACATGATTTCTTCTCCATCACAGGCTTTTCTACAATGGTTTTTACCTTTGGTTCTTTCTTGAAGTTATGACCATGATCATAAGGACCATAGCTCTGAAGAATGACTTCTTCATATGGTGCCTTAAAGACACTCTCACCAAAGTTTTTGGGGCGAGTCCATCCTTGGTAGTGAGACTTTGGCTCTACATAAGTAGGCCTAGTAAAGTGACCGTAGGACGACTCAAGATCAAACTCATTTGTTGGGAATATGACTTTCTTGATTGCGATTTGATCTTGAGGAGCTTTTCCCTTTGCTTTTGCCAAGGCCTTCTTGGCGGCCTTATTTTTCCTTTGAGCCTTATTTCTCCTAAAAGATTTTCTAGGAGCACCCTCATGGCCTAGTCCAGCACCCTTGGACTTAGTTGAGAATTCAGTAATGAGTGGAAGAACATTCTTGGGCTTGGAGAAACTTTCAACAAGTTTCTTTTCAGCTTCGAGTTGTTCTTCCAACTCTTTGATGATTTTCTCTTTATGGCCGACGTGCTCCAGAGCTTGATTGTATTCCTCAATAGCAAGATTGAAGTTCTCTTGAAGAGAGTCAGTCTTAGCAACTTCTTCTCTCAAGCTGCTCTCAATAGCCTTTAGAGACTTAATCTCTTTTGCCTGAGTTTTCACAACTCGACGACATTTGTCGTAAGTCATGATCAACTCCTTGTACTGGGCCAAAAGTTCCAACTCATCGTCAGAAGAGCTTTCCTCATGATCATGCTCAGAACTTTCAGATTCAGAGAGAGGAGTGTGAGATTTTACCTTCCCAGTGAACTGGGGATCTTGTTCATCATTTGATTTAGCCATTAGTCCAAAGTATGCATGCTTCCTCATCTTCACTTGACTCAGATGAGTCAGAGTCACTAAGAGTCTTGCCCTTCTTGGCTATAAGGCTCTTCTATGTCCTCTTATTGTTGTACGAGGACATCTTCTCTTCTCTTCTGCCACCATCCTTCTTCTTGTGGGGGGCAGTCACCTATGGCATGACCTGGTTAATTACTGCAGTAGCAGACAATGTCAGTAGAAATCTGTTTGTTCTTTTTAGAGGTATACCTGTCATGGCTACTCGAGCCTTTCTTTCGCTGATCACCATCATGTCGTGATCTTCTGTATGAGGCATCCTTGCCTCTCTACTGCTTCTTATTGTTCAATAATTTCTTGAACTGCCATGAGAGTAACGAGAACTCTCCTTCAGATAGTTCTGAGCCCGAGGTGCTTGTCTCAGAGTTTTCATCTTCACTCACTTCTTGAGCAGGTGCTGGTGAGGCAGCTTTGCCCTCCTTGAACTGTCAGCCTTTAATGCAACCGACTTCTCTTTTGAGGAGAAGCGACTTTTCTCTTCTTCATCCTTTCTGGAATTAATCTGCAGTTCATAGGACATCAGCTTGCCAAATAGATTCTGTGGGTCTGTCTCAGCTAGTCAGCCAAACTCTCGGATGGCACAGACTTTGTTGTCCCATTCCTTTGTAAGAGACCTCAGAAACTTATCATTCAGCTCCCCATTAGTGAGGACTCGGCCATACACTCTTTGGCCATTTACTATCTTGAAGAAATTCTAAAAAGTATCTGCATTGGTCTCCTTTGACCCTTGCCTGAAGGATTTATATTTCTTGTTTAGTAGGGATCTTCTATCATCCCTCACTTCTTCAGTACCTTCCATCAGAGTTACCACATCTCCTTAGCCGATTGGTAGTGAATCAGATTCTGCAGCATCGAGTCATCGACTGCACTTGCTATGATATTTTTAGTTTTCTTGTCCAAAGAAATAAGTGCAATCTCGTCCTTATCTAGATCCATCAATTTCTTAGGAACCTTCTTGGTTGTATCTATAGTGGAGGTAGTCATGGGTATGCAAGGACCTTCTTCAACAATCATGAAGATCCGAGGGTCCACAGCTTCCATGAAAAATTTGATTCTCTTTTTCCACATGGGAAAGTTATTCTTTGTGAACAGGGGAAGCTTGGCAAAATCTTTGGTCTTGTCCATTGCTTGAATATCCAAGTGACAACTTTCGAGAGGAAATTGATCAAGGTGTTAACCTTTTAATGACCAACCTCCCTCTGATACCAATTGAAAGTTTAAAGTTGTCAACATAAATCACCTAAAGGGTGTGAATAGGTGAATCGTGCATCTATTTGCGGAATAAAAATTTTAACGATCTTGGACAAGAATTCAAGCAATCACAGAAGACTAGAAGATTTATAGTGTTTCCCCAATCTTGGGTACGTCCACTTTACCTCACCGATCTAGCAAATCACGAGACTCGGCTACTCCACTATCTCGGATTGAAAATAATCCTACGCCTTGGAACCAAGTTCCTAAAAACTCGATCCAAATAGATCTACAATCGGAAGATAAAAACTTCCTACAACTCGGAGAGCAACGCTACTACACTCGGGAAAATCTTCTATAACAATAACAAAGAGATTTGGAAATACAAACACGATAATTTCTCAGATCTGGAAAAATAAGTCTCTAGGTCTTCTTCTTGAACTTTGCGGCTCTTTTAGAAATCGTTAAAGAAGACCTGTAGATCTGACCTGAGAAAGGTTTGACCTACTCGATCAAGGAGAGGATGAAGATCCCTTGAACAACAAGTCTATCTTGATCGAAAACAGAAAACTCGATCTACTCGTGAGCGGCTGCGGCAACTTTAGAATTTGTTCCTTTTCTTTTTGAGATAGACGGCTGATCCAGAAGATTTCAAAGGTACGGACTACCGCTTCTTATAATTATTAGGGTTTGTCTTAATGAAAAGACCTTTTATAGGATTACCCCTAACGGTTAGAAAAGACATTAATGACGACACGTGGACCAATCACGTCAAGTCATTTGAAAATCCAGCCAATCTGGACTTAAACAATTTTCTGAAGAATTTGACCTGCAGTTCTCGAGAAGTAACATTAGTTCTCGAGAAATAGTTTTATTTCTCGAGAACTATATTATCTAGAACTAAAGTTAGTTTTCGAGACTTCAGGGCTAATACTTCTCAGACCAATCTGGACTTCTCGAGAACCATAAGCTGACTTCTTGAGAACAATGAAGCTAAGCTTCTCGAGAACTATAAGGACTTCTCGAGAACTACTCTTGACTTCTCGAGAACTAAAAGAACTTCTCGAGAACTACACTGGACTTCTCGAGAGTTCGGACTTAGAAAAATTCTTGAAGCTATCTGGACTTCTCGAGAACTAAAAGCTGGGTCTTCTCGAGAACTTCGAAGCTAAGCATCTCGAGAACTATAAGGATTTCTCGAGAACTACACTTCTGCTTCTTGAGAACTATAGAATGCTTCTCGAGAACATCTAACTCGACTTTTCAAGAACTAAGAGGCACTTCTCGAGAAGTGGACTTAAAGCATTTTCTGAATATAGAGAAAATTTCTCCTAGTCTTATCTTCATCCCATGCTCCAAGATGTTTAACATAAAGTGTATCCCAATTGAGAGGCTACAAATGAGTCAACACCTTGGATCAAAAATATGAGGGATTACACTGTATGGTCATGTGTTCCTGACCCATTGTAGACTAACAGTGGTCTACACTTAGCACAGAGAGAATCTGCAAACACACAACTAGAACAAGGATATCAAATACAACTTAATTCATCTTAGTTCAAGGGTGACTTCAAGCAAATCTGGGTTATTGTGGATGCAATACCCAACAAGATACTCGGGTTATATTTTAAATTTACCTACTCTTGACATATCCTTTTCAAAAATTAGCAGGAGTTCACGAGTTCACTTCAAGTACATGCGTAATATATTAAATTTACATGCTTTTGACTTCTCTTTTGCAGAGCTTAGCAGGTGTTCGCGAGTTCACTTCAGGTACTCGCGTTATATTTTAAATTTACCTGCTTTGGAGTACTCTTTTGTAGAGATTAGTTGGTGTTCGAGTGTTAATTTCAGGTACTGGGTTATATTTTAAATTTACCTGCTTTTTATTTCTCATTTGCGAAAATTAGTAGGTGTTCAGGAGTTCACTTCAGGTACTTCAATTATATTTTAAATTAACCTGCTTTTGACTTCTCTTTTCCAGAGATTAACAGGTGTTCGTGAGTTCACATCAGATAGTTGTGTTATATTTTAAATTTACCTACTTTTGACTTCTACTTTTCATAGATTAGAAGAAGTTCATGAGTTCACATAAGGTACTTTCATTATATATTAAAATTACGTGCTTCTGACTTCCCTTTTATAGAGATTAACAGGTGTTTGCGAGTTAACTTCAGGTATTTCTGTTATATTAAAAATTTACCTGCTTTTAACTTCGTCTTTGCAGAGATTAGTAGGTATTCGTGAGGTCGCTTCAGGTACTTGTGTTATATTTTAAATTTAAATTCTTTTGACTTCTTGTTTGGGGAGATTAGCAGGTGTTCGTGAGTTCACTTCAGCTACTCGCATTTTATTTTAAATTTTCATACTATTGACTTCTCCTTTGCATAGATTAGCAGTAGTTCACGAGTTCACTTAAGGTACTTGAGTTATATATTAAATTTATCTTCTTTTGAATTCTCTTTTGCAGAGATTAGTAGGTATTCACGAGTTCACTATAATTACTCGCATTACATTACGAATTTACCTGCTTTGGACTTCTCTTTTATAGAGATTAGTTGGTGTTCGCATGTTCACTGAAGGTACTCGCATTATATTTTTAATTTATATACTTTTGATTCCTCTTTTTCAAAGAGATTAGCAGGTGTTCGCGAGTTCACTTCAGGTACACGCGTAATATTTTTAATTTACCTGCTTTTGATTTCTCTTTTGCAGAGATTAACAGTTGTTCGCAAATTCAATTTAGGTACTCGAGTCATATTTTAAATTTACCTGCTTTTGACTTCTCCTTTGCTGAGATCTGCAGGTGTTCGTGAGTTCACTTCAGTTACTTGCGTTATATATTATATTTACCTAATTTTGACCTATTTTTTGTAGAGATTAGCAGGTGTTCGTGAATTCACTTCTAATACTCGCGTTGTATTTTAAATTTACCTACTTTTGATTTCTCGTTTGGAGAGATTCCCAGGTGTTCGTGAGTTCACATTAGATACTCGTGTTATATTTTAAATTTACCAACTTTTGACTTTTACTTTTCATGGATTAGAAGAAGTTCACGAGTACACTTTAGGTACTTTCATTATATATTAAAATTACCTGCTTCTGACTTCCCTTTATAGAGATTAACAGGTGTTCCAAGTTAACTTCAGGTATTTGTGTTATATTTAAAATTTACTTGCTTTTGACTTCTTTGCAGAGATTATTAGGTGCTCGTGAGTTCGCTTCAGGTACTCGTGTTATATTTTAAATTTACCTGCTTTTGACTTATTGTTTGGAGAGATTAGCAGGTGTTTGCGAGTTCACTTCTCCTTTGCATAGATTAGCAGGAGTTCATGAGTTCACTTCAGGAACTTGAGTCATATATTAAATTTACATGCTTTTGCTATTCTCTTTTGCAGAGATTAGCAGGTATTCGCGAGTTCACTATAATTACTCGCGTTATATTTTAAATTTTACTACTTTGGACTTCTCTTTTGTAGAGATTAGCTGGTGTTCGCATGTTCACATCAGGTACTCGCATTATATTGTAAATTGAAATGCTTTTGATTCCTCCTTTGCAGAGATTAGCAGGTGTTCGCGAGTTCACTTTAGGTACTCGCGTACTATTTTAAATTTACTTTATTTTGACTTCTCTTTTGCAGAGATTAGCAAGTGTTCGCAAATTCACTTTAGGTACTCGAGTAATATTTTAAATTTACCTGCTTTTGACTTCTCCTTTACAGAGATTTGTAGGTGTTCGTGAGTTCACTTCATGTACTTGCGTTATATTTTATATTTACCTAATTTTGACCTCTTTGTTTTTAGCTTTTAGTAGGTGTTCGTGAGTGCACTTCAGGTACTAGCATTATATTTTAAACTTACTTACTTTTTATTTCTCGTTTGTAGAGATTCGCAGGTATTTGCGAGTTCACTTCAGATACTCATGTTATATTTTAAATTTATCCACTTTTGACTTCTACTTTTCATAGATTAGAAGAAGTTCACGAGTTCACTTCAGGCTTTTTCATTATATATAAAAATTACCTCCTTCTGACTTCTCTTTTATAGAGATTAGCATGTGTTCGCGTGTTAACTTCAGGTATTCATGTTAGATTCTAAATTAACCTGCTTTTGACTTCTTCTTTGCAGAGATTAGTAGGTGTTCTTGAGTTTGCTTCAGGTACTCGTGTTATATAATAAATTTACCTGCTTTTGACTTCTTGTTTGGAAAGATTAGTAGGTGTTTGCGAGTTCACTTCGGATACTTGCATTTTATTTTAAATTTACCTACTTTTGACCTCTCCTTTGCATAGATTAGTTGGATTTCACGAGTTCACGTAAGATACTTAAGTTATATATTAAATTTCCCTGCATTTGAATTCTCTTTTGCATAGATTAGCAGGTGTTTGCGAGTTCACTATAATTACTCTCATTATATTTTATATTTAACTGCTTTGGACTTCTCTTTTGTAGAGATTAGGTGGTGTTCGCATGTTGACTTCAGGTCCTCGCATTAAATTATAAATTTATATGCTTTTGATTCCTCCTTTGCGTAGATTAGCTGGTGTTCGCAAGTTCACTTCAGGTACTCGCGTAATATTTTAAATTTACCTACTTGTGACTTCTCTTTTGCGGAGATTAGCCGGTGTTCGAAAATTCACTTTAGGTACTCGAGTAAAATTTTACATTTACCTGGTTTTCACATCTCCTTTGCAGAGATTTGCAGGTGTTCGTGAGTTCACTTCAGGTACTTGCATTATATTTTATATTTACCTAATTTTGACCTCTTTGTATGTAGAGATTAGTAGGTGTTCGTTAGTGCACTTCAGGTACTAGCATTATATTTTAAATTTACCTGCTTTTGACTTGTCTTTTATAGAGATTAGCAGATGTTCGCAAGTTAACTTCAGGTACTCATGCTATATTTTATATTTACATATTTTGTGACTTCTCCTTTGTAGAGATTAGCAAGTGTTCGCGAGTTCACATTATGTACTCGCATTAAACTTTTAATTTACCTACTTTTGCCATCTCGTTTGGAGAGATTAGTATGTTTTCACGAGTTCATCATTGGTAGTCACGTTAAACTTTAAATTTACCTTCTTTTGACTTCTCGTTTGGAGAGATTTGCAGGTGTTCATGAGTTCACTTCATATACTTGTGTTATATTTTATATTTACATACTATTGACTGCTCCTTTCCATTGATTTGCAGGATTTCACGAGTTCACTTTAGGTACTCACATTATATTTTATACTTACCTTCTTTTGTCTTCTCGTTTGGAGAGATTAGAGGGTGTTCATGAGTTCACTTCAGATACTCACATTATATTTTAAATTTACCTAAATTTAATACCTAATTTGCATAGATTAGTAGGAGTTCACGAGTTCACTTCAGGTACTTGCGTTATATATTAAATTTGCTTGCTTTTGACTTCACTTTTATTGAGATTAGTAGGTGTTCGTGAGTTAACAAGAGGTACTCATGTAATATTTTCAATTTACCTACTTTTGACTTCTCCTTTGCAGAGATTAGCAAGTGTTCGCGTGTTCACTTCAGGTACTCGAGTAATTTTTTCAATTTACATGCTTTTGACATCTTTATTGGAGAGATTGCAGGTGTTTGTGAGTTCACATTAGATACTCGGGTTATATTTTAAATTTACCTACTTTTGACTTCTCTTTTGTATAGATTAGAAGGATTTTATGATTTCACTTCAATTACTTTCATTTTATATTAAATTTACTTTCTTTTGACTTCTCTTTTGCAAGGATTAGTATGTGTTTGCGAGTTCACTTCAGGTACTGTGTTATATTTTAAATTTACCTGCTTTGGAATTCTCTTTTGTAGAAATTAGTTGGTGTTCGCATGTTCACTATAGGTACTCGCGTTATATTTTTAATTTACCTGCTTTTGATTTTTCTTTTGCTGAGATTAGCAGGTGTTTGCGAGTTCCCTTCAGGTACTCGTGTTATATTTTAAATTTACCTGCTTTTGAATTCTCCATTGCAGAGATTAGAAGGTGTTTGCGAGTTCACTTCAAGTAGCCCCATTTTATTTGAAATTTACATGCTTTTTTACTTCTATTTTAAAGAGATTAGTAGCTGTTCGTGAGTTAACTTCAGGTACTTGAGTTATATTTGAAATTTTCTTACTTTTGACTTCTCTTTTGCAGGGATTAACAAGTGTTAGCGAGTTCACTTCAGGTGCTCGCATTATATTTTAAATTAACCTATTTTTGACTTCTCATTTAGAGAGATTAGCAGGTGTTTATTAGTTCACATCATGTACTCGCATTATATATTAAATCTACCTGATTTTAACTTCTACTTTGCATAGATAAGCAGGAGTTCACGAGTTAACTCATGTACTCGCATTATATTATAAACTTACCTGCTTTTGACCTCTCGTTTGCAGAGATTAGAAGGTGTTCATGAGTTTTATTCAGGTATGCAGGTTATATTTTAAATTTACCTAATTTGGAATTCTCTTTTGTAGAAATTAGTTAGTGTTCGCATGTTCACTTAATAAACTTGCGTTATATTTTAAATTTACGTAATTTTGATTTCCCTTTTACAGTGATAAGCAGGTGTTCGATAGTTCACTTTAGGTACTTGCGTTATATTTTAAATTTACCTGCTTTTGACTTCTCTTTTGCAGAGATTAGCAGGTGTTCGCGAATTCACTTTAGGTACTCGCGTTATATTTTAAATTTATCTACTTTTGTCTTCTCTTTTACCTAGATTAGTAGGTGTTTTCGAGTTCACTTTAGGTACTCGCATAATATTTTAAATTTAGAAGCTTTTGACAACTATTTTATAGTGATTAGTAGGTGTTCGTGAGTCATCTTCAGGTACTCGTGTTATATTTTAAATTTAACTTCTTCTTTGTAGGGATTAGCAGGTATTCGCAAGTTCACTTTAGGTACTCGTATTATGTTTTAAATTTACCTGCTTTTGACTTCCCTTTTAGAGAGATTAGCAGGTGTTCGTGAGATCACATCAGGTACTCGCATTATATATTAAATCTTCCAGCTTTTAACTTCTCCTTTACATAAATTAGTAGGAGTTCACGAGTTCATTTCTGGTACTCGAATTATTTTTTAGATTTACCTTCTTTTGACTTTTCTTTTGCAGAGATTAGCAGGTGTTCACGTGTTTCCTTCAGGTACTCGCATTATATTTTAAATTTACCAGCTTTTGACTTCTCTTTGGTAGAGATTAGTTTGTGTTCACATGTTCACTTTAAGTACTCGGTTTATATTTTAAATTTACCTGATTTTGACTTCTCCTTTATAGAGATTTGCATGTGTTGGGGAGTTTACTTAAGGTATTTGTATTATATTTTAAATTTACCTGCTTTTGACTTCTCTTTTGCAGAGATTTGTTAGTGTTCGCAAGTTCACATTAGGTACTCACATTATATTTTAAATTTACCTGCTTTTTTACTTCTCCTTTGTAAAGATTAGCTAATTATCGCAAGTTCACTTCAAGTACTCGCATTATATTTTTATTTTATCTTCTTTTGACTTCTCCTTTCAAGAAGTTAAAAGGTGTTCTTGAGTTAACTTTTTGTACTCACATTATATTTTAAATTTACCTATTTTTTACTTCTCTTTTGTATACATTAGCAGGTTCTCGCGAGTTCACTTCAGGTACTCACGTAATATTTTAAATTTACCTCCTTTTGATATCTCCTCTATAGAGATTAGAAGGTATTCTCTAGTTCACTGTAGGTACTCACGTTATATTTTAAATTTACCTGCATTTGACTTCCCTTTTGAAGAGATTAGAATGTTTTCACGAGTTCACTTCAGGTACACTCATTATATTTTAAATTTAACTGCATTTGACTTATCTTTTGTAGAGATTAGCAGGTGTTCGCGAATTCACTTCAAGTACTCGCGTTATATTTTAAATTTACAATATTTTGACTTTAGGTAGTCGAATTATATTTCAAATTTACCTGCTTTTGACTTCTCCTTTCAATAGATTAGTAGGTGTTCGCAAGTTCACTTCAGGTACTCACATTATATTTTAAATTTATCTTCTTTTTTACTTCTCATTTGCATAGATTTGCAGGTGTTCGCGGGGTAACTTTATTTCCACGCATTATATTTTAAATATAATTTCTTTTGACTTCACCATTCTAGAGATTAGTAGGTGTTCGTGAGTTCTCTTCTGCTACTCGCATTTAATTTTAAATTTACCTTCTTTTTACTTCTCTTTTATTGATATTAGTAGGTATTAACAAGTTCACTTTAGGCACTCAGGTTATATTTTAAATTTACCTACTTTTGATATCTCATTTATAGAGTTTAGTAGGTGTTCACGAGATCACTTCAAGTACTCGCGTTATATTTTAAATTTAATCGCTTTTGTTGTCTTCTTTGTAGAGATTAGCTAGTGTTCGCGAGTTCACTTCAGATACTCGTGTTATATTTTAAATTTACCGTATTTTGACCTATTTTTTTGTAGAGATTAGCAGGTGTTCACGAGTGCACTTCAGGTACTAGCTTTATATTTTAAATTTACCTGCTTTTGACTCTTTTTTCTAGAGATTAGCAAGTACTCGCGAGTTAACTTCAGGTACTCATGCTATATTTTAAATTTACGTTCTTTTGACTTCTCCTTTGTAGAGATTAGCAGGTGTTGGCGAGTTCACTTTAGGTACTCGTGTTATACTTTATATTTACCTAGTTTTGATTTCTTCTTTGGAGATATTCGCAGGTGTTTGCGAGTTCACTTCAGATACTCGCTTTATATTTTAAATTCACTTACTTTTGACTTCTTCTTTGCATATATTAGCAAGATTTCACGAGTTCACTTCAGATACTCTTATTATAATTTAAACTTACATGCTTTTGACTTCTCGTTTGGAGAGATTAGAAGGTGTTCGCGAGTTCACTTCAAATACTCACTCGCGTTATATTTTAAATTTACAAACTTTTTATACCTAATTTGCATAGATTAGCAAGTAATCGTGTGTTAACTTCAACTACTCGGCTTATAATTTCAATTTACCTACTTTTGACTTCTCCTTTGTAGAGATTAGTAGGTGTTCGCGAGATCACTTCAGATACTCGTGTAATATTTTAAATTTACCTTCTTTTGACTTCACTTTTTGAGAGATTAGTAGGTGTTCGCGAGTTCACTTCAAATACTCGGGTTATATTTTAAATTTTCCACTAATGACTTCTCCTTTGCAAAGATTAGCAGGAGTTCATGATTTCACTTTAGGTACTTGCGTTATATATTAAATTTACTTATTTTGACTTCTCTTTTGCAGAGATTAGCAGGTGTTCGCTAATTCATTTCAGGTACTTGTGTTATATTTTAAATTTACATACTTTAGACATTTCTTTTGTAAAAATTAGTTGATGTTCACATGTTCACTTCAGGTACTCGTGTTATATTTTAAATTTACCAGCTTTTGAATTCTCCTTTACTGAGATTAGCAAGTATTCACTAGTTCATTTAGGTACTCGCATTATATTTTAAATTTAGTTACTTTTGACTTATCTTTTGCAGAGATTACCAGGTGTTCGCAAATTATCTTTAAGTACTCCCGTTATATTTAAAATTTACATGCTTTTGACTTCTTCTTTGTAGAGATTAATAGGTTTTTGCGAGTTCACTTCTGGTACTCGCATTTAATTTAAATTAACTTCCTCTTTAATTTCAATTTTATAGATATTAGTAGGTGTTTGTGTGTTAAATTCAGGAACTCATGTTATATTTAAAATTTATGTACTTTTGACTTCTCTATTGCAGGGATTAGTAGGTGTTTACGAGTTCACTTCAGGTACTCACGCTATATTTTAAATTTACCTACTTTTCACTTCTCTTTTAGAGAGATTAGTAGTTGTTTTTGAGTTCACATCAGGTACTCGTATTATATATTAAATCTACCCTCTTATTATTTCTCCTTTGCGTAAATTAGCAGGAGTTCACGAGTTCACTTCAGGTACTCGCATTATATTTTAAATTTACCTATTTTTGACTTCTCTTTTGCACCGATTAGAAGGTGTTCGCGAGTTCCCTTCAGGTACTCGCATTATATTTTTAATTTACTTGCTTTTGACTTATCTTTTGTATAGATTAGTTGGTGTTCACATGTCCACTTCAAGTACTCGCATTAAATTTTAAATTTACTAGCTTTTGACTTCCCTTTTTTAGAGATTTGTAGGTGTTTTCGAGTTTACCTCAGGTACTTTCTTATATTTCAAATTTACCTGCTTTTGACTTCTTTTTTATAAGGATTAGCAGGTGTTCGCAAGTTATCTTCAGGTACTCGTGTTATATTTTTAATTTACTTGCTTTTTACTTCTCCTATACAGAGATTCGCAGGTGTTCATGAGTTCACTTCAGGTACTCGTGTTATATTTTAAATTTACCTGCTTTTGACTTCTTATTTTGAGAGATTAGCAGGTGTTTGCGAGTTCACTTCAAATACTCGCATTATATTTTAAATTTACAAGCTTTTAACTACTCCCTTGCATAGATTTGTAGGAGTTCACGATTTCACTTCAGCTATTTGCATTATATAGTAAAATTAACTTCTTTTAACTTCTCTTTTTGTAGTGATTAGTAGGTGTTTGTGAGTTCACTTCAGTTACTCGCATTATATTTTAATTTTACCTGCTTTGGACTTCTATTTTGTATAGATTAGTTGGTGTTTGCATGTTCACTTCAGGTACTCACATTATTTTTTAAATTTTCGTTCTTTTGACTTCCCCTTTACAGAGCTTAGTAGGTGCTCGTGAGTTCACATCAGGTACTCGCATTATATTTTAAATTTATCTTCATATGACTTCTCCTTTCCCGAGATTAGATGGGGTTCACAAGTTAACTTCTAGTGCTCGTATTATATTTTAAATTCACCTGCTTTTGATATCTCCTTTATAGAGAATAGCAGTTTCTTGCGAGTTCACTTCAGGTAATCGCGCTATATTATAAATTTACCTGCTTTTGACATCCCCTTTGCATAAATTAGCCGGTGTTCGTGGGTTCACTTTATGTTCTCGCATTATATATTCAAATTACCTTATTTTGACTTCTCTTTTCTAGAGTTAGCAGGTGTTGGTGATTAAACTTCCGGTACTCGTGCTATATTTTAAATTTACCATCTTTTTACTTATGTTTTTTAGATATTAGCAGGTACTTGCGAGTTCACTTTAGGCAGCCACGTTATATTTTAAATTTACCACTTTTGATATCTCATTTGAAGACTTTAGCATGTGTTCGCAAGTTCACATCAGGTACTCGCGTTATATTTTAAATGTACCTATTTTTTGGTTTCCTTTTGGAGAGATTAGAAGGTTTTCTCGAGTTAACTTCAGATACTCGCATTATATTTTTAAATTACCTGCATTTTACTTCTCTTTTGTAGAGATTAGTAGGTGTTCGAGAATTCACTTCGGGTACTCAGGTTATATTTTAAATTTACCAACTTTGGACTTCTCTTTTGTAGAGATTAGTTGGTATTTGCATGTTCACTTCAGGTAGTAGCATTATATTTTAAATTTACCTGCTTTTTACTTCTCCTTTATACAGATTAGCAGGTGTTCGCAAATTCACTTCAGGTACTCGCGTTATGTTTTAAATTTACCTACTTTTGACAATTCCTTTCAAGATATTAGTAGGTGTTCGCGAGTTAACATCTTGTACTCGCATTTTATTTTAAATTTACTTACTTTTTACTTAACTTTTGTAGATATTAGCAGGTTACGCGAGTTGACTTCAGGTACTCATATTATATTTTAAATTTACCTGCTTTTGATATCTCCTTAGTAGAGATTAGCAGGTGTTCGCAAGTTCACTTTAGGTAGTCACGTTATATTTTAAATTTACCTTTTTTGACTTCTTTTTTGCATAAATTAGCAGGAGTTCATGAATTCACTCCAGGTACTTGCGTTATATTTTAAATTTACCTGCTTTTCACTTCTCGTTTGCAGAGATTAGTAGGTGTTCGCATATTCATTACAGGTACTGGCGTTATATTTCAAATATACCTTCTTTTGACCTCTTTTTTTGTAGAGATTAGCAGGTGTTCGCGAGTGCAGTTCTGGTACTAAAGTAATATTTTAAATTTACATGCTTGTGACATCTCTTTTATAGAGATTAGCAGGTGTTCATGAGTTAACTTCAAGTACCCGTGCTATATTTTAAATTTAAATGCTTTTGACTTCTCCTTTGTTGAGAATAGCTAGTGTTCGCCAGTTCACTTATAGGACTCACATTATATTTTAAATTTACCTGCTTTTGACTTCTCGTTTGGAGGGATTAGCAGGTGTTCGCGAGTTCACTTCAGGTACTCACATTATATTTTAAATTTACCTACTATTGACTTCTCCTTTACATAGATTTGTAGGAGTTCACGAGTTCACTTCAGGTACTCATATTATATTTAAAACTTATCTTCTTTTGAGTTCTCCTTTGCAAAGATTAGCAGGTGTTCGTGAGTTCACTTCAGGTAGTCACGTTATATTTTAAATTTACCTGCTTTTCACATCCCTTTTTGAGAGATTAGAAGGTTTTTTCAAGTTCACTTCAGGTACTCGCATTATATTTTAAATTTACATGTATTTGATTTCTCTTTTGTAGATTACTAAGTGTTCACAAATTTAGATCAGGTACTCGTGTTATATTTTAAATTTACATGCTTTCGACTTCTTCTTTGTAGAGATTAGCCGTTGTTTGCGAGTTAACTTCAGGTAATCACATTATATTTCTAATTTACTTGCTTTTGACTTCTCTTTTCCAGAGATTAGTAGGTCTTCGCGAGTTAACTCGTGTACTCGCATTATATTTTAAATTTACCTTCTTTTGACTTCACTTTTGTAGAGATTAGCAAGTGTTTGCGAGTTAACTTCAGGTACTCGAGTTATATTTTAAATTTTCCTGATTTTGACTTCTTTTGTGGAGGGATTAGCAGGTCTTTGTAACTTCACTTCCGGTACTCATGGTATATTTTAAATTTACCTGCTTTTGACTAATCCTTTGTATAGATTAGCAGGAATTCACGAGTTCAATTCAGTTACTCGCGTTATATTTTAAATTTACCTAATTTTGACTTCTCTTTTTTGCAGAGATTAGCAGGTGTTCGCAAGTTCACTTCAGTTACTCACGTTATATTTTAAATTTACCTTTTTTGAATTCACTTTTGTGGAGATTAGTTGGTGTTCACATGTTCACTTCTGATACTCACGTTATATTTGAAATTTACGTGCTTTTCACTTCTCACTTGCAGAGATTAGTAGGTCTTTGCGAGTTCACTTCAGGTACTCGCATTATATTTCAAATTTAACTGCTTTTGACTTCTCCTTTCTAGAGATTAACATGTACTCATATTATATTTTCAATTTACCTTCTTTTGACCTCTCTTTTGTAGAGATTACAAGGTGATCGCGAGTTCACTTCAATTACCAGCATTATATTTTAAATTTACCTGCTTCTTACTTCTCTTTTATAGAGATTAGCTGGTGTTCGCGAGTTAACTTCCGGTACTCGTTTTATATTTTAAATTTACCTGCTTTTAACTTCTCTTTTTCATAGATTAACTAGTTTTCTCAAGTTCACTTCAGTTACTCCCGTTATAATTTAAATTTACCTGCTTTTGACTTCTCTTTTGCTGGGATTAGCAGGTGTTAGCGAATTCACTTCAGATACTCACGTTATATTTTAAATTTATCTACTTTTGACTTCTCCTCTGCATAGATTAGCAGGAGTTCACGAGTTCACTTTAGGTACTTGCATTATATATTAAATTTACCTGCTTTTAACTTCTCTTTTGTAGAGATTAGCAGGTATTCGTGAGTTCATTATTGATGCGGGAAAATGGACCACCAGCTAATAGTTCGATCACGGGCGAAAGAGAAGGGAAAAAGCTAGGCTGCAAGCAGTTATCTACTAATGGATAGGAGAAGAAAGTAGCAGAGCCGTGAACAACGACAACACTAGACTTCGCCCGTCGCGGCCTGAATTCCACTCTTGCAATGGGCTTTCCTTTGATTGAAAAGAGTTGATTACAAGGCAAGGAAGAAAAGATCTTGGAAGAGAGCAAGCTCGAGACTGCAAAGCCTGGGATTCGAATCCCCAGCCTTTAACAAATAGGCTCTTAGGCTCGAGTCAGCGTTGTACAACCCTGTATTCACCGAGTAAGGTCCGTCCGACAAGCGCAGGACCAACTTTTGGTTTTTAAGCTTTTTGAGAGTTTTGCACTCTTGGTAGCCAATTTTGGCCTAACTCTTGTAATATACTACTAGGGGGTGGAAAAATCTACCTCTCCCCCTGGTCCCTTTTGGAGGGAGGGTGCGGGAGGTTTGCCGGCTCCTACCCCGGCTTGATAGGCGTGAGTTCGGAGTGGCCTGCGACCAAGTCTCGGCCCGAGCGACATGCTCGCGCGGGCGAGTGCGGCCTGCGACCAGGTATCGCCCCGAGCGGCCTGCTCGCGCAGGCGAGAGCAGCCTGCGGCCGGGCTCTCGCCCCGAGCGGCCTGCTCGCGCGGGCGAGAGCGGCCTGCGGCCGGGGTCTCGCCTCGAGCGGCCTGCTCGCGCGGGCCAGAGCAGCTTGCGACCATGCTCTCACCCTGAGCATCCTGCTCGCGCGACGAGAGCGGCCTGTGGTCAGGTGGGGGGGATGGCTTAGCCTCCATTCCTCCTAGGCCTCTTTGGGTCGTGCTTTTACACTTTAACCCCCGGCGTGGAATTTCTTCTTTGCTCCCCGGTGTGGAGGATTTCTATTGACTCGAGGCATATTTGCCTCAGGGGCATTTTGGTCTTTTTGACCCCAAGACTTGAAAAAACTATAAATAGACCCCCTTGGGTGCCTTTGGAGAGGATGAGATTTCCTTACCTCCTCCTCCCTTAGCTTCATCCTGGTAGAGTAGAGAAAGATCTTCAAGGCGCCCAGCTCAGCCACTTGGGGAGGGAGGGGAAGTGTTCTAGCAACCTTCCGGGTGTGTGGTGCGACCTCCACGCTAGAACCGAAGGTCTGTTCATAGCTTCCTAGGTCTTTGGTCCGTGACGTTCTCCCGAGTGTAGTAGGTGTGAGGTCACCCCTCTTTTGGGACACCGAACTCCACGAGAAGTCCTTTTTGGCTTCAACAGTTATGGTGCGGTGAGCGTGGAGAGTGACTAGCATAGAAGATCTTGGGAGAGTGTCATGGCTGAAGATCAGGGAGGTGGTGACGATCTCGACAAGCTCCTCAACCCAACATCAGTCTCGCCCGGCCTTAGCTCGCCCTAGCCGCCAGCTTCCACGGCATTAGTCTCGCCCAACCTCAGCACGCCCTAGCCTCCAGCTCGCCCAGAATTAGTCTCGCACGACCTCAGCTCGCCCTAGCCGCCAGCTCGCCCGGCATCGGTCTCTCCCGGCCTCAGCTCGCCCTAGACGCCAGCTCGCCCGGCATTAGTCTCGCCTTGCTTCGGTCTCGCCCGCCCTCAGCTTGCCCTCGCCGCCATCTCGCCCGGCATCGGTCTCGCCCGCCTTCGGTCTCGCCCGGCCTCAGCTCGCCCTCGCCGCCAGCTCGCCCGACATCGGTCTCGCCCGACATCGGTCTCGCCCGACTTCGGTCTCTCCCGGCCTCAGCTCGCCCTAGCCGCCAACTCGCCCGACATCAGTCTTGCCCTACCTCAGCTCGCCCTAGCCGCCAGCTCGCCCGGCATCGGTCTCGCCCAGCATCGATCTCGCCCGACCTCGAGCTCGCCCTATCCGAGGAAAAGGAAGCAAAAGACACCATCATGCCTGTGTCGCATGAAGAAGCCTCCCCTCGGCGGAGTCATGTATCTTTTTATGTTGTTGTAAGGAGTCCAGCCCCCACCGGTAGAGTCGGGGGGTCATGTAACCCAACTTTTTCCCCCGTTTCAGGATGTTGAATTTTGGCAGAGTTCAGGTGACATGCCCTGCCCCCAAGCTCCCTGAGAGGATCTCCTCATGCCAGGCTCTCACTAGTTGGATGGATCGATGGTATCTCGGGGATGCCAAGCTTCTTTTATCTCCGAGATGATTCCGATGCCAGGCTATTATTAGCTGGTAGGGCAGGTTGATCTCTAGTGGGAGCCAAGATTCTTTTAGCTCCGAGATGATTCCGCTGTCAGGCTCTCATTAGCTGGCAGGGCAGGTTGATCTCTTGTTGGAGCCAAGCTTCTTTTAGCTCCGAGATGATTCCGCTGCCAGGCTCTCATTAGCTGGAAGGGCAGGTTGATATCTCGTGGGAGCCAAGCTTCTTTTAGCTCCGAGATGATTCTGCTATCAGGCTCTCACTAGCTGCCAGGTCAGGTTGATCTCTCGTGGCAGCCAAGCTTCTTTGAGCTCCAAGATGATTCCGCTGCACGGCTCTCATTAGATGGCAGGGCAGGTTGATCTCTTGTGGGAGCCAAGCTTCTTTTAGCTCCGAGATGATTCCGCTGCCAGGATCTCATTAGCTGGCATGGCAGGTTAATCTCTCGTGGGAGCCAAGCTTCTTTTAGCTCCGAGATGATTACGCTGTTAGGCTTTCATTAGCTGGCAGGGCAGGTTGATCTCTCGTGGGAGCCAAGCTTCTTTTAGCTCCGAGATGATTCCACTGTCAGTCTCTCATTAGCTGGCAGGGCAGGTTGATCTCTTATGGAGCCAAGTTCTTTAAGCTCTGAGATGATTCCGCTGCCAGGCTCTCACTAGTTGGGGGGCATGTTGATCTCTCGTGGAGCCCAAGTCTTTTAGCTCCGAGATGATTCTGCTGCCAGGCTCTCACTAGCTGGAAGGGCAGGTTGATCTCTCGTGGAGCAAAGTCTTTTAGCTCCGAGATGATTCTGCTGTCAGGCTCTCACTAGCTGGTTGGGCAGGTTGATCTCTAGTGGGAGCCAAGCTTCTTTCAGCTCTGAGATGATTCCGTTGTCAGGCTCTTAATAGCTGGCAGGGCAGGTTGATCTCTCGTGGAGCCTAAGTCCTTAGCTCCGAGATTATTCCGCTGTCAGGCTCTCACTAGCTGGCAGGGCAGGTTGATCTCTCGTGGGAGCAAAGCTTCTTTCAGCTCTAAGATGATTCTGCTGTCAGGCTATAACTAGCTTGCAGGGCAGGTTTATCTCTCGTGGGAGCCAAGCTTCTTTCAGCTCCGAGATGATTCCGTTGTCAGGCTCTCACTAGCTGGCAGGGAAGGTAGATCTCTCGTGGAGCCAAGTTCATTTAGCTCCGAGATGATTCTGCTGCCACACTCTCACTAACTGGCAGGGCAGGTTGATCTCTCGTGGGAGCCAAGCTTCTTTTAGCTCCGAGATGATTCTGCTGCCAGACTCTCATTAGCTGGCAGGGCAGGTTGATCTCTCGTGGGAGCCAAGCTTCTTTTAGCTCCGAGATGATTACGCTTTCAGGCTCTCATTAGCTGGTAGGGCAGGTTGATCTCTTGTAGAGCCCAAGTCCTTAGCTCCGAGATGATTCTGCTTCCAGGCTCTCACTAGATGGCAGGGCAGGTTGATCTCTCGTGGAAGCCAAGTTCCTTAGTTCCGAGATGATTCCGCTGTCAGGCTCTCACTAGCTGGCAGGGCAGGTTGATCTCTCGTGGAGCCCAAGTCCTTAGCTCTGAGATGATTCCACTATCAGGCTCCCACTAGCTGGCAGGGCAGGTTGATCTCTCGTAGAACCCAAGTCTTTTAACCAGAGGTCTCGCCACCCAGGCTCCTATCAGCTGGCATGGCAGGTTGACTCCTCCGGAAGACTAAGTGTTTTTCACCCCGAGGCTGTCTCGCCATCCAGGCTCCCATCAGCGGGCATGACAAGTTGACCCCTCAGGGAGGCCAAGTGTGTTTTCACTCCCAAGAAGGCCACTCAGTGAATACGTTGGGTTGGATGTTTCTTTCCAAGCTTGTGCCAACCTCAAAAAGAGCGGGGATTGTGTACAACCCTGTATTCACTGAGTAAGGTTCATCCGACAAGCGTAGGACCAACTTTGGGTTTTTAAGCTTTTTGAGAGTTTTGCACTCTAAGTAGCGAATTTTGGCCTAACTCTTGTAATATACTAGTAGGGGGAGAAAAAATCTACCTCTTCCCCCGGTCCCTTTTGGAGGGAGGGTGCGACAAGTTGGCCGGCACCCGCCCCGGCTTGATAGGCGTGAGGTCGGAGCAGCCTGCGGCCAGGTCTCGGGTTGTGCGGCCTGCTCGCACATGCGAGAGCGGCCTGCGGCCAAGTCTCGCCCGGAGACGCCTGCTCGCGCGGGCGAGAGCGGCCTGCGGCCGGGCTCTCGCCCTGAGCGGCCTGCTCGCGCAGGCGAGATCGGCATGTGGCCGGGCTCTCGCCCTGAGCGGCCTTCTCGCGCGGGCCAGAGCGGTCTGTGACCGTGCTCTCGCCTTGAGCGGCCTGCTCGAGCGGAGAGAGCGGCCTGTGGCCAGGTGGGGGGGGGGGGTGGCTCAGCCTCCATTCCTCCTAGGCATTTTTGGGTCGTGCTTTTACCCTTTTACCCCCGGGGTGGAATTTCCTTTTTGCCCCCGGTGTGGAGGATTTCTATTGGCTCGAGGCATATTTGCCTCAGGGGCATTTTGGTCTTTTTGACCCCAAGACTTGGAAAAACTATAGATAGACCCCCTTGGGTGCCTTTGGAGAGGATGAGATTTCCTTACCTCCTCCTCCCTTAGCTTCATCTTAGTAGAGTAGAGAGAGCTCTCCAAGGCACCCAGCTCAGCCTCTTGGTGAGGGAGGGGAAGTGTTCTAGCAACCTTCCGGGTGTGTGGTGGGACCTCCACGCTAGAGCCGAAGGTCTGTTCATAGCTTCCTAGGTCTTTGGTCCGTGACGTTCTCCCGAGTGTAGTAGGTGTGAGGTCACCCCTCTTTTGGGACCCCGAACTCCACGAGAAGTCATTTTTGGCTTCAACAAGCGTGCTTTGGGTACAACACTTCCCCCTATTTATATGCTCAGGGGCCTGCCTAGACGGGCAGGGAAAAAATAATTATTTGCCCATTTTATAGGAGAACTGGGCAGCGGTGACAGGATACAAAGAAGAAAAGTCATGCCTGTCCGCACAAAGGGGGCGGACTGGGCTCGCGATCTGGAGCTTCCATCTATCGCTGAAGTAGGGTGCGATCCAGGCTGGTGGTTCTTACCTGTGCGGGCTGATGCTGGATTCCGCCTAGAGAGACAACTGGGTGAACTGATGGATGATCCGCGAAGACTTATCGACATGGACAGAGTGAAGAATTGAGTCCGCTGATGAAGGGGGATGACCTGGACACCTTGCTTAACAAGTTGCATATTTTGGGGTTAACCTAATCCCTGCACATTTTTAAGTTTCTGAAAACTTTGAAAATGTTAGCTTTACCGCCGAGTCCACAACTATCATTAATGCTGCATGCACTATAAATATCGTCGGAAGCACATCATTTGCCAAAAGTCCCCTCCGTCACGGGTCATTTCACACCACTTGCGGTCAACACTTTATAGTCTTCCATGTCTAGGTTAGGAAAATTCATTGGCAACATGTCTTGCCGGGAAAACCTGGCCTGCAAAACAGAACAAAGAAGGTTTTCTAAAGGGGTGGAACGACTGTCCTCCATGTAGGAGAATCTTCTCAAAGGGTTAAGTTAGTATCCGACCCCGACCGCGCACTCAATGAACTTGATTGTGAGAAGTTTGTGGATACCTCTTCTTACTATGAGATCGAATAAAAAAGTGCAGATAGAGGATCGAATCCGCTAGCGATGAATAAACACCAGAAACCTGTGGACTCATCTGACATGGACGTTTTCGTGTCCTCTTCGGGAATGCTCATGTTGAGCAAAACTATGAAAATGAGGTTTCATCAATTGAGGCTCAGCGTCCTAATGCTGATCTCGATCAAAATAATCGGACTGCTAGAGAAGAGCAAGTTGAGAAATAAGTTCCCTCTCAATCCCTAGTCGCCCTCGACCTAGAGACAGTCTGCCAGAATCTACGGAGCTTAGAGCAGGCCGCCACTGACTCAACGGAGAAAGAAGGCCCTTCTGAGAACAAAAGGAAAAGGGACAAATCTTTTGTTGTTGAGAAAGTAGAGAAGAGGATGCGGGAAATGAAAGAAAAGAACTTCTCGGTACAGTATAAGGCTGCGAGCTTGCAGTTTAGGCCGCGAGAAAAAGAGCTTCAAGACACCAGCTTCGTTACTCCAGAGGTCACCATCTCGAGAAATGATTCCTTTTCTACAGTCAGTTTATCTACTGATGTGATACTCAACACCATCGACAACGACCAACTTAATGACATTAAAAAGTACTTGTTGGAGGCGTTGCAGCACGACGTTAAGATACTGGGGTTTAATATTGGCGATCACTCTTCCACACCTGCGATTGAGGGAGAAGAAAAGATATAGCTGAGGGAGAAGATCGCCGCTGAGAAGGGTAAGGAGGAAGCTGTCTCGGAAAAGGGCATTGCAGACAAGCAGGCAGAAGATCTGCGGACTACTGCCAAGCTCATGCGGTTAGGTAAACTTAAACCAGCGCCTAGGCACTTTAAGCATCCGTGGATTTATAGATCTCCCCTGCGGAAGACGAGGCTGATAAAGATCATTACCAAGACAGATGACATAGCTGTTTCAATGAACTTGGTGGCCGATAAAAGAGCAAAGGTCCATTAAGTGTGGAAAAAATGCACGAATGCTTTTTACCCGGAGCGCATGAGGCAGCCTGTCTTCGATGACTGCCATCTCGCCGCGATGATTGCTAAAAGTCTGGATAACAGCGATTTCTCTATGCATTTTGAGTCCGCCGACACTTGGTAATAAGCTTTCAACTTTGTTTTCTTTGTTTTAGGATGGATGTCGCCTCCTGGCTTTGTCAAACCTGGTAAGTTAGTGCCTTCTTTAGATGCAACAATTTCAGAGTGACCTGGCACGACCATCCTTTGTGAGTCAGCCTCCCAAGGCGAGCAGTCTTGCCTAAACAAGGCGATGTTAAAAGGAAAATGTCTTGAAGAAAAAATTGAAGATTTTCAAGTTGAGTTGAGGAAAAATGATAGAGAGAGAAGGCTCTTGAGGACAATATTGCCAGCATTAAAGTGGTGCTTGAAAAAAGTAACAAATAGAAGAGGCAGTCTGATGATGACGCCTACTACTACAAGGAAAAGTATCTAAATCTAGTGCGAGAAGGAAAGAGTAAGCGAGGTGCCGAAATCCCTGCTTTTAGGCCACGATTGCCAAATCTCACTGCTCTAGTGTACTATCAGGCTTCAACTGAAGGTAGG
Organism: Platanthera zijinensis; assembly: GCA_039513925.1. Lineage (NCBI taxonomy): Eukaryota > Viridiplantae > Streptophyta > Magnoliopsida > Asparagales > Orchidaceae > Platanthera > Platanthera zijinensis. The sequence continues at coordinate 132,229,536 of CM077086.1, read as the reverse complement.
CAGCCTGCGGCGGACGAGGTTCCGAGGCCGGCAAACATTCACTTGGTTCCTTTGAGCCAAGTAGATCGGGAGGCCGTGCCTTTGCACCGTACCTTCAACTCAATGCACCACCTTATCTATCAACTATATGACGAAGTGCTACAGGGAAGCGACCAGGAGGCATATCTGTTTAGGGATAGGCAGGTGCGACCTGCGCGACCTGACTATCGAGTCTGTTAGGCCTATGAGCGCGAACAATTTAATTATTTGACATTTGATGTATAATTGTCGGAGCTTGAATATTTTGCTACGTTTTTTTATCGTGAACTATGATGCAATCTTTGAGATCTGAGTAATATTGTAATATGTGTGATTTGAACAATATTGTGGTATGCATGATTTGTGCAGTATGACGGTGTTAAATGCAAACTGTGTGAACTGATTCTATGTCCACGTATTTCGATTTTAACTTTGCTCGAAAAATGCTTAGGATCAACGGCTTGATATGCTGCGGGCAAGGCGGACTAAAAAAGTAAATCCTGCGGTCTGGCTGAAAAGCTGTCAGACCAGGAAATCTATAAAGAGGGCTTTATTCTTTCTTTATCGCAGGAAACGCTTCCGAAGCTGAAGTCTTTGCGGTTTCAAAATATGGTTTCCGTGCAAATTGATGTCGCTGCTGCTTTCAACGCTGCTGATCATAAGAAATGCAAACTGACAGATGCTGACCTATAGGCCCTTGTCAAGAAGTATATGGCTGACTCTCCAGTTCATGTTGTCCTTTGGCTTTACCATGAAAGAATAAACTCCTCCGCAGCAAACCAGATCGCAGTCCCGATTGACCACTTTGACTGTTGCTTCAAGTTTCCGTTGTTGTGGGAAATCTTCGAAATTTTCAAACATTATGGAATGGTGTAGGGGCAGATCGTGCCAAACACGCTCACTGCCATCTATAGCTACATTTCTTATTTGCGGTTTAAGAAGATCTCCTTTTCTTTAAACTTTTCAGGAAAATTTTCTCCGTCCGCTCAATTACCCCATCCAGAGGCTGCCCGTACAATGGCATCATATACTTCTACTGTCGAGGAATGAATGTTATGGTTCTGCCAAATAAAATCCATAACTGATCTTCTCGATATCCTATCTTCGAAGGTGACCTTGGCTTTAAACACCCTCATCCGCAAGAGAGCGCGGACTCCGCCTTCAAGAGCGTCAAGCTCGATGCAGTGGAAGATGCAATTGTTGAGTTCTTGGCTGGATCATGGCTCAACATCGAGCATTACATCCCTCTGTTGGAATGCTTGGACAACTTGGCTCGTCAAGAGAGTAAGTTTTGCGACCTGAAATCATAGTCATCGTGGACTGAAGTGTTAATTCATTTTTTCCTTCTTGCAGCGGTCTTGGCGATACCTACAAATCCGCCGCAAACTTCAAGCGACCTGACCCTTACTCAAATGGAAAGGAAAAATGAAATAGGAAGAAAAGGAAAGAAGGGGATGATACTGCGGTGGACTACTCCTCTTCTGAAATCTTTGATCTTCATGTATTTCAAAGGAGCCAGAAGGATCTTTGGAGAAACCAGATTATACATTGGCATCGCAAAAGCAAATATGTCTTCCTCTCAACATCACTTCCCTCTTGGAAGAGTCCAAAGATATTTTGCCACTCCCACGGCGCAATCTCGATGCTCTATGAGAAGCGCAACCTGCATGACCTCTGCTGCATTCCTCCTCCCAATCTCCCTATTCTGGTCGCCCAAGCCAACACGAACAGTGTGGTGACCATCCATTATATGGGTTACCTGACGAGAGACCTGCTCTAGGAAAACGGGCAACTTCAGGAAGAATTAAAGTCACTAAAGGAAAGGAATAAGCAATTAGGGACTAAGGTTTCTCTATAGAAGAAAAAAAGAAGCCGAAAGATTTATATTCGCAAGTGATCTCCGTTTTATGTCGGTGGCGACCTGACCTGACTTTTTTTTTCTGTAGATCATATATGACATCGAGAATCCCAGCTTCCAAGAAGCTATGTTTCCTTTTGTAAAGGAAAGCATCGAGTTCGCCATTCGGAGATTCATCGAACGAGGCTTTGCTAAAGACAAGGTGGAGGATGTGCCCTTTGTCGAGCTCTTCCAGGAGCTGGAGAGCCAGGTCGCGGCGATGGAGCGAGGTGCGAAAGGTAAAGAAGTGGTTGATTATTATGAAGACGAAGATGAAGATGAAGAAGCTGAAGAGGAGGCCGCAGCCGAAGATGAATTAGTAGAAGATGTCGGATCTAGCTAGAGGAGAGAAGACAAGTCCGCCGAGTCCGGCTCTTCAACATCCAGTTTTGATGACGAGAGCCGCATATCGAGTTTGCGGACAGTGAGAGCTCTGATTATAGCGACAGTGACTCAGAGGGCTATTCTCCCCCTATTAATATTGATGGATCTACCAGTCCTGACGTGTCTCCTACAACAAAAAATGATAAGAGCCCTGCAAAGTGAAAAGATATATTTTGTTTTATGTTTTGTAAAGGATGTGGCAGACTTATTTGGAGGCCGCCAATTCTTTAAAGGTTGTAAATTTTACATGATTTAATATATAAAGGAAATTTTTGCTCAACTCGTGTCTTCTGCTATTTCCATTGCTCATTTCTTATTCCTGAATGTTTTCTATTAAGACTTGCTGTCTGAAATTATATACTTGATCAATGGTCGCTACTATAGTTTGAAGAAAACCTATCTGCACCAATTAGAATTCAGGTCGCTTGCTTAGAGATTGATAATGCATAGACAGCTTAAAGATAAACAAAATAGGAAATAACTCAGGCCGCACCCATTGATTTTTCAACTCTCCAAGAGAATATAACAAGCAAATTGATTTAACTGCAGCTTGCCAAAGAATTTGATTTAAAGAAGATATGTCAGGAATATGATTTTCTAGCTCGCAAGGAAGATTTTTGTAATATTATTAAGTTGATGCGGGCTTTGGAGAATTCCAATTCCAGTCTGCACTTTCATTGACATTCTAAAAATAAACTTTACGGGCTAAGAAAGATACATAAATTCTGCGAGCTAAGAATGATGGGCTATAGACTTAGGTGACTAAGCGGGCAGGTGCGCACAGGGCAGCATTGCTTTTCTCACAGGATCACAAAAGCTATAAACCACATCACCCAAGGAGAATATACTGGCGACCTGGAAGATCAGGCTATGCGGACAGAAGCAAATACCAGAATTCTTCCCGAACTAAGAAATGATTCACAGCTTAGGTGTCCAAGCTGGCAGATGAGCATAGGGAAGCATTGCTTTTCTCACAGGGTCATAGGGTCACAAAAGCTGTACAATCAATCCACTCTGAAAAACCGACAGACTGAGCTGATACTAAGGTTAAGCCGCGCCTGAAAGAAATGATTTACAGCATAGGTGACCAAGCTGGCAGGTGTGCGCAGGGCAGCATTGCTTTTCTCACAGGGTCACAAATGTTGTGCAATCCATCAATTGCAAAAAACTGGTGAACTTAGCGAATACAAAGATTAAGTCCGCGCTTTGCTAAAGAACTTCCTGCAAGATGAGAATGAGCTACAAACTTAGGTGACCAAGAGGGTAGGTGCGCGCAGCGTAGCAATTCTTTTCTCACAGGGTAACAAAAGTATTACTCTCAATCCTATCCCAATGTGAGGAGAAAATTGTACTGCACTCTTTCCTGGAGTGCAGTCCAGGTTGATCAATTGGGTAGGTGCATATAACATGCTTTCCTCTAGGATCAACCTGGATGTGGGTCTCCTGCAGGAACTGGTTGAGGTTTCTGAAGGAGTATTTGACCATCACAACATAAGGTGATCAACAAGGCTGGATAGGCCTCTGGTGTTCCCTGAGGGCTACATTGCCAGCCAAAGAAAGATCTCTAAAGTAGTAATAGTATCCCTTATGACAGATAGTAGAGCTGACAAACACCATGACCCTCTAAAATACAAAGGTGGAGTCAGATACCATCCGGGATCTGCAATTCAGTAGCCCACCGCACTAGAATCTACAAGATCCCACAACACGGTTCGAAATCTACAAGCATCACATGATCATAATGGTGTTACGCTAATGGCAACAATTCAAGAGGGGTCCAAGCTGAACCCGGTGATGTCTCCTTGTTTCAGTTATCCTTACTCTTGAGATATTAGGAGACAAATAAAAAACACTTGGAAAAGTGTCAGTAAGAGGCCTTTCATCAATAATATTTTTTTAACAGTTACAAAAGAAGGAAATAAGACGAGTCAGTTTTAAAGAATAAGACCATTTCAAATCATCTCCGCTCCATGTGTGTGATACATTATTTCCTTCATAAGATTGCAGACGATAAGATCTGTTCTTCAACACTTCCTTCATGATGAACAGACCAGCCTAATTTGAATTTTGTTTTCCCACTGAACCGGCTCTTGCAGCAGCATCAACCTTTTTAAGAACAAGATCTCCCACTTGGAAGTGTTTGATCATTACGTTCTTATCAAAGTATCTAGGCATTCTTCTTTTTACCTACTCCTGTCTTATTGTTGTTGCATCTCTGATCTCTTCAATATGATCCAAGCTGTTTTTATTTCTTCATTATTAAGCAGGTGTTCGTGAGTTCACTTCAGGCACTCACATTATATTATAAATTTACCTGCTTTGACTTCTCTTTTATAGAGATTAGCAGGTGTTTGTGAATTCACTTCAGGTACTCGCGTTATATTTTAATTTACCTACTTTTGACTTATCCTTTGTAGAGATTAGTAGGTGTTCGCGAGTCAATTTAGGTACTCGTGTTATATTTTAAATTTACCTTCTTTTGACCTCTCTTTTGTAGATATTATCAGGTGTTTGCAAGTTCACTTAAGATACTCTTGTTATATTTTAAATTTACCTACTTTTGACTTCCCTTTTATAGAGATTAGTACGTATTTACGAATTAACTTTTGTTTATGAACGAAATGCGCCCTCTAATTCCAGCAAGGGGAAAGGGAGGTTGGGGAAACTATAAGTAACCGTTTACTAGCAGATGAGGAAAGGGGAGAAGTCAAGATCGCTGATTGTGGTTACACAAGACTTCAGCCGTCGCGACCTAAATGCCTCTCCTGCGACGGACTTTCCTTTTATTGCAAAGAGTTGATTACAAGGACAGGAAGCAAAGAACTGGGAAGAGAGCAAGCGGGAGACCGCAAAGCTTGAGATTCGAGTCTGCATCCTTTAACAAGTAGCCTCCTGAATTTGAGTCAGCGTACATTAGGTGCACCACTTCCCCCTATTTATTGGCTCGGGGGCCTGCCCAAACGGGCAGTACTAAAATAACTGTCTGTGCGGGGTATAAGAGAATCGGGCAGGAGTGACAGGATAAAATGAAGGAAAGACACGCCAGTCCTCGTAAAGGGTGTGGACTGGGCTCACAATCAAGAGCTTCCATCTGCCGCTGAAGAAGGGCGTGATCTAGGCTGGGGGTTCGCAACCTATGCGGGTTGATGCTGGAGTCCTCTTTGAGATGAAACGACGAACCGGTGGTGAGAGGTCTAAGTTGTTAGCCTAAATCACCTAGAGGGGGGTGAATAGGTGAAATGTGTGTCAAATGCGGAATTAAAAAACTAACACAGCACACATCAAGCAATCACAGACGACAAGAGATTTATAGTGGTTCCCCAACCTTGGGTACGTCCACTTTCCTCACCGATCTAGCAAATCACTAGACTCGGCTACTCCACTATCTCGGATTGAAAACAATCCTACACCTCAGAACCACGTTCCTACAAAACTCGATCCAACTGGATCTACAAAACTCGGAAGAAAGATCTTCCTACAAATCTCGGAGAAAAACTCCTACAAAGAAATTTTGGTTTGAGAATAAAAAATCAAAACAACAATCTCAGATCTGGATCTTTGACAGTCTTCTTCTTTAGGAACTTCGGCTTGATCAGAAACGGTTGAAGATGACTTGAGAGAGATCCACAAATATGAAAACTAGAACCACCTCGATCAAGAAGTTAGATCTGAAATCTTTGAGGCTTGGCGAGATCGAGTGATTTACTTTTGTCTGGATCGCTGGAGAAATAGTCGTTGAAGACGGAGATCGGCGATCCAGAGTTTCTTCCGTGAACAACGATGGCGGCGGCGGCGTGAGAATTAGGGTTCACAGAATTTTCTCTTTCTTAAAAAGAATATCTCTATAATCTTGTTAATTAGTCAATTCTGAAATGACCTATTTATAGGTGGACTCCAACGGTCATAATCTTAATTAAGGATGACACGTGGACCAATCAGAATTGACGGATTTAAAATACTTATGGCGAATTCGAACTTGGAAAAATTCTGGAATAGAGAACTGCTATACTCGAGTAAGAGAAGATATACTCGAGTATGGGAATTTAGATACTCGAGTGACAAAGAGGATTATACTCGAGTATGAGAGGAGAAATTTACTGAGTGAAAGATGAACTACTCGAGTATCAGAAGAGATATACTCGAGTATCAGAAAAGATATACTCGAGTATCAGCAAAGATATACTCGAGTGAAAGAGAATTACTCGAGTATCAGAATACTTACTCGAGTATTAAGATCAACTACTCGAGTATCAGAATACTTACTCGAGTATTAAAATCAACTACTCGAGTATCAGAATACTTACTCGAGTATTAAAATCAACTACTCGAGTATCAGAATATTTACTCGAGTATTAAAATCAACTACTCGAGTATCAGAATACTTACTCAAGTATGACTACTTGAACTTGCAGAGAAGAGAAGAAATGGAGCTACTCGAGTATGATACATGATTTACTCGAGTGATTAAGTTACTTACTCGAGTATGAAAAGAACTTACTCGAGTGACTAACTAACTACTCGAGTATAGATTTATCTACACGAGTATTCAGAGCCTACTCGTGTAAGTCTAACTGATTACTCGAGTATGTCTAACTAGCTACTCGAGTATGTCTAACTAGCTACTCGAGTATTAAGTCTGATACTCGAGTATAAAAAGGGGTTACTCGAGTATTTTGGACTTAGGAATATTTTACTGAGGAAAATAGCTCCAATGCTTCTGTCCAACAATCCAAGTGCATGAATGAGAAGTGTATCCCAATAGAGAAGCTATACATGGGCCAACACTTTGGATCACACAATGAGGAATTACATTGCATGGTCCTGTGTTTGGTGACCATTATAGACTGACATTGGTCTACACTTGGCAATTAGAACCTGCACACATACAACTCAAACGCCACATCAAATACATCTTAATTCATCTTAGTTCAAGGTCTGACTTCCTACAAATCTGAGGTATTGTGGAGAGAAACCCCAACAATCTCCCCCTATTTGTAGATGTCAGCACTCTCTATACTAAGGTGAATTACTTAAGAGTAAAAGAACAATATGCATATAATAGGAGAATAAACTAAACTAAAGCAGGGTAAACAAAACATTGCCATAATCAGAATTAAATATATATATATATATATAAATGTTTTAAGCACAGAAACAAAAGTCCAGTTCCACATTCTCAGTTCAACTCAAGATGGGGCATCCTTGTGCATCCTTTCTCTTTTCAGCTCTTGCCTCTCTAGGTAGCTGAAAGGTTTTGGAAAGTAAGTCCTGGGCCTAGGAGGAGCAGCTGGGTTGTTGTGCCCCCAATTTCTGTCATGTAGCCTGATCTTTATCTGAGATGCTTCATAGGCTTTCCACTCTGAATAACTGTAGTAATTATCTCTGTTCTCTCCAAGATCAGTCACTAACCTCAAAGTATCAAGAATTAGGGACTTAGAGGTAGGACTCCACACTTCAGCATGAACAACAGGTGGTCTACCTTCAGAAGCTGGCTCTTTCCTGGGTGCAGAACGGCTGGCAGAAGCGCCGTCACCATATCTTCTTTTCTTCTTAGAAGGACCTTGAGAACTGGAAGGAAAATCATCTTGCCATGCTTCAGTATAGGATAGGGGAGGCTCAGTCACATCACCCTCAGGTCTGGGTGAGAAGACTGGCACACCTCCTTGAAAGGTTGCTTGAGCTGAGACATCTGCTGGAGGCTGTTCTGCAAGAGGATCTAGATGCTGAGGTATAATGGTAGGGTCCAGTTGAAACTCAGGAAAGTTTTGATTATGCAGCCAGACAGCAGTGTCATAGGTATAGAATTTGACAGACTGGAGCTGGGAAAGAATGGATTCTTTCAATCCTTTTACTAGATCACTTACAGCATCTTGAGATTGGGTAGATAGTTGTTTGATTTGAGCTTCAGCCTGTTCAGAGAGCTTTTCAACTTGTTCTTTTACGATCTTCTCCCCCTTGCTGATATCTATGGATAGCTGGGCAATTGCTTCATCTCTGAAGGTGCCCACTTCATTACATACTTTCACAACATTAGTTTCAGCTCTCTCATCTAGCTTGAGCTGATTGTGAGCTACTGTCTCTGCCTGGTTTCTTAGCTCACCTATGCTTGTTATGGTGTGATCTATGGCTTTGCCTCCAATATTGAACAGCTGCTTGAGTGTGTCAGTGTTTTCTTGAATTTCAGCAAAGCCTCTGCTCATCTCCTTTTCAAGAGCAGAGACCTTGGAGGTGACTGACTGCAGAGAGGCATCAAAGTAATCTCTCTGTTCTTTGAGCATAAGCTCAATCTTGCTTACAAGATCTGAAGAGGAAGAAGAAGAGGGGGCTGAGGTTGATGCAGGGACTGAGGGAGCAGGAGTATTCCAAGGGGGGATCTCTTCCACAATCACTGAGCTCACAGCTCTTTTGGTTGGAATTATCTCTATGGAATCACAAGGGTCAGTGAAGGAGGGGAGAGAGAAGTCAAGTGTCCTCAGAGGAGGGTCAACAGGTTCTGGGGAATCCTCCTCGTCATCAGACAGGATGATATCATCATGAAGATCTGCTGCTGCTAAGGGAGAGAGAGCAGGGGATGGAGAAGGTTCTGCTGCAGGGGTCTGTTCTTCTGTTAGCTCAGGTTCTTTATCATGACTTACAGTATCTGCTGGAGGAGGGGAACTGGTATCTCTCAGTTCTTCAATCATGCTGGCTATATCTGCAGCTGATGATAGAGGCTCCTCCTGAACCTGGGTTTCTGGCTGACTTAGAGCTTCAGAGGATATCTGGAGATTTTGAAAGGATGATGGAGAAGGATCTCTGACAGTTTGAACTGGTATCTCTGAAGTCTGTACCTGAAGGGTGGATGAGGCAGGCTCCCCCTCAATTACTGCACCCAGAGTGTCAGCAATTTGATGTTGAGGAGGAGATGGAGTCCTGATCACAGCCTGATGTCTAGGAGCATCTGCTGTTTGGGAGGCCTTAGAGGATTGAGCAGTGTTCTGAAGCTTGATCTCGTATCTTTGTATAGAGGAGAGGGTGACTTTCTTCATGTGATGTAGAGGAGTCCCTTTTGAGAAGTCAAACACTATAGGGTTGATCTCATGGAGGAGGAGGGAGATAATCCTAGCAAAACTGGGATTTTTGACGCTTTCTCGGATCTTGTCCAGTATCATCATTCCGAACTGGAATTTCTTCCTGCAGACAATAGCTTGCATAACGTCGAAAAGATTTTGGGAGATGTCTCTTATGGAGTAGGTCTTGCACCATAGGATTTTGGCGATGATGTCAACGAGAAACTTCCCTTCTGAATTGAACAAAGATCGATTCAAGGTTTCACCTCCACCTTCAGGATCTCGACCACAAAATAGAGAGGTGCGGTCGGCATCGTCCTTGTCTAGGTCATCTTCTTCGTCGACCACTGGCATCCGAAGCAGAGTGGCGACTGAGGTTTTATCCAACCGAATTTCAATTCCCTTTACCTTGGATTTCAGAACTGTGCCGTTGTGTCTGACCTTCAGATTTCTGTAGAATTCTTCAACATCAGGAAGCAAGAGGCGGCAGGGTTCTTGAAGAACGAAGGACAATCCGGCCGTGTCCAGGAGAATCAGTAAGTTCTTGAAGTCATCCGAAATATCTTCAATACCATCTGTTACTAGTTCAGAGCCGATTCCAATCTTGGAGGAGGGAGGAGCCATCAGCGATTCTGCAATGCGAAGGAAACAAGAACGAGGAAGACAAAGCTCTGCAACTGTTCTGGGAGACGAAGAGACAGAAACCTTGCGGCGACGGAAGAGGAAGAACAGGAATCGGGAATACGAAAAGTCGGCGGCTACTCGAGTGAATGAGAAGTGGAAAGGACTTTTTCGTTTTGAATATATATATAAGTAATCCTAATTAGGTTTAAGAAGGATTAAGTATAATATCATACCTGAACGAGGCGGCAATTTGCTGGGTGCGAGTAGAGATTTTGAAAATAAAAAAAAAACGAGTACTCGAGTGAAAGATGATAGCATACACGAGTATGAGGTTTAGTATACTCGAGTAGGTACAACATACACGAGTAATCAATCATACATACTCGAGTATGTAATTAGCATACACGAGTATTAAGTCTTTGACGAATTTTCATACTCGAGTATAAGAAGTTAATACACGAGTATCTTTTGGATTACTCGAGTATATGAAACTTTTTACTCGAGTATTAGCCGTTTACTCGTGTAAGTGTAACGATGCTCGAGTCTCTAATACTTGAAGGAATTTCCCTGGTAGATGTCTGTTTCCACTGAAGAACTGTACCTCTGAGCAGCCAACATTATTGATATCTTCTTAATTTGAGAGTCCATCACTGGTCTTCTTTGTTGAGCAGTCCAAGCTCAGTTTTGAAGAACGAGAACTTGGACTCGTCCAGCGGCTTCGTGAATATATCTGCCACTTGCCTGTCTGTGGAGACATATTGTAGATCTATGTCTCCATTCTCCACATGCTCTCGGATGAAATGATAGCGAAGCTCTATGTGCTTGGTCCTGCTGTGGGAGACTGGGTTGTTGGCTATTGCTATGGCGCTGGAAGAGTCACAGAACAGGGGAATGTTCTGGAACTTCATGTTGTAGTCTTCAAACTGATTCTTGATCCATAAAAGCTGTGCACAACAGCTGCCTGCAGAGATGTACTCTGATTCAGCCGTTGAGATGGCTACACAGTTTTGTTTCTTACTGCTCCAGGAAATGAGTCTCCTTCCGAGAAATTGGCAAGTCCCGGAGGTACTTTTCCTGTCATCTTTGCTACCTGCAAAATCTGCATCTGAAAAACCAATTAGTTCACTATCATTACTTCTTGGGTACCATAAGCCAAGATTTGGTGTACCTTTGAGGTATCTCAAGATTCGCTTTGCAGCGATGTAGTGAGATTCCTTAGAGTTCACCTGAAATCTAGCACATACACATGTTGAGAACATTATATCTGGTCTACTTGCAGTGAGGTAGAGCAAGGACCCAATTATGCTTCTGTACTTGGTTTCATCAAAAGGTTTCCCTTTCTCATCCTTGTCCAGAGACATAGCTGAGGCTATTGGAGTCCTCATAGAGGTTGCATTCTCCATTCCGAATTTCTTAAGTAGCTCTTTGGTGAACTTGGTCTGTGAGATGAAAATCCCATCTTCAGATTGTTTCACCTGAAGCCCTAAGAAATACTTCAGCTCTCCCATACTGCTCATTTCAAACTTCCCTTGCATAAGTTTAGAAAACTTCTTGCAGAGGTCGTTATCCGTAGAGCCGAAAATAATGTCGTCGACATAGATCTGCACTAGCAAAATCTTGCCTTTTATTTCCCTAAGAAATAATGTTTTGTCTATCTTTCCTCTTGTGAACTTGTTCTCAAGAAGGAAGCTAGACAGAGTCTCATACCAAGCTCGAGGAGCTTGTTTAAGACCATATAGTGCTTTCTGTAATAAATATACATAATTAGGATGGGTTGAATCAACAAAACCTGGCGGTTGCTCTACGTACACTTCTTCCTTTATGTCACCATTCAGGAAGGCGGACTTTACGTCCATCTGATAGACGGTAAAGCCCTTAAGTGCAGCGTAGGCAAGAAATAACCTGATCGCCTCCAGTCTTGCTACTGGAGCATAAGTCTGGTCGAAGTCGATTCCTTCTTCTTGACGATATCCCTTGGCGACAAGTCTGGCTTTATTCTTTATAATTGTTCCATCTTCGTCCATCTTGTTCCGGTAGACCCATTTTGTCCCGATGACGTTCTTGTGCTTGGGTCTGGGAACAAGTGTCCAGACTTTGCATCGTTTGAACTGATTCAATTCTTCTTCCATGGCTAGAATCCAGGATGCGTCGGAGTTGGCTTCCTCAAATTTCTTTGGTTCAACCTGTGAGAGAAAACTTAAGTGTAAATTCTCGTTAGTTGTACCTCGACGAGTTCTGACGCCATCCCGAGGATCTCCTATTATTTGGTCAGCAGGATGATCCTTCAAGTGTCTGAACTCTAAAGTCCTTGCATCTGGGATCTCTTCAGCCACTGGAGTTGCATCTTCAGCTGGGATGTCTTCTTCTTCTTGATCATCCACCTCTCCAATGGTGGTTGTAGAGGGGACCTTGATGAATGTCTCATCTTTATCTTCACTAGGTTCATCCAAGCTAAGTTCTTTCAACTTTGTACCGGCATCTACAATAGGCACACTAGACGAGTTGCTTTGCAACAGACTCGTCTCATCAAATACAAGATGTATCGACTCTTCCACAACCAGAGTTTTTCTATTGAATACTCTATAAGCCTTACTATGGCTACTATATCCTACAAAAATACCTTCAAAGCTTTTCTCGCTAAACTTGGTAGAGTGATACTTGCCGTTGTTAAGCACGAAGCATTTACAGCCAAAGATTCTGAAGTATGAAATGGTTGGTTGCCTGCCTTTTAGAAGTTCGTAAGGAGTCTTATCATGGTTCTTGTTGATGAGTGCTCGATTTTGCACGTGACAAGCGGTGTTGACGGCTTCAGCCCAGAAATACTCCGGAAGTGAGGCATCACTCAACATGGTCCGACAAGCCTCTATGAGTGTTCTGTTCCTTCTCTCAGCTACTCCATTTTGCTGTGGAGTGCGAGGAGAGGAAAACTCATGAAAGATACCTTGACTTTCACAAAATTCTGTCATGGCTCCAGATTTGAATTCCGTTCCATTGTCACTTCTGATTTTGACTACGGAATAGTTGTATTCATTCTGGATCTGCCTCACAAAATTAGTGAAAATACCGAAGGTATCTGACTTGTGTTTCAGAAAGAACACCCACGCAAAGCGCGAGTAATCATCCACAATAACCAACGTATATTCCTTACCTCCCAAACTTCTAACCTGCAGTGGACCAAACAAGTCCATATGGAGAAGCTGCAAACTTCTATTGGAATCTTTGCCTATTATGCTTTTAAACGTACTTCTTGTTTGCTTGCCTTTGATACAAGCATGACAAGGGCTGTCCGTAACGCACTTGGCATTAGGGGCATCACGTACTAAGTATTGAGAGAATAATTTATTAATAGTTTTGAAATTAATATGTGCTAGTCTCTTGTGCCATTGGTCAGCAAGAGATGCACTACTTTTTGCCAAAAGACACACTGGTGTCGAAGAGTCTATACAAATAAAATTTAGACAGAAAATATTTCTGCTTCGAGTGCCTGATAAAATAGTTTCCATATTGTTAACCGATTTTATCAAACACTTGTCAGCATGAAATTCAACTACGTATCCTTTGTCGCATAGTTGGCTTATGCTAATGAGATTGTGTTCCAATCCTTCAACATAGGCTACATCCGAAAAGGATACGCTACCGTTAGAGATCATACCATAGCCTTTAGTTATTCCTCGATCTGAACCTCCAAAGATGACCTTTGGTCCGTTGCAGACTGAGGTGTAATTCTGTAGTAGGCTCCTTGTCCCGGTCATATGCCGAGAACATCCACTGTCCAAGTACCAGATTGGCATTTTGGTGGCCTTTGGACATACCTGCAATTACAATCATTTAGCCTTAGGAACCCAAACAAGTTTGGGTCCTTGGTCTCGAGTTAGAATACTCCCCCTACGAGTATTAGCCTCATGAGTGGTCACTCTCAAGTTGCTAACTTTAGGGGTTGCAGCATTTTCAGGATTGAACCAACAATCACTGGCAAAATGACCAATTCTGCCACAGCACCAACAGTTGAACCTGTTGTATCTTTGCCTTGTGTAGTCCTGCTTGACTTTCTGGAATGAAGGTCTAGCAGGAGCTTTACTCTTGGAGGAGGAGGCTTCATGATGATGGCAGTTACATGAGGTCTTCTCCTTCATAGGCTTCTCTACAATGGGTTTTACTTTTGGTGTCTTTTTGAAATTATGACCATGAGCATAAGGTCCATAGCTTTGAAGCTGAATCTCCTCATAAGGTGCCTTGAAGACACTCTCGCCAAAGTTACGAGGACGAGTCCAACCTTGGTATCTTGACTTAGGCTTCTCAGGGATCGGCCTAGAAAAGTGTCCGTAGGTGGACTCATAATCGAGTTCGTTCGTGGGAAAGATAACTTTCTTGAACACAACAGGTTCCAAGGGAGCTTTCCCTTTTTCTTCAGCTAGAGCCTTCCGGGCAGCCTTATTCTTTCTCTTGGCCTTGTTTCTCCTAGAGGATTTACTAGAAGAGACAATGTGGCCTAAACCAGCACCCTTGGCCTTAGCAGAGAATTCAGCAACGATTGGAAGAACTGTCTTAGGCTTTGAAAAACTCTCAACAAGCTTCTTTTCAGCCTCGAGTTGTCGTTCCAATTCTTTGATGATTTCCTCTTTAAGGTCGATGTGCTTGAGAGCTTTATTGTATCCCTCCATAGCTGCATTGAGGTTCTCTTGAAGAGAGTTAGTCTTATCGACTTCTTCTCTCAAGCTGCTCTCACTAGCTCGTAGAGAATTTATCTCTTTGGCTTGAGTTTTCATTAATCTACGACATTTTTCGTAAGCGGTGAGTAACTCCTTATACTGACCCATGAGCTCAGATTCATCTTCAGAGGAATATCCCTCTTGCTCATTGTCATCATCAGAATCAGAGAGAGGAGTGTGAGATTTTACCTCCCCAGTAAACTGGGGGACTTGTTCATCATCTGAATGAGCCATGAGCCCAAAGTAAGCTTCCTCTTCTTCACTCGACTCAGATGAGTCAGAGTCGCTGAGAGTTTTGCTCTTCTTGGCTACTAAGCTTTTCTCTTTCCTGTTCTTATGGTGTGAGGATTTCTTTTCCTCTCTTCTTCCACCCTCTTTCTTTTTGTGAGGGCAATCGGCGATGACGTGACCTGGCTTATTGCAACAATAACAAATGATGTCAGTTGAGATCTGTTTGTTCTGTTTAGAATTATACCTGTCATGGCTGCTTGAGCCTTTCTTCCGATGATCACCGTCATGTCGTGATCTTCTATATGAGGCATCCTTGCCTCTCCATTGCTTCTTCTTGTTCAAGAACTTCTTGAACTGCCTTGAGAGTAGGGAGAACTCTCCATCAGATAGTTCTGAGCCAGATGAGCTAGGCTCAGATGATTCTTCTTCATCAGCCTCAGGAACTGGGGCAGGAGAGCTAGCCTTTATCTTCCTTGAGCTATCTGCCTTTAGAGCGACAGATTTCTCCTTGGATGCAGACCTGCTTGTCTCTTCTTCAGCTTTTCTTGAGTTGATTTGCAGCTCGTAAGACATAAGCTTTCCGAACAGATTCTGCGGGTCCGTCTCAGCTAACCTTCCAAACTCCCGAATGGCACATACCTTATTGTCCCATTCCTTGGTTAGGGATCTTAAGAATTTGTCATTGAGTTCCCCGTTGGTGAAGACTCGGCCATAAACTCTTAGGCCGTTCACTATCTTGAAGAAGTTCTCGAACGTGTCAGCTATGGCTTCCTTGTGACCTTGCCGGAAGGCTTCATACTTTTGATTCAGAAGGGATCTCCGATCATCCCTCACTTCCTCTGTACCTTCCATTAGAGTCACTAGGGATTGCCACATCTCCTTGGCAGATTGGCAATGAATCAGATTTTGCAGCATTGAGTCATCGACTGCACTTGCTATGATATTCTTTGCTTTCTTGTCCAGAGAGACAAGTGCAATCTCATCCTTGTCTAGATCCATCAATTTCTTTGGTACCTTTTTGGTTGGATCTATTGTTGATGCGGTCATAGGAACATGAGGACCTTCTTCAACAATCATGAAGATCCGAGGGTCTACAGCTTCCATGAAGAATTTGACCCTTTCCTTCCACATAGGAAAGTTGTTCTTGGTGCAGATAGGGAGCTTGGCAAAATCCTTAGTCTTACTCATGCTTGATACTCAACTTAGAAGGATACGATCAAGGTGTTAACCTTTTAATGATCAACCTCCCTCTGATACCAATTGAGAGGTCTAAGTTGTTAGCCTAAATCACCTAGAGGGGGGTGAATAGGTGAAATGCGTGTCAAATGCGGAATTAAAAAACTAACACAGCACACATCAAGCAATCACAGACGACAAGAGATTTATAGTGGTTCCCCAACCTTGGGTACGTCCACTTTCCTCACCGATCTAGCAAATCACTAGACTCGGCTACTCCACTATCTCGGATTGAAAACAATCCTACACCTCGGAACCACGTTCCTACAAAACTCGATCCAACTGGATCTACAAAACTCGGAAGAAAGATCTTCCTACAAATCTCGGAGAAAAACTCCTACAAAGAAATTTTGGTTTGAGAATAAAAAATCAAAACAACAATCTCAGATCTGGATCTTTGACAGTCTTCTTCTTTAGGAACTTCGGCTTGATCAGAAACCGGTTGAAGATGACTTGAGAGAGATCCACAAATCTGAAAACTAGAACCACCTCGATCAAGAAGTTAGATCTGAAATCTTTGAGGCTTGGCGAGATCGAGTGATTTACTTTTGTCTGGATCGCTGGAGAAATAGTCGTTGAAGACGGAGATCGGCGATCCAGAGTTTCTTCCGTGAACAACGATGGCGGCGGCGGCGTGAGAATTAGGGTTCACAGAATTTTCTCTTTCTTAAAAAGAATATCTCTGTAATCTTGTTAATTAGTCAATTCTGAAATGACCTATTTATAGGTGGACTCCAACGGTCATAATCTTAATTAAGGATGACACGTGGACCAATCAGAATTGACGGATTTAAAATACTTATGGCGAATTCGAACTTGGAAAAATTCTGGAATAGAGAACTGCTATACTCGAGTAAGAGAAGATATACTCGAGTATGGGAATTTAGATACTCGAGTGACAAAGAGGATTATACTCGAGTATGAGAGGAGAAATTTACTGAGTGAAAGATGAACTACTCGAGTATCAGAAGAGATATACTCGAGTATAAGAAAAGATATACTCGAGTATCAGCAAAGATATACTCGAGTGAAAGAGAATTACTCGAGTATCAGAATACTTACTCGAGTATTAAGATCAACTACTCGAGTATCAGAATACTTACTCGAGTATTAAAATCAACTACTCGAGTATCAGAATACTTACTCGAGTATTAAAATCAACTACTCGAGTATCAGAATATTTACTCGAGTATTAAAATCAACTACTCGAGTATCAGAATACTTACTCAAGTATGACTACTTGAACTTGCAGAGAAGAGAAGAAATGGAGCTACTCGAGTATGATACATGATTTACTCGAGTGATTAAGTTACTTACTCGAGTATGAAAAGAACTTACTCGAGTGACTAACTAACTACTCGAGTATAGATTTATCTACACGAGTATTCAGAGCCTACTCGTGTAAGTCTAACTGATTACTCGAGTATGTCTAACTAGCTACTCGAGTATGTCTAACTAGCTACTCGAGTATTAAGTCTGATACTCGAGTATAAAAAGGGGTTACTCGAGTATTTTGGACTTAGGAATATTTTACTGAGGAAAATAGCTCCAATGCTTCTGTCCAACAATCCAAGTGCATGAATGAGAAGTGTATCCCAATAGAGAGGCTATACATGGGCCAACACTTTGGATCACACAATGAGTAATTACATTGCATGGTCCTGTGTTTGGTGACCCATTATAGACTGACATTGGTCTACACTTGGCAATTAGAACCTGCACACATACAACTCAAACACCACATCAAATACATCTTAATTCATCTTTGTTCAAGGTCTGACTTCCTACAAATCTTGAGGTATTGTGGAGACAAACCCCAACAGGTGGCTGATATTCGGACACTTGAAACCTGGGAGGACTGGAGAATTGAATCCTCAGAAGAAGGAGGGTGACATGGATACCTTGCTGAACGAGTTGCGGATTTTTGGGTTTACATAAACCCCACACATTTTTAAGTTTCTGAAAACTTCAAAAATATTAGCTTAACCGCTAGTCCGCAACTATCATTCATGTTGCCAGTGCTATAAATATCCTCTGTAGTTCATCGTTTGCCAAACATTCCCTCCGTCACGGGTCATTTCTCACCACTTGCAGTCAACACTTTCAAGTCCGCCATGTTCGGGCTTAGGTAATTCTTTGGCAACATGTCTTCAAGGCCGGGAAAACCAAGGCCGCAAACTAGAACAAAGAAATTCATCCAAAGGGGAGGAATGTCTGTCCGCCAAATAGGAGAAACCTCTCAAAGGGGTCCGTCAGTAGTTGACCCAGTCCTCAGAATCAATGAACCTTATCGTGAGAAGTCCGCGAATTCCTCCACTTCCGACAATGAGATCCAATCAAAAAGCACGGATGGAGGACCAAATTCCCTAGCGATGATTGAACACCAGAAACCCACAGACTCAGCTGACATGGACATGTTCCCATTCTCTTCGGGAACGCTCATGTTCAACATAAACTTTTAAAACTAAGGTTTCATCAATTGAGGCTCAGCGACCTAAGGTTTTTCTTGATCAATATAAGCGAACTACTGGAGAAGAACAGGTTGAGAACAAAGCGCTTTCTCAGGCCCTGGTTGCCGTCGACCAAGGGGCAATCCGCGAGAATCTTCGGAGCTTAGAGCAGGTCGTCACTAACTCAATGGAGAATGAAGGTCCTTCTGAGAAGAAAAGGAAAAGGAAAAAATCTTCTGTTACTGAGCGAGTAGAGAATAGGTTGTGAGCATTGAAGGAAAAGAACATCTCGGTGCAGACTGGGGCTGCGAACTTGCAGTTAAGTCCGTGAGAAAAAGAGCTTCTAGAGACCAGCTTTATTACTCCAGTGGTCACCATCCCGGTAAATGATTCCCTATCCACTGTCAGTTTATCTACTAATGAGAAACTCAACACAATAGACAACGACTAACTTAATGACATTAATTAGTCCATGTTTGAGGCATTACAGCCATTAGCTGAGATACTCGGGGTTTAGATTAGCGATCACACTTCCACACCCGCGACTGAGGGAGAAGAAAAGATAAAGCTTAGGGACAAGATTTCCTCTGAGAAGGCCAAGGCGGAAGCGCTCTCGGAAAAGAGCGTTGCGGACAAGCAGGCTGATGATCTGCGGACTGCTGCCAAGCTCATGCAGTCAAGTAAACTTAAACTGGTGCCTACGAACTTTAAGCATATGTGGATTTATAGATCTCCCCTGCGGAAGACGCTGCCGATAAAGATCATTACCAAGACTGATGAAATAAATGTTTCAACGAGATTGGCGGCCGATAAAAGAGCAAAGATTCATCAAGAATGGAGAAAAATCCTGAGTGCTTTTAACCCGGAGAGCATGAGGCGGCCTATCTTTGATAGTTTCCATCTCACCATGATGATTGCTAAAAGTCTGTATAATAACGATTTCTCTTTGCATTTTGAGTACGCCTCGACCTGGTAATAAGTTTGAACTTGGTTTTCTTTGTTTCAGGACATACGTCACCCCCTGGCTCTATCGAACCCGGCGGTTTCGTGCCTTCTCCATATGCAATCATTTCAGAGCGACGTGGCGTTATCGTCCTTGGTGAGTCGGCCTCCCAAGGAGAGCAGGCTGGTCTGAACAAGGCGATGTTAAAAGGAAAAAGACTTGAAGACAAAATTGAAGATTTTTCAGTTGAGTTGAGGAAAGGAAAAGAGAGAGAGATAAGGCTTTAGAGGACCAGATCGCCATCAATACAGTGACGCTTGAAAAAAGTAACAAGGAGAAGCTGCGGTCTTAGGATGACGCCTGTTACTACAAGGAAATGTATCTGAATCTGGTGCGACAAGGAAAGAGTAAGCGAGGTGTCCGAAATCCCTTTTGAGAGGCCGCAATTGCCAAATCGCACTGCACTAATGGAGGTTTCGGCTTCATCTGAGGGTAAGAAGCCTGTTGAGGACGAGGTGTCGAGGCTTGCAAACCTTTCTTGGTTCCTTTGAGACAAGTAGATCGAGAGGCCGCGCATTTGCACCACACCTTGACCTCAATGCACCGCCTTATCTATCAACAATACGTCGAAGTGATATAGGGAAGCGACAGGTAACACATCGGTGTAGGGATAGGCAGGAGAGATCTTACCGTCGAGGCCGCTAGGCATATGAGCTCGAACAATTTAATTATTTGACATTTGATGTATAAGCTTGAATACTTTGCTTTGTTTTTTTCGTGAACTGTGATACGATCTTCGTGATCTGAGTAATATTACAATCTATTTGATTTGAACAATATTGCAGTCTGCATGATTTGAAAATATTTTTGCAGGATGATGGTGTTGAATGCGAACCGAGCGAACTGATTCTGTGTCCGCGTATTTTGATTTTAATTTAGCTTGAAAATTGCTTAGGACCAGCGGTTGGATATACTGCGGACAAGGCAGACTGAAAAAGTAAACCGCGAGGTCTGGCTGAAAAGCTGTCAGACCAAGAAATCTATAAATAGGGCTTTATTCTTTCTTTATTATAGGAAACACATTCGAAGCTGATGTCTTTGTGGTCTCAGAAGATGGTGTCTGCTCGAACTGATTTAGCTGGCGCTTTCCATGCTGTTGACCATAAGAAATGCAAACTGGCACATGCCAACATACAAGCCTTTATCTAGAAGTATATGGCGGACTCTCCAGTTCATGTCCGCCTTTCTCTTGACCAAGAAAGAATAAATACTACGCAGCAAACCAGATCGCAGTCCAGATTGACCACTTTGACTGCGACTTTAACTTTCCGCTATTACGGGAAATCGTAGTAATTTTCGAACATTATGGAATGGTGCTGGGGCTGCCCGGGCCAAACACGCTCACTGCCATCTATAGATACATTTCTTATTTGCGGTCTTAGAAGATCGCCCTTTCATTAAAAATTTTCGGGAATATTTTCTCTGTCCGCTCAAATACCACATCTGCAAGCCTCCCGTACAAAGGCATCATCTACTTCTACTGCAGGGGAATGAACGTTATTGGTCTGCCAAATAAAATCCATAACTGGACTTCCTTATACCTGATCTTCGAAGGCGACCTAGGCTTTTAAAATACACATCTGCAAGAGAGCGCAGACTCCATCTTCAAGAGAATCAAGCTTGATGCAGTGGAGGCTGCAATTATTGAGTTCTTGATCAGATAATGGCTAAACATCGAACATTACATCCCTCTATTGGCGGGCTTGGAGAACTTGGCTCGTCAAGAGAGTAATTTTTGCGATCTGAAATTGTAGTCGCCACGGTCTGAAGTTTTAATTCAGTTTTTTCCTTCTTACAGCAGTCTTGGCGGTACCTTCAAATCTGCCACAAACTCCGAGCAGCCTGACCCTTACTCAAAGGGAAAGGAAAAAAAGAAATTGCAAGGAAAAGGATTGAAGAGGATGATCCTGTGACGGAACCCTCCTCTTCTAAAAGCTTTGATCTTCAAGACATTGGAAGGAGCTTGAAGGTTCTTCGGGGAAACCCGATGATACACTGGCATCGTAAAGGCAAACACGTACGCCTCTCCACAGCACTTCGCTCTTGGAAGAGTTTAAAGATATCTCGTCATGCCCATGTTGTGATCTCAGCACTCTACGGGAAGCGCAACCTGCATGACCTCCGCGACGATCCACCAGCCGATCTCCCTCTTCTAGTATCCCAAGACAACGCAAACATCGTAGTGACCAACCATTAGATGGGTTGCCTGACGAGATACCCGCTAAGAGAAAATGAGCGACTTTAGGAAGAAGTAAAGTCACTGAAAGAAATAAAAAAAGTTATTAGGGACTAAGGCCGCTCTTCAGATGGAAAAAGGAGCGGAAATATTTATATTCGCAACTATCTCCATTTTGTGTCCTCGGCGACCTGACTTGAATTATTTTTCTGCATACCGTATATGACATCAAGATTCACAGCTTCCAAGATGCCATGTTTCCTTTTGTAAAGGAAAGCGTCGAGGTCTCCATTCAGCGATTCATCGAACAAGGCTTCGCTAAAGATAAGGTGGAGAACTTGCCCTTTGTCGAGCTCTTACAGGAGCTAGAGTGCCAGGTCGCGGAGATGATGTGAGCTGCGAAGGGTAAAGCAATGGTTGATGAGGATGAAGAGGAAGAAGCTGATGAGGAGGCCGCAACAGAAGATGAAGCTGCTGAAGATGCCGGATCAAGCCATAGGAGAGAAGACAAGTCTGCCAAGTCCGCCTCTTCAATCTCTAGTTCTAACGATGGGAGCCCGCATAGCGAGTTCGTGGACATTCTGAGATCTGACAGTAACGGATGCGACTCAGAATGTTATTCTCCCATGTTAATATTTATGGAACTACCCATCCTGACGTGTCTCCTACAGCGAAAAAGCATAAGAGCACGACAAAGTGAAATGTTGTATTTTGTTTTATCTTTTGTAAAGGATGTGGCGGACTAATTTGGAGGCCGCTAATTCTAAAGGTTGTAAATTTGACATGATTTAACATATAAAGGATAATTTTTCTCAACTAGCGTCTTCTACTGTTTACATTGCTCATTTCTTATTCCTGAATGTTTTCTATTAAGACTTTCTACCTGAAATTATATACATGATCAATGGTCGCAACTATAGTTTAGTAAAAACTACTCTGCACCATTTAGAATTCAGGCCGCTTGCTTAGAGTTTAACAATGCATAGACAGCTTAAATAACCAAAATAAGTAATAACTTTGGCCGCATCCATTGATTTTTCAGCTCGCCAAGAGAATATAACTAGGCAAATGTTATAACTAATGCTCGCCAAACAATTAAAGAAGATATGCTAGGAATATGATTTTCCCGCCCGCAAGGAAGATCTCAGGAATTTTATTAAGTTGACATGGGCTTTGGCAAATACCAATTCCAAAATTTGTATTTGCTATGTAGATTCTGGTACATATAGAGCCGACGACATGCATTCCTGTTCCCTCGATCCCTACTCCTTAACAACAATTGGAGTTGGGTCATACCTTAACTGCAATCTTAGATGCCTTCAAGTCTTAACAAGCTCTGATGCAGTAATAGTCACCGGGCTCTAATTTGATAAGTACCTTCGAGCTTTTTCTCCACCCGTCTACCACGAGACTGAATCGGCATTCACACAGAGTAATGGCTAGATGTTGTGCAATAATTGATGGTTGGAATCAGATGTCAAGCCAGCATTGCTATTACTTTTGTTGTATCTATCTTGGAATCACATGAAAAAAGAAAGTGGAAGTCCTTTTTTGTCTCCACTTTTCAAGGACATGTATACACTGATATCAGCTGGAAAGAATTTTCTGAGGCCTTCTTAGAACATTTTGTTCCCTCCACTGCTCGAGATGAACTTGAAGAAAGGTTTCTACAAATAAAACAAGGATCTCTGTAAGTTGTGGAGTATCATTGGGAGTTTCAGCACCTCTCCAGGTTCGCTGACTCCTACGATTTGGATGATTGCGGATATGTGAAACAGTTCTACAAAGGTTTGCGAGACCCCCTAATGCAATCACATTTGTTTATAGCTGACTCGAGCCTCGTCTAGATAATTTACAAGGCAAAAAGATTGGAGGCAGGCCATCTTGGTGTCCAAGCTAGTGCTATGAGAACCACTGAGGGAACGATAAAAGCAGGACCCGGCTTTAGAAGGAGAAAGAATATTATAGGTAGAAGAGGAAACCAAAGAGGTGGCGGTCATTTCCATCAGAACTTTAGGATGGAATGTCCGACCTCAAAGCTAACATTACCTCCACCCCCGTAATTCCAACCTAAACTTTCGGAGTGCCATTCGGGAAAGTCAGTTTCTAGTGTCATCTGTCGGGCCACATCTGGCCACATTGCCCACAACTAGGTGAAAATGTTCCCCCTATTTTTCCTCCGACTGCTCAGCGAGGATGAGGACCACATGGTAGGAATCCTGGACCTACTAAAGAGCAGATGTTTATTTGGATATGACTTAAGAGTGTAATCCTCTGGATGTGATTGCATCTATTTCATATTCAATTAATAGAGTATAAGTATTCGTCCTTATCTTGCCCAAGTATATGCTAGGAATCTAACTTTGAGGTTGTTATAACTTGATATTTAGGCTTTGTGAGCATTAGTGGGAGACCAACCCACACCCTATTTGATACCAGCGCCACTCACTCAGTTTTCTCGGTGGACTTTATGAAAGATCTAAATGGTGTGTAATACTTCATGGGTATCACTCAGAGAGTACTCCTTCCATACTACTCCGAGATAGCTTCATCCGGCTAGTGCGACTTGGTTGTGTATATTGGAGGAAAACATTTTGAAACCCATGTGATAGAGTTGAGGATGCCAGAATTTGACCTTATTCTGGGCATGGCATGGCTGGATTGGCACCATGCCAGGATTAATCATACGGCGAAGCAAATCATCTTGAGACATCGAGATTCTGAGTTAATCTTTCAAAGTATTAAACTTGTATCCCGAATAATGTTTTCTTCAATTAAGGACCTTAAGGCCCATAAGAATGGGGATGAGGTGTATATGATATGTTTTGAACTAAGAGAGATGGCGATAATTGTTAAATATGTATTATTGGTGTGTGATTTTCTTTAAGTTTTCCTGAAAGTTACCTGGATTGCCCCCCTAGGGAAGAAGACTTCCAGTTTAAGCTAGTGATGGGTGCCAAGCCCATCTCCTAAACACCTTATAGGACGGCTCCAAAGGAATGGGCAGAGTTTAAGGTGTAGTGCAAGAGTTAGTAGAATAGGGTTTGTTCGTCCAAGCTCATCAACCTGCGGTGCCCCTATTCTATTTGTTAAGAAGAAGGATGAATCATTACGATTATACATAGATTATCACGAGCTCAACCGATTAAAGGTGCAAAACACCTATCCTTTACCACGAATTGATGATCTATTCGATCAGTTGGTGGGAGCACTTTGGTTTTCCAAATTGGATTTTACTCCCAAGGTACTATCCTTTGAGGATACAAGAGGAAGATGTTTAGAAAATAGCATTTAGCTCGAGATACGGCTTATACGAGTTCACAATGATGTCGTCTGGGCTCACGAACGCCCCTTATGTATTAATGATTTTGATGATTATAGTGTTTGAGCCGTATATGGATGCTTTTGGCTTCATATTTATTGATGATATTATGGTCTACTCAAAGATACAAGAGGAGCATACTGAACACTTGGCATTGGTTTTGTTGAAACTGAAGGAGCACGACTTGTTTGCTAAGTTCAACAAATATGAGCTAAGTTGTTTTCTTGGGACATGTCATAAGTGAAACAGTATTAGCAGTGGATCCGGCCAAGGTGTGTGCCATGAAGGAATGGTCGCCTTTGAGGTTAGCGACCGATGTGCAAAGTTTTCTTGGACTTGCTGGACTATCGTTGAAGGATTTTTGAAAATTGCTCTTCCCCTCAAAGCTCTGATGATGAAGGGTGTGCCTTTTATATGGTCACCCAAATGTTAAATGGCATTTCAAGAGCTGAAGGACCGTCTTACCTCCGGACCAATCCTAGCCCTACTATCTAGAAAGGAAGGATTTCAGAGATATATCCTATCATGAATGCAACACGAACATGTGATTACATACGCTTCTCGTTAGCTTAAGAAGAATGAAGTGAAATATCACATCCATAAACTAGAGTTGGGAGAAGATTCTTCACCTTGAAATTTGGAGGCACTATTTATATGGTCCACTATGAGATATTTTCGGATCATGAAGTATATTCACACCAAGAAGGATCTTATGGAAGTGGAGGTGGTTGGAGTTTCTATGTGATTATGAATTTACATTGAATTATCACCCAAGGAAGGCGAACACGGTGACGAATGATGTAAGATGGAAGGGGCATATGAAGCGAACATCTCACTTAATGGTTATGGAGTTGGTTAGGGTACTTGAGGAAATGCATATTACACCCCTTCTTAGGGCTTGTTCCGAGGCGTATACGGAGCACTTGTCTACCATGATTATAGTCTATAACATTCGAGATCGGATTCGGGTAGAGCAAGTGAAGGATGTTGTGTTGGCTGAGGGGTTTCAAGCCATTAGGGAGGATCAGCAGAAGGATTGCTAAAAAAAGACTAAATTCATTTCCTTGGAAGACATTACATTTCCACAGGTGGTGGAATTCAGGAAGACATCTTGAGAGAGGCTCATTGCACTAAGTATTTGGTGCACCCTGGTATTGCCAAAATGTACACCGAGCGAAGGACCATGTTATGGCCAGGGATGAAGAGTGATGTCATGTATAATGTTATGCAGTGTGAGGCTTGTTAGAAGGTTAAGGTGGAATGCAAGAGCCCTGGTGGATTATTACAATCAATGCATATTCTAGAGTAGAAGTTTGAGGATATATCCATGGTTTTTTTTCATAGTCTTCCCCTATCAGTGCTGGTGCACAAAATGTGCCTCTATGGTAGAGAGATGACATAGAACACATTCGATCCAAAGATGGGGGGGGTAAAAGGAGGTAGATGAGGAACTGTTGAATAGTTGGTTACTTTGAGCCACGAGTAAAGAGTGGAGAAACTGATGGCGACGAGACAAGACTTTTCCCGCCATGACAAATGCCTCTCTTGTTGCGGGCTTTGCCTTGATTATAAACATGCATTATAGCTTAGGTCAATTTCCTGTACATGGATAAGTAATTACAAGAATACAAAGGGTAGCTCGCGGTTAAAGAATGGAGTTCGAAGAGGCCGCACAGGCTGTTGATCTCGCAGTTCGCTTCCTTAAGCGGAGCGAACTACGAGATCTAGATGAGAAGACTCCTGAGGTAGTTGAGGTAGAGGAATGTCGGGAGGCCTGTCCGTTCAGGTTAAGGGTTGTGTCTTCCTGAACTCGTGGGCATGAAGCAAGTGGTGCTGGCTGATAGAAAGTTATAGCTGCAGGGTTTGATGCGATGGTTGCTCTACGGGGGTCATCCTCCCAAATGAGAGGTATGAGGGGCTATTTATAGGCTCGAGGAAGATCCATCCAGAACTGGGCTTGATGACGTCACCCCTGATGGTATGGGCGAGCCACGATCGAATCCGCCACATGCTGGAGGACTGAGGAGGAGCTCGCCTACTACTGCAAAGCCATCTGCTAGCATACTGAGAAGAAATCCGCCTTTGCTGGAGGACTGAGCTAGTCCGCCTATACTGCTGTATAGAGCGAGTCCACCTCCTGCTGGAGGATAGGTTGAGTCGTCTCAATTCCATGCAGACTGAGAATGAGTCTACACCATGTTGTGCGGACTGGGGATGAGTCCTGCTAGCAAATTGAGTGAGTTTGCACCATGCTATGCGAATTGAGGATGAGGTCATCGTAGACAGGAAAGTGAGGTTGCCTGGTGTAGGAGGATTGTAGATATGCCTTGATGGCCATGCAAGTTCGCGGTGATAAGGAGGAGTATCCACCTACTAGAGGCAAGCAAGAGCAGAGTGAACTGGGGTCTTCCCCTTGCTAGGCGAATAGGGTAAGATATTCGCCCGTTGTGGGTGGATAGTGACAGATGTCCGCCCCTGCTAGGAGCATATAAGAGGTTGTCCGCCCCGACTGGTCAGTTAGAAGAATGAGGCCGCTCCTGCACAAGGAAAAGAGTTACCGTGCTAGCTAACCGCCTGACCTTCTAGAGTGGACTGTGTAAACATTCAGCAGCCACTACATAACACGCGGCTACCATGCTGCCTTGGTGGATAGAATGGGGAGTCCTCCCAAGAAGAGCTATCGCCCAGAGATATCGCTATCGTCGAGCGATAGTGCAGTTAGAAAGATTTTCTGCTTGGCAAGCTAAAAGGCTGGTCGCGAACCCCCAGGATGAGCTGGAGGAGGCCGCCACTCGCGAGCTAGCCACCTTAGAGAGGATCACAATTTTTTGGGTTAACATAATCCCCACACTTTTTTTAGTTTGTAGGAAACTTCAAAAAAGTAGAGATAACCCCTAAAATCGCAATCCGCCCCCTCAAAAATAATTTGTAGAAAAATAAGGGGTAGGGAGAGATAAAACCCGATGTCTCTCTCGAAAGAGTATGTAAATATTAATTTTTCTCCTGCAAAGGAAGAGGTATTATAAGTGATGAAAAGTACATCCGGTGTGCACCTATATTTTTCTTGCAAAGTGAAGAAGACTTGTGACCGCCTTCTTATTGAGTTATAAAGGGAACTTGCAAATACCTGTTAATCTCTGCAAAAGAGAAGTAAGAAGCAGATATAACAGGAAATAAAGGATGCGAGTACCTGAAGGGAACTCGAGAATACCTGCTAATCTCTGCAAAATAGAAGTAAAAAGTAGATATAACAGGAAATAAAGGACGCGAGTTTCTGAAGGGAACTCGAGAATTCCTACTAATCCTTGCAAAAGAGAAGTACAAAGCAGATATAACAGGAAATAAAGGACGTGAGTACAAGAAGGGAACTCGCGAATACATGCTAGTATCTTCAAAAGAGAATTAATAAGCGAATATAACAGGAAATAAAGGACGCGAGTACCTGAAGGGAACTCGCAAATACCTACTAATCTTGCAAAAGAGAAGTAAAAAAGTAGATATAATAGGAAATAAAGGACGTGAGTACCTAAAGGGAACTCACGAATACCCACTAATCTCTGCAAAAGAGAAGTAAGAAGCAGATATAACAGGAAATAAAGGATGCGAGTACCTGAAGGGAACTCGTGAATACCTGCTAATCTCTGCAAAAGAGAAGTATGAAGCAGATATAAAAGGAAATTGAAAGCAGAAGTACCTCAATAGAACTCGTGGATACCATGCTTATCCATACAAACTCTTCAATAAAGATGGACCGAAGCAGGCATATATAATATAGACAAAAAAGAGAAAGGACTACTTGAAGATTACAAATGTAGGTGACCATGATGGCAGAGCTTTTCTCATGAGGTCACAAAAAGTTATAAACTCAAGAAAGAGAAGGGAACACCTCTACTAAGATAGGACACTGAACAATGTACTCAAAAGATTTTAAGAAACCACTAAGAAGTTGGTTTGATTGCCGAAAAAAGCTTTAGGGCGGACTCTAAAAAGTAGGTTTGATTGACCCAAAAAGAAAACTCAGGCAACCACTAAAAAGTTTGTTTGATTGTCGCTAAGTTTACAGAACATATTCAATCATGTGAATGATTGAAAAGCATTATTGAAGGAGATTGGGTTAAAACAAACTTTACCACTAATAAAATTTGGAAGTAGTTCTAGCACTGAGTAAGTACTCAAAGATGCTAGAGGTTTTTAAAATGATGCTTTTAAGCAATATATTCTTGTAACTTGCCTTTCTTTAGCAATTTATCCATGAACTTATGGATAGCTCGGCATTTCTCTGTATCATGACCAAGACAGATGTGGTATTAGTAGAATAAATCCTTGTGACATCTTTGACCAGGTCGCATATGGGAAGACCATTCAAAATATGGCTCTTGTTCGACAATGTGAAGATCTTCATTCATAGAGATAATTGTGTTTGTATACTTTCTTTTAGACCCAACTTGCTTGTTTTAGCAAGGTGCAGAAGACTTGTTATCATAAGTCTGAATTGATATATCAGAATTATCAAAACTTGACTCTAAAAGCTTTGATTGAGATGTTAATGAATTCCCATGAACATTACATGCTATATGTTGAGATACCGGGAGATTGGGATCCTGATTGCATTATAACAAGTTGATGTTATGATCATGTGGTAGATAATCATGAGATCCTGTAACACCCCAAAATCTCATTAGACTATAGACTGAGCAACACGGCCTGAGATACGGGCGTGTCCAAGATCGTGTGCAACTCTATGTACTCGAGTGGGTCTCGAGAGGGCCTCGAGTGGGGCACACGGCCTGTGACACGGTCGTGTCCATGGCCGTGTCCTATGAGTTCGACAAAGTGATATCAACGAAATGCACTCAACGATCCTCGAGAGGCAAGTCGAGTTGGGTACACGGCCTGTGACACGGGCGTGTCAATTGTCGTGTCCTTCTCTAGATGTGGCCAGGTCTGTGAGGGCTATTGAACACGGGCTGGACACGGGCGTGTCCAAAAGCCGTGTCTGGCACACGGCATGTGACACGGGCGTGTCAGAGGGCCGTATCCTAGTTTAATAGAGTCGGTTTCTTTGCTGCTTAAGGAACACGACCTGTGACACGGGCATGTCACAAGCTGTGTTCAGCCCAGGAAATTGATTTTTTAGGGCGATTTGTGGCTGTTAATTTCCTTAAATTAGTATCCAACGGTCTAGAGATCTTCCTGTTGTTATAAGGTCGAGATTTGAAGGATAAACACTCATTTCTATCAAGCCTTTCTCTTCCTAATGAGTTGGAGAGTGGGAGAGAAAGGAAGAAGGTGGAGGAGGAGTCCGGCCGCTGGTGGAGCTTTAGAGCCCCGAATCACGTACCGAGTCCACATCTGTGGAGGAAAGACCGTTACGATGCTTTTCATCTGTCTAGTTTTCCATTGCTCCAAAGAAATCGTCAAGGGTAATAATCTCCTTCTTAGACAAGTGAAGTCCTTCTTTATGCATGTTCTTGGAATCCTCCACCAAGAGGTGGAAAACGTAAGTGATTCCAATGGGTTGATAGTTGATATCCCCTATTGAGTCTGCATTTAGATCCGGAAATGTGTAGTATGGAATAGGCATACTGTGTGAAGCCCTTCCGGACGGTTGGTCTGGATAGGTGATGTTTATGTTGTGAACCGAAGAAGACTCCGTGTATGAAACGAGTAGTTTACGGAGTTTGAGAGGATTCCTGTGAATTTTGAATACTTCCACAATACCTAAGAAGCTCTGTGTGAGCTCCTTATGTCGTGTGATGTGCGTGAGCTGTATGCTCTGAGTGAGCTGTGTGCTGAATAGAAAAGGAAAAGCTGACCCGCATCAAGATGTGCGCTATTGACAAGTTCAGTAACGGGAAAGTGCTGACATGTACCTGCGTTATGAGAGATTAATTGGTGGCAATCCAATGGGGTACTACGGGACAAATCCTGGGTGTTACACTACTTTGGTGGGTCGATCTAGAATGCTCAATTATTGTCATTACGTTAATACCTATTATTGTGATGGGCAAGGGGGTCTCCAGCATTCGTGTTGTAGTAGAGTAATACCCCATAGACAATTAGTTAAGAACCTCTAATCGATGGTGGTACCAAGGATAATTTGGTACACCGTAAGCGTGCCCTGAATGAAAGGAGCGTATGGCACTGAGGCTGGCATTTATGATGATGTTTTGTGTGAGATCAGTTGTTGTGATATATAAATATATATGTTGAGATTGTGATGCATGCAGGGAAGGAACCACTGCCTCGGGTAAGGGGTAGGGTCGTTATAAAGTGTCAGTTGTATGCTGGCCGTTGCTTTGTTTATAACCCTTGGGGTGGATGTCCATATGGAGGTGATGAAGACCGAAATTTGATTGAGCAAGCTGAAGCCCTTACTACTTGTAGGACCTTTAAGGCCGTGCAAAGAATTATATTTTCATGTGTGACCGGCCTGCGTGCCGATGTATGAAACCACACCTGTTAAGATAAACATGTAAAGCCTTAAGGCCTTAAGCGTTTGTGTTTTTATACATTCCCGGTGATATATATAAATGTGTTGATTATATATTTAATGGACATTCAATATGATGACTTCTTGCAAGTTTAAATCTTCTTCTAGAATGCTCTGAGGTAATATGTGAGTAGAAAGTAATTTTTGATATTCATATGTGATTCCGCCGTTTGACTGTGAAATATGTTGTGGGGCCCCGGCCAGACCCTCTGTTATATTCCATGTGACGGATGGAGGCGTTACAAATTGGTTTCAGAGGATAGGTTTTACTTGGGATAACATAATTGAACTCAAGAATGTCCAATTGAAATGCAATACATGTGTTTGAGGAGCGTGAGCGTATATACTATGTATGTTTGTCGTTATGGAATGGACGTTAATTATGTTTTATACATGTATAGGTGACGAGGAGTGGTGCGGGGCGGTCGAAGCCCCAACAATTTGCAGATAGTGCGGCACCAGCTGACGCGCCCACACTTACTCCCTTGGTGGAGACCATACATTTAGTTACTGAGGCGGAACTCGCAGCACTAAATGCATAGCCTATTAGGAAGGCAAGGCCTGCATTGGTGCCAGTACGGCGTGGTGCGAGGCAAGAGCATGTTGAGGCTCTGATTGACGAGCAAGCAGTTGACGAGCAAGCAGCTGACGAGCAACTGAAACGGTTTATGGATTTTCATCCACCTACGTTTATAAGGGCGGGTTCCCAAATATAGACCGAGGACTGGCTCGCAAGAGTGAAGAGGATCTTGACCGCAATCAGGACTGAGGAGGGGCAGAAAGTTACTTTAGCAACTTTTTTGCTTGAAGGAGAGGTGAGGCTTTGGTGGGATGAAGTGGAATTGCACCACTTAGCAGGCAGAGGGCTAGGGGAGATAAGGATAGTGGAATTCTCAAGGTTATTTTGGGAATAGTATTTTCCAGTATCGCAGCGAATTGCAATGGAAAATAAGTTTCAACGTCTAGTGCAGGGTGAGAGTAGTGTTGATACTTACCTGCATGAGTTTACAAGGCTGGGGCGCTATGCAGGGTCTACTGAAAAGTGAGGGGATAAGATACTTACTACTCTAGAGGGGCGGTGAATATAGTATTCAAAAAGAAAGAGACTCTAAACACTTCTCTTAGAGATATTTGCGGAATAGAAAGATAAAAGCTTTAACCTATAGCCTAATAGAGTGTAGTGAATAAAAGGAGAAGCTAACTGAGTTTTAGTTGAGCTTTTTTCCTAACATAGCAATTAGCAACCTAGTTAAAACTATCACAGCCACAGTGCATTATTTAAAATAAGCAACCAGACAACACAAGATCTTTATAGTGGTTCCCAAATTGGGTACATCCACTCTTCTACCACCCTGGTAGGAATCCACTACAGGTTTTTGATCAGGTGCCCTCCCACCAGTAGATCTGCTTCAGGTAGATCTCAAGACCCTTCAGGCTTTTGATCAGGTGCCCAAAAAACAAACACAGGTTTTTGATCAGGTGCCCTGCCACCAGTAGTTCACTTTTGAAGGGAGTAATAACCCTTTTACAAAGAGATTAAAAGAAGGATTAAAAATGTCTTCTCTGTGTTTAGTGAAGCTAGTGGATTGCTCTGAGAATATCAAAGCTCCTCCTGGCTTAGAGAATGTCCAGGAAGAATCTTTGCTTCAGGGTGAAGGATCTTCAGATTGCTTTGAATGTCTTTCTAATGCAGCCTTGAAGAACACTCAGGATTTTGATGAATGTTCTTCTTCAGCAGCTTTTGCAATCTGGGAGGTTTTCCGCAATGATGTTCAGCAATCTGGGAAGGTTCTTCTTCTTGAAGGCTTGAACTTTGAGTATTGGTTTTCCTGAAGGCAGGATGAACTCAGGAAGAAGAAGAAGAACTTTTCTTTCTCTTGAGAGTTCTTTTTTTGTATCAGTTGTTAGAATATTCTTGGTTGTATATATTTTTAATTCAACCGATAGCACTGCTAATATAGAGACCTTTCTTCTTTTAAAAAATACCTCGAGCCCTGCACTAAAAAAATCTTTCCAAATAATTCAATAAATCAAATAAGGAAATTGCAGCTATAATCTTTTCTGTAATTCCCAAAAAGGAATTAAGGATATTAAAAATATCCTATCAATTTGATTTTACAAATTGGCATAGGAAACAAAGCCTAACGGCTATATTACAGCTGTAAAGAATCCACGATTTCCTCTAATAAAATAAACGGCTTTATTCTGCCAAAACTCTTAATTAATGCGTAAGGAGTATTGCAAATAAGCAAAAGAGTATAAGCATTAAATTAAGAGGAATATCCTGAATAAAATATGTCCTAAACAAGAGGAAATAAAACAAGGGATCAAATGAAATGAATATTGATAATAGCAGACATAAATCGTTGACCATAGATCGAAGATGGTCGATTTGAGCAAGCAGATCGTCGACCTGAAGAAAAACTGTCTAAACAGAGATCGTCGACCAAGGCTACACGATTGTCGATCTGAATAAACAGATCGTCGAGCCCTCTTCAGAGTTAATATGAATCTGAGATCGTCGGTCATCAATCGAAGATCGTAGAGCGAGATTCGACTATCGTCGAACACCTTTATTCTTAACCAATTTTCATTTCTATCCTTTCTCAACTAACCTTTCTGGGTCTATTCTAACCTAACCTGAGGAAGACTAAACTTTAGTCTAACCATTGACCATAGATAATTCTTGGGTCAATTAATCCTAATTGAGATGACATTGCCCAAAACAAAACTAGGCAACCAACAATCTCCCCCTATTTGGGTGATGTCACTCAAACAACAACAAAAAATCTAATACAAATAGATAAGGATAAAAAAAATATCAATAGATATATCATCAAACATATTTGAATAAATAAGATAATCAAAACAAATATCACAATTATTTATTAACAGAATCTAGGAGGGGGAATAGAAGCAGTAGGAGAGAAAATGATATTTCTCTGAGGATCATATGCATCCTCCTTAGATAACTTCAAGTCCTTCTCTCCAATAATCTTTTGTTCTCCAGCTTTAAGCAGAACAGCTTCAGGATGTCTTTCCATGTACTTTGAAGCATCAAAAACTTCTTAAATAACTTGGAACCTATCCAATTCTTTCTTTCTGTACTTTTACATTGTAGATAATCCTAAGATATCTTGACCTTCAACTTTAGCTTTTCTGATTTGAGAAGCTCCCACTAATTATAGAAGTCTAGCCATTTTGAAATTAGGATCAAGCTCAAGACATTCATAAGTATTTTCATCAACTGGATCCAATGGATTTACAGTCTTAAATTATACTGATTGAGCTAGAGAAACTCTCAGCTTGCTCTTGAGATGGCTTGACATTTGAAACTTTTAGCTCTTGAATCATAAGGTTAGATGGAGGAGCACATTCAGCATAGATCCTGCTTGAGTTATCAGAGTATATAACTCTTTTTCCTTTGGCATCTAATGGCTTTGCTTGAGCTGGTTTCTCCTTTGGAGGTGAACCTTTTCTTTTGGGAGGAGACCAAGGAGCTTGAGGAGGGGAGAAGGATGGTTGTTGATATACAACTTCCTTTACTTGCTCTCTTGGAATGTTTGAATGCCTAGACTGCCTCTGATTATAAGAGCTGCTGGGAGGAGGCTTCCCTTCCGTTGATAGATATATGATTGATTTGGTCTGGCAGGAGGAGCAGAAGATCTGGGAGCTACATTGCCTGATGAACCAGCGGAGGAAGGAGGAGGAGTACCTCTTTGAATCCCCTTAGGAGGAGGAGAGTTCTTCCTACTTTTCTTCCATGCTTTCTGGGCATTTTTGGAATACCACATCCAGGCCTCAAAGCTTTTAGACTTAGGATCAATCCCTTTCAGAATATAATAGGGAACATCATGGTCTGGGTTTGGAGGAGATGGAGCTACAGCCTTCCATTTCTTTTGAGCAATCTTTTTCTTTTTCTTATTTCCTTCTGAGTCATCAGAATCCTCATCCTCATCCTCAGAATGTGAGGACTGAGGTTTTGCATATTGATCATCAATGTCTTTTATCAAAGCTTCCTCTTTTTTTTAGCTTTCTGAAGAGCTTTTTTCTATTTCTTCTTCTAAGATATCTTGAGCCAAAAGAGAATCGAAGTCCAGACCTGGGGTCTCATCCCAGACAGTAGAGGGAACAAATGATTCAGCAATTGCAACTTCTAGAACAATTTCTGGAGCAGCAACTAACACAGCTTCATCTAGTCTAGCAGATTCAAGATTTTCTTTAACAGCATTATCTGAAGATTCCACTGAAGTCAACTTATCTTCCAAGAAGGAGGTAATAACTCCTTCTAGATATATGGCAATGATAGGAGCGGATAGCTCCTCAAGATAGAACTCTAAAGAAGAAACTGCTTCAGCTATATTGTTAGAAATAATGAAACAATCTAAAATCTGAAGGCCCATTGGTCTTTAATAGCACACAATGGCCTGAAGGGGATCAAACACACAAGGGATGGACTGACTGATATAACAGTCTCCACAGGATGAGTGTGAAGACTCATCATCTGAATCCAAAAATGCATCCAGTTCATCTTCAAGAACTACTGGAGCATCTACAACTATCATCTGCACTGTATCTGGAATGACTTCATATGATTCTGGAACTGCATCTAAATATATTTCTAACTCCATTGCTGATGGGGAATGCACAACAGGAAGAGCCCAAGCAGAGCCTGAAACATCTTCATTGAGCATCTCCCCCTGCCTGGGTTTAGTGGGAACTAAACCCAGGCCCCTAGATTAATAAGGGTCTGAGAGGGCAAAAACTGAAGCCGCAAGAGATGAAATTGAGAGGGCAAGAGGTGTAATGGCTTCTGTTATCATTGTTTTGATGGATGGAGTAATTACCTCCAAGATATTAGAAATGAATTCAGGTGTAATTTGGAATGATGGAGGAATGATGGATGGATGAACATCAGAAATGATGTTCTCCTTAACTGGAAAAGGAGATGAAGTAAGCAGAGTGAACGTAGAATCTAAGTTGAGATTTGGTATCTCAGCTAGATGAGCTGGTGTTGGGGATGCAGATTGTGATGGATGGTTAACAGGAGATGAATGAATTTCAATGGAGGTGGATGGCAAGGAAGATGATGGATTAATTTCTTCATTAGGTTGGGAAGTGGCTTCAGAACCCATGTGCCCTCATATGTTATAGGGGATGACCCAGCCTTGACTGGTTTCTGAATAGTCCTTTTCCATTTTTCAAACATGGAAGGATCAATTCTTTTGCTGGCATTTATTGTTGTAGGAGCAGAGCTTAACATCTGGGAAGCTTTCTTAGATAGAAAGAACCCAATCAACCTTCCTTAAGTCACCTCTTTATTGTTATTCTTTTTCCTGATCAACTCAAATAGCAATCCAGCCAAGTTGATTGCTTTCTTATTCATTATATCTGACATCAAAGCAAATTGTTGCCTGTTGATGTTGGCGTGGGCTGAATGATTTCCAAGCAGAACCTTTCCAACCAAATCAGCCAAAAACTTAAATCCAATAAATAAATTTACTTTCAAAAGCTTAGATTGAATGCCTTCTGCATGTCCCATCTCTAGTAACATCCTACCATATTCAGCAGTATCTTTCTCATAATCATCTGATCCATTCTTTAACTCAAATATTTCATTCAAAATTACGGGAGTAAGAATTACCTCCACGCCATTGATGGTTCCTTTCATCACTTCGTCATCGGAAGAAGAAGTATAAACCCATTCCTTTATCTCTGATAGATGGAGTTTGATCTTTGTAGACATAAGATTCTTGAGTCCTTGGTCGTCGCATAACTGCAGCATTTCTCTGAAAACTTGCTCGCATTCACTGAAGGAATCGAAATCGACATTGAATCCGACATGAAACTTCATCACGGAACTAGTCGCTGATGCAATCGCCATGGAATCGACGAGAAGAAATGAGACGGGAACAATCCCAAGAGGAGAGAGGATAAAGCGCGGGACAAGAGCTCGAAACAATCCTAGAAGCAGAATACGAAATGACAAGCTCCGTCGACGATCTTCATATCTAAATAGACGATCGATTTGAAATAAACTAGAGTCGTCGATCTCTTAATGAAGATCAAGAGAATTGGTCATCGATCATCGATCGACGATCGATTTCCGAAGCAGAGTCGTCGATCATCGATCGACGACTTCTTTCTCTAAACGCAAAGTGTTATAGTAGACCAAGGGTCGACGATTTAGCTCAACCTATTCGACTATCTTCGAACACCGTCCGACGATCTCAGAATAGATTTCAACTTAGCAGATTTTTATACTTAGTCAGATCCATTCATCATGCCTAGTTGATTCAAAAAGAATAGATGTTTTTGTTCATCTAAAGGCTTTGTGAATATATCACCTCTCTGTAGATCTGTGGGTATAAACTCGAGATTTATTTTATTCTTGTCAACACAGTCTCTAAGAAAATGTTGTCTAATGTCTAGGTGCTTAGTTCTAGAATGGTGTACAAGATTTTGTGATATGGAAATATCACTAGTACTGTCACACATAATTTTGGTGTTTTTGTGTGTGTACCCATAATCCAAGAGTTGATTTTGAATTCATAGTATCTGTGAACAGCAACTAGCAGCTGCTATATATTCAGCCTCTGCAGTTGAGGTTGAAACATAAGCCTGCTTTTTGCAAAACCAAGAGACTAATCTCTCACCTAGGAACTGACAAGTCCCTAAGGTGCTCTTCCTGTCAACTCTACAGCCAGCATAATAAGCATCTGAGTATCCAATCAACTCAAATTCTTATTCAGCTGGGTACCAAAGTCCTAAATTAGGGCATCACTTCAAGTATCATAAGATTCTCTTGAGAAGAGTCAAGTGAGATTCCTTAGGGTTGAACTGAAATCTAGCACAAAGGCATGTGGCAAACATTATATCAGGCCTACTTATAGTTATATATAATAGGGAACCAACAATGGCCCTATAATTTTTCTGATCAACAGGCTTGCTCTTTTCATCAGAATCAATAACTACATTAGTAGCCATAGGAGTGGGCATTGTTGAAGCATCTGCTATCCCAAACTTCTTTACCAATTCCTTGGCATATTTCGATTGGGAGATGAAGATGCCATCAGCATCTTGTTTCACTTGGAGACCAAGGAAATAAGACAGCTCACCCATACTACTCATCTCAAACTTAGAATGCATTAGGTATGAGAACCTTTTGAATAGTTTGGGATCAGTTGAACAAAATATAATGTCATCCACATAAATTTGAACTAACAGGATCTTGTCCTTATAGTGCTTAATAAAAAGGGTTCTATTAACTATGCCTCTAACAAACTTATGTTCTAATAAGAAACTAGCTAAAGTCTCATACCATGCTCTAGGAGCCTGCTTAAGTCCATACATAGCTTTTTGCAACTTTAAAACAAGTGAGGGGTGAGTTGAAGAAGTGAAACCTGGGGGTTGTTCAACAAACACCTCTTCCTTTAGCTCTCCATTCAGGAATGCACTCTATACATCCATTTGGAACACCTTAAACTTCATGTAGGCTGCATAGGCTAGAAAGATCCTTGTTGCCTCTTGCCTTGCAACAAGAGAAAAATTCTGATCATAATCTATGCCTTCTTCCTTTCTGTAGCCCTATGCTAACAGCCCTACTTTATTCCTTATAATAATTCCTTGAGCATCCAACTTGTTTCTAAACACCCATTTAGTGCCTATAACCAGTTGGCCTTTTGGTCTTGGAACAAAATTCCAAACTTTACATCTTTCAAACTAATTTAGCTCCTATTGTATAGCAATGATCCAGTGGGGATCTTGCCCAACATCTTTTATGGTTAGGGGCTCAATCTGTGAAAGAAAACAGGCAAGCATCACATCTTGACTTAGTTGATGTCTAGTTTGCACACCAGTTGAAATGTCTCCAATTACTTGAGATGTAGGATGATCTCTAAGTGTGACATAATCAGTTGGTGGTATGTGATCTTCAACAGCAGTTGGAATCAATTCCTCAGGTGGAATTAGATTGGTTGTTGGTAGAGTTGCAATCACTTCTACTTTGTCTTCATCACTGTCTAAATCAACTGTAAGAAGAGTTGATTGAGTTTGAATCTCCTAAGTGAGTTTCAGCTCATCCAAATTCTTGCATAAGTCAGGTACCTGCAAAGAGTTTCTGGAAGAAGTTTCCTTCTCTCTGTAAAACATGTTAGTTTCATCAAAAGATACATGTACTGACTTCAATTTTCAATGTGGATTTATTAAATACCCTATAAGCTTTGCTTACTTGGGAATATCCTAGAAAGTATTCCCATTGAAGCCTTTGCTTCAAACTTTCTAATGTAGTCTTTATTATTGTTGTGAATGTAAACTACACAGCCAAAAATTCTAAAATAATCTATTTTAGGTTTCTTTTCTTTAAGCAATTCATAGGGAGTCTTCCCCTTTAGTTTATGTATCAGACACTTATTCAGTACATAGTTAGCTGTGCTAACTGCTTCTGCCCAAAAGGATAGAGGCATATTAGCTTCTACTAACAATGTTCCTGCAGCTTCAATCAGGGTTCTATTTTTCCTTTCAACTACCCCATTTTGCTGTGGAGTTCTAGGAGCAGAGAAGCTATGCCTGATACCTTCTTTCTCACAGAATTCTTGCATAAGAAGATATTCAAACTCAGTACCATGATCACTTCTGATCAAGTCAACTTGAGTAGAGTACTTAGTCTGTATTCAAAGTAGAAAATCTGTAAGAACTTTAAAGTTATCAGATTTAGTTCTTCAAGAAGAACACCCAAGTGAACCTAGAGTAATCATCTACAATCACTGTGGTATAGAATTTCCCTCCTAGACTTTGTACAGCTATTGGACCAAAGAGATCCA
This sequence comes from Platanthera zijinensis, assembly GCA_039513925.1. NCBI lineage: Eukaryota > Viridiplantae > Streptophyta > Magnoliopsida > Asparagales > Orchidaceae > Platanthera > Platanthera zijinensis. The sequence continues at coordinate 132,189,122 of CM077086.1, read as the reverse complement.
AGTGCAATAGGTACATGATTCTAGGTTAATAGCTTTTATTTATAGCTTTGAAACTATTTTTAGTTTGCTTACCTAGTCTACAAGCCTTGCAAAGGCCTTCCTTCTTGTAGGGGCAAGAGGGAAAACCTCTAACAAGGTTGTATTTAGATAACCTAGATATATTCCTAAGGTTAACATGACCTAGCCTTTTATACCACAAAGTATTATTGCTACTCACCTCACTAAATAAACAAATTTAAGAAGAGGTGGATTTAAAATCTACAAGATAAATGTTTCCTTGCCTAATGCCTACTAATACAATTTTATTATTCAAGGTAATATTGCACAGAGTATTAGAAAACCAAACATGGTAGCCAGCATCACAAAGCTGACTTTCAGAAATAAGATTGTGCTTCAGTCCTATGAAATAAGCTACCTTTTTGAAAGTCACTGACCCTATGGTGAATTTACCATATCCTTCAGTCTGACCACAGGTGGAATCACCAAGACTACCTTTTGTCCGAACTTGGCTTTGAAGCTTGACAGGTTCTCTTTGTTTCCGATCATATGCTTGGAGCATCCACTATCCAAATACCACTTGTCCTGAGTGATAGGATAGGTCTTCACCTGCAATAAGATAAATTAGACATTGTGGACCCAGGTAACCTTGGTTCCATTGTTCTTCACATAGGAAAAACTAGAAATAAAAGTGTATACAGGTTGAGGGTGATATCCTAAGGGATGAGATCTCCTATGTGGGATAATCAAATTAGAAGACCTAGGGTTGCTATTAAGCTTATTGTTTCTGAAAGTATCTAGTGTGGACTAAGTCCACCTCTGGGGGGGGGGAATAGGTGTCGTGAAGTCTTTTGCGGAATTTAAATTACCTGCACAAATAAACAAACACAGCACAAAAAAGCACACAAGCAATTATAGTGGTTCCCCGATTTGGGTACGTCCACTCTCCCCCTTCGACCTATCTCCCACCAAGGTGATAGTTTAACTTTCAAGGCAGCCTAAACACTTAGAGGGTGGGGGGGTGAATAGGTTCTGCTTTTCTTCTAAAAACTTCTAGGCAGAATTCAATTCAATAGCTAACACAATTGGCACAGCAATCACAAAAAATAAAACATCACAGATTGCACAATGTTTTATAGTGGTTCCCCAAGGTCTGGGTACATCCACTTTCCCCCTTCACCTATCTAGCAGTATGCTAGATTCGGCCAAACTTCCACTTATCTCAGATCAACAGATCCTACAACTCAGAACCCAACTGGTTCCTACAACTCAGGCACAACTGCCCTACCTCAGCCTTGCCCCAAGGCCTACAACTAAGAGAATATCCTTCTCCTACACTCTGGCAAACAGCCCTACCACTCAAAGTTCAACACTCCTACACTCAGCCTTTATAACATAGGCTTACAACTCAGATCTGTGTAAACAGATCCTACAGAAATATAGAAAAGATTATTAAACTGCCTTGCCAAAGTTGAGAGAGAAAAGGCCAAGACAATTCTTGATCAGCTGATGCAATCAACTGTATCTGAGCCTTCTTCAAAGATTCTTGAAAATGTACTTAGCTGAGTTGATTCCAAACAGCTTCTTGAGAATCCACTGGTGGTTTCTTTCTTCTTCTTCTAATTCTGGCTTGACCTCTCTCTATCCAGCACTTTGAAAGATTCTTCTGAAATTCTGATTAGAACTCTTCTTAGATCTATCCTTAGATAGTCTTCTTAGATCTCCCGGAGAAGATCTTCTTAAGTGACTAGCACTTTCTTGAAATGAATTGGATTATGATCCTTCTCTTCCTTTTTGATTCAAAGTTATTCAAAAAGGACTATCTGTTATATATTTTTTTTTGTTCTCCTTCTGAATAAGTCTATTTATAGACATTCTTCATGGTAACCGACTGATCCGGTTTCTAACCGTTTTCTGACAAGTCTGACAGCTTCAGTTAACCGGTGGTAACCCACAGCTGTCAAGTCTTCAAACATGTCCTGTGCCTTAGTCTTGAACCACAAGTTGTTGAAACAGTCTGTCAGAAAGTGTCGAGACCATCTGTCTATCTGTGTCGACACAATTGACTTTGGTGTCGACACAGTCTTCAGTGATGTCGACTAAGTTGCCTTTGAGTCGACACAGCTTCTTCTGAAAATAACTTGGTCTTGACTCTTCAGTGTGTCGACACAAGTCCTGTGTGTCGACACAGTTGTTGTAGAATTATAACTTAGTAAGTGTCGACTTAGCCTTCAGGTGTCGACACATTCATTTCTTAAATCTGCTTTAATGTGTCGACTTAATCACAATGTGTCGACACATTCTGCTGGTGTCGACAAACTTGAGGTCGACTATTTTCTTCTGTGTCGACACATTCAGCTGATGTCGACAATCTTGAGATCGACTATACTCTTCTGTGTCGACACATTCTCCCAATGTTGAGGTCGACGCTTTTCTTCTGTGTCGACACAAATTTCCAGAGTTGTGTCGACTCTTTTCTTATGTGTCGACACAAATTCCCAGTGATGTGTCGACTTACTTCTTCTGTGTCGACACATTGTCCCAGTGTAGTTGTAGACTAACTGCTATGTGTCGACACTGCTTCCCAGTGTTGTGTCGACTATTTTCTTCTATGTGTCGACACTGCTTCCTCTGTGTCGACACTGGACTTAGAATTTTTCTGCATACTTTGTCAATTCTTCACCTGCACATGTCAACTTAAAACAACATCAAATACACCTTGATGTATATCATTGAGCTAGGTTAGGCTTCTTCAAATCAGGTACACATCTTCCAATGTACCCAACACAAGGGACAACTCGGTCACTTCTCCAACCAGATTAAAATCCAATCCTCACACTACGGAAGGAACCCTTCCAACCAAAGGAGTCACTACTCCTCCACCACGGGTTGCACCCAACCCTTACAACTAGGAACAAAAATTCCTTTACAATAAAAAAAAAATTGAATGTACAAGAAATACAAACAAACTTGTGGAGATCCCGATGTCCTTCTTCGTTCGTTGAAGCTTTCTTGAAAGAGATGAAGAATCCTCAACCGGTGTTCTCTCTTGGAGAGGATATTGACAAGATCGGTGGAGGCAAGTGAATGCGGCGGCGATGCTTTGTAGATCCAAACTTCTTGATGAAGCAAGCAAGTTCTACCAACGATCTCAATCGGATCAGTCATCTCAATCGATTCGGAATAAAGAACTATCCTCGTTCAACAAATCGATATACAAGAGATCTCGAGAGAGAAGCGTGAGATGCTAGGCTTGCCTCGGTACTATCGTCGGAAGATCAACGAATCTCTAAGATCAGCGATGGCGACTAGCTTGCGAGCGGCGACGGTGTTCGGTGAAGTTCCGCGATCGGCTAGGGCATGCTCGGCCTCAATTTTATTTTTCGTTGTTCGATTCCTTAGTATGTTCAAATACGTGAGTATATAAACTAGAATCCAACCCTAAATGACCGTTGTGTGGCCCACAAGGAGAAGCTCTAGTCCCGATCAAAACGGCGCACAACGAACTTGGTTCGGTCCAGCGGACGGGAATTTTTCCTAAGGCCAAATCGGCGAGAAACGCTGGTGATTCCCGTCGAAGTCGGCGGGAATCACTCACGATTCCCGTCGAATTTGACATGGCAGAATTCCAGTTGGAAATCTGGTCATCTGGAGGGAATCGGCGGGAATGCAAGGTGATTCTCGTCGAATCAGAGAGAATCACTTGGTGATTCCCGTCGATTCTGCCTTAGCAGAATTCTTGTAGGAAGACAGTCAGCCGGATGAAGTCGGCGGGAATCACTGACTGATTCTCGACGATTCGGTGAGAATCATTAATGATTCCCGTCGAATCAGCGAGAATCACTTAGTGATTCCCGTCGATTTTGACTTAGACAATTTTTCTCTTCCTTCCTATGAACTTGGTCTTTGACCCATCTTTGCTCCTCTTCTGCTCTTGATCTATCTTGACCCTGTACTTGAAAATAAGTACACTCCAATAAAGAGAGCACACGTGAGTCAACACACCGATCTGCTCAATGAGGGATTACGTTGCGCAGACCCGTGTATATTGACCAACTGCACCCTTACATTGGTGTGTACTTAGCATGGAATAGCTGCAAGCACAACAAAATAGAAGATTTTCAAATACATTTTGAATCCATCTTAGCTTGATTGGAGGCTTCTTCAAATCCAGGTAATTGTGGATACAATACCCAACAATCTCCCCCTATTGAAGAAGCCAAAATCCTACTAGCTAAGATGAATTACACCAACCAGAAAGATATACATAACAAATGTGCGAGACAAGAATTCAGAATAATAAAATTTAACGCATTTAGAACAACAAATGAATCAGCATGTGATCATATATATATATATATATATATATATTTATATTTATATATATATATATATCTAAAGGTTGTTCATTTAAATACAAGAAAAGATATACACGCATATAGAAAGAAAATATATTCCTTTGCCTGAGCATCCCTTAGTTGTTCAGCCTGGAACTTCTTGCTTTGTCTTTCAAAGTACTCCTTTGGCTTCGGGTAGTACCTGGGTGGAGGAGCTTTATGTTCCACAGTGTTACACCTGAAGAATATGTTTCTTTTAGCCTCATACTCCTTGTGCATCTCCCACTAATACTGATTGTATACTTCATTTCTATTCAGCTCTCCCCGCTGTTGTAGCATGAAAGTGTCCAGTATGATGCTCCTCGATGTAGGACTCCATCGTTCATTCTTTACTTCACTTTCCTTCAATCTTACTTTTCTCTCAGCTGGAGTCCTTTTGGAAGTTCCTTCTTGAAGTTTTCTTTTCCCTTTTACAATGGCCTCTTTATCAAACATGGCACTGCGAGCAGCTTTGGCAGCGGCCCTAGCAGCCTTTCTGGCATCAGCTTCACTCAGGGGAACCTCCTCATCACTTGCAACCTCATCAACAACAGTGGTAACCTCATCAGGAGGAGGAACTGGAATTTGTATACAAGATGCTTGCTTAACTAGCCAGTGACAGCTTTCAAAAACATACTTATTTGACTCCATGAAGTTGTCGACCATGATTTGTTCAAACCCTGCCATCTTAGCTGTATATTCATTCTCCCCCTTTTTGGCTTCTAGGGCAATGGAGTTTGCATAGGAATATAGTGACTCATCTATATGCTTAACAGTCTTAGTGAACTCGTTCAGCAAGGATGTCTGATTTGTGTTGAGTGTCACCATGTTGGCATCAAACAACTTGATGTTGTTGGCCACAACATGTGCATTTTGGTTTACCACTGCCAGATACACTGTATTCTTCTTAAGCCCTTGCATCAGAAGATTGAAGGCAGTCCCGGCCTCTGCATACTTAGCTTTAAACTATTGTTCCATCATATTCAGCTTATGATATATCTCCACAACATTTTTAAGCATCAGATCCTCAGATTTCTTAATTCGTTTCAGCACCTTGTTGTGAGATCGTTCAAAAGAGGCCTTTAGTTCATCCACTATACCTTGAATGATATTTACCGTGTGATTTGCCAGGCTAGGTCCTAGCGGATGAACCTGATGCATTTCCTGGTCATGCTCAGGGGGGATAGGACTCTGGGAGTCAGGATTGTCTTCTGCAGATACACTGGTAGAGCTTGATAGATTCACAGTCCCTTGAGGGGGGATTGGGGCAGCCTGTAACATCCCATTTCCAACTAGACCCCTTGGAGTGGTTTTTTCATAACAGAACCTTAGGAAGCACAGGAATTAAAGTTTGTCGACCAAGATTTTGAGTCAAGGGGTGGTCACGCCCGTGACCGACCCGTCACGCCCGTGACCTAGGGCGTGACCCCCCTTCGACGATCGTCGACCTAAGGAAGACGATCGTCGAGCTCAGAAATTTCAACATAAGTCAGACACGCCCGTGACCGATCCGTCACGCCCGTGACCATGGAATGGCGTTGAGTGAGCTTAGCTCACTCAAAGCCACAAGCAGGATGGCGTTGAGTGCATTAAGTGCACTCAATGCCATAAGTTGAATGGCGTTGAGTGCACTGACTGCACTCAACGCTATTTGGTGATTTCTGGATGGTGTTGAGTGAGCAGAGCTCACTCAACGCCATAATCTGGACGGCGTTGAGTGAGCTAAGCTAACTCAACTCCATAACCTGGACGGCATTGAGTGAGCTAAGCTCACTCAAAGCCATAATCTGGACGGCGTTGAGTGAGCTAAGCTCACTCAACACCATAACCTGTACGGCGTTGAGTGAGCTAAGATCACTCAAAGCCATAATCTTGACGGCATTGAGTGAGCTAAGATCACTTAACGCCATAACCTTGATGGCGTTGAGTGAGCTAAGCTCACTCAAAGCCATTATCTGGATGGCGTTGAGTGATCTAAGCTCACTCAATGCAATAATCTGTACGGCGTTGAGTGAGCTAAGCTCACTCAACGCCATCGTTTAAAAGGGGCTTATTCTGGATGGCGTTGAGTGAGCAGAGCTCACTAAATGCCATAATCCGGATGGCGTTGAGTGAGCTTTGCTCACTCAACGCCATAGTCTGGGAGGCCATTCTGATGGCGTTGAGTTAGCATAGCTCACTCAACGCCGTAACTAGGATGGCGTTGAGTGAGCTGAGCTCACTCAACGCCGTAGCATGGATGGCGTTGAGTGAGCAGAGCTCACTCAACTCCATTTTACTTTTAATTTTTTTGGCAAATTTTTTTGGCTGTGTGCTGGTTCAGCTGAACCAGGCCGGTCTAGGAAGTGGGCCAGAATGCATTAGTGGGCTGTTTCCTTTTAAGAAAACCCAATTAAGTCTTTTTTAAAGAAGGTTGACCAGTCAAGTGAAGCCGTGCCACGTGGATCGTCGGTTTTGGCAAAAGGAGAAGTGACAGCCAAGGCTGAGAGCTGGGCTTCATTGCCATCAATGGCATTTGATGTCATGGCCTTCCCCCTTCACTTTCATGGCTGGATTTAACTCCTCTCAGGGAGAGGAGGAGTTTCCAGCCCTCCTCCAGCTGTTACAAGCCGTTTCAGCTCCCCTCCACCATGGCCGAAGCTTGCATGTAAGAGGCACTAATGGTTGGACCATTTCTACTCCCTCCTGCATTCTTGTTCTCCTATAAAAGACTCCCTAGACTTATATAGGAAGGTTTCACCCTTTCCAGATAAAGCTAGAGCTCATTACCTTACTGTTGAAGAATTCCGGCGACGCCACTACCGCGCCTATCGCATCCCGACGATCGGCTTGACTCCAAACCTTGAATAAGGTCCTCCTCTACCTCTTCTTCTATGGATAGATCTTAGAAATCATTAGGAGAGATATCAGGCTCAAAAGAGCTGGATCGGGTGAGCGTTTCCATGGTTTTTCCGAAATTGCATGGTGGCGGGTTCGCCGGAAACCGCCTCTCCGGCGGCCGTGCCGCCGCCCGACGGTAGCCCTCACCTCAACAGAGGTGGTGGTGGTGGCCGGGCAGGGAGATGGCTGGGTGGCCGGGAAATAGCTTTAGAAAAGCTATAAGAATAATTGTTTTTCTTGTTCTGTTCGGGTTCGGATAAAGAAGAAGATGAATAGTGTTATTTTATCATATTATATATTGTATAACTAAAAATTAATTCCCTTTACTGTACACTGTGTTTAAACTAAAAATTGTAGCCCGTAGGGGCTGGAACATAAAAAGTGGTCAACATAGCAAATGTATCCCTTGATGTATAGTTTAATTCAAAATTGATTTCACTCGATTTGGAGTCCTAGTAAGACCATAGCACACATTTTGGTGAGATCTATCCATAGGGTTGTCCTTAGATTGATTTGGATGCCCACATCAATCCAGACATCTAAATGACTTGAAATTTGGGGTATGGGCTATTATTATCCATACCTAGGTCTTATCCAAAAATCAGAATTTTTGGAGAAAATTTTTCTATGGTTTTTGTAAATATTTAATAATTCATGTATAATTTAGTTAGGTGTCCTAAAGACCTCAAAATCCCCCCAAATTTGGGTAGGAGATCTTAGGGGGAATTTTAGAACTCTGGTAAAAATTCCATTTCATTTGGAAGTGTTTTTATTGAGTTTTAACTCGACCCTTGGTTGGCCCTTATAAGGTTAATTAGGTCAATTCATTCCTTTTGGGATTTGAGTGGTCAAACAACCTCAATAGAGGCTGATATTTTGTCCACTGGCTATTTGGGGCATGACACACCCTCCAATGTAATTTGGGGTGGTTTGGGATAGGGTAGCCCTAGAACCCTAGGGTAGGTCCCATAATGGGGATTTTTAGGGTTGTGAAGGTCATGGGGTCAAATGACCTTGAATTGACTTGAAATTTGGTGTAGAGGACCATAAGGGTACTAAAGTCCTATGGTCAAAATTTTAGGGTATTTGGAGACCTTTAGCCCACCTAAAACATTAACTATAATTTAGGTCACCAACCTTAATTTTAACTATTATGCTATCAACTGAACTTCAAATCAAGTAAAATTTGGGCAGGATGATTTTCTTGTCTAACTGGCCATGATATAATTTTATTAGGAATTTTGGGTTAATTTATATAGTACTTCATTTACAAATCTAGTTGTGCCCTAGATATTTATTTTGATTATTCTGGAATTTATATTTACTGGAAAGTTATGAAATCTTGGATTAGGGCATTTTATAGTATGTTATACCTTCTATATTTTTCTTGGGAGTTTTATCTGATTATTTTGGGTACTTGCTTCTTTAACTTACCATTTGAGATATGTAGTCAAAAATACAAATAGTACCCAATTATTAATTGGAAAATTATGAAATTTGGTCAGTGGTGTTTCAAACCATGATAGTCACCCTGTAATTTTCTCTGGATTTTTAGATAATTAAAAATAGTACCTCTATCACTAAGCTAGGAAAATTATTGTTTTACATCAAAATAAATTCAGACCCCAAATATTAGATAAAAATTATGGGACTTGGTTTCTGATGGTTTTAGGTCACCATAAAGCTTCTATAATTTTCTTGTGATTTTTGGATATATATTTACAATACTTACCCTGGACGGGGTCCAATCAGGTTATCAGAAATGCCTATGGCCTAGATTAGTGGATGACATTGCACTCTGTTGCAGCGCTGGTTTACCATCTCCCCAAGTCGGAGAGTGGACGTCATAATTTTTTATGGTGGAGATGGGCCAGTCTGGCTTAGGTGCTCTCGGTTCAGTGACAGTTACGGTGACGCTTAGTTTTAGTTTTGCTTCCGCGAGTGATTTGTAGTGAGGATTACACGTACTGGGCACAAGCGCTCCTTTTGTTCTCTGATTATTATTATTGTGGACTCTCCCTTCGTTGAGATTTATTTATATACATTTGGTTATGGTGGACTAGTTTATAATAACTTATGCTACTGTTCTGCGATCGATTTGACCGGCAGGATCGGCGTTTTGTAGTGATGACCTTCCCGAGCATGATGGTGTCACTGTAAAGCGGCGGTTCTGGGCCTAAGACCCCGGTGTTCGAAAAAGAAAAAAATGGGGTCTTACAAGTGGTATCATAGGAAACCTCGATCGGAAAAGTAGCAGTCCACTAACCCTGGGTCACCCCTGCTCGAGTTTAGTTTGGGGACAAACTAAGCAGCGGAAGCAGTGGTGTGCTCATAAGGGAAATCATATGTGAAAGTCCACTTCATCATTAATTGGAATTCCTCTTTGTAGCCTGCGGAAAACCCTGCCCCAAGAAGGGAACACCTCCGGCTACGAAGATCAAACCTTATAATCCTCTAACAAACGAGTTAGACTCAACCAACTAGGACTCGTGACTAACCATGACAATTTATAGTATGCCCTAGTTCAAAATAGACCTTGGGTATGAATTTGGTTAAGGTAATGAGATACCCAAAGAGAATAAAGGAGGAGTTTAGCACGAGAATGACTACCTAAGACGTAAACTCAGGTGTCCCTAATTTCCCAATCAATGATTATTCAAAGCGGTAGACTACTTTAAGGAGAATTGAGACCAATAATACATTAGCAGAATGGTAAAAGACAAGTAGTCTTAACCCTCAATACCGGTAATAAAATTACCTGGAGGCAACCACCGAGACAATCACTGAAGGTCGGATAAGAATTCAAGTTCGGAAGATACCTATTTGGGATTGGGAACATTTTTACTCGGATGAGGTTGTCGTAAATGTGACTCAGAGGGTTTAAAGTATGGAGTATATTAACGAGTTTCAGGGTGGAACCCCAAGTCGAAGATTGATGCCTTATGGATTGTGCACCCAGCATGGACAGATGTAACAGGGTAATATCAAAGATACTTAGCCCAAGATAGGTAGGGGCTTATCTTTTTTTTTTTATTGGGGTCTAGACCTTGTCAATTGGACGAATTGGTCTTAGAATCAAAACTGCACATAGCAAACCTAACATAGAGATGTAAATCTTTCAACTCTCATGTGATGTTACAAGCCTTTCTCCCGATAGGAGTCCCGTAGGCTTAACCTTGATTTCGGGGATTAAATCTTTGTTCTGTTTATTGGGATTTGTAACATCTCATTCCCAACTAGACCCCTGGTGAATAGTCGTTTTGGTGACCCGGTGTGGCCTCTCGGGGGGATATTTGTGTTTGGCTTTGTTGGGTGTAACTCGAGTTCTTTCGTCGAAAGTTAATTTCGACTTCGCCGTTGTGTTCGTAGCGTGGGTATTTAGCTACGAATTTCGTCTTCCGAGGTGAAGCCGTCGATTTGGTGCTTTAATTGAATTAATTATATAATTATATAATTATATATATATATACATAATAAGTTTCTTCTTCACGTCGCCGGCCCTTGTACGAGAGAAACAGTAACCGATTTTGAGTTCAAGGGGTGGATCACGCCCGTGACCCACCGCGTCATGTTGCCCGTGATCCTAGGGCGTCCAAAGACCCAATTTTGACAATCGGTCAAGAGGCCTTGTTGTTCTCGTTTTCTTGCTAGGAAGACCCCCCCTATGTTGTGATGTTTGGAATCCAAATTGTCGGCGTGAGCCGTTGTTTTCCTTTAATTTTGATTGATGCTCTGGTTCGGGCGTAGCCGAGAGGGAGAGTTAGGAGGGGGGTGTGGTTGCAGATTATTCGAATTTCAACATAGCGTCAGACTACGCTCGTGACGTGTGCGCGTTCCGGTGTCGTTCGGAAAATTCGTACAGGTTTGCCGCGCACGGTCATTAACCTTTAGGGCGCACCCACTGGTCGTGTGCCTTTGTTCGTGCGCGTAAAATTTCAGTTTCCAAAGTTCGCCCAATCGTGACCGCACGACCACTTGGACATGATCGTGCGCAGTTGCTAGGTTTTCTGTCTGGTTTCCAGGTTCGTTTCGCACGATCATCAGCGATTGCGCACGACCACTGATCGTGCGTCAGTGATAATTTCTTTTGATAGGCGAATTTAGATGGTTTCGAGTGCGGGAGTTTAGATCTCAAGTGGCAGGCAACTACTTGAGTTCTGGATGCCGTGGTGCCGTCGAGCTCCATTTTCTTTAGTGGGTTTGTGGGAAGTAACTTAATTTTGATGGGCGTTGAGTTTAGAGCTGAGTACTCAACGCTCGTGTTGGTTTATTTCAACACTCTTCCTTTACCTTGTAAGTGGATTTTCCACTGGGTTTTCCTTGTCGGCCGTTTTTCTTTATTTTCCTAAAGGCCGAATCGTGGGTCGTGGATAGTAGTGGTGGTGTAGCGGGGGTGGAGGTGTGATATAGCCAAGGCCACCCATGGAGTTGATGTCGGGTGTCCCTTGTGTTTTCACGCATTGAGGACATGGTGGATTGGGGGACTGCGTTTGCCTTCGATCCGGTTCCTCGTTGTTGTTTTGCTACTATCACTTCCCGCAGTTTAGGGTGTTAGAAGTTTCTTCTTTTGGTAGTCAACGGCCATAAGTAGATGTTGTTCCTGGGCTGGGTCGTTGCTGTTTCTTTGCATGACTTGTTGTCCTGATTTGGACAGTTGTGACTGCATGTTTTCTGTTATTTTTGTCCTTTTGGTTGACTCTTTCATGCAGTTTTACCTTGATTTTTGCTTGCTGAGGTATTCTGTTTTCTTTTGGAATACCCCAGCTGAGCTGCACTGGTGGCTAAGGTGTTGTTGTTGGTGGACTCCCGGACTTTGGAGTTCGTTTACCTTGTTTGTGAGGTTGTTTTCAGTACTTTCTTACAGACATATATGTGTGTTGGGTGGGTTCGTGTCAGGTTGTTGGCGCCCACTAGTCGTACTAGATATATACTATTGCTGCTACCATTTATTTTTCTGGAGATAGTCTAGCTTTGAGAAGGTTTTATGCTAGGCGTTATTTTTAAACTATAAATACTATATAAATGAGGCTCTTGATCAGCATGTTTTTATAAACTTAATCACTATTTTCCAAATCACGACAAAACCGTTTTCTTATATATATTATATAAACTAAGTGAGCTGAGCTCTCTTGGGACTTATGCGCTCTTTAGGGTGTAAAGCCTAACGCAGTTTAAATATAGTTTTCCTTTGTGGAGAATGAGCCGAGGGATACGGACTCTAAACATAACTGATTTTCTATTCATTAAGCACATGATTTTCGCATAAAGATGGTAGTTGGATTTGCCTGAGCGTCAGCAGTTATCCCCTGAGCATTGACGCGTGTTTTCTCTTACTCATAATTCTTAATTCGGAGAAAATGCTCAATCTCATTCCCAACTAGACCCCTGGGAATAGTTTTGTCTTAACAGAACCTTAGGAAGCCCAGGAATTGAAGTTTGTCGACGATTTTGAGTCAAGGGGTGGTCACGCCCGTGACCCACCCGTCATGCCCGTGACCTAGGGCGTGACCCCATTTTGACAGTCGACAGGAAGACGATCGATCAGAAATTTCAACATAGGTCACGCTTGAGATGTCACGCCCGTGACATTGAGTGCTACTTACAATGGTCTGGATGCCTTAGCTCACTCAAAGCCACAAGCGGGATGGAGTTGAGTGCATTGAGTTGCCATAAGTAGAATGACAATGTGCACTGACTGTGCCATATGGTGTCATTGGCGCTTAGTTCACTCAACGCAGGCAGGATTACGTTGAGTGCATTGAGTGCATCAACGCCATAAGTTGAATGGCGTTGAGTGCATGATTCAACGCCATCTGTTGTCTGGATGGTGTTGAGTGAGAAGAGCTCACTCAACGCCATAATCTGGACGACGTTGAGTGAGCTTAGCTCACTCAACTCCATAACCTGGACGGCGTTGAGTGAGCTAATCTCACTCAAATCCATAATCTGGATGGCATTGTGTGAGCTAAGCTCACTCAATGCCATAACCTGGACGGCGTTGAGTGAGCTAAGCTCACTCAAAGCCATAATCTGGACGGCGTTGAGTGAGCTAAGCTCACTCAACGCCATAACCTGGACGGCATTGAGTGAGCTAAGCTCACTCAAAGCCATAATCTAGATGGCTTTGAGTGAGCTAAACTCACTCAACACCATAATCTGGATAGCGTTCAGTGAGCTAAACTCACTCAACGCTATCATTTAAAAGGGGCTTATTCTGGATGGCGTTAAGTGAGCAGAGCTCACTCAACGCCATAATCCGGATGGCGTTGAGTGAGCTGAGCTCACTCAACGCCATAGTCTAAGAGGCCATTCTGATTGCGTTGAGTGACCATAGCTCACTCAATGCCATAACTGGGATGGCATTGAGTGAGCATATCTCACTCAACACCGTAGCATGGATGGCATTGAGTGAGCTGAGCTTACTCAACGCCATTTTACATAGAATTTTTCTGGCAATTTTTTTTGGCTGTGTGCTGGTTCAGCTGAACCGGGCCGGTCTAAGAAATGGGCTAGAATGCATTAGTGGGTCGTTTCCTTTTAATAAAACCCAATTATGTTTTATTTTAAAGAAGGTTGACCGGTCAAGTGAAGCTGTGCCATGTGGACCGTCAGTTTTTTAAAAAGGAGCAGTGACGGCCATGGCCGAGAGCTAGGCTTCATGGACATCAATGGCATTTTATGCCATGGCCTTCCCCCTTCCCTTTCACGGCTGGAATCAACTCCTCTCAAGGAGAGGAGGAGATTCAAGCCCTTCCTCCAGCTGTTATAAGCTATTTCAGCTCACCTCCACCATGGCCGAAGCTTGCATGTAAGAGGCACTAATGGTTGGACCATTTATACTCCCTCCTGCAGTCTTGTTCTCCTATAAAAGACTCCCTAGAATTAGATAGGAAGGTTTCACCCTTTCCAGATAAAGCTAGAGCTCATTACCTTACTGTTGAAGAATTCGGGCGACGCCACTACCACGCCAATCGCATCCCGACGATCGGCTCGACTCCAAACCTTGAATAAGGTCCTCCTCTACCTCTTCTTCTATGGATAGACCTTAGAAATTATTAGGAGAGATATCGGGCTCAAAAGAGCTGGATCGGGTGAGCATTTCCATGGTTTTTCCGAAATTGCATGGTGGCGGGTTCGCCGGAAACCGCCTCTCCGGCGGCCGTGCCGCCGCCCAACGGTTGCCCTCACCTCAACAGAGGTGGTGGTGGTGGTGGACGGGCAGGGAGATGGTTGGGTGGCCGGGAAATAGCTTTAGAAAAGCTACAGGAATAATTGTTTTTCTTGTTCTGTTCGGGTTCGGATAAAGAAGAAGATGAATAGTGTTATTTTATCATATTATATATTGTATTATTAGAAATTAATTCCCTTTACTGTACACTATGTTTAAACTAAAATTGTAGCCTGTAGGGGCTGGAACATAAAAAGTGGTCAACATAGAAAATGTATCCCTTGATGTATAGTTTAATTCAAAATTGATTTCACTCGATTTGGAGTCCTAGTAAGACCACAACACACATTTTGGTGAGATCTATCCATAGGGTTGTCCTTAGATTGATTTGGATGCTCACATCAATCCAGACATCTAAATGACTTGAAATTTGGGGTATGGGCTATTATTATCCATACCTAGGTCTTATCGAAAAATCAGAATTTTTGGAGAAAATTTTTCTATTGTTTTTGTAAATATTTAATAATTCATGTATAATTTAGTTAGGTGTCCTAAAGACCTCAAAATCCCCCCAAATTTGGGTAGGAGATCTTAGGGGGAATTTTAGAACTCTGGTAAAAATTCCACTTCATTTGGAAGTGTTTTTATTGAGTTTTAACTCGATCCTTGGTTGGCCCTTATAGCGTTAATTAGGTCAATTCATTCCTTTTGGGATTTGAGTGGTCAAACAACCTCAACAGAGGCTGATATTTTGTCCACTGGCTATTTGGGGCATGACACACCCTCCAATGTAATTTGGGGTGGTTTGGGATAGGGTAGCCCTAGAACCCTAGGATAGGTCCCTTAATGGGGATTTTTAGGGTTGTGAAGGTCATGGGGTCAAATGACCTTGAATTGACTTGAAATTTGGTGTAGAGGACCATAAGGGTACTAAAGTCCTATGGTCAAAATTTTAGGGTATTTGGAGACCTTTAGCCCACCTAAAACATTAACTATAATTTAGGTCACCAACCTTAATTTTAACTATTATGCTATCAACTGAACTTCAAATCAAGTAAAATTTGGGCAGGATGATTTTCTGGTCTAACTGGCCATGATATAATTTTGTTGGGAATTTTGGGTTAATTTATATAGTACTTCATTTACAACTCTAGTTGTGCCCTAGATATTTATTTTGATTATTCTGGAATTTATATTTACTGGAAAGTTATGAAATCTTGGATTAGCGCATTTTATAGCATGTTATACCTTCTATATTTTTCTTGGGAGTTTTATCTGATTATTTTGGGTACTTGCTTCTTTAACTTACCATTTGAGATATGTAGTCAAAAATACAAATAGTACCCAATTATTAATTGGAAAATTATGAAATTTGGTCAGTGGTGTTTCAAACCATGATAGTCACCCTGTAATTTTCTCTGGATTTTTAGATAATTAAAAATAATACCTCTATCACTAAGCTAGGAAAATTATTGTTTTACATTAAAATAAATTCAGACCCCAAATATTAGATAAAAATTATGGGACTTGGTTTCTGATGGTTTTAGGTCACCATAAAGCTTCTATAATTTTCTTGTGATTTTTGGATATATATTTACAATACTTACCTAGACGGGGTCCAATCAGGTGATCAGAAATGCCTATGGCCTAGATTAGTGGAATACATTGCACTCTGTTGCAGCGCTGGTTTACCATCTCCCCAAGTCAGAGAGTGGACGTCATAATTTGTTATGGTTGAGATGGGCCAGTCTTGCTTAGGTGCTCTCGGTTCAGTGACAGTTACGGTGACGCTTAGTTTTAGTTTTGCTTCCGCGAGTGATTTGTAGTGAGGATTACACGTACTGGGCACAAGCGCTCCTTTTGTTCTCTGATTATTATTATTGTGGACTCTCCCTTCGTTGAGATTTATTTATATACATGTGGTTATGGTGGACTAGTTTATAATTACTTATGCTACTGTTCTGCGATCGATTTGACCGGCAGGATCGGCGTTTTGTAGTGATGACCTTCCCGGGCGTGATGGTGTCACCGTAAAGCGGCGGTTCTGGGACTAAGACCCCGGTGTTCGAAAAAGAAAAAAATGGGGTCTTACAAGTGGTATCATAGGAAACCTCGATCGGAAAAGTAGCAGTCCACTAACCCTGGGTCACCCCTGCTCGAGTTTAGTTTGGGGACAAACTAAGCAGCGGAAGCAGTGGTGTGCTCATAAGGGAAATCATATGTGAAAGTCCACTTCATCATTAATTGGAATTCCTCTTTGTAGCCTGCGGCAAACCCTGCCCCCAGAAGGGAACACCTCCGGCTGCGAAGATCTCATCTTATAATCCTCTAACCAACGAGTTAGACTCAACCAACTAGGACTCGTGACTAACCATGACAATTTATAGTATGCCCTAGTTCAAAATAGACCTTGGGTATGAATTTGGTTAAGGTAATGAGATACCCAAAGAGAATAAAGGAGGAGTTTAGCACGAGAATGACTACCTAAGACGTAAACTCAGGTGTCCCTACTTTCCCAATCAATGATTATTCAAAGCGGTAGACTACTTTAAGGAGAATTGAGACCAATAATACATTAGCAGAATGGTAAAAGATAAGTAGTCTTAACCCTCAATACCGGTAATAAAATTACCTGGAGGCAACCACCGAGACAAACACTGAAGGTCGGATAGGAATTCAAGTTCGGAAGATACCTATTTGGGATTGGGAACATTTTTACTCGGATGAGGTTGTCGTAAATGTGACTCAGAGGGTTTAAAGTATGGAGTATATTAACGAGTTTCAGGGTGGAACCCCAAGTCGAAGATTGATGCCCAATGGATTGTGCACCCAGCATGGACAGATGTAACAGGGTAATATCAAAGATACTTAGCCAAAGATAGGTAGGGGCTTATCTTTTTTTATTGGGGTCTAGACCTTATCAATCAGACGAATTGGTCTTAGAATCAAAACTGCACACAGCAAACCTAACGTAGTGATGTAAATCTTTCAACTCTCATGGGATGTTACAAGCCTTTCTCCCGATAGGAGTCCCGTAGGCTTAACCTTGATTTCGGGGATGAAATCTTTGTTTTGTTTATTGGGATTTGTAACATCTCATTCCCAACTAGACCCCTGGGAATAGTTTTGTCTTAACAGAACCTTAGGAAGCCCAGGAATTGAAGTTTGTCGACCAAGATTTTGAGTCAAGGGGTGGTCACGCTCGTGACCCACCCGTCATGCCCGTGACCTAGGGCGTGACCCCCTTTTGACGATCGTCGACCTCAGGAAGACGATCGTTGAGCTCAGAAATTTCAACATTAGGTCAGAAAAGCTCGTGACCGATCCGTCACGCCCGTGACCTTGGAATGGCGTTGAGTGAGCTAAGCTCACTCAACGCCGTGGTCTGGATGGCGTTGAGTGAGCTTAGCTCACTCAAAGCCACAAGCGGGATGGAGTTGAGTGCATTGAGTGCACTCAACGCCATAAGTAGAATGACAATGTGTGCACTGACTGCACTAAACGCCATCTGGTGTCGGCAGGTTGGCGTTGAGTGAGCTGAGCTCACTCAACGCCGTAGAATGGATGGCGTTGAGTGAGCTTAGCTCACTCAAGGCCGTAATCTGTCAGGCAGGATTACGTTGAGTGCATTGAGTGCACTCAATGCCATAAGTTGAATGGCGTTGAGTGCATTGACCGCACTCAACGCCATTTGGTGCTGTCTGGATGGTGTTGAGTGAGAAGAGCTCACTCAATGCCATAATCTGGACGGCGTTGAGTGAGCTAAGCTCACTCAACTCCATAACCTGGACGGCGTTGAGTGAGCTAATCTCACTCAAATCCATAATCTGGACGGCGTTGAGTGAGCTAAGCTCACTCAATGCCATAACCTGGACGGCGTTGAGTGAGCTAAGCTCACTCAAAGCCATAATCTGGACGGCGTTGAGTGAGCTAAGCTCACTTAACGCCATAACCTAGACGGCATTGAGTGAGCTAAGCTCACTCAAAGCCATAATCTAGACGGCTTTGAGTTAGCTAAGCTCACTCAACACCATAATCTGGATAGCGTTAAGTGAGCTATGCTCACTCAACGCTATCATTTAAAAGGGGCTAATTCTGGATGGCGTTAAGTGAGCAGAGCTCACTCAACGGCATAATCGGATGGCGTTGAGTGAGCTGAGCTCACTCAACGCCATAGTCTAAGAGGCCATTCTGATTGCGTTGAGTGAGCATAGCTCACTCAATGCCATAACTGGGATGGCATTGAGTGAGCATATCTCACTCAACACCGTAGCATGGATGGCGTTGAGTGAGCTGAGCTTACTCAACGCCATTTTACTTAGAATTTTTCTGGCTTTTTTTTTGGCTGTGTGCTGGTTCAGCTGAACCGGGCCGGTCTAAGAAATGGGCTAGAATGCAATAGTGGGTCGTTTCCTTTTAATAAAACCCAATTATGTTTTATTTTAAAGAAGGTTGACCGGTCAAGTGAAGCTGTGCCATGTGGACCGTCAGTTTTTTCAAAAGGAGCAGTGACGGCCATGGCCGAGAGCTAGGCTTCATGGACATCAATGGCATTTTATGCCATGGACTTCCCCCTTCCCTTTCACGGCTGGAATCAACTCCTCTCAGGGAGAGGAGGAGATTCAAGCCCTCCTCCAGCTGTTATAAGCTATTTCAGCTCACCTCCACCATGGTCGAAGCTTGCATGTAAGAGGCACTAATGGTTGGACCATTTCTACTCCCTCCTGCAGTCTTGTTCTCCTATAAAAGACTCCCTAGACTTAGGAAGGTTTCACCCTTTCCAGATAAAGCTAGAGCTCATTACCTTACTGTTGAAGAATTCCGGCGACGCCACTACCGCGCCAATCGCATCCCGACGATCGGCTCGACTCCAAACCTTGAATAAGGTCCTCCTCTACCTTTTCTTCTATGGATAGACCTTAGAAATCATTAGGAGAGATATCGGGCTCAAAAGAGCTGGATCGGGTGAGCATTTCCATGGTTTTTCCGAAATTGCATGGTGGCGGGTTCGCCGGAAACCGCCTCTCCGGCGGCCGTGCCGCCGCCCAACGGTAGCCCTCACCTCAACAGAGGTGGTGGTGGACGGGCAGGGAGATGGCTGGGTGGCCGGGAAATAGCTTTAGAAAAGCTACAGGAATAGTTGTTTTTCTTGTTCTGTTCGGGTTCGGATAAAGAAGAAGATGAACAGTGTTATTTTATTATATTATATATTGTATAATTAGAAATTAATTCCCTTTACTGTACACTATGTTTAAACTGAAAATTGTATCTAGTAGGTGCTTAAACATAAAAAGTGCTCAACATAGAAAATGTAGCCCTTGAAGTCTAGTTTAATTCAAAATTGATTTCACTCGATTTGGAGTCATGGTTAGACCACAGCACACATTTTGGTGAGGTCTATCAATAGGGTTGTCCTGGGATTGATTTGGATGCCCACATCAATCCAGACATCCAAATGACTTGAAATTTGGGGTATTGGCTATTATTAGCCATACCTAGGTTGTTTCCAAAAATTAGAATTTTTGGAGAATAATTTTCTATAGTTTTTGTAAATATTTAATAATTCATGTATAATTTAGTTAGGTGTTCTAAATAACTCAAAATCCCCCCAAATTTGGGTGGGAGATCTTAGGGACAATGTTATAACTCTGGTAAAAATTCCACTTTATTTGGAAGTGTTTTGATTGAGGTTTAACTCGACCCAAGGTTGGCCCTTATAGGGTTAATTAGGTCAATTCATTCCTTTTGGGATTTGAGTGGTCAAAAAACCTCAACAGAGGCTGATATTTTGTCCACTGGCTGTTTGGGGCATGATACACCCTCCATGTAATTTGGGGTGGTTTGGGATAGGGTAGCCCTAGAACCCTAGGGTAGGTCCCTTAATGGCATTTTTTGGGTTGTGAAGGTCAAGGGGTCAAATGACCTTGGATTGACTTGAAATTTGGTGAG
Organism: Platanthera zijinensis; assembly: GCA_039513925.1. Lineage (NCBI taxonomy): Eukaryota > Viridiplantae > Streptophyta > Magnoliopsida > Asparagales > Orchidaceae > Platanthera > Platanthera zijinensis. The sequence goes on along the minus strand of CM077086.1, from coordinate 132,168,752 downwards.
GAGGACCATAATGGTACTAAAGTCCTCTGGTCAAAATTTTGGGGTATTTGGAGACCTTTAGCCCACTTAAAACCTTAACCTAAGTTTAGATCACCAACATTAATTTGAACTATTATGCTATCAACTAAACTTCAAATCAAGTAAAATTTGGGCAGGATGATTTTCTGGTCTAACTGGCCATGATATAATTTTGTTGGGAATTTTAGGTTAATTTATACAGTACTTCATTTACAACTCTAGTTGTGCCTTAGATATTTATTTTGATTATTCTGGAATTTCTATTCATTGGAAAGTTATGAAATCTTGGATTAGGGCATCTAATAGCATGTTATACCTTCTGTATTTTTCTTGGGAGTTTTATTTGATTATTTTGTGTACTTGCATCTTTAACTTACCATTTGAGATATGTAGTCAAAAATACAAATAGTGCCCAATTATTAATTGGAAAATTATGAAATTTGGTCAGTGGGTGTTTCAAACCATGATAGTTACTCTGAAATTTTCTCTGGAATTTTAGATAATTAAAAATAGTACCTCTATCACTAAGCTAGGAAAATTAGTGTTTTACATTAAAATAAATTCAGACCCCAAATATTAGATAAAAATTATGGGACTTGGTTTCTGATGGTTTTAGGTCACCATAAAGATTCTATAATTTTCTTTTTATTTTTGGATATATATTTACAATACTTACCTGGATGGGGTCCAATCAGGTGATCAGAAATGCCTGTGGCGTAGATTAGTGGGTGACATTGCACTCTGTTGCGGCACTGGTTTACCATCTCCCCAAGTGGGAGAGTGGACGTCATAATTTGTTATGGTGGAGATGGGCCAGTCTAGCTTGGGTGCTCTCGGTTCAGTGACAGTTACGGTGACACTTAGTTTTAGTTTTGCTTCCGCGAGTGACTTGTAGTGAGGATTACATGTACTGGGCACAAGCCCTCCTTTTGTACTCTGATTATTATTATTGTGGACTCTCCCTTTGTGGAGATTTATTTATATACATGTGTTTATGGTGGACTAGTTTATAATTACTTATGCTACTGTTATGCAATCGATTTGGCCAGCAGGATCGGCGTTTTGTAGTGACGACCATCCCGGGCGTGATGGTTTCACCGCAAAGCGGCGGTTCTGGGCCTAAGACCCCGGTGTTCGAAAAAGAAAAAAAATGGGGTCTTACACAGCCTTTGTCGTTTTTTCATATATACTTATCATCCCCTGTCGGGAGGTCTCCCCCTCCATTGTTGCACCAGATACATTAGGAACTGCTACCTGAACCTGTTCCTTAGAGGGGAGGTAAAAATAAATTTTCCTCATGTCCATCTCATTTCCAGCTTGCTCATTGTTCACATCATCAGCGGCCGCATTCTCAACATCATCCTAATCAGCACATCATCCTCCATGTCATCCTCCATGTCATCCTCCATTTCATCCTCCACTTCCTCCTCATCAGCCTGATCGGTAGCGAGAATATCCACAGCATCCTTCGTGATCAGGGTAATATTAGTAACGACGTCTGCTTGATCTGAAACTGAGACATCCATCCTGAGGGCCTCAGAAGGAATGGTTAAAGACTCCCCCTTTGTTTTTGCATGCAGCAGATCAGGAACTTCACTGGGCTCATCCAAAGGATTTCTGAACTCCGGAGCTCTTTCTTCTTCATCACCATGTGTTTCAGCTGCACCTCCTTGGACAATTCTCCTCTCCCACCTATCAAAGACGTTGGACTCCATCTTCTTCAGGTAGTGAAGAGGAACTCCCTTAGTCATGTCAAATCTGTCTTCGTCCATTTGATTCAGGTATAAACTGATGATCCTCCCAAAGTTAGGAGTTCGTAGGGTATCTTTAGTCTTCTCAAATAACATGGCCCTCCAGTTTAATCTCATTCTGCATACCACAGCCATAAGGATCTTAAACATATCCCCTGAAATATGATCATGGGAGTCGGGTTTGCAGATCAGAACCTTCCCAATGATATCTGAGAGGAGCTTTCCTTCCTCATTCATGTCCTTGCGTTTGATGGCCTTGGTCCCTCGAGCTAGTCCACAAAAAAGTAGTGTCCTTACATGATCATTTTCATCCAGGTAGTTCTCTTGTACAGAGTTGTTGAGCTGCAGATGATGTGATAATTTTTCAGCAGTAAACTTGATCCGTAGTACAGCTATCTTACTCTTTATTACAGTGTCCTCATGACGTAGCTTGGCGGTTGTGTAGAACTCAAGAACTTCCTTATCTAGTACCTTGACGGGTGCTCGAGAATAAAGGAGAGCTCGACATGCTCAAGCATCAAGATGATGTTCCTGAATTCATCAGAAGCATGGGCGAAGCAAGTCCTAACCAACTCACTCCAAGTGAGGAGCCCGACCTTGGTTCGAGAAGCCATTATAAACCTAAACAAGTAACATACAAGGGACTTAAATCTATCTAAGTCTATAGATTAGGAACTAAACTAGTAGGAACGAGACAAGTTACAAACAAGATAGTGATTCAAGGAGGAACAGTCGTTACCCTTGCGCCAAGCGGAGAGAAGACCTAGTCGAATAAGCGGCTTGCGTCGGGACTGCAATCGACGGGAGCGTGAGCCGATGAGAGCGGGAATGCTGGCAGTGAATCGGCGAGAAACTTGCGTCAAGCAGATGCAGAAGACGGGAACACCGAGCCGATGGAGAGAGGACAGCGGCGGACTGCTATCAACGGGAGCTGGAGTCGACGAGAGGAGATCAGGAGTCGATGAGAACACCAACCAACGGGAGTGACGGGAGGAATTTCCGCTATTTCCATAATACGAAGGGTCGGGATTTCCGCAATTAGCGCTATTTATTTCCTAAGATTGCCGCTGTATCCGATATTTCCGCTGGGAATGGCAGGTTTCCGCTTGACCGTTTTTATATCGATACATTTAAATTGTCGAATTGAATTCCTGTTAATTCGAAACTTTGCAATTTTAAATGTTTGATAATAAATATCCCGGTCAGAATAGCTAAGCCGAGTCAAACGGAGGTTAACCCTAGAAATAAGCACTGGCTATTTCTTGGTGAGTCAAAATGTAAAATTATTGTTGCAACTACTGGAACACGTCCCTTTAGTTTCATCAGACCGATTGACACCCAGTGTCACCCATTATCAATGATATAAAAAATTTATCAGATTCCAAACTAAGGATCATACAGTTAACAGCATCCGGTGTGTGTATATATATATATATTTATATCTTGAAGGAGAATCTACATATTTGTTTGGATATATATATATAAACATCTATGTAATGCGATTCAATTTTAGAAACTGAATGCACGTACCTGGGATCATTAGGTTGATCATTCAGATCCACTATTTGAAGTACAACAGGTATCCAGTTCAAGTAGGACATTGTAGTTAGCATTATCTCTTATTCCATATACTTGTTCCATAGCATTCCTGGAACATCTCTTGTCTAGGTCCAATCATGTTCACGGGTACCTAGACTATCCTGCAAAAATGAATTACCTTACCTTAGGAACCCAATATGTATTGGGTCCTAGGTTCTTTTCAGCATAAAATACAAGATGCATTCCTGCAGGATTTCTATCAGGAAGGCTATCTCTAGCCAAGGGATGTGGACATACCCTTGCCCTTGGCACAGAAGGATTGTGCCAACAATTTATGGCAAAGTGACCCACTTTGCCACAGCACCAGTACTCATGAATATTGTATCTCCTTTTCTGACCAGATTTACTGACTGAGTTTGTCACGATCATAGGTCTGACAGGGGCAGAGCAAGTTCTGCACTCATATTTACCCTTTCCATCGGGAGATGAGGGAGGGTGGATGGAGAACATGTGGTGAGTGTCATGAGGCCTGGGAGGTGGTGCCTTCTTTTCAGTCAGCACACATCTAGGGGCCCCATAGATACTCGCTACATGTTTGCCAACTCCCTTTCCCTGCGTCCTAAGGTGGTGAGAGGTACTGTGAGAGCTGGTTCTTGCAATCTCATGAAGTGTTAAGGCTGAGGCAGTGAATACAAATGGTTCATGATGAGCCAAAAGTATTTTCTCATGGGTAGCTATAACAGCACTTGCACTATGGGTATTTCCACATGAGGGTTGATCATTCTTGCAGTGACCATAGTTATTCTTAAGGTCATACTTGAAGGCATGATGTGTGTCCATCCTACTCGGTGTGGGGGGTCTGAAAACAATTTCCCCATTTCTCCACGATTTTATAATTCGTGAGATCCACCTGTTTTCTCCCTTTCTCTTAGTATTATCTATCTTGGAAAAATTAGATAATATCCTCTTCTCGGTCTCTAGACGAAACTCGATATCTGAGATTTTTGAGCCCTTCACCTTGATAGATTCCAATTGGAGATCCATCATGGTCCTCAGCTGAGCAATTTCCTTCGCTTGAACCTCAAAGAGTGAGTTGCTCTTCTGAAGGGCTCTATGAAGGGAATCAAGAGTTTCAATCCTTTGATTGAAACTGTTAATCTCCCTTGTATCACTTGATGGACAAACCTCATAACTTCTCCTATCTTTAGGAGATTCCAGAGGAAAGGAGCAAGATGAGGAAGATACCTGATCCTGATTGTGCTGATCAGAGTTAGCGTTAAGGTCTGCAGAGACTGATGTTTCAGCTTCATCACAGCTGCATTCCTCAATCTCTTCTTCAGTCTTAGATAGGGACACGGGAGCCCTGATATTGAGAGGTTTGTCTTGACTTTCATCTTCAAAGACTAGGACCCCCACATATGCTTCATCATCTTGCTGGCATTTGGTCGCAGTCATCTTCGTTCCCTCCTTGAGGTCAGAGATAGTTAGCCACATAGACTTTGCAGTCTTACACTTATCCAATCTCATACGAGATAATCTAGACAAAACATCAGAGATAATCTGTCAAACTAGCTTGTCCAAGTTGAATAGTGAGAGCTCATTTTCAGAAATCTCTTCGGGACTCTTGGGGATTTGGAGATCTTTTCCAGAACCAGAAGCCTTCATGGGAATGAAGGGACCCTCTTCCATAATGAAAGACGCATGAGGGTCAATGGCCTCCAAATGATACTGAATACTCATTTTCCAGATGGGATAATACTCTTTTGTGCAGGCAGGGAATCTCAGAGGAGAGACATCAATGTATAGCTCCATGCTTGAGTCTTGTTTTCTTCTTAACACTAGATGCAGGATCTTACTGAAGGTGTTAACCTTATTGATGAGCAACCTCGCTCAATACCACTTGAAAGTATCTAGTGTCGACTAAGTCCACTAATGGGGGGGGGATAGGTGTCGTGCAGTCTTTTTCGGAATTTAAATTACCTACACAAATAAACAAACACAGTACAGAAAAGCACACAAGCAATTATAGTGGTTCCCCGATTTGGGTACGTCCACTCTCCCCCTTCGACCTATCTCCCACCAAGGGACGACTCGGTCACTTCTCCAACCGGATTGAAATTCAATCCCCACACTACGGAAGGAACCCTTCCAACCAAAGGAGTCACTACTCCTCCACCAAGAGTTGTACCCAACCCTTACAACTAGGAAATAAAATTCCATTACAACAAAACAAAAATTGAATGTACAAGAAATACAAACAAACATATGGAGATCCTGATGTCCTTCTTCGTTCGTTGAAGCTTTCTTGAAAGAGACGAGAAATCCACGACTGGTGTTCTCTCTTGGAGAGGATCTTGACAAGATCGGCGGCGGCAAGTGAATGCGGCGGCAATGCTTTGTAGATCCAAACTTCTTAATGAAGCAAGCAAGGTCTACCAGCGATCTAAATCAGATCAGTCATCTCAATGGATTCGGAATGAAGAACTATCCTCGTTCAACAAATCGAGAGACAAGAGAACTCGAGAGAGAAGCATGAGACGCTAGGCTTTCCTCGGTACTGTCGTCGGAATATCAAAGAATCTCTAAGATCAGCGGCGGTGACTAGCTTGCGAGCGACGACGGCGATCGGTGAAGTTCTGCGATCGGCTGGGGCACGCTCGGCCTTGGTTTTATTTTCTGTTGTTCGATTCCTCGCTATGTTCAAATACGCGAGTATATATACTGGAATCCAACCCTAAATAACCGTTGTGGGGCCCACAAGGAGAAGCCCTAGTACCGGTAAACACAGCGCACAACGAACTTTTTTCGGTCCAGCGGATTGGAATTTTGCATAAGGCAAAATCGGCGAGAATCGCTGGTGATTCCCATCAAAGTCGGCGGGAATCACTCACGATTCCCGTCGAATTTGCCTTGGCAGAATTCCAGTTGGAAATCTGGTCATCCGGAGGGAATCGGCGGGAATGCAAGGTGATTCTCGTCGAATCGGCGAGAATCACATGGTGATTCCCGTCGATTCTGCCTTAGCAGAATTCTTGTAGGAGGACAGTCAGCCAGATGAAGTCGGCGGGAATCACTGACTGATTCTCAACGATTCGGCAAGAATCACTAATGATTCCCGTCGAATCGGTGAGAATCACTTAGTGATTCCCGTCGATTTTGACATAGACGATTTTTCTCTTCCTTCTTATGAACTTTGTCTTTGACCCATCTTTGCTCCTATTCTGCTCTTGATCTATCTCGACCCTGTACTTTAAAATAAGTACACTCCAATAGAGAGAGCACACGTGAGTCAACACACTGATCTGCTCAACGAGGTATTACGTTACGCAGACCCATGTATATTGACCCACTATACCCTGACATTGATGTGTACTTAGCATGGAATAGCTGCAAGCACAACTTAATAGAAGATTGTCAAATACATTGTGAATCAATCTTAGCTTGACTGGAGGCTTTTTCAAATCCAGGTAATTGTGGATACAATACCCAACAGTTTCTGTAAACATTGTGGTGATTCTGGAAATTTAGTTCCGATCGTCGATCGATGTTCGACGATCGGTACCCAAATCGTCGATCTTGGTTCACAGAAAAGGATTATGGATTCCACGATCGTCGATCTCTGTTTGACGACTCAGGCTGAGATCGTCGATCCCTCATTGCTAAGTAGTTATACCCAGCAAGTGAATTCAGAGATCGTCGATTGTCGTTCGACGATGGGTGCAGCGATCGTTGATAGGCGTTCGATGATTTCTGTATTTCTATGAATTTTTGTTTCCTTTTGTCTCTCTTAATCTTATTTAAATCTTTCTTAGCCTTTTAAAAAACCTCAGTTTTATGTATTCCTTTTTCAGAAACAAACTTTACTGGAGTAGATAGAGTGTATTCATGGAGCAATGTGGGTTTACTAGGGGAGGCACCTAAGCCTTACTTATTGTTGCCTGTCCTAGTGTTAGCAGTGCTTGTGATTTCTAGTAACTTAAGGCTTCTGCCATTAAGTTAATCCTCTAACCTCTATGCTTTAGCTAGTTCTAATTTAAGAAATTTAATATCTTCAGATGATCTAGTGAGTTCAGATTCTAACCTAATGTTTTCTCTAGATAGATATTCTGATCTAGCTAGTTTATTTCTAAGCAACTTAATCTCATTTTCTGAGCTGAGTAAATCTAGGCAAAGAGCTTTAAATTCATGCTTAAATTCATCAGTAGTAAAATAATAAGATGCAATTACTTGGTCTTTATCAGATAATTCATCCTCCTCATCTTCAGTCATCTCTACATATTAGTTACTGCTGCAGGCATTAATTACCATACGGCAAATCTCCTTATCTTTCTTCTCTTCTTCATCATCTTCACTGCAGCGGGAGGAAGAAGTGTCTTCCTCAGTATCACTCCATGTCTTTGTAACAAGACCTTTCTCTTTCTTCTTATATTTGTTAGAAGATGTCTTGGAGTAGTGCTTCTCATGTTCCTTTTCTTTTCTCCTTTCCTTATGCTTTGTCTCTGGACACTCAGGGAGAATATGTCCAGGCTTCCTGCATCCATAACAAATAATTTCTTTATATGGGGTTTTATCATACCTTGGCTTATCATCAGATTTTGATGACTTCCTTCTGTTGTCCTTTCTGCCCATCTTGTAGAACCTCTTGGAAAAGAGTGCCATCAGTTCTTTATTTGATTGAGTCACTTTGGACACATCATCAGCCTTAAGAGCAAGGGTTTGCTCTTTCCTTGTTCGAGTAGGTTCTTTGGCTTCAGCTTCAGCTTCCCTAGTCTTTAGTACTTGCTCAAATGATTTGATCATGCCAAGGAGAGCTTCAGTTGAGATCTCTGTTGTACTTATGGACTCCTTGATTCGTCAGATTCTGAGATCTCATGTGCTGGGGAAGCACATCAGTATTTTATCATTGACTTCTGTCAATGTAATCTCCTTATCAAGTGTCCTCAGCTCATTTATAATGGAGCTGAGACTTGTGTACATGGCTTCTACTATCTCAGCCTCTTCCTTCTTGAAGTTCTCATATTGGGATATGAGATTTAACCTTCTGACCTTCCTCTCATCAGCTGAACCAGCTACAATCTTATTCAGTGAGTCCCACATGGCTTTTGCTGAGGTGCAATCAGCCACTTTCTGGAATGTCACATCAGACATAGTTTGAGACAGAATATTCATAGCTTTGGAATCAGCTATCTTGGCTTTCTTGTAATTTTCATTATAGTCAGGAGGTGGCACTGCACAAAGACTTGCAGATGTTGTAGCAGGTGGTGTTGGTGGCCCTGTTAAGATAGAAGAAAAAAAATATCTTGATCAATAGAGTTCATATAAAGTTTGATTCCTTCCTTCCAGATGCAAAACTTGGCTAAGTTGCATATTAGAGTTCTGGTGCTAGAGTAATCTTTGTACTGGGCCATGAATCTAATGTAGGTGTATATGGTATCAAAATATCTTATCACAAGATCTTATGGTTCAGGTGTTAGCCTGATCAACAAATCAAGCTCCCTCTTATACCAATTGAAAGTGACGGGATAAGATACTTACTACTCTAGAGGGGGGGGGGGGGTGAATAGAGTATTCAAAAAGAAAGAGACTCTAAACACTACTCTTAGAGCTATTTGCGGAATTGAAAGATAAAAGATTTAACCTATAGCCTAATAGAGTGTAGTGAATAAAAGGAGAAGCTAACTGAAGTTTCAGTTGCGCTTTTATCCTAACACATCAATTAGCAACCTAGTTAAATTTATCACAGCCACAGTGCATTAATTAAAATAAGAAACAAGACAACACAACAGCTTTATAGTGGTTCGCCAATTGGGTACATCAACTCTTCTACCACCCTAGTAGGAATCCACTACAGGTTTTTGATCATATTCCCTGCCACTAGTAGATCTGCTTCAGGTAGATCTCAAGACCGTTCAGGGTTTTGATCAGGTGCCCAAAAACCAAACACATGTTTTTGATCAGGTGCCCTGCCACCAGTAGTTCACTTTTGAAGGGAGTAATAACCCTTTTACAAGGAGGTTAAAAGAAGGATTAAAAATGTCTTCTCTATATTCGGAGAAGCTAGTGGATTGCTCTCAGAATATCAAAGCTCCCCCTTTCTTCGAGAATGTCCAGGAAGAAGCTTTGCTTCCGGGTGCAGGATCTTCAGATTGTTTTGAATGTCTTTCTGATGCAGCCTTGAAGAAGACTCTAGATTTTGACGAATGTTCTTCTTAAGCAGCTTTTGCAATTTGGGAGGTTTGCAGCAATGATGTTCAGCAATCTGGGAAGGTTCTTCTTCTTGAAGGCTTGAACTCATAGTATTGGTTTTCCTGAAGACAGGATGAACTCAGGAAGAAGAAGAAGAACTTTTCTTTCTCTTAAGAGTTCTAGTTCTGTATCAGTTGTTAGAATATTCTGGATTGTATATATTTTGAATTCAGCCGACAGCACTGCTAATATAGAGACCTCTCTTCTTTTAAAAAATACCTCGAGCCCTGCACTTAAAAAATCTTTCCAAATAATACAATAAATCAAATAAGGAAATTGGAGCTATAATCTTTTCTGTCATTCCCAAAAAGGAATTAAGTATATTAAAAATATCCTATCAATTTGATTTTACAAATTGGCACAGGAAACAAAGCCTAACGGCTATATTACAGCTGTAAAGAATCCATGATTTCCTCTAATAAAACAAACGGCTTTATTTTACTAAAACTCTTAATTAATGCATAAGGAGTATTGCAAATAAGAAAAAGAGTATAAGCATTAAATTAAGCAGAATATCCTGAATAAAATATTTTTTAAACAAGAGGAAATAAAACAAGGGATCAAATGAAATGAATATTGATAATAGCAGACATAATTCGTCGACCAAAGATCGAAGATCGTCGATCTGAGCAAGCAGATCGTCGACTTGAAGAAAAACTGTCTAAATAGAGATCATCGACCAAGGCTACCCGATCGTCGATCTGAATAAGCAGATCGTAGAGCCCACTTCAGAGTTCATATAACTCTGAGATCGTCGGTCATCAATCGAAGATCGTAGAGCGAGATTCGACTATCGTCGAACACCTTTATTCTTAACCAATTTTCATTTCTATCCTTTCTCAACTCACCTTTTTGGGTCTATTCTAACCTAACCTAAGGAAGACTAACCTTTAGTCTAACAATTTACCATAAATAATTCTGGGGTCAATTATGCCTAATTGAGATGACATTGCCCAAAACAAAACTAGGGAACCAACATCTAGTTTCACTGAGGAGGAGCGGAAGACGAATAGGTTCTATGCGGGACTTTGTGATGACCTGACGTTGGCGCTCCCGAGTTCGGTAAACCAAGTCTTCCAAGCGTTATTAGATATATCCCATGGGCTGGAGAAGGATTTGAAACGGGTGCAGTACAAGTAGAACTTGGCGGTAGAATAGCCAGAGTTCAAAGTGCCACAGTAGGAACAATCAGAATTTCAAAAACAAGACAAGAAGAGGTTAAGACCTGCTGAACAAACTTCTTCAAATGTTGCTTCGAGAGCAACATATGGGCAGGGACGTGTTGAGACACATACATGTTTTAATTGTGGGAAGCAAGGACATTTAGCCCATACTTGTTAGAGTGGCCCTCCAAAGGGTGAGAAAAGACAGGTGCGTCGTTTGAGGAAAAGGGCAAGGTAGTGACAGAGTCATCTCCGTCCCGAGCATAGCCTCGAGTGTATAATCTCGAATTACCGGAGCAACAAATCTCAAATTATGAAGAACATCAGCCTTGCGTGTATCATTTGAAAATACAAGAGACAATAAAGCGGAGTATGAGGGATGCAGATTAGCAAAAATAAAATAAATAGTGCACTTTATTGTCTTTGTGATATAATAAAGTAGATGTTGTATGTATGTCTGACAATATGTTTGTTAAAGACTTGTCTTTGTGTGATGCGATGGGGCGAGACAAGCTTCGGCCTCTAAGTTCTTAACCTGGTTCATTCTATAAAAAGTGCAACAAGGGAGTTGTTGTGTTGGTGTCTACTGTTGAGCTAAATTTCGGGACAAAATTTCTTTAAGTGGGGGAGGTTTGTAACACCCCAAAATCTCATTGGAATGTGGACTGATCAACATAGCCTTGGACATGGGCATGTCCAAGGCCGTGTCCTACTATGTGTACTCGAGTGAGTCTCGATTGGGCCTCGAGTGGGGCACACGGCCTGTGACATGGGCATGTACAGGGCCGTGTCCTATGAGTTCGACGGAGTGATGTTGACGAAATGATCTCGACGATCCTCGAGAGGCAAGTCGAGTTGGGCACTGATGACTACCTTTAGTCTTCGTTTTTGGGGTTATTTAGTATCCTAAATGCCTAAGTTTATTTATATTTTATGCTTGTCATTTCATGTTTTAATGTCTTTTTATAAAATCCTAGTTTTATTATAGTTATTTTATGTTTTGATATAAAAATCTATATAATCTTATTATATGTATTATGCTACTATATGTATTATATTATATTATGTTTAGTAATTATAATTAATGTTATGTTTTATGTTAATGTTTTAATTTTAATGTTTTAATTTTAATGTTTTAATGTTTTTATATTATGTTGTTTTAATTTTATTATTTTATGTTGATTCATTACATGTTTATTTTGTCTCTTTCTTGTAGGTTCAAGCCCCCACAATGAAGACTAGCCGAGCCCTCCTCCATTTGGTACAGCCCACATGACAAAGAGAAGCCCCCCATGTTCAACCCGAGCCCACAAAGCTCTTGGAGCAGCCCACTACATGCAGCCCACTACATACAAGCCAAAACCCGAGCCCACTTACTCATACATGCACCTCATGTATTCTCTCTCCTCCTCATTAATTTCTCCATGCATGCACCTCCACATTAATGCATGGCCGGCCACTCTCTTTCCCCTTCTTTTATTATTTTCTTTTTCTCTTTATTCCACATTCATCCCCCTTCTATTTTCCATATTTTCTATTTTTATTTCCCTAAATGAAATACATTGAACCTCCCATTTTCTCTCTACCACATTATGACATTCATGCATCTCTTCCACCACACATGGCCGGCCACCCCCTTGTCTTCCATCATTCTAGAACCTTCTCCCTCTCCTATAAAAGGACCCCCTTGCCTCTTATTTTGTTAAGTAGTTTTTGGGAGAGAGTGCTAGTTCAAGTAGAGTTCTAGTTCTTTTCTTTTCTTCCCTTGTTGTAGTTTTCTTTTAATGTTGTAATTTTCTTCATAATATAGTATTTTCTTTTTAATATTGTATTCTCTTTTATTTTATCAAGTAATGCAAATGAATTTCTTTTATCTTTTTGTGCTTTCTTTCTCAAACATGCTTAGCTAATTATATTTTGTGCCCGATCGCGATAAGCTTTGCGATGAAATAACACACCTTTTATTTTATGTTTGCATTTGTAATTTCTTATTTTTGATCCTTCCTTGATTTATTTCGTATCGACTCCGTATTGCTAGTATACGGTAGTAGATTCCGATCTCATATTTGAGTAGCTGAGAGGCTCGTGAATATGAAAGATCACTCAAGGAAGGAAGGAGTTGAACGCAATCCAAGAGATAATACGACATAAATCCTCCGGATTGGAGTCAAATCCAAGAGTGCGGGTTACTTCAGTAATGCGACTTTAGGCCATTTTTAATTGTAAAGAGATTTAGGTCAAATCGTCTATAAGTTAGGGGATTTAATGCTCTAGCGAGATTATTTCCTAATATCGGATCTGTCACGGTCTTAATAGTATTGCAAATGTTAAACTAATTTATTTCGTTATTTTATTTCAAAGTGAATCGTCGATCGAGAACTCTTTTGCAATAGTTTATTTCTCTTTTAACTAAGTTTATTTTATTTTATTTTAAAAACCCATCAATCGTTCGGCAGGATAATAGAGTCGTTGTGAGTAATAGTACTTGCCTGCCCCGAGTTTTTATACGACCTTGATTTATTTATATCACTTTACTATAAAACGATAGGTGCACTTGCCTATTCGGGTTATAGTCCGTGAGACGTGATAGTCCACCTAGTGCCAACTAGCTTCACCTATGGGGGGGATAGGTGTCTTGTGGCGTTTTTACGGAATTAGAAACTGTACCTGCACAAGTAAATCAAACAACACAGCACAGACAAGACTCAAACAATTTATAGTGGTTCCCCGATTTGGGTACGTCCACTTTCCCCCCTTCGACCTATCTCCCAACCAGGGACGACTCGGTCACTTCACCAACTGGATTGAAATCCAATCCTTGCACTAACGGAAGGAACTCTTCCACACGTAGGAGTCACCACTCCCACAACACGGGTTGCACCCAACCCTTACAACTAGGAACCAACCGTTCCTTTACAAAGAAATAGAAACAAGAATGTATAAGGAATACACACAACTTATGGAGATTATGGTGCTCTTCGTTCGACGACGTGTTCTTGAAGTCAACGAAGAGTCTACAACATTAGATCTCTCTTGGAATGAACCTTCCAGAAACCGGCGGCGGCTTTGAGCGGCGGCTAGGTTCTCAGAATAAGCGGCGGCGACGGAGAGCTGCTGCAGAGCTATGGGAATTCAAACTTCGTAGCAAAGGAAGCAAGGTCTTCCTCCGATCACACTAGGATCGGTCGTCTCGATCGATTCGAAAGGGGAAGGTTTTTCCCGATCAACGAATCAAGAGACAAGGGATCTCTAGTTAGACGCGTGAGACGCTATGTTAGATTAAGCTTTTGTCCCCGGAGATCTGAAAGAAGCCTTGATCAGCGGCGGAGACCAACTATACGAACGGCGGAGACGATCGACGGAGCAAGATCGCGCTCTAGGGTTCGATGGCGGCTGGTCTTTTGAATTCACGTATTCGTTGTATATACCGCTCATACATACGGAGGTATGTATACCTTAGGTCAAGCACATGACCGTTGTGGGCCCCACCCATAATAAGACCTAAGTCCGGTTCGAAATACCGCAGGTAACATGGACAGGTCCAGAAAGAATCGGAAAATTGCCCAAGTCAAATTCGGCGAGAATCATAGGTGATTCTCGACGAATCGGCGAGAATCACCTACGATTCTCGCCGAATTCTACTTAGCTGAATTTTGGCTGCACTGATACAGAAGCCAGGGAGAATCGGCGGGAATCATACTTGATTCTCGCCGGATCGTCGAGAATGCAAAGTCATTCTCGACGAATCGGCGAGAATCACTTAGTGATTCTCGACGATTCTGCCTTAGAGAAATTTCTGGCGGCGTTGAGACTGTCGGCTCCAACCGGCGAGAATCAGCTAGTGATTCTTGACGATTTGGACTTAGATGATTTCTCGTCTTTCCACCCGTGAGCTGGTCTTTGGCCCATCCTTGCTCCTTGTCTGCTCTTGATCTTTCATGACCCTGTGCTTGGAAATAAGTACACTCCAATAGAGAGAGTACACGTAAGCTAACACACTGATCTGCTCAACGAGGGATTACGTTGTGCAGACCCGTGTATATTGACCTACTGCACCCTGACATTGGTGTGTACTTAGCAATGAATAGCTGCAAGCACAACTAGAAGGATTTCATCAAATACATAGTCAATTCACCTTAGCTTGTTCAAGGGCTTCTTCAAATCAGGTACATTGTGGATACAATACCCAACAATCTCCCCCTATTTAAAGAAGCCTAAACCCTACAAGCTAAGGTGAATATAACGGCTTGGAAGAACACACAACTTTGAAAGATGAGAGTGAGTTGAAATTCCATACCATTATCTTTAGAGCATTTGGAGCATACACCTTAGCACCTTAGCCGAGAGGGTAATCTCCCCCTATTCGGCTTCTGCAAATCTGGGTCTGGTGCATTTGACACCATGCTCCCCCTAAGTTCTTGCACCTGTTCTTACACTTGAGTTCCTGGCAGATGCTCCCCCTAGATGCACGAGCCTGGAGCTTCTGTAGTCTTCATTCCTCATAGTTTAGCATCCCCAATTCCATTTTGAACAGACTAAACTTGGCCTTGTCTAAGGGCTTTGTGAAAATATCTGCAATCTGCTTGTCCGTGGGGACATAGCAGAGAGAGATGTCCTTGTTCTCCACGTGCTCCCGAATGAAGTGGTAGCGCACTTCAATATGCTTCGTTCTGCTGTGCGATACCGGATTGTTGGCAATAGCAATTGCACTGGAGGAGTCGCAGTACATTGGTACTTCCTTGAACTGAATGTCATAGTCTGCTAACTGATTTCTGATCCATAGGAGTTGTGCGCAACAGCTGCCAGCCGAGATGTACTCAGACTCTGTTATGGAGGTTGCTACACAATTCTGCTTCTTGCTATTCCATTAGATGAGCCTTCTTCTGAGGAATTGACACGTCCCGGAAGTGCTTTTCCTGTCATCCCTACTCCCTGCAAAATCAGCATCTGAAAAACCTATTAGCTCGACATCATTGTTTCTCGGGTACCACAAGCCAAGATTAGGGGTACCTTTAAGGTATCTAAGAATTCGCTTTGCAGCGACATAATGAGATTCCTTAGTGTTCACCTGATATCTGGCACAAACACATGTGGAGAACATGATATCCGGTCTACTTGCAGTAAGGTAGAGCAGGGATCTAATGATGCTTCTGTATTTGGTTTCATCAAAAGGTTTCCCTTTCTCATCCTTATCCAGAGACATGGTGGATCCCATTGGAGTCCACATAGAGGTTGCATTCTCCATTCCGAATTTCTTGAGGAGTTCATTGGTGAACTTTGTCTGAGAAATGAAAATCCTTCCTCAGACTGTTTCACTTGAAGTCCCAAGAAATACTTCAGCTCTCCCATACTGCTCATTTCAAACTTTCCTTGCATAAGTTTAGAAAACTTTTTGCAGAGATTGTTATCCGTTGACCCGAATATAATGTCATCGACATAGATTTGCACCAGCAAGATCTTGCCTTTGACTTCCCTGAGAAACAATGTCTTGTCTATTTTTCGTCTAGAGAACTTGTTCTCAAGAAGAAAACTAGACAAGGTCTCATACCAAGCTCGAGGAGCTTGTTTTAAGCTATATAGAGCTTTATTGAGAGAGTAGACATGATTAGGATAAGTAGGATTGACAAAACCTGGAGGTTGAGCGACGTATACTTCCTCTTTCAAGTCGCCATTCAAAAATTGCCGATTTCACGTCCATCTGATAGACAGTGAATCCTTTATGAGAGGCATATGCTAGGAACAGACGGATTGCCTCGAGCCGTGCAACTGGCGCAAACGTCTGGTCGAAGTCAATCCCCTCCTCCTGTCTGTATCCTTGAGCCACCAGCCTGGCCTTATTCTTTATGATGACACCATGTTCATCCAGTTTGTTTCTGAAGATCCACATGGTGCCGATCACGTTCTGCCCCTTTGGTCTGGGAACCAGCGTCCAGACAATGCATCTTTCAAATTGATGTAGTTCATCTTGCATGGCCAATATCCATGCTGCATCTTTGTTCGCCTCGTCGAACTTCTTTGGCTCAACCTCTGATAGGAAGCTAAGATGCAAAATCTCATTAATAGTACCTCTTCGAGTTCTGAAACCGTCACTAGGATCTCCGATGATCTGATCTCTAGGATGATCCCTCACGTGTCGGAGCTCAAGAAGTCTTGCATCAGGTGCTCTAGCAATTTTTGGGTCTCCTTCCTCTTCAGGGAGGACTGCTCCATCCTGATTATCATCCTCTCCGATTGGCGTTGAGGAGGATATCGTGACGTATTTCGGAGTTGCATCTTTCTCGGGCTCATCCAGGTGTAGCTTGTCGAGTCTGGCACCTGCATCTTCAAGAAGACCACTAGAAGAGTTGTAATGAAGCAAACTTCCTTCATCAAATACAACATTTATTGATTCCTCTACCACTAGAGTTTTCTTGTTGAAAACTCTATAAGCCCGGCTATGGCTACTATAGCCCATGAATATGCCTTCGAAGTATTTTTCACCAAACTTAGTACGAGGGTACTTCCCATTATTCAGTACATAACATCTGTAGCCAAAGATCCTTAAATAGGACATGGTTGGTTTCCTGACTTTCAGTAGCTCATACGGAGTCTTACGATGGCTCTTGTTGATCAACGCCCGGTTTTGCACATGACAAGCTGTATTGACAGCCTCGGCTCAGAAGTATTCTGGGAGATAAACGTCATTCAACATTGTCGTGCATGCTTCAATTAGTGTTCTAGTCCTCCTCTCTGCCACTCCATTTTGTTGAGGAGTGCGCGGGGAGGAGAACTCATGAAAGACACCAAGTTCTTCACAGAACTCTATCATAGCACTAGACTCGAACTCTTTTCCATGGTCACTTCTGATTTTTGACCAGTGAGCAGTTAAGTTCATTTTGAATCTGCTTGACAAAGCTGGTGTGGATGTCAAACGTATCAGACTTGCGTTTTAAAAAGAACACCCAAGTAAACCGAGAGTGATCATCTACAATCACTAGCGTATAAGACTTCCCTCCTAAGCTATGAACTTGCATTGGACCAAACAAGTCCATGTGCAGAAGATAAAGACATCTGGAGGAGTCTTTGTCTGGGATGCCCTTAAAGGTAGCCCGAGTCTGCTTGCCCATCTGGCATGCAGGACAGGGACTATCTTTAATGCACTTAATAATGGGAGCATCCCTTACTAAGTCTTTGGAAAACAGCATATTAATTGTCTTATAATTAATATGTGCCAATCTCTTGTGCTATTGTTCACAGAGAGATGCACTGCCTTTTGCAACGAGGCATACTGGGGTATAAGAATCTAGACTAAGAAAATTTAAGCAGAAAATATTTCTGCTCCTAATGCCTGTTAATACTATCTCCGAAGAGGCACATGATATTATTAGGCATTTATCTTTGCAGAACTTAACGTCATACCCTTTATCACATAACTGGCTTACACTGATCAGGTTATGATTTAACCCCTCAACATAAGCTACGTTAGTGATAGAGAGTATACCGTTGGAAATCGTACCGTAACCTCTGGTGACTCCACGATCAGATCCCCCAAATATAACTTTGGGTCCATTCTCGACTGGAGAGTACTCCCGCAGCAGGCTTCTTGTCCCAGTCATATGATAGGAGCATCCACTGTCCAAATACCAAATGGGAGTTTTGTTGGCCATTGGATATTCCTGCAAAACAGAATTAATTTGCCTTAGGAACCCAATCGAACTTGGG
This sequence comes from Platanthera zijinensis, assembly GCA_039513925.1. Lineage (NCBI taxonomy): Eukaryota > Viridiplantae > Streptophyta > Magnoliopsida > Asparagales > Orchidaceae > Platanthera > Platanthera zijinensis. The sequence continues at coordinate 132,150,334 of CM077086.1, read as the reverse complement.
TCCTAGATTCCTCGTTAGCATACTCCCCCTCGATTGGTTAGCCCTATGAGTGGTCGGCCTCGCATTGCCAACATGAGGAGTCTCGTTATTCCTTGGATTAAACCAGCAATCCATGGCAAAGTGACCAACTTTTGCCACAACACCAACAGTCAAACCTATTATACCTCATCTTAGGCGCCTGCTTCACCCTTGGAACGTAGGGTTCAACTAGGGCCGAGGACCTGGAGGTGGAGGCATCAAGATGACCACAGTCACATGATTTCTTCACCTCTTGGCTTTTCAGTGTGACAGGCTTGGCCTTAGGTGCCTGCTTCCGATTATGGCCGCTAGAGAAGTGACCATAATTTTCCACGCGGATTTCCTCAAAAGGTGCCTTGAAGACACTCTCACTGAAGTTGCGGGGAAAGGTCCAACCATCATACCGGCTCTTTGGCTTTGCAATCGAGGGCCTGAAGTGATTGCCAGATGTTGACTCAAAATCATGTTGGTTACAGGGAAAGCTGAGATTCCTGAACTCAACAGGGCTGAGTGGGGCCTTTCCCTTTTCAGCAGCCGAGGCCTTCTTAGCAGCCTTATTCTTCCTCTGGTTCATGTTTCTCCTAGAAGAGGAACTAGGTGCCCCTACGTGCCCCAAACCAGCTCCTGTGGTCTGAGCAGAGAAGGTATCAACTAGTGGAAGAACTGTCTTAGGCATAGAGAAGCTCTTAACGATCTTCTTTTCTGCCGCAAGTTATTCTTCCAACTTATCGATTTCCTCTTACTTAAGATCGAGGAGCTTAAGGGACTCTGAATGCTTTGAAGTCAGGTCCAAGTGCTCCTGTCGGAGGGAGATCAAACGGGTGATCTCTTCCCTCAGGGATACACTCTCACCTTTAAGGAATTTAACTTCCTTTTTCTCAGCCTTCAGTCTCTTTCGACATTCCTCGAAAGTATTGAACAAAAGCTCATACTTATCGAGGAGCTCAGCTTCACGGGCCGAAGGGCTATCCTCAGGGTCATCATCCTGAGACTCAGGATCAAAGTCAGAGTCGGAGAGAGGGGTGTGAGCTTTTACCTTCCAAGTAAATGGGGGGCAATCTCATTCTGAGTCACAGCGACCCATTAGCCAAAAGTAGGCTTCCTCGTGATCGCTGGTGTATGACGTGTCAGATTCACTCAGCGTCTTTGGCTTCTTCGCGATGTAACTCCTCTCCTTCTTCTTGTCTTTTGAGGACCTGTGCTCCTCTCCCTTTCCCTTCTCCCTCTTGCCTTGATGGCAGTCAGCCACGACGTGTCCTGGCTTGATGCAACCAAAGCAAATAATGTCAGATGAGCGGTGTTTGTTCGGTTTGGAAACATACCTGTCAGAAGAATAGTTCTTCTTCTAATGCCTTGAGGAGGAGCCGTCTCTCTTTCTCTGATTCCTCAGCTTGAGGAACTTCTTGAATTCCCGTGTGATAAGAGAGAAGTCTTACTTAGACAATTCTGAGCCGGAGGAGCTTGGCTCAGAGTCTTCCTCTTCATCCTTCTTCCACGTACGGGAAGAAGCAGAACCCTTACCCTTTCTGGAATGAATGGCTTTTAGGGCCAACGTCTTTTCTTTGGCTGCGGCTTTCTTTATTTCCTCTTCAGCCTTCCTCGTGTTCAATTGAAGCTCATAGGACATGAGCTTCCCGAACAGAATCTGAGGGTCGATTTCCGCAAGTCTGCCAAACTCCCGGATGGCGCAGATCTTCGTGTCCCATTCCTTAGTAAGGGACCTAAGGAACTTATCATTGAGCTCACCGTCAGTGAACACTCTTCATATCCCTTGAGTGCATTGACGATCTTGAGGAAGTTTTCGAAGGTAACTCCGATCTCCTCCTTGGGCCCTTGCCTGAAGGCCTTATATTTCTGGTTGAGGAGGGATCTCCGATCGTCCCTCACTTCATCTGTGCCCTCCATTAATACAATCAGGCAGCTCCAAAGCTCCTTGGCTGTCCTGCAGTTGCAAAAGTTCTACATCTTAGAGTCGTCAACTGCGCTTACCAGGATGTTCTGAGCTTTCTTGTCGAGTCCGACCAGCACCATTTCGTCCTTGTCCATTTTCGAAAGTTTCTTGGGCACTTTCTTGGTAAGATCAATGGTGGAGGCCTTAGTGGGAATGTAAGGTCCCTCCTCCACGATCATGAAGAGTCGGGGGTCGACTGCTTCCAGGTAGAATCTGATTCTTTCCCTCCAGATAGGAAAGTTCAGTCTTGTGCACATTGGGATTTTGCCGGAGTACTTGAGTCCGTCCATGGAAGATATCGGTCTTCTTCTTGACACTGGTGGCAGGATTCTACTCAAGGTGTGAACCTTTTTGATGTGCAACTTCCCTCTGATACCACTTGATAGTCCACCTAGTGTCAACTAGATTCACCTATGGGGGGATAGGTGTCTTGTGGCATTTTTGCGGAATTAGAAACTGTACCTGCACAAGTAAATCAAACAACACAGCATAGACAAGACTCAAACAATTAATAGTGGTTCCCTGATTTGGGTACGTCCACTTTCCCCCCTTAGACCTATCTCCCAACCAGGAACGACTCGGTCAATTCACCAACTGGATTGAAATCCAATCCTTGCACTAACCGAAGGAACCCTTCCACACGTAGGAGTCACCACTCCCACAACATGGGTTGCACCCAACCCTTACAACTAGGAACCAACCGTTCCTTTACAAAGAAATAGAAACTAGAATATATAAGGAATACACACAACTTATGGAGATTAAGGTGCTCTTCGTTCGACGACGTGTTCTTGAAGTCAATGAAGCGTCTACAACCTTAGATCTCTCTTAGAATGAACCTTCCAGAAACTGGCGGCGGCTTGGAGCGGCAGCTTGGAGCGGCGGCTAGGTTCTCGGAATAAGCGGCGGTAACGGAGAGCTGCTGCAGAGCTATGGGGATTTAAACTTCGTAGCAAAGGAAGCAAGGTCTTCCAACGGTCACACTAGGATCGGTCGTCTCGATCGATTCGGAAGGGGAAGGTTTTTCCCGATCAACGAATCAAGAGACAAGGGATCTCTTGTTAGACGCGTGAGACGCTATGCTAGACTAAGCTTCTGTCGCCGGAGATCTGGAAGAAGCCTTGATCAGCGGCGGCGACCAACTACACGAACGGCGGAGATGATCGGCGGAGCAAGATCACGCTCTAGGGTTCGATGGTGTCTGGTCTTTTGAATTCACGTATTCGTTGTATATACCGCTCATACATACAGAGGTATATATAACTTAGGTCAAGCACATGACCGTTGTGGGCCCCACCCACAATAAGACCTAAGTCCGGTTCGAAATACCACAGGTAACATGGACCGGTCCAGAAAGAATCGGAAAATTGCCCAAGTCAAATTCGGCGAGAATCATAGGTGATTCTCAACGAATCGGCGAGAATCACCTACGATTCTCGTCGAATTGTACTTAGCCGAATTCTGGCTGCACTGATATAGAAGCTGGGGAGAATCTGCGGGAATCACACTCTATTCTCGCCGGATCGTCGAGAATGCAAAGTCATTCTCGACGAATCGGCGAGAATCACTTAGTGATTCTCGACGATTCTGTCTTAGAGAAATTTCTGGGGGCGTTGAGACTGCCGGCACCAACCGGCGAGAATCAGCTAGTGATTCTCGACGATTTGGACTTAGATGATTTCTCGTCTTTCCACCCGTGAGCTTGTCTTTGGCCCATCCTTGCTCCTTGTCTGCTCTTGATCTTTCATGACCCTGTGCTTGGAAATAAGTACACTCCAATAGAGAGAGTACATGTAAGCCAACACACTGATCTGCTCAACGAGGGATTACGTTGTGCAGACCCGTGTATATTGACCTACTGCACCCTGACATTTGTGTGTACTTTGCAATGAATAGCTGCAAGCACAACTAGAAGGATTTCATCAAATACATAGTCAATTCACCTTAGCTTGTTCATGGGCTTCTTCAAATCAGGTACATTGTGGATACAATACCCAACAAGACGATTTTTACGCATCAGGTAAATGGCCTGTGATACGGGCATGCTAATGGACATGTCCTTCTTTGGTTGTGACCAGGTCTGTGAGGGTTGTTGAACACGGGCTGGAAATGGTCATGTCTAAAGTCGTGTCTGGCACACAACCTTTGACACGGGCGTGTCATAGGGCCATGTCCTATTCTGGCATAGTCGGTTTCTTTGCCGCTTAAGGCACACGGCCTGTGACACGGGAGTTTCACAGGCCGAGTTCAGCCCAGGAAATTAATTTTCAGGGCAATTCGTGGTCGTTCATTTCCTTCAATTAGGATCCAACGGTCCAGAGATCTTCCTGCTATTATAAGGCCGAGAGTTGAAGTATAAACTCTCATTTCTATCAAGCCTTTCGCTTTCAAAGGAGTTAGAGAGTGGGGAGAGAAAAGAAGAAGGTTGAGGAGGAGTCCGGCCGTTGGTGAAGCTTCAGAGCCCTGAATCACGTGCCAAGTCCAGATTTGTGGAGGCATGGTCGTTGTGGTGCTTTTCATTTGGCTAGTTTTCCATGGCTCTAAAGTAATCGTCAAGGGTAATGAACTCCTTCTTGGACAAGTGAAGTCCTCCTTTATGTATGTGCTTGGAATCCTCCAGCAAGAGGTGGAAAGCGTAAGTGATTCCAGTGGGTTGATAGTTGATATATCTGGTTGAGTCTGCATCTAGATCTGGAAATGTTTAGTACGAAATAGACATGTTGTGTGAAGCCAATCATGATGGTTGGTTTGGATTGGTGATGTTTATGTTGCGAACCAGAGAAGACTCAGTGTATGAAACGAGTAGTTACAGAGTTTGTGAGGATGCTTGTGAAGTGTGAATACTTCCAAAATACCCAGGAAGCTCTGTGTGAGCTTATTCTATCGTGTGCTCTGTGTGAGTTATATGCTCTGAGTGAGGTGTGTACTGAATAGAAAAGGGAAAGCCGACCCACATTTAGATGTGCGCTATTAACGAGTTGAGCAACGGGAATGTGCTTACCTGTACCTGCGTTATGAGAGATTGATTGGTTGCAATGCAATGGGGGGCTGCGGGAAAAATCCCGGGTTATTACACTACTGTGGTGGGTCGATCTAGAGTGCTCAATTGTTGTCGTGAGGTTAACACCTCTGAATTGGATGGGCATGTAACACCCCTATCCGTCACATAGCATATAGCATTAGGTCTGGCCGGGGCTCGACGCAATATACCATGGACAGACCGGCGAGTTACTCAATGAAACCATTCTTCCCATCGTACTGTCCTGCACAGAGCATCTAGCGGAAGTAATTTATTAAGTTGCAAGAAATAAGAACCCAGCCACAAGCATGAATGTCTACTACCAAACCCCAATAGGAATGAAATTACAAAGTACACATAGTACCAGACTTATGGCCTTACAAGAGTTCACTAAATTTAAATAGTGTCTTCCATACTTCAGCTCGCAGGCCGATCACACATGAGCTAAATAAGTAATAAAATAAGGCCTTCAAGGGCCGGCTTTGCAACAAGGGCTTTGGCCCGCTATTTTCAACTCAGCTCCGCAGCACCTGCAAGCACAATTCACCGCAACGGTGGCAAACAAGAGTAACTTTCAGCTAAAGCTGACCAAATTATAATGATCCCACCCCTAAACTCTGGGGGCTATGCTCCTTCCCTGTACTTATTAGAATAATAAGCAATATAGTGAATAATCACAACACCACATGTGTAGGCACACATGGCCACACACCCTGTGCTCTCAGGGAACTTACACGGTGAACCCGGTCAAAACTGCGGTCTCATCACCGCCCCTTCGACGACAATACTCGTGAGAATTTTTGTATTTCTAGCCTAAGCCTAAGACTCTCCATCTATGCCTATGGTAAGTGCCTTGTACTTTAGGTGTCTTAAACTGAATGACACAGAGCAGGTACGGTTCTGCCTAACCTGTTGCTCACACCGTAACGTCAATTTAAGCCATATGCGTGGGTCAAGCTTCCCCGATTCCCAAAACGATCAAACATGCACATAACCTAGTTATGTTCAAGGCTGGCACCCAGGCCACCAAGTTGGAAGAAATGCATTTACGCCCAGTTTTCTGGGTGCACCTTGGAGTTAATCCCTAAGGCTCCCTACTGCATTCTACCGCATAGAAAACCCCGAAAATAACCAAAGGCACGGAGTCTTCTCCGGCTAATCATGCATAATGAAATATCACCAATCCAGAACAACTTGTCCGGGTAGGCTTCACATACGATGCCTATGTCCGATTCTTGATTTCGGAGTCTACATGCAACAAAGCGGGGACTATTCATGTCAACCCGAAGGAATACCCCAAACTCACTGCATACTCCCGAGCGCTGGCTTCCTATGCAAAAAGGAAAGAGGACTTCACCTGTCCAAGTAGAGAATCGTTACCCTTGGGTTTCTCTTTGGCGCCATGGAAATCTATATGGATGAAAAGCACCGCGATGACCTCGCCTCCGTAGATCTGGACTCATCTTGGGATTTAACGCTCTGAATCTCCTCCGGCAACCGGATCTCTCTTACTTCTTCCTCCTTGCTCTCCCCTCTCTCTAGAACTTAAAAAGAGATTGAACCAAAAGAAATGAGGGTTTTCAACCCTATTCCCGGCCTTAACCCTAGGATGGATAAACCTGAGCCATTGGATCCCAAAATAAGGTAACGGACGGCCATAATTCGCCCTGAAAATGAACTTCCTAGGCAGAACATGGCTTGTGACACGCCCGTGTCTAAGGCCGTGTTCATCATTTGCCGTAAATCAGGAAAATCCTGACCAGGACACGGCCTGTGATACGGCTTGGGACACGCCCGTGTCTCAAGTAATATGCCCGTGTAACGGGCTGTGTGCCTCAAACGACACATGACCAAAAACATCCCGAGCATGACATGGCCATGTGACACGCCCGTATCACATGATGTATGCTAGACACGCCCTGGGACATGCCCGTGTCCCAGGCCATGTAACCTCCTAAGCACAATCCAGCAAACTGCCCGAGCAGGACACGACCTCTAACACGCCCATGTCTCAGGCCGTGTTCCCTATATCGATGCTCGTCGACTGCATTTTCTTCGACCACTCGGTGAGTCGTCGAACACGTGCACGAAACGGACCTGGGACAAGCCCGTGTCCCAGGCCGTGTAACCTTTACCAAGGCCCAAACTCGCCTCAAAACGATTCTCATTTCTCTTTTGAGTTTCGGGACGTTACAACTCTCTCCCTCTTAAAAGAATTTCGTCCACAAAATTACCGAAAGGAAAAGATACAAAAAACCAAAAGCAGTACCTCAGTGGAATAACTCTGGGTACTCCTCATGCATGTTATGCTCTTGCTCCCATGAGAGATCCTCTCGACCGCAATTGTCACAACGGACCTTGACCATCCTGAACTCCTTATTACGAAGTCGCTTGACTTCAGAGTCCTAAATACAAACGGGCTTGACCCTTGTCGCCAATCCTTTGTCCACCGGTACTTGATCAATCGTGATCCCCTACGAAGGCTCTTGCACCGCTTTCCGCAATGCTGATATGTGTAATACGTCGTGTAGACCACCCAACTCCGCCGATAGCTCTAGACAATAAGCCTATTCATTAATCCGCTCCAGGATCTCAAATGATCCAAGGTACCTCAGGCTGAGCTTCTTTAAGCGTCGTACCCGTGAAACACCCTTGAACGGCTTTACCTTCAAATACACCCGGTCGCCAACAGCGAACTCCACGTTTTGATGCTTGGCATTATAGTATTTAGCTTTCCAATCCTGGGCGATCAGCAAATGCTCTTGAATGGTTCGTACAAATGAAGTGGCGCTTTCCACCTCTTGCTTTTTATACAACCTCGCCTCACCCGTTTCTAACCACGACAACGGCGTGCGACATTTTCTACCTTATAGGGCCACGAAGGACGCCATTTGTATGCTCTCTTGGTAGCTGTTATTGTATGCAAACTCCACCAAATACAGATGATCTTCCCACTGCTTCCCGAAATCCAGGACGCACATGCGAAGCATGTCTTCCATTGTTCTGGTAACTCTCTCAGTCTGACCATCCATCTGCGGATGAAAGGCTGTGCTGAACCTCATCTTAGTTCCCAGCATTTGCTGCACCAAACTCCAGTCATTGGTCGTAAACCGCCAATCTCTATCAATCAAAATGCTGCGGGGCACAACGTGCAGTCTAACAATGTTATCCACATAAATCTTTGCCAGTTTCTCCACAGAATAATCCTTCCTATTTGGAATGAAGTGTGACACTTTTTTCTACCGATCTACGATCACCCAATGGCATCGTTTCCCTTCTACGACCTTGGCAGTCCATGCACGAAGTCCATTGAGATATCATCGAACTTCCACTCCGGAATAGGCAAAGAATTCAAGAAACGCCCTGTCTTTTGGCACTCTGCCTTCACTAAGGCGCAAGTCTGACATTTTTCCACATATAGTGCCACATCCTTCTTGAGTCCTGACCACCAGAAAAACTTCTTCAGATCTCGGTACATCTTTGTGCTCCCTAGGTGAATCGAGTACTTGGAATGATGAGCCTCGTACATCAACTCCACCCGTAAATTACCCATGTTTGGGATTTAAAAACGACTGTCCTTCCTTAGCAGTCCATCTACAATCGTAAATTGGGAATTTGACCCATCCGAAACCGCATCCATGATTTGCTTCATGTTGCTATCCAAGTCCATAGCCTGCCGAATCTGATCAGCCAGGTCATACTGAACTTCTGTCCAGTTCAATAGCGCTTCGGCGCTAGTCTTCTTGTCAACACAAGAGATATCAAATGACTCTAACTCCCGAATCAACCATTCATCATGAACCTACAACTAGTTGGCTTGCGCGGGAGCCTTACGACTCAACGCATCCACAACTGCAGTGCCTTTCCCGGGCACATAATGAATTTTGAATGTATAGTCCCCCAGGAAATCCATCCATCTCTGCTGCCTCATATTCAGATCCTTTTGGTCCAACAGGTATTTAAGGCTCTTGTGGTCGGTATAGATATCGTCCTTTATGTCGTACAAATAGTGCCTCCACTGCTTCAGAGCAAAAATCACGGCCTCTAACTCCAAGTCGTTGACCGAATAATTTCTCTTATGCACTTTCCGCTGACGCGATCAATAAGCTATAACACTTCTATATTGCAGCAGCATGCATCCCAAACAATTGCCTGAAGCGTCGTTGTAGATCTGAAAGCCATCGGTCCCACTCGACGAACATAGTACTGGCGCTGTGGTCAACCGACCCTTCAACTCTTCAAAAGCATGCAAGCACACCGACATCCAAACAAACTTATGATCTTTCTTTGTCAAAGTCGTGAGTGGTAATGCTATCCACTAGAAGTTCTCTACGAAGCGCCTGTAATAGCCGACAAGCCCCAGAAAACTCCGTACTTCCGCTACCGTAGACAACACAGTCCACTCCCGTATTGCATCTATCTTCGCCGGATCCACCGCAATCCCTTCTCCACTGACTATGTGACCAAGGAAGGATATTGAGGGCAACCAAAACTCGTATTTGGAGAACTTTGCATATAGTTCGTTCCTCCTCAGCGTCTCCAAAACCAAATTCAGATGCTTGAAATGATCCTCTTTGCACTACGACCACACTAATATATCGTCGATAATGACGATCACAAAGTGGTCTAAGTACTCCCTGAACATTCTATTCAAAAGATCCATGAACACTGATGGTGCATTAGTCATCCCAAACGGAATGACTGTAAACTCGAAATGTCCATATCTCGTACTGAGCGGTGTCGTTGGGATGTCACTTTCCCTTATTCTCAGCTGATAATTACCGGACTTGAGATCCAATTTTGAGTACACTGATGACCCGACTAACTGATCAAACAGATCATCAATCCTTGGGATCGGGTACTTGTTCTTTTTCGTTAACTTGTTCAGTTCTCTATAGTCGATACAGAGCCGCAAACTTTTGTCCTTATTCTTAACTAAAAGTACCGGTGCGCTCCAAGGCGACGGACTTGGACGCACATAATCCTGCTCCAACAACTCTTCAAGTTGAACCTTTAGCTCCGCCATTTCCTTAGGCGCCGACAAATAAGGAGAGAGTGACACAAGTTCGGCACCTAACACTAGCTCAATCGTGAAGTCGATCTCCCACTGGGGTGGGGCTCCAGGAAGATTGTGTGGTAACACGTCAGGGTACTCGCACACTACTAGGATACTACCCAAAGTGGGATTAGGTTTCTCAGCCTCCACTAGCGTGAAGAATAGCTTTGCACCAGCACGAACTGCCTTGACCACCTGAAGAGAAGATATTAAGGTCTTGCTCGACTCCTTCAAACCCGCAAAATTTATCTCCTGGCCAACTCCCAACTTTACTTCCTTATGATTGAAATCTATGTACGCCTGCTGCTCCGAAAGCCAGTCCAAACAAAAAATGATTTCGAACTCTACTAGCGGCAGTAACGATGCTAGCAATTCAAACTCCTGACTTCCAATACAAATCTTTACGGCACAAACTCTGTCCACGCACATAGAACACCCATTCGGAAATAACACATCCAATTTGTCCTTCTCCATCGAATAAGGGACTCCGATGCGCGATATGAAACCTTCGGACAAAAAGGAGTGCGAAGCTACCGTATCGAAGAGTGCTCTCGCAAGATTATCACAAATCAGAACAAAACCTATACAAACAGTAATAAGTTAACAAGCACAAGGTAACAGTATTTAAAGATAAATTGCTATAAATTTAAATCGTACCTGCACCAGATCTGCTAGTTTGATGGACTCCTGCTGGCCAAGATTGTAGACTCTTGGTTGAGTTGGAGCATAATGGGATGCCCTTGACTCCACCGCCTTGCCCTTTTCTTCGTAAGTTGCTCACGGCTTCCTCTCAGACTTTGGAAGTCTGTTCCAATAGTCACGAGCAAAATGCCTTGGATTCCCACAAGTTAAGCAAGCTCCCGGTGTCCGGCTTGTAGTTTCCCCCAATGAACATGAAGAAGGGGCTGGACCCGATTTCCTAGCCTTCTTATTCCACCTTTGGAAACCGGAATTTGATGACGGCACCTTCAACTCTAACTTCCTAACACTAGAGTATTTCTTTGCCCGAACATTCTTCATATATTTCTCCAAAGACCGGGCTGTGTTGACCACGATCAAGAAACCCTATGTCATCGGCCCCGAGAGCAGTAGTCCTAAGTCATCCCTCAGAACTTCATAGAATCGGTTTGTATTTCGCTCCTCATCAGTGAATGTAGGTCTTGCATACTAACCCAAACGTGTAAATTCGTTGAGGTACTCATCCACGCTACTCTCTCCCTGTACCAACTTCTGAAACTCGTTCTCCAATGCAATCCTCTGAGCCAAGGGGAGGTATCGAGCCAAGAACAGTCTTGAGAATTCTTCTATCGAGACATCAGTAAGTTGTCTACCCCTCAAATGGTGTAACTCCAAACCTTCCCACTACAATCTTGCGTCGCCATCCAACAAGAACGTGGAAATAGTTGTCTTTTGCCACTCTTCCGTCTCTATAGCTATCAAGACTCTCTTTACTCTGGAGAGCAAATCCTCTACTTGGGTTGGGGTTCCCGTCCCAGAGAACACTGGAGGATTAAATCCCATAACTTGTTTGAGTTGTTTCTCCGTTGATCTCCTAGTCATCATTGGCTCCACCATAACCTGCTCAACTCTCATTAGTTCCGCCGCTTGGAGCGGTACTTACTCCACAATAGGGGCAGGCTGCTGCACTTACCTCGCAGGCTGTGTATTAAACATCGCAAACACTACTTCAGCTACCAATCGCATGGTTTCAGGCAAAGGAGGTTTTGCTGGCGCATCGTTCGGTGCGCTACTTGCCTTTAAAACTGGAAGTTATTACAACCCCGCACCACTCCTGGTCACCTGTAGTCGTACAAAACACCATTAAGCGACCAAATAATATTGCAAAAAGAAATTATAGGAACACGCAGATTTCTCAAACATGTGTATTTTTATTCCTAAGTGGACATTCATGAGTTCTTTTCATGTTATAACGATGACGCACACACATGTGCTCACCACCCCTTAAAGTGAATTCATCTATGAATTCATTTAAGCCTGACCAAAACCGGTAGTTTGATACAAAATTGTAATACCCCTATCCGTCACATAGCATATAGCAGTAGGCCCGGACGGGGCCCGACGCCATATACCACGGACAGACCGACGAGTAACTAAATGAAACCATTCTTCCCATCGTAACGTCCTACACAGAGCATCTAGCGAAAGCAATTTATTAAGTTGTAAGAAATAAGAACCAAACCACAAGTATGAATGTCCACTAGCAAACCCCAACAGGAATGAAATTACAAAGTACACAAAGTACTGGCCTTATGGCCTTACAAGAGTTCTCTAAATTTAAAACAGTGTCATCCATACTTCGGCTCGTAGGCCGGTCACACATGAGTTAAACAACTAAACAAAACAAGGCCTTCAAGGGCTAGCTCAGCAACAAGGGCTTTGGCCTGCTATTTGCCACTTGGCTCTACAACACCTGTAACACAATTCACCGCAACAGTGGAAAACAACAGTAACTGTCAGCTAAAGCTGACCAAATTATAACGATCCCGCCCCTAAACTCGGGGCGGCGATGCTCCTTCCCAGCACTTATTAGAATAATAAGTAATATAGTGAATAATAACAATACTATAGGTGCAAGCACACACGGCCACACACCCCATGCTCTTAGGAACTTACACGATGAACCCGGTAAAAACTGCGGTTTCACCACCGCCCCTTTGAAGACAATACTCGTGAGCTTTTTGGTCTTTCTAGCTTAAGCCTAAGACCCTCCATCTATGCTAACATTAAGTGCCATGTACTTTAGGTCTCTTTAACCGGACGACATAGAGCGGGTACAGTTCCGCCTAACCCGTTGCTCACACCGCAACGTCAGTGCTGGTCAAGCTTCCTTGAGTGCCAAAACGATCAAACATGCACATAACACAGTTATGTTCAAGGCTGGCTCCCAGGCCACCAAGTTGGCAGAAATGTGTTTCCGGCCAGTTTTCCCCGTGCACCTTGGAGTTAATCCCCAAGACTCCCTGTTGCAATATACCGTGTAGAAAACCCGAAAACAACCAAAGGCACGGAGTCTTATCCGGCTAATCATGCATAATGAAACATCACCAATCCACGCCAACTTATCTGTGTAGGCTTCACACACTATTCCTATGTTCGTTTCTCGATTTCGGACTCTACATGCAACAAAGAGGGGACTATTCATGTCTACCCGAAGGAACACCTCAAACACACTACATACTTGCGAGAGCGGGCTTCCTCTGCAAAAAAGGAAGAGGACTTCACATGTCCAAGTAGAGAATCATTACCCTTGGGTTTCTCTTTGGCACCATGGAAATCTATACGGATGAAAAGCACCGCGATGACCTCGCCTCCATAGAACTGGACTCGGCATGCGATTTGGCGCTCTGAATCTCCTCCGGCAATCAGATCTCTCTTGCTTCTTTCTGCTTGCTATCCCCTCTCTCTAGAGATTAGAAAGTGATTGAACCAAAAGAAATGAGGTTTTTCAACCCTACTCCTGGCCTTAACCCTAGGATAGATAAGCCTGAGCCATTGGATCCCAAAATAAGGAAACAGACAGCCACGATTCGCCCTGAAAAAGAACTTCCTGGGGTGACCACGCCTTGCGACACACCCGTTTCCAAGGCCATGTTCCTCATTCACCGTAAATCAGGAATTTCCCGAACAGGACACGACCTGTGACACGGCTTGGGACATGCCCATGTCCCAAGTGACATGTCCGTGTCACGGGCCGTGTGCCTCAATTAACACAGGACCAAAAATGTCCTGAGCATGACACGGCCATGTGACACGCCCATGTCATATGTCATTTTCTAGACTCGCCCTCGGACACGCCCGTGTCCAAGGCCATATAACCTCCTCAGCACAATCCAGCAAACTTCCAAAGCAGGATACGACCTCTGACACGCCCGTATCTCAGGCCGTGTTCCCTGTCTCGACGCTCGTCGATTGAATTTTCGTCGGCAACTCAGTGAGTCGTCGAACACGCGCACAACACGGCCCTGGGACACGCCCATGTCCCATGCCGTGTGACCCTTACAAAGTACAAAACTCGCCTCAAAATGCTGCCCGTTGCTCTTTTGAGTTTCGTGGCGCTATAGGGTAAGGGGTTATCCAACATGCGTGTTGTAGTATACTAATACCCCATAACCAACAAGTTAAGAACCTCTAATCGGTGGTCGTACCAAGGATAATTCGGTAAACCGTAAGCGCGCCCTTTGTAGACGAAGCATCTGGCACTGAGCCCTGCGTTTGTGATGATGATGTTTGTGAGATAACTTGTTGTGATATATAAATATATATGTTGTGATTGCGATGCATGGAGGGAAGGAACCACTGCCTTGGGTAAGGGGTTGGGTTGTTATAATTGGTCAGTAGAATGCTGACCGTTACTTTGTTTATCACCCTTGGTTTGGATGTGAAAGTGCATGTGCTGATGTGCGAAATTGGATTAAGCGGGCTGAAGCCATTGCTACTTATAGGCCCTTGACGGTCGTGCGAAGAATTTTTTTTTCATGTGTGGCCGGCCTGCATGCCGATGTATGAAACCAAACCTATTAAGAGAAACATGTAAAGGCTTAAGGCCTTGAGCATTTGTGTTTGTATACATTCCTTGTGATATATATAAATGTGTTGTTTATATATTTAGTGGACATTCAATGTGATAAGTTTTTGCAAGTTAAAATCTTCTACTAGAATGATCTGAGTTAAGATGTGAGTAGAAAGTAATTTTTGATATGCATACATGATTTCGCCGTTTGTTTGTGAAATATGGCGTGGGGCCCCGGCCGGACCCTCTGTTTTATTCCATGAGATGGATGGAGGCATTACAGATACATCATCCCGTTGATAACATGAAACCCTTTATTGTGCTTGAGCCATCTGATTTAAACGAGATGTATAGCCATTATTCGTTGTTTCACCTCCAACAAACTGATTTGCATAATTAATAAGATCCCCATAGGTTTTGAGCCCCTTTAAAGTAATTTAGAATTTTAGAGGGCCTTCTCGAAGTCCACTTATGATATCACATTTTAATAATCTTGATTAGCATTGATAACGTCAAGAGTATCATGTTGAAATCATTCGATGAAGTGAGCATTAAAATCATCATATCCAAGCTTGATCTGAAAAAGATATAATACATCTTTCTTTCTCTTCGTAAAGGTTCCAAACCTTAAGAGAAATTGTCTTTGAAGAACGCTAAAACAAGTTATTAACAAAGGTGGTATGTGATAGAACCAGTGTAAGAACCCCCCCCCCCCCCTCCTGGAACACAAAACATGACTCGAGGGGAGTCTTATGCCCAGAACAGCCGCCTTGCAGGTGCGCTGGCACTCGGGCTAGCCTGTACTACAAGACTCCTATTTTGTTGGCTTTTACCAATATCAATCATGCAAACCCGACCAGAATAAAATCAGAAGTCAAAATCCACATAAAGCATATAATTAGTCAAAAAGTGCAACAAATAAAGAAGCTTCATCAAGCTTCCAAAGTATTAGAGTATGAGTAAACTTGCCCAAAAATGGGCTACATCAAAAGTCTCTTAAAAATTCACATCAGTCACCGACGGTAACGACCGTACCGTCCCTTCAGGCCATTTCGTCCTGGCCTGGCAGTCCTGCTGCAATACTTGCTGCTGCTCCGTCTGCGTGGTATACTCCTAAAAAGGAAGACGTAGCATCCATTATTCATAACGACTAAGTGGCTATCACATTCGCTCCCCAGGTAACTCCTCGGCACCGGGCAGAGAAAGGAACCGGGTACAATATATGTATATAAAGCAATTGTACAATCAGGTGCCATAGAGTGATTAGTAAACAATGTATGTATATAGCAGCACAATAAATGAGCAAACCAATTGCCCTAGCAGTTATATCATCTTCAGCAGAGTATGAAAGAGTAAAGCTACAATAGAAAGTAACTCAACTTCTATGAATGCCCATACAGACATATAAGTTGAGGCTCGCCTCAACAGTAAAGTAACTAATCGTATAAGAGTGCCCATACAAAGTTATACGATGAGGATCTTGTGTATGAGATGTAATGTTATGCCATGAATTATATGCAATGACTCACCCATGATCACGCACAAGCAATTGTTGTGATGACACAGACTCCTAGTTCCTACTTTTCGAGTAGGTAGCTAACTTCTCAGGCGTCATCCATCGTGGCCAGACGATGATAGTAGAGCGGGCATCTCCACTACTAGTCTGGTCTCCACACTACCTAGCCTAGGCCTCCGTACGCCTCAATACTAAGAACACAACAGCAGAGCTCATACACGTACTACGGCTCAGCGAGAGTCTCGGGTAGATGTGCATCGAGAACCAAGTCCCGAACTGGCCTATGATGTGACCCGGAAGGATCCTCGAAAAAAGCACGAAGACCAAGCCCAACCGTTCACTTGGCACGGAAAGAGCCCCGGGAATGAGCACCGAGGACCAAGCCCAACCGTCAAAGGTCTAACCGTCAACTCCCGTCAGTGTGACGACTGGCGAGCCCGTAGACCTATCATACTATCCTTAACCCAGGATTATGACACCACATGTCGACTCACACCGCATGCAATCTCATATTTTGAGCTCAACCGCTCACAAGAGCTCCTCACCGAGTCCCTTATCAACACAATTGATCAAATGCGGCAAACACTCACGCACTATAAACCCTTCCACATTTTCATTCACTAACCTTATTCAATCCTCTTTTACACAATATTAATCGCATTGCTAGTATCAAGCTTATCTTACAGGTTCACATAACTTGTTTGTTTATACAATCTAACTCGTTTACCCACTAGTTCACTTAAGGGTCTATCAACCAAATCATTTCAATCAAGTACGTTTCACTTCTCCATTTTATTGCAAAGGATCTATCCAACAACCTACAACAAACCCTCTAACAACTCCTATGATGGATTTAATTAAACCTCAGAACAAAATGTGCTAGAAATGAGTAAAGTACAGAACTTCAAACGGAGATTCCGGTTGCTACATTAATCCGGATGAAAACATTTAACCCTTTGTTGGAATGGTATTTCCAAGGGCTATGACGTTCGTGTTTAGTCAAAAGCCCATATCTTGCCATATCATGCTTGTAATCGGCTTCATGTTTGCTGCATACAGAATACCGATTCTACACACTTAGCTTGGCAACCATCCCATTCGATCAGAATTTTCTGTGGCTACAGACTTTGCACGAAGACGTATAACCACTCGTTGGAAAGGTATTTCCATGGGATACGACTTTTGTGTTTAGTCGAAATCCCATATCTTGTTGTTTCATATCTGAAAATTGCCACGAAAATCGATGCACGCAGAAAGCAAATTTCTGCGCGCATCTTAATGCGGAACGAACGACATCGGTTCGTCTTCCTTCTCTAGCCGATCTTCCCAAATCACAACCAGAAATTCCTCATCCCTTATTCACCCTCATAAGACCATGTATCTTCACGAGACCATCCCCCATCATCACATTGAAGGAAGGAGAGGTTGAAGATAACTAAACCCTAAAACACAAGTCCTAGTATGGCCTCTTCCTAGAAATCTTCATCTCACACATAAAGACTCTTTTTAGTCGATATCTCGCCTAGGAATAACTAGAGATCTAGCACTAAGAGAGAAGGGAGGAAGCTCACCTCAATTATAGCGTTTCCACCATTTCTGGCAATGGATCTCATCACCCATCGCGGCGGCATCTTCTTCTCCTCGACGGCTATGGTTCTTCATGGGATGAATATTGCTCCAGCACCAGTCTCTCCACAGAAAAGGCTTGGGAAGAGGATGAAAAATGTACAAAGTTCCAGAAATCCTATATATATAAGACCAACACGGGTAGGGACACGCCCGTGTCCCGACCCGTATCCTGCTCGGGTGAAGCATCGTTGACGGTTAGAGTGTCGTTCTGACACAAACACGTGTATGGATATGCCCGTTTCCACTACCCTTGTCAACAGACACGGCCGTGTGCATGCCCGTGTTCTACCTGTGTCCTGCTCGGGAGACACTGCCCTCTTCCTGTAGATATGCACAAGGGAAGGGACACGCCCATGTCTCTACCTTTGTCCTTCTCAGGAAACTCGTTGACACATTGTACATGGGTAGGGACACGCCCGTTTCTCTACCCGTGTCCTGCTCGGGACACACGATCGACGATGTAAGTTATACACATGGGTATGGTATACGCCCATGCCTCTACCCGTGTCCACTTACACATAGGAAGGGACACGCCCGTGCCACTACCCGTGTCCTTCTCTGGAAACTCCACAAATTTCCAAACCAGGTACCAGAGCACCACATGGGTATGGACACGCTCATGTCACTACCCGTGTCCTACTCTAGATGGACTTCTCTTCCCTTACACAAGTGATAGTCTAGTTGCAAGAACTCCCTAAGCCCAAATCATCTCTCCTGACTCAAAAGCACGCACGAGGGGCCTACCTCTAATTGGGACGTTACAAATCCTATAAAAAAATAAAAGATTTCATCCCTGAAATCAGGATAAGCCTATAGGGAGAGGAAAGCGTGAAAAATAAATTAAAACATGCTTTTAATTTTTTAACCTGAAGGAAACAACTCCGGGTATCGCTTTTGCATCAAGTCCACCAGCTCCTATGTATACTCCTCCTTTCTATGATTAGACCACAACACCTTTACCAAAGGAATCCTCTTGTGGCGCAAAATCCTTGTATCGTTGTCAACTATCCTCACCGGTTCCAGTCGTACATATATAACGTTCGAGACTGCTCCATCAATGGTGGGAATATGTTCATCGGGCCGCAACAGCGCCTTCCGGAGAGATGACACATGTAATACGTCATGAAGATTCTCTAGCTATGGTGGTAATCTTAACCGGTAAGCCAAAGGGCCAATCAATTCCAATATAGTGTAAGGCCCAATATACCTTGGGCTGAGCTTCTTCATACCACGTACACGTTGTAAGATCCGGCTTCCAAATTTGGGAGCACACCCGAATCTTATGCACAGAACCGCTGCCTTACGGTGATACTAGCACACGGGCTAGTCGACACCGCAAGACGCAGATCCCGCTGGCTAACACGATCATATTCCAGAGCAATATGAGTAACAAAAGCAGTAAATAGTCCACATCCACAACACATATATATATGTGAAATAAAATATGAAACAGTCCAGACAGAGTACATCAATAATTATAAGGGCTTATGCTCGGTACATGAATATCTCAATATGTCTCTCTCTTAAAATATAAGTAGAAGCTATCTATATCATCATCTAATCTCATTCTACCCGAGGACACGCAGCAGTTATAACATCCCATTTCCAGCTAGACCCCTAAGAGTGCTTTTTGTCAAGACTAGGTCATGACAAAGGCCTAGGTAGCCAAAGAAGACTAAGAAAGCTTAGACTTGAAGCTGGAGACCATCACAGGCCAAAATTGGACAAGGTGCCCTAACTAAGGGCAATTGGCCTCTAATGTGCCCAAGGGACCCCCACCATACCTTCCTAACCTTAAAGTGAGGTCAATGGGTCACAAAGGACCCAGTGGAGTCAAACCTAGTCGCTAAGTTGACTGAAGTCAACTCTATACATAAATGGGTCAAAGTGCCCTAACTAAGGGACAGGTGACCTCCAATGTGCAAAGTCAACCTTACCCAGACCTACCTAGACCCTAAGATGGGCCAATGGGTCAATAAGGATCTATTGGAGTCAGCCCTAGAAGCTAGGTGGACCAAAGTAAACCCAAGCCCATTTTAGGTCAACCTAGCCCAAATGGGCTAGCCCAAGCTCAAGCCCCCTCATGTGGCTTAATAAGAATATGATTTGTATGAGTAGGTTGCCTTTAGACCATAAGATTTACAAAGTCAACTTGGTGACTAGGAGAGAGAGAGAGAAAGCTTCATTTTCCTTTAATGGTGGAGAGAGAAAATGGTGTAAGTAAGCCATTCATGGCCAAGGAGGCCAAGGGCCAATCTCCATTGGCTAGCCCAACTCCCCACTAGATCTAGGGAAGACCAGGAGGCTATTTTGGTGGCTGTTCATGGTCAAGAGGTGGCTGCATAGCCATGGCCGAGCTTCACCTTCTAGGGCAATTAATGGCCATTGAAGATTTGGCTCACCTCCCCACCCCCATTATAGCTGGATTCAACTCCTCTGTGGAAGAGGAGGAGTTTCCAGCCATTTACTGGCTGGATTGAGCCATGTACAGCCCCCCCCCCCCCCCCCGTGTCATAGCCGAAATCACCTTTAAGAGGCCATTAATGGGCACCACCATTTAGACCCCTCCCCTCCCCCGTTTTATCTTTTTAAAAGCATCCCTAGATCCAGGGGACTATTTTCCACCACTTACCCGAAGGAGCCATTGCAGTTCATAGTGCGGTTGCAGAAGCCGAGCGTTGCCGCCATCGATCATGGCATTCTGTCATTCTTCCCGCATTTTGGCCGCCGGAAAAGTCCTCCTCCTCTCCTCCCTTCATGACATGATCATAGAAATCGTTTAGGTCAAGAATCGGGCTCAATTGAGCCCGATACATTTCTCCAAAAAAACGTTAATTTCGGGCGAAAACGAACCCCTCGGTTTCGCCGGAAAAACCTGCCACCGGCTGCCGTACGGTCGGCTGAGGGCAGCCACCACATCCACGAAGGAGGTGGTGGCGGTGGCCGGCCGGGGAAGTGGCCGGGTGGCTGGGAAACCAGCCCGCAAGGCGACCCAGGATGGGAAGATCATGGCCGCCGGCTCAAGGAAGAAGACGATTAAGCTGCACTTGGATTTGCGCCAAGATTCGTGCGGCGCATTTGATAGGAATTAAATTACATTGATTTTTATTTCATTTTTTTCTGTCACAATATTTACTTTAGATAGTTTTAATTATTA
Organism: Platanthera zijinensis; assembly: GCA_039513925.1. Classification (NCBI taxonomy): domain Eukaryota; kingdom Viridiplantae; phylum Streptophyta; class Magnoliopsida; order Asparagales; family Orchidaceae; genus Platanthera; species Platanthera zijinensis. Next base: position 132,129,457 of record CM077086.1, on the reverse strand, counting down.
ATAATATTTGAGCAATCTGGTGGGAAAACTTTCAACATAAAAGTTGTAGCCCTATAGGTCTACTTTAATTCAAAATTTATTTGGACCCATTTGGACTTCTGTGTTGGCCAGGGTACCAATTTTGGTGGGGCCTATACCTAGGGATAACCTGAGGTTCAAATGGGTGCCCACCCTTCATACCTTTTCCAAATGGAGTGAAATTTTGAAAGGAGACCAATCTTATCCATATCTAAGGTCTGTCCAAAAATGAGAATTTTTGGAGACACTTTGCCTAAAGTTATTGTTTTTATTTAATAATGCTAGGGTAATTAAATTAAGTAGTCAAATGATCTCCAAACCCTCCAAATTTTTTGTGAGTGCTCCCTGGCATTAATACCTAGCTCTGTACAAAGTTTCTACTAATTTGGATGAGTTTGGGATAGGAAATCACCTAACCCTAATTAGGCCTTATAAAGGTATTTTTTTAATAAAAAGTGCATCATGGGCTTAGAGTGGTCACCTCCCCTCAACAAAGGCTGAGGCATCTACCACTGGTTTATTATGGATTGTGTTACCCCTAAGTGGAAAATAGTGTGGATTAGGGTGGATTTACCCTTGGATCCAACCTCAAACCCTAAGGAAGGGCTTCTGGGGGTTGTGAAGGACATGGGGGCAAATGCCCTTGTATGAGTTTGAAAACACAGTAGAGTTGATGTTTGCATAACTTAAGTCCTCTGGTAGGAGTCTTAGAGGATTTGGAGGTAGCTAGACACCTCAGAACCCTAACCCTAGTTTAGGATAGAAGCTCAAATATGGTAACACAGTCACTAAATTTTAGTTAAAAGTTGTTAAACTTGGGTAGAGTAAGTTTTAGTCTAGGTAGAACCCTTACTAATTTTTATTTGAATTTTATGTGTTATATTTCTAGTACTTTATTTGGTAGGTATCAATTTGCCCAAACTAGTGTTTTAATTATTTTGATTACTTTGTTAATTTGAATCTAATGAAACTTGGCCAGCAGATGATTTAGATCTAAATGGATATCCCTGAATTTTGTTACCAAGTTTTAGTTGATTATATTTAGTACTTCCTTTATAAGTTCCAAATGGGAAATTATGGTCAATAAATCATTTAGAGCAAATTACCTACTGTAAAATTATGAAACCTTACCACTGATGTTTTAAGATCAATATTTAGTTGTAGGATTTTATTCATGATTTTTAGAGGAACATTTACAATACTTGCCTTACAAACATAACTTTTAAAGATTTTGGTAATTATTTATTCTAGAGCTCAATTTCCAATGAAGAATTATGAAATTTGTCCACTGATGTTTTTAGGACAGTATTTACTCTAAACGATTAATAAGAATTTTTGATGATTATTTACTGCACTTACTTCATTAATGAAAGTAAAAAGGATTTATTCTCAAAATTAAGTTAGAGTCCTTAAAGTACTGGAAAAATTTTTATATCTTGGATTTGCTGATAAATTGTTGTTTAGAATTTATCATGATTTTATGAAGCTTTATTCATATCTAAAAAGTGCACTTTTTGTTCAACTGGTATCTCTTGGAACCCTTAAGAAAATTTATTAAATATCAGAATAATTAGGAAAATTATAATATTCTGGATTTAGTCTATTTGTGTCATGATAAGTCTCCAGAGAATAATTTAGGGCATTCGGATGATTATTTAGATTATCTCCTATCCGGTTCAACGTATAGTCTAGGTTGGTCTGCACTTAGCAAATCATTAATGTTGCAATAGGATATGACTTGGGATAGTTGTTGGAGTTTGTCATTTTGCTGGGTCGGATAGATGTGGATGATTTCACTATAGAAAGATGGGAGAGTAGTAAGAAGTGGTTTGGCTAGAGTGTAGAGGTGCTCGGGTTCGACAAAAGATCGTCTTTCCCGAAGAGAGGAAGGTTAAAAATCACACTAGGTTAGTCTATCGTAACACGAGAAGGTAATGGGTATGGGAATCAACCAATAATATTAAGTACCTTGCGAAAGGGAACGATGAGCATCGGCAACCATCATAGTTCCTAGTTCCCTTTGAGAGCCCTTCACGTGGTATACTGGGGGCAGTCATTGGTTAACATAAACTATATTAACAAACTGAAAAGAGTAACCTAGTAATTACGATCTCACATTTCACAAACACTGTTAGCACAGGAAGATTGTTGGGTGCTTACGCTCGGTTAGTTTTGAGACGGACAGTTTTGTCCGGGGAGCCTCGGCTCAGTTAGTTTTGAGACGGACAGTTTGGTCCGGGGAGTTTTGGCTCGATTGGTTTGATACGTTAAAATTTGCATGTGAATAAAAGGAAAGAAAATAAAGGTGGTGGGTCTTCGGTATTGGAAGGTCGATGCACCGACGCAAATACGCTGACTCGGAAAGTGTGGTTAGTACTTCGCCAACAGAAGTCCGGTACGCCAGCCGGCAAAAGTATGCAGGAGTTCGCTTCGTGCATCAAGCGTTGAGGCATACGATAGGTATGACCGGAAGTGCTTTACTGGTTTAGAGGTGGGCGAAGCCCAACCAACCACTTCTGTCTGCCACTACGGAGGTATCCTGGGAGGTTCCGGCTCTAGAAAGGGGAAATAAAAGGTATGTGTGCACAGAGTCGTGTGTGTGTGTTGCACTTGCATGTTCCATCATACCCACTAGCATGTCATGGCATAATCGATTCATTTAATTCCTGACAGCTAATGTATAAGTGGAATGGGACACTAATACATTAGGACTTGCAAAACGACCCCTTGGTCTATAAGCTCTTGTGGGCAAGTTTATAAATTATGGTCAAATTCTTTATATATATATTATTGTTAATAACTGACACCCCAACGTATAAATTGGTATGAAACTCTTAATACGATGGGAGCCCTGCAGAAGATCCCTTGGCTTATTCGTTTCTGCACATAAGATAAGGTAATTTTTCCATACTTTACCTTACTGCCACATGTATTATAAAATTGCTAGTATAGGTCTGTTGCCACCTGTTTTTAATTACTCTCCACCTTAAGTCCTCCCCTCTCTTCCTCTCTGCTCGGTGCCTAGGGGCCATGGGGGAAGGGGTGAGGGATGATAGGACTTAGTCTTATAGACTAATGGTTTTCAGACCACATCATTTAGGGGATCGTGGAGCCCAACATGGAGGAGGAGCCCCGGAGGTTGGCCCGTTTGGAGATAGGGCAGTCTAGCTCCGGAGTTCATACAGCCAGGACCGTGAGATTCGACCTTTAGTAGATGTTCTATTTTTGCTTCCGCATAAGTGATTTGTAGTGAGGACATGATGTACCGGGCATAAGCCTGTATTTTAGTACTCTGATATATTATTCTGTGGACACTCCCTTCGTGGAGATTTTATTACTCTGACATGTGATTTTTCTGTGGACTTGCTTTTACTTTATTATGCTACCTTTATGTGATCGAATTGGCCGGCAGAATCGGTGCTTTGTGGTGATGACCCTTAAGGGCGTGAAGGTGTCACCGCAAAGCGGCGGTTCTGGGCCTAAGACCCCGATATTTTAAAAGAAAAAAAATGGGGTCTTACAAGTGGTATTAGAGGCAAACCTCGATCAGAAGAGTAGCAGTCCACTAACCCTGGGTCACCCCGCAAGAGTTTAGTTTTGGGACAAACTAAGCAGCGGAAGCGTGGTGTTCCCATGTGGGGATCACATGCAATTGTCCACTATTAATTAGGCACGCGGCTGACCTACAGCACAACTTTTCATCCCAAGACGGATGGGCATACGGAACGCACTAACCGGACATTTGAGGACCTCCTTAGGCTATGCATTTTGGATCGAAACGAACCTTGGGAGAAGCTTTTACCACTAGTTGAGTTCTCCTATAACAGCATCTGTCATTCCAGCATTAGGATGGCTCCCGATGAAGCCCTTTACGGGAGGATGTGTAGGACTCCGCTTTCATGGATTCAGGACGAGCATCCGAAGGTGTTGGGATCAGAGTTTGTCAAAGACACCGAGGCTCAGGTGAGATTTATACGAGACATGATGCTGGAAGAACAGAGAAGACAGGCTAATTACTATGACGCCCGGCACCGTCAGGTAGAGTTCCATGTGGGAGACCTGGTTTTCTTGAAGATCCGGCCCATGCACGGAGTTTCACGGGTGCGTGGTTGGAAGAAGAAGCTCAACCATAGGTATATGGGACCTTACAGGATCCTGGAGCGGATCGGGCCCCTAGCTTACAGGCTGGAGTTGCCACCAGAGCTGGCAGCTTTGCACGACGTCTTCCACATTTCTTCACTGAGGAGGGCTCTACTACGCCCGGAGCAGCAGATTTTGACCACCGAAGGGCCGGTAGCTTATAACCGGTCTGTTCACTAGGAGCTGGTTTGGATCGATGAGAAAGGAGTACGGATCTTGCGCCGTAAGAAGATCCCCTTAGTCAAGGTTCTGTGGAGGAACCACGGTCAGGAGGAATACACTTATGAACCGCGGGACTTGATGAGGCTAAAATACCCAGAGTTGTTCAGTCAGGTATACCTCACCACCTCTCGGTATACTTTAAATTACCTTCTTGTATTCAACCGGTAGGACTAGATAAGGGAAATTGAGAACCTAGGCATGCGCACTCAGTCAGGAAGGTAGGGGCTAATCTTTTGTTAATTGGGGTCTTGGATTTGCAAATTGGGCGAATTAGTCATAGATTTAGTTTCCCTTAAAACCTTACTTAGCAAACATGGCGTTGTGATAATATCTTTCACTTCTTATGGGATGTTACAAGTTTCTTTTTCTTCAATAGAAAATTCCCGTAGGCTTAACCTTGATTTCAGGGACGAAATTTTTGTTTTGTTTATTGGGATTTGTAATATCCCATTTCCAGCTAGACCCCTAAGAGTGATTTTTGCCATGACTAGGTCATGACAAAGCCCTAGGTAGCCCAAGAAGACCAAGAGAGCTTAGACTTGAAGCTGGAGACCATCACAGGCCAAAATTGGACAAGGTGCCCTAACTAATGGAAATTGGCCTCTTATGTGCCCAAGGGACCCAACCATGCCTTCCTAACCTTAAAGTGAGGTCAATGGGTCACCAAGGCCAATTGGAGTCAAACCTAGTGGCTATGTTGACCCAAGTCAACTCTACACCCAAATGGGTCAAAGTGCCCTAACTAAGGGGCAGGTGACCTCCAATGTGCCAAGTCATACCTACCCAGACCTACTTAGACCGTAAGAGGGGCCAATGGGTCAATAAGGATCCATTGGGGTCAGCCCTAGATGCTAGGTGGACCAAAGTCAACCCAAGCCCATTTTGGGTCAACCTAGCCAAAATGGGCTAGCCCAAGCTCAAGCCCCCTCATGTGGATTAATAAGAATATGATTTGTATGAGTGGGCTGCCTTTAGACCACAAGATTGACCAAGTCAACTTGATGACAAGGAGAGAGAGAGAGAAAGATTCATTTTCCTTTAATGGAGGAGAGAGAAAATGGTGGAAGTAAGCCATTCATGGCTAAAGAGGCCAAGGGACATTCTCCATTAGCTAGCCCAACTCCCCACCTGATCCAGGGAAGACCAGGAGGACATTTTGGTGGTTGTTCATGGTCAGGAGGTAGCTGCATAGCCATGGCCGAGCTTCATCTTCAAGGGCCATTAATGGCCCTTAAAGCTTTTGCTCATATCCCTACCCCCATTATGGCTTGATTCAACTCCTCTATGGAAGAGGAGGAGTTTCCCGCCATTTCCTGGGTGGATTGAACCATGTACAACCCCCCTTTCCATGGTAGAAATCATCTTTAAGAGGCCATTAATGGCCACCCTCCCATCCCCCGTTTTATCTTCTTAAAAGCAACCCTGGATCCAGGGGATTCTTTTCCACCACTAACCCGAAGGAGCCATTGCAGTTCACAGTACTGTTGCAGAAGCGGAGCGCCGCCGCCGTCGACCATGGCATACTGTAGTTTGTCCCGCATTCAGGCCGCCGGAAAGGTCCTCCTCGTCTCCTCCCTTTATGGCAAAATCATAGAAATCGTTTAGGTCAAGAATCGGGCTCAATTGAGCCCGATCCATTTCTCCAAAAAACGTGAATTTTGGGAGAAAATGAACCCCTCGTGTTCGCCGGAAAAGCAGCCTCTGGCTGCCGTGCCATCGGCTAAGGGCGGCCACCACATCCACGAAGGAGGTGGTGGCGGTGGCCGGCCGGGGAAGTGGACGGGTAGCCGGGAAACCTGCCCGCAAGGCGACCCAGGACGGGAAGATCGTGGCCGCTGGCTCAAGGAAGAAGACGACTAAGCTGCCCTTGGATTTGCGCCAAGATTCGTGCGACGCATTTGATAGGAATAAAATTACATTGATTTTTATTACATTTTTTCTGTCACAATATTTACTTTAGATGGATTTAATTTTTAGAAATACTTAGGGCCATCTAGTGGGAAAACTTTAACCATGAAAGTTGTAGCCCTATGAGTCTACTTTAATCAAAAATGGATTTAGACCCATTTGGACTTCTAGTTTGGCTAGGGCACCTATTTTTGTGGGGCCTATTCCTAGGGCTAACCTGAGGTTCAAATGAGTGCCCACCCTTCATCCCTTGTCCAAATGGAGTGAAATATGGACAGGGGACTAATCATAACCATATCTAGGATCTGTCCAAAAATGAGAATTTTTTGATACAATTTGCAGAAAGTTTTTTTTTATTTAATAATGCTAGGGTAATTAAATTAAGTAGTTAAATAATCTCCAAACCATCCCAAATTTTTGTGAGTGGTCCCTGGCATCAATACCTAGCTCTGTACAAAGTTTCAACTCATTTGGATAGGTTTGGGATAGGAAATCACCTAACCCTAATTAGGCCTTAAAAAGGTATTTTTGAATAAAAAGTGACTTAAGGGCTTAGAGTGGTCACCTCCCCTCAACAGAGGCTGAGGCATCTACCACTGGTTTATTATGACCTTTATTACCCCTTAGGGGAAAATGGTGTGGATTTGGGTGGATTTACCCTTGGATCCAACCTCAAACCCTAAGGAAGGGCTTTTGGTGGTTGTGAAGGACATGGGGGCAAATGCCCTTGTATGACTTTGAAAACTCAGTAGAGTTGATGTTAGCATAACTTAAGTCCTCTGGTTGGAGTCTTAAAGTATTTGGAGGTAGGTAGATACCTCAAAACCCTAACCCTAGTTTAGGATAGAAGCTCAAATATGGTAACACAGTCACTTAATTTTAGTTAAAAGTTGTGAAACTTGGGTAGAGTAAGTTTTAGTCTAGGTAGAACCCTTACTAATTTTTATTAGAATTTTATGGGTTATATTTCTAGTACTTTATTTGTTAGGTATCAATTTGCCTAAACTGGTGTTTTAATTATTTTTATTACTTTGTTCATTTGAATCTAATGAAACTTGGCCAGCAGATGATTTAGGTCTAAATGAATATCCTTGAATTTTGTTACCAATTTTTAGTTGATTATATTTAGTGCTTCCTTCACAAGTTTCAAAAGGGCAATTATGGTCAATAAATCATTTAGAGCAAATTACCTATTGTAAAATTATGAAACCTGGCCACTGATGTTTTCAGATAAATATTTAGTTGTAGGATTTTATTCACGATTTTTAGGAGAACATTTACAATACTTGCATTACAAACATAGCTTTTTGAGATGTTGGTAATTATTTATTCTAGAGCTCAATTTCCATTGAAGAATTATGAAATTTTGCCACTGATGTTTTTAGGATAGTGTCTGTTGGAACCTCTTGTTGAATTTGGTCTAGGTTCACTGAGTGAGGATATGACCCAATATTTATAGATCAGGGTCATAGGTGTGTATTAGAGTCTAGGGCAAGTCCATAGAGTCAATAGTACAAAGGACCGGCCTCCATCACTGCCAGAGACTCAATACTTAGAGAAATCATGTTTTGAGAAAGAGATCTATGTTCGTCAATCTCAGGTCGACGATAGTCGTGCTCAGCTCAACTAACTCAGAGCTAAAATCTCTGAGTTGAGCTCGACGAACTCCGTTCTCAGATTGACTAACTCTTCAACACTCAGCGCCATAATTCACTCAAAGCCAAGGCTAACTTAGAGACAAAGAACACTCGACACCAGATGTGTTATTCACTCAACACCAAACAGATTGACTAAGTTCTGAGGTCGACTAACTTCACAGTCTCAGGTCGACGAACATTGAGCGCAGAATTAGTCAGTTTATGCACAACAGTTGATTCATAGAGCTCAGGTCGACGAAAGCAGATCTTAGATCGATGAAGGCTGATCAGAGGTCGACGAAATCTCACGTCGACGAAAACTGACTAGAGGTCGACGAAAGCTGATCTCAGTTCGACGAAAACTGTAAGATATTTTGTTATTTATTCTTTCACTTTCTGTCTCATCATTTTATTTCCATTATAGGCTATTAATTCCCTTGCAAATCAATGCACTTATATTCTCAGAATAGAGTCGTTACTAGCAGCATTGATTGCTAACATTCTCCATGGAATAAATTGCTTATTTCTCGGGAAAGACATAGAATAGAATATTTGACAACATTCTTGCCGTTTTCTCGTTCCCAAGAATTCGGCGGAACATTTATTGCAGAATTTCTTTTAAATTCGACAAAGTTGCAGAGATCTAATACACATCTCCCTTCCAAGAAAACATATTACACAGAAGAGCAGGGATTGATCATCACTTTGAGTCACAACAAAGAAAACATCCAGAAGTGCAGTGAAAAAGAACTCTCAGAAAAATCAACTACTCTCAAGAGAAGAAGAAAGAACAATCATCACCATCAAGAGTCTTTCTTTCTTTCTCTCCCTCTTTGTTTTCAAGGATCTCAAGTGACAGAAACTTTCTCATCAGTCAAGGATCTCTGAAAAGCTGAAGGCCTACACCCTTGAACAAAGCATCCACTCCTGAACTATTCAAGATCTCAGGGGGAGTTTTGACAATAAATAAGAATCCACACAGTCTTCTTATTTTGATTTGAGAAAAGAAGACTTACATTACTCTCTCATTCCCACCTCTGTACAGGGTTTTAATTCCCTTCAAAATTATTCTGTTTGCAAGTCTCCTTCCGAAAGACTTGAGGTTTGGTTTTTTGAGACCCTGATCAAAAGCTCATTGGTGACAGTCATCTGATCAAAACCTGCAGTGGATTCCTACCAAGGGTGGTAGAAGAGTGGATGTACCCAGTTTGGGGAACCACTATAAATTTCTTGTGTTGTCTGGTTGCTATTTCTTTTCTGTTCTTGCTGTGGTTGTGTTAGTTAGATTTTCTGTGATCTTTGATTTACTTTAATCTGTGATAGTTAGATATAGTTGTTAAAGGTAAAGATAGTATACTGCTAAAGAAGAAAATTTTAATAACACACAAACATACTCTATTCACCCCCCTCCCCCCCCCCCTCTAGAGTATATCAGATCTAACCCTAACTTTCAATTGGTATCACAGGAGGTTCTTTTGATTGTACAAGATAACCCTTGAACCAAAATCCCAAGTTAGATCTTTTCTCTTACATCTTCTAGATCTATACAGCATGGCACAGAACAAAGAGTATGCAAGCACCAGACCTCCAGTGTGTAACTTGTCCAAGTTCACACTCTGGAAGGCAATAATTAGACTGTACATGAATTCTATTGATGAGGATATATTTAATTCCATCTTAATAGGACCACCAGCTCCAGTGGCTTCAACCCCATCTACTTCAACATACATGAGTACAGTTCCACCCCCTGGATGGACAGATGCACAGAAAAAGGCAAAGATAGCTGATGCCAGAGCCATGAACATATTGGCTCAAACAATATCAAATGAGATATTTCAAAATATTGCTGAGTGCTCATCAGCCAAGGCCATTTGGGACTCCCTGAACCAGATGGTGGTTGGATCAGTAGATGAGAGGAAGGATAGAAGATCAAACCTCATCACTCAATATGAAAACTTCAAAAAGGATGAAGTTGAAATAGTGGAAGTGATGTACAACAGACTCAGCTCCATTAATAGTGAGCTGAGGAATCTAGATAAGGAAATCAGTTTGACTGAAGTGAATGACAATATCCTCATGTGCTTCCCCAGTACATGGGACTCAAGAATCTGTCCCATCAGAGAAGCCAGAAGAAAAATTGAGATCTCAACTGAAGCTCTACAAGGAAAGCTAAAGTCCTATGAGAAGCTGATAAAATCAAGGGAAGCAGTAGCTGAAGTCAAGACTCCTACACCAACTAGGAAAGAACACAACATAGCTTTCAAAGCTTCAGAAGACTTTGAAGCTTTGAAAGCTATATCTGATATCATGTGCAGTGTGCTTGCCCAGCAAGATTTTCCCAACTATATCTGCGAGAAATTTGAACTCGAAAGATAGGTGTTTCTTCAGTAGTTTATTAGGGTTGTCCCCAGAGTACCCCATCTTGTTCAGCATTATATCAGACTCTTCCGAATCAATTTCTAACTCTTCCTCACAATTTTTCAATCCAAATAATTCAGTAAGAATATCGAGGGTAAGAGAGATTTCGTTACCCGCGATGCTACCGGTCATCTTGTTCTCATTGACGGTAGTCGTGTACATCCATTCTCTAATTTCTATACTGGATAGTTTGATTCTCATGGTCAGTAGTTGTTTTAGTTATTGCTCTTCCAGAAGTTTCAGGATGGGAAGAAATATCGGATCTGAATGCTGGAATGAGTCAAAATCCATGTCAAATCCTGAGTCAAATTTCATTGTCGCAAGAGCGCCTGCTGGAATCGCCATGAATGTACCTGCAAGAGAGAAAACAAAGATCAAGTGCAAGAGAACTGAAAGCGCGGGACGGAGGTCGAAGAAAACCTAAATATAGTGTTTTCCTGAATATGAACCAACAGACTCCGTTCCACAAAAAATGAATAGATCTTCGATCTGAGGTCGACGAAATAATTTGTACATAAATTATTCGTCGATCTCAGTCTAAAGGGTTGAAGACATTTCGTCGATCTTAGTTTGACAAAATTTTTCTGAAGTAGGTTCATCGATCTTAGTTCGACGAAACTAACTTCACACACAGAGAGTTCATCGATCTTCCTTCGACAAATATCTCACAAACTTCCCCCAGTTCGTCGATCTCCGTTCGACGAACTTTGAAAAATTCGTCAAGTGTAGACAGAAATTAAACTAATTCTTCTCCATTTATCATTCCAAGCTGATTTATGAAGAACACAACATTTCATTCATCCAGAGGTTTGGTGAAGATATCAGCTCTTTGTAAATCAGTGTAGATATAGACAAAGTTAATTTTATTTTTGTCTACAAACTCTCTAATGAAATGATGCCTAATGTCTATATGCTTAGTTCTGCTGTTATGAACTAGATTTTGTGTTATGGCTATTACACTTGTGTTATCACATAGTAATGTTGAATTATTTAAGTTGAGACCATAGTTCAGTAGTTTGTTTTGAATCCATAGCATTTGGGAACAGCAACTGCCAGCTGCAATATATTCTGCTTCAGCAGTTTATATAGACACAGATGACTGCTTCTTGCAAAACCAAGACACTAATCTCATACCAAGGAACTGACAAGTTCCTGAAGTACTTTTTCTGTCCACTCTGCATCCATCAAAGTCAGCATCTGAGTATCAAGTCAACTCAAACTCTGACTAAGTAGGATACCAGAGACCTTGACTAGGACAACCCTTTATATATCTAAATTTTTTTTTTAGAAAAACTAGATGAGATTCTTTAGGGTTCACCTGGAACCTAGCACAAAGGCATGTAGCGAACATAATATCAAGTCTGCTTGCTGTAAGGTATAGTAGGGATCCAATAATGCCCCTATATAGTTTATGATCCACAGGTTTCCCATGTGTATCAGAGTCTAGTACAGTATTTGTAGGCTTGGGTGATTTCTTTGCTGAGGCATCAGCCATCCCAAACTTCTCTATGAGCTCTTTGACATATTTAGCCTAGGAAATGAAGATGCCATCAGGGAGCTGCTTCACTTGGAGACCAAGGAAGTAGGAAAGCTCACCCATGCTACTAATCTCAAATCTTGAATGCATTAGATCAGAAAATCTCTTGCAAAATTTGGGATCAGTAGAGCCAAATATTATATCATATACATATATTTGTACTAACAGTATTTTATTATGATGCAATTTGGTAAACAAGGTCCTATCAACTATGCCTCTTGAAAAACCAAGCTCTAATAAAAAGCTGGCTAAGGTCTCATACAAAGCTCTTGGAGCTTGCTTTAAACCATAGAGAGACTTGTGCAACTTAAACACAAAAGAGGGATGAGTTGGAGAAATAAAACGTGGAGGCTGTTCAACATAAACCTCTTCTTTTAGTTCCCCATTCAAGAAGGCACTCTTTACATCCATATGATAGACTTTTAACTTTTTGAATGAAGTATAGGCCAGAAATATGCGTTATTGCTTCTAGCCTGACAACTGGAGCAAAGGTTTGATCATTGTCAATCCCTTCCTCTTGTCTATATCCTTGAGCAACAAGCCTAGCCTTGTTCCTCACAATCACACCTTGGGCATCAATCTTATTTATGAATACCCATTTAGTTCTAAAGACTGATTTCTCTGAGAGACTCTTAATTCTGAATTCTTCTATTGACTGATTTCTCTTGGCTAATTTCTTCAATCTCTGAGAGCCTCTGACTTAGAACATCCCATGAACCTTAGATATATATTGATGGGTCAATCTAATAGTCCTAAAGACATAGTAATCCTTACCTAAATCCAAACATGGGTGTTCCAACAATCTCCCCCTATTTGGGTTAGGATTACTATTTACATGAAAATGAAAATATTACAATAAATATTACAAAGCTTAAGATAAAAAAGAAAAGCTTTGCATTGCTGTCTTCTATTGCTGTTAAAAACAGACTGCTGCTGGCTTTACATTTTCCCCCTATGTTGATGCAGTAATTGTGATTGGAAGAGGCTGGAATGACTTTGAAAATAGGATTTTGATTGAGTCATCCAGCTAACTCTTATAGATGGTACCTGCAGAAAGCTATGGTAGAGGTTGCTCTCTCCTTGAAAAGGATATGTTAGCAGAAAAATGATATTTGTCCAGCAAATTTTATTAGGGTTTCTGAATCTGAAAAACAGAGTCTGATATCTTCCTTCCTATAGAATTTATTTTCATCAGAAGAGATTCAAAATCAGTGTCATGATCACTGCTGACCAATGCAACTAGAGTAGAGGACTCAATCTAGATGAATTTAGAAAATGATCTATATGAAATATAAAGTTATCAGACAAAGAATTCTCATACAAAAGTCCTAACATAATTTTTAACAAGATATCAAAAAGATAGAAGCAGCCCTAAGAATAGATGTTTCCTAATAAATTTGTTCCAAATAGGAAAAGGATTTAAAAAAATTTTAAATAGTTTATCCTTATAATTATAAATCAAATTTATGAAAGAGCAAACTGAGTTCGACAATTTTATATAGGATCGTGGATCTTAGTTCGACGATCTTAACTCATTTCGTCGATTAAAATGTTTCTTCTTCCTTTGAATATATTCTGAAAACATTCCTTTGAGAAATTTTGTTTCCTCCTCAGGTTTTATTGAATCTTGGCAGCAAAATTGTTGTTCTAAGTTAACTGAATTGAAAACAAAGTTAAATAATACCTGATCCTCTTCAGGTTTTGATTTTCCTTCTGTTTGTTCAGCCTCTAAACTACTGTAGGAAGTATTGATGGCCATTAAGTAGAATTTTTTGGCCCTTGCTTCCTCCTCTTCATCTTCAAATGATGATTCATCATCTGATACATCCCAAATAACATCTAGGGATATTGATTCTCCTCCTTTAAATAAGATGTTGTGGCTTCTTTCTGTTGTTCCATCCACTGGTTCAGAAGCCATTTGATGAAGAGAATCCCATATCTCCTTAGTTGTTGAGCAGTCAACAACTTCTTGGAACAAGTCATCAGATAATGACTGTGCTAGGATATTCATGGCTCTGACATCAGCTAGCCTGGCCCTTTTAGTTGTTATTGCTGAGATTGGGAGACCTATCATAATGGAATAAAATGTTTCTTCATCAATATTGTCCTTAAATGACTTAATCCTTGTCTTCCAAAGTGCAAATTTGTTTATGATGCACTTAGGAGGTCTGGTGCTAGATTATTCAATATTCTTGCTATGTGAAAAGCAAAAAAAAATATTTAATCTAACTAGGATGGATCAAAAAAAGAGATCTTTTGGTTCAGGTGTTAGCCTGAATAAACAACCAACCTAGTGATCGTTTAGTTATTGTATAAACAACCTCCCTCTTATACTAATTGAAAGTGAGATCTATCCTAGAGATTAGAGCAAACACACAGCAAGAATAATAAAGAAAAGAAATAAAGCCAAACCAGATGACACAAGAATTTTATAGTGGTTCCCCTAAACTTGGGTAGTCCACTCTTCTACCACCCTAGGTAGGAATCCACTGCAGGAAGAGTTGATCAGGTGTCCTGGGCACCAATGAGATTTTAATAAGGTGCTCAAAAACCAAACTAGATTTTTTGATCCGGTGTCTTGCCACCACTGAGATTTGACAAGGTCTCAGAAACCAAGCAGAACTTTTGAAGGGAGTTCAAGATCCCTTTGTACAGTGGGGAAGGGAGAGTTTATGTTGTCATCTCTGTTCAACAATCAAAGAGAAGTACAAGTGGATTTTGATGATGTTGTCAAAGCTCCCCTTGAGATAAGCAGAGGTTCAGGAGTGGAAGCTTTGTAAAGGGTTATAGGTCTTCAATGAATGACTGCTCCAGCAAATGATGATTTCAGCAAAGGCTAAAATGTGAGTTGTCTTGGAGTGTGAATGATGAAGCCTTGATGATGTTGATCTTCCAGTAATCCTTCAGACTGATGTAGAGTTATTGTCTCTTAATGCTTCCCGGAACAGTAGATCTGAGAAGAGCGCTGGCTGTACAGGTGATGTTTAGTTCTTCCTGGAACTCTGATTCCTGTATCTCTTTTTTTATATTTTTTTTGTTCTTCTGTATCTCTGTGTATCTATTCTGATGGATGACTAATGGTCATGTGAATTCTTACATTTATTACTGCTGCGTCTTAGTTACTCCAAAGGCTATAATATCCATATATGCATTCTTGTAACTGTCCTGTAATAAAGCTGTGTTGGAATATGAACAGCTCACTTTGATTGGACCAAGGTTATCCAGAAAATCTGCCTGGGAACTTGCGTTCAGTGTGATGGAAGAAATCATCGATCTCAACAAGATGATCGTCGATCTGAGCTCAACTATCATCGATCTGAGCTCAGAGATATTGGAGCTGGTCTGGGGATGAAAACATCGATATGAGCTCGGAGATCGTCGAACGGAGTTCGATGCCTCGTGGACCTGAGCTCAAAAATCGTCGATCTCAGCTCGACGCTTGAACTCATCTCGTTGATCTGAGCTCGACGCCAAGGTTGAATTCTGAATTCTTCTCTTGACTAATTTCTCTTGGCTGATTTCTTCAATCTCTGAGAGCCTCTGACTTAGCACATCCTATGACCCTTAGCTATACATTGATGGGTCAATCTAATAGTCCTAAAGACATAGTGATCCTAACCCAAATCCAAACTAGGGTATTCCAACAAACTTGGTGCTCCGAAGCAACAACGATGGCCGGAATCATTATTCTTCTTCTTCACCCTATGCTCTCCCTTCTCTCTATCCCTTTAGAAAGAGAAAGGATCAAAGGAAATGGGGTTTAGAACCTCATTTCCCAATGTTAAACCCCCAGGGACAATCCTGGGCCGATGGATCTCTTTCAAATGAAACGAAAGGCCCTTATTCGATCTTAAAACCATCTTCCTACATTAGAGCATGGCTTGTGACACATCGTCATGTTCCATATTCGTATCAAAAATCGTCGATCTGAGAACAGGACGCGGCTCTGGACACGCCCGTATCACAGGCCGTGTTCCTGATACGGTATTGGACACGCTCGTGTCCTAGGCCGTGTGCCTCAATCGACACAAAAATCATCACATCCAAATAAGACACGGCCCTATAACATGCCTGTGTCACAGGCCGTGTGCCAGGCACAGCTTTGGACACGCCCGTGTCCTAGGCCGTGTTCCTCAATCGACACAACTCGGGAATTACAGAAGAGGATACGACTTTTGACACGCCCATGTCCCAGGCCGTTTGTAACATAGAGCAGGACACGACATTGGACATGCCCGTATCCCAGGCCATGTTGCTCAGTCGACACTGCCCATTCAAAACCGACTTTTCGGGATTTTTTAATTTGACAACAGAGTGATTTCCCTGTTTTTATCTTCCTGGTCTAAAAGTGATTCTGCCCAACTTCTTCTCAGCAACAAGATGGAAAATATCTTCAAAAAATTGTTGCTTGTGCTGGAAGAAAGTGTTATTGAAGGTTATAGATTTTACAGTGCTTTCCTTCTTCAAACAACTACCTGTATTTTGCATACCACTAAAAGCACTGCTTCTCTTCTCTATCAGAAAGTGATTCTAAACTACTGTCGCGGGGGAAGAATGCAATAACTAACCTTTTGTCTCTTTCAGGTTTACTGAATTCAACAAGATCTTCAAGCTCGGCAACAATGACAAAAAAGATTACTATGTTCAAACGCTATGTGAAATCAGAAAACCCTAAAAGCTACTTTCCTTCTAGCCAATCTTATCCTTTTAATAGTCAACAGATCAACGGCTCTTTGTACTGTGGGACCAGCCTAAAAAGGACGAGTTACCACGTTCCATTAGCAGAAAATGACAACAACTATCTACCGGCGCCATTAAAGGTATTCTATAGCTTTCCCACAAAGAATTGGAACTGCATTGACTTTGTCTACTTTTGCTGACGTAAGGCATTCTGGACTTAACCAAATTCTCATAATCACTCAAGGAATTGAGTGCGTTGAGTGAACTTGTTTCACTCAATGATTCTGGAGTTAGATTATACTTCAGCTTTTTTTGAATCCATGGCATTGAGAGTGTTGAGTTGTTCGCCTTCTCTCAACGCCATTTGCCTTAGCACCTTCTGAACTCTGATAACTACTAAGGCATTGAGTGAACTAGCTTTACTAAATGCTTTTGTACTTAGAAATTTTTCTTTTGACTAGAGGCATTGAGTGTGTTAACTTCACTCAATGCTTCTTTCCTCTGCTTCATCTTTTAACTAGATGTTGATTGAGCTTGCTTCACTCAATGCTTTTGGACTTAGTAAAATTCATGTTTCTTCTTAGGCTTTAAGTGCAACAATATGACTCAACTCTTCCTTCCTTTGGCATTGAGTGAACTGGCTTTACGTAACGCTTTTGTACTTAGTCTGATTAGTAAGTGTTCGTGAGTTCAATTCAGGTACTTGCATTCTATTTGATAGAGATTAGCAGTATTTGCAAATTCAATTCAAGTACTCAGGTTATATTTTATAATTACCTGTTGCGATCTTCATGATTCCACTTAAGTTACTCGTATTATAATTTAAATTTTCTTTCTTTTGACTTCTTTTTTGCAAATATTAGCAGCTGTTCATGAGTTCACTTCATGTACTCCCATTATATTTTATATTAACCAACTTTTGACTTCACTTTTGTAAAGATTAGCAGGTGTTCATGAGTTGACTTCAGAAACTCGCTCTAGATTATAAATTTAAAAAATTTTGACTTATCTTTTGGAGAGATTAGCAATTATTCCTGAGTTCACTTTAGGTACTCACGTTATATTTTAAATTTTCCTACTTTTGACTTCAATTTTAGAGTGATTAGCAGCTATCCGTGAGTTTTCTTTTGGTACTCATGTTATATTTTAAATTTACCTCCATTTGACTTCGTATTTATAGAAATTAGCAGGTGTTTGCAAGTTCACTTTAGGTACTTGCTTTATATTTTAAATTTACCCACT
This sequence comes from Platanthera zijinensis, assembly GCA_039513925.1. Taxonomy (NCBI): domain Eukaryota; kingdom Viridiplantae; phylum Streptophyta; class Magnoliopsida; order Asparagales; family Orchidaceae; genus Platanthera; species Platanthera zijinensis. The sequence continues at coordinate 132,111,655 of CM077086.1, read as the reverse complement.
TTTTACTAAACTTTTACAGAGATTAATCGGTGTTTGCTGGTTCACTTCAGGTAATTTCTTTGTATTTTAAATTTACCTACTTTTGACTTCTCGTTAGCTGAGATTAGCAGGTGTTTGCGAGTTCATATCAGGTACTTGTGTTATATTTTAAATTTTAATGCTATAGTAATCGTGAGTTAACTCAAGGTACTCGTAATATATTTTAAATTTACCTACTTTTAACTTCTTTTTTGCAGAGATTTGTAGGTGTTTGTGAGTTTACTTGAGGTACTCGCATTATATTTTATATTTATCTTCTTTTGACTTCGCTTTTGTAGAGATTAGCAGGTGTTTGCGAGTTCACTTCAGGTACTCATGTTATATTTTTAATTTATATATTTTTGAATTCTACTTTGTCGAGATTAGCAGGTGTTTGCGAGTTCACTTCAGGCACTTGTGTTATATTTTAAATTTACCTGCTTTTGACTTCTCTGTTGTAGAGATTAGCAGGTCTTCATGAGTTCACTTAAGATACTCGCATAATAATTTAAATTTACCTACTTTTGAATTATGTTTTGAATTGATTACCAGGTGTTCGCTTGTTCACTTTAGCTACTTGGGTTATATTTTATATTTACATGCTTTTGACTTCTCTTTTATAGAGATTAGCACGTATTTGCGAGTTCACTTCAGGTACTCGCGTTATGCATTATATTTACCTGTTGCGGTCTTTGTGAGTTCATTTCAGGTACTCGTGTTATATTTTAAATTTAACTACTTTTTACTTCTCTTTTGCAGAGATTACCAGGTGTTCACGAGTTCACTTTAGGTACTCGCATTATATTTTAAATTAACCTACTTTTCAATTATCTTTTGCAACGATTAGCAGGTGATCGCGAGTTCACTTTAGGTACTTGCGTTATATTTTAAATTTACCTACATTTGGCTTCTCTTTTATAGATATTAGCGGGTGTTCGCGAGTTCACTTCAGCTACTCACATTATATTTTAAATTTACCAATTTTTTACTTCTCTTTGCAGAGATTAGTAGGGTTTTGCGAGCTCACTTTGGGTGCTCGCGTTATATTTTAAATTTATATGTTTTTGCCTTCTCTTTTGTAGAGATTAGCAAGTGTTCGTGGGTTCACTTCAGGTACTTGTGTTATATTTTATATTTACCTGCTACGGTCTTCATGAGTTCACTTTAGGTGATAGCATTATAATTTTATTTTACCTGCTATGGACTTCTCTTTTGCAGAGATTTGTAGGTGTTCAAGAGTTCACTTCTGGTACTCGCATTATATTTTAAATTTACTTACTTTTTACTTCTCTTTTAGGAGAGATTAGAATGTGTTCATAAGTTCACTTTAGGTAATCGCATTATATTTTAAATTTACCAGCTTTGAACTTCCCTTTTGCAGAGATTAGCAGTAGTTCACGAGTTTTCTTTAGGTACTCGCGTTATAATTTAAATTTACCTGCTTTTGACTTCTTTTTTGTAGAGATTAACACGTGTTTGAGAGTTCACATCAGGTACTCACGTTATGTATTATATTTATCAGCTTCAGTCTTCATTAGTTCACTTCAGGTACTCATGCTATATTTTAAAATTATCTGCTTTTTACTTCTCTTTTGTAGAGATTACAAGGTGTTCGCGAGTTCACTTCAGTTACTTGAGATATATTTTAAATTTTTATACTTTTGAATTCTCTTCTGCAAAGATTAGCAGGTGATCGCGAGTTTACTTCAGGTACTCGCATTATATTTTAAATTTACCTTCTTTTTACTTCTCTTTTGCATAAATTAGCGGGTGTTTACAATTTCAATTCAGGTACTCGCATTATATATTATATTTACCTACTGCGGTCTTCATGAGTTCACATTAGGTACTCACGTTTATTTTAAATTTAACTGGTTTTGGCTTCTTTTTTGCATAGATTACCAGGTGTTCGCGAGTTCACTTGAGGTACTCGTGTTATATTTATTATTTACCTTTTGCGGTCTTCATAAGTTCACTTCAGCTACTCTAGTTATACTTTAAATTTACCTGCTTTTGACTTCTCTTTTGCAGAGTTTTGAAAGTGTTCATGAGTTCACTTCAATTACTCGCATTATATTTTAAATTTACCTCCTTTTGACTTCTCCTTTGTTGAAATTAGCAGGTGTTCGCGAGTTTACTTGAGGTACTCACGTTATATTTTAAAATTACATGCTTTTGACTTCTCTTTTGTAGAGATTAATAGGTGTTTGCGGATTCACTTCAGGTACTCGTGTTATATATTATATTTACCTACTATAGTTCTTGTGTTTACTTCAAATAATCATGTTATATTTTAAATTTAATTGCTTTTAACTTCTATTTTGCAAATATTTCTAAGTGTTTGTGAGTTCACTTTAGGTACTCGCTTATATTTTAAATTTACAAACTTTTTATTTCTACTTTGTAAAGATTTGTAGGAATTCGTGAGTTCACTTCATTTACTGGAATTATATTTCAAATTTACCTACTTTTGCCAAATCTTTTGTAGAGATTAGCGGGTGTTTGTGAGTTTACTTCAGCTACTCGCATTCCATTTAAAATTTACCTGCTTTTGAATTCTCTTTTATAGATATTTGCAATTTTTGCGATCTCACTTCAGTTACTCGCATTATACTTTAAATTTATCTATTTTTGACTTCTCTTTTGCAGATATTAGAAGGTGTTTGTGAGTTCCATTCAGGTACTCGCATTATATTTCATATTTACCAGTTGCAGTCTTAGTGAGTTCACTTCAGGTACTCATATTATAATTTAAATTTACCTACTTTTGACTCCTTTTTTGAAGAGATTAACAGGTGTTAACTAGTTCACTTCAGGTACTTGCGTTATAATTTAAATTTGCATGCTTTTGACTTCTATTGTGCAAAGATTAAAAGGTTTTCGCAAGTTTACTTCAGGTACCTTAGTTATATTTAAAATTTACCTTCCTTTGACTTTTCTTTTGCAGAGATTAGCAGGTGTTTGCGAGTTCACATTAGGTACTCGTGTTATGAAATATATTTACCTGTTGTGATCTTCATTAGTTCACATTAGGTACTAGCGTTATATTTTAAATTTACCTACTTTTTACTTCTCTTTAAGAGAGATTAGCAGCTCTTCGTGAGTTCACTTAGGGTACTCATGTTTGATTTTAAATTTACCTGCTTTGACTTTAATTTTGTAGAGATTACCAAGTGTTTGTGAGTTCACTCACTATACCATATCATGCATTTGGTAGCACTTCATTTGTACCGGTTATGTAAACACTGCCAAAAGATATTTATGGAAGCGTTCATAACCACAACTGTAGAAAAATAAACGCTACTATAACATATCATTCCTACAGTATCAGTTATTTTGTTGCGGTTATAGAAATGATACCAATAGAAATTTATTATTCCGTGTACAACTGCTACTAGATATTATAAATGCTACGACACCCCAATTTATAAAATATTCCACTCATTTAATTTATTAAATATATCCTTAATTAATAAGGCCATCGATATTCCAATACGGTCTGTATATATTACATGCATTTCAGTTCAAATTTATTCATTTCACGGCATCTCATCCCCATCCCACTTTTAGAGTTTCTTTTTCATATATTATGTGCATTTTTCGCCTCTCACAAGTTAAACCCATAATTCTTCATTTCTTCGCACTATCTTTTTTTTGAATTAAAATAGTGGATCTCATTACAACAAATAACGCCTACCGCAGAATTTTTTTTGTGGCGCTTGTAAAAACGCCGCAATAAGTTTTTGATTTTGCATCGTTTTATAAAAAAAATTATGCTAATAATTTACAACATAATTGGTTGTGTTGTTTACAAAAATCTCCTCCATTAATATTAAATTTCGCGCATACGGGAGGTTCATGTTTTGACAAACCCACCTAATTAATTATAAGATTCTAAATAAAAGTTATAAAGTTTATCATACCTAAAAAAACCGTTGGATTTAGGTTTAAGGATTCTCACTCACGCGCGTGATGTTTTGGTCGCCGATTTCTCGATATCCAAGCCAACACAGATTCCTCGATCTCCAGACCGCCGCCGCCCGAACGCTCGATCTCAACGAGATGTGAACTTCCCCTCGATCTCCAGGTCAAATCTTTATTTAGATTAAAGGGGATCTTGGACAAACAAGGGATTTCCATTCTTTCCGGCAACTTCTCCGAATGAGCCCAGGGTTATCAACGACAAGATCTCCGTCACTCAAGGTATGATTTATTTTTATGGTTCTCCTAAATGCCAGTCTAGAGCGAGCCATTTGGTGGAATTACTTTTTTAATATACCTCAAGGATCGGTAGTCCCTCACATGGAAGTTGAATGCTTGTAGTTATCTCAGCATCTCTGAAGCACTCCTTCAATCTCCGGACCTTATATTTTCAGGTCTCAACTGGAAAGGAGGGTTTGATATTAGAAGGGATTGCTTCATACAATTGGTCCATGTGCTGCAAATTTTTTTTGAATAGGCAAATGCTTACAAATCTCTTAGGTTGTCCATTTAGTGTTTTATTTGATTAAGAATCTCTTAATTCATCTTCTCTTCTTTTATAATCATGAAATGTAAAAACACAATGTGTATTGAAATCCCAAATTTATTACATCACACCTATTGGAAATGAATAATAACATACACCTTCACTCACAATACTCATACATTGTTCTGTGTTTCAATAAATACATAAGTTGAAAAATGACTAGACACTTATTTTCTTGGTAAACATTTAAGTCAGATCTTTTGTCCTCAAATATTAATAGCATATGTATGAGTATATTAGACACAAATGGAAGGAAATAGACAAACATAACTATAACTATGGCTTTGTTTTTCGCAGCAGTGACGGTGGTGCTTTTGTCCAAACTCATCGATGTAAAAACACTATGCCAAATGGAGCCTATATGTTCTGAAAAATATTTTTCGTCACATGTTAACTATTTACTATAAGAAGAATTAACTGACTTTTGGGGAAAATTATGTATGGATGAACTATATATAAATCTATGATTTTGTTTACTACATGTTCTTTGGGGATTTTAAATGGGAAGACATGTGAGTTAGATGATACTCAGTCATGATTAATAACTCATTTTTTTCAAATTATTTTATATTATATCATGTGTACATCAGTTTTATGAATATAATTTTTTCTTGAATATTTCAGGCTTTTGCTATAGGAATTAGCATTGGTTCAACACAGTTGCTTTGGGGCATTTTTCTTGATTATTAAAGAAATGGATAACAAAGTTACATCATTCAAAAAATTAAGTAGATTCATCCACTCTAAATCAAAACTTCTTTGTTATATTATGCCTTACTTCCCCACCTTTTAACTAGATGATGTTTTTTTTACTTTTATTAGGTTTAGTTCTCATTTTTAGGCATTATAACATAAAAGAGCTTTGAGATTAAATTCATGGATCCCTTTGAAAAAAAATGACTTTTTCCTCATCTTGGTTAGATCAAGTAAAATATTTGTTTGAGTTTTTCAATCATGTTGGATCCATGTTTTCCTAATTAGTATATTACTTTTATATGCGTGGTTAATTACTTATATGTATTTTAATAATTAATTTAGTTATTATATAAATAAACTAAAATATATTTGCACAAACTAAAATATATTTACACAAATAAATTCTAATGGAAATTTCAACCTTGATTTCATTTCCACAACTCTTAGCAACTGAATGCCGATGTTTTTGTTTTTGTTTAAGCAATGGATTTGAAGGGGGGAAATGATGATGGGTGATGAAGCTAAAGACCTAGTTATTCCACTGTCATATAGACATAGTGATTATTACCATCAATAGGAAAAATAACTTCCTAATTCAAAATTTTATGATCATGTTTTAACTAAAACTCGAGGTAACTATGAACATCAAACATTTACACAAATTTTAGTGGGATTAGAATAAAAATATGATATGCGCACACGAAGCACAGTTCATATATCTAAGAACAGGAACAATAACAACAAGAATGACCTAACCTCTGCTTCTATTTTGATGTTTAGAGAAAGCTATTGTGCAACTAGGAGCTTCTATTTTCATGATCAGAGTTTCTTAAAGATAAAGTTTTTGTGCAGGTAATTCTTGATGTTTACATTTTAACACAGCTTTCTACATATTTTTTGTCCTAATTCTTCATGTTTTCATTAATTTAATAGTTATGAAGAATTTCTTCCCAATAGTTGTTCAATAACTATCAGTATGCATTTTTCTTCTTCTTTAGAAATACATTTTTAATCATGCTAATGGATAGAGATAAGAGTTGGATGACCCTTCCTAGATGGCATCATGATTATGTTAAAGGGGTTGAGTATTTACTTCAAACAACATTTGTCCAAGAAACTCAAGGGGACAAATTTTGTTGTCCATGCAAAAAGTGTGTTTTTCGTTATTATCATACCAAGGATATCGTGATGTATCACTTGATTGTTGATGTCTTTATTGATGGTTATGATGAATGCATTTTCCATGGTGAAAGTGATAAGATAAATATTAATAATCGAAATGATGATGGTGGGTTCATCCATGATCACATTGATGGTATGTTGCATGACATGTATAGAAACGTTGAACATAATTCTCCTATGTCTCAAGAAGATAGAGGAGAAGCCAGGAAAGGGCAAAATGAAGATGACAAAAAATTTGATAAGTGAGTGGAGGAAGGGCAAGAGAAGATGTATCCTGGGTGTACTAGCTTTTCTAAGCTATCCATTACTATTCGTTTGTATATCAGCAAGTGTTTCCATGGAATTAGCAATAAAGCTTTTGATGATCTTTTGTGTCTGCTAAGAGAAGCCTTCCCAAATGTAAAACTTCCTTATTCTTTCAATTATGCAAAAAAGACAGTGAAGGATTTAGGTCTTCATTATCAAAACAAAACATGCATGCCAAAATTATTGTATGTTATACTAGAAGGATCACATTAATGCTTCATCTTGTTATATTTGTGGATCTTCTAGGTTGAATTCATAAGGATTTAATAAAGAAAAATAAATTGAATCATTAGATAAAAAGGCTCGTCAAATTCCAGCAAAAGTTCTATGGAATTTCCCATTAAAGCCTAGGCTTCAAAGGCTATTCATGTGCTCAAAAACAGATAATTTGTTGACCTGGCATGCTAATAAATTGCCAAAGGATGGAAATTGAAGGCATCCAGCTGAGGGTGAAGCTTGGAGAACTCTTGATGCCTTAGATCCTGATTTTGCTATGGACCCTCGTAATGTAAGATTTGGACTTTCTAGTGATGGATTCAATCCTTTTCGAACAATGAGCAGTGTCTACAACACATGGCCTGTAGTGTTGATTAATTATAATTTACCATTGTGGCTAAGCATAAAGCAGGATTTCTTCATCCCGTCTCATATAATTTAATGACCTCAATCTCCTGGAAATAATATCGATGTTTATCTACAATTATTGGTTGAGGAATATAAGGATTTGTTGGAGATCAGTTTGGAAGTATATGTTGCTTTAAATAATAAAATATTTCAAATACGTTCAGCATTATTATGGACAATCAGTGACTTCCCAGCATATGGCATGTTATCAGGATGGAGCACTAAAGGAAAATTTGCTTGCCCTTCCTGCAATTATGAAACATCTTCTCAATACCTAAAGTTTAGTAGGAAGTTCTGTTATCTGTCCTACTGATTGTTATTAGAGGAGGACCACCCTTGGATATTTGATACAAGATCCTTTAATGGAAAAGTGGAAATAAGGACCATACCTACCGCTTATCAGGACAAGAAGTGTTGGAGTTGACTAATTTTGAAATGGTGTTTGGGAAAATATAAAAGAGGAAGTAAGTCAGCGATACCCCGTGGAAGAAAAGATTAATATTTTTTCAATTGCCATATTGGGAGCATTATCCTTATCATCATTTCCTTGACGTTATGCACATTGAAAAGAATATATGTGAGAATGTGTTTTGAACTTTGCTAGAAATCCCAGGAAAGACAAAAGATCATGCAAAGGCTCTCTATGACCATAAAGAAATGGGTATCAGAAAGGAACTTCATCCTTTTTTCTGTAAGAAATAAAAAAAATAGTCTTCAGGGCAGCAACTTTCTCGATGACAGATGCTGAAAAAAGAACCTTTTGTAGTGTCTTAAAGGCTGCTAAGTTTCCATATGCTTGCTCAACTAATATATCCGCTTTGTGCAAGACAAAAAACTTTCAGGAGGATATAAGAGTCACGATGCACATATTTTAATGCAGTACTTGCTTCAAGTTTCTGTTAGGAAGGCATTACCAATATAGGTTGCACTAACTTAAATGAGACTTGGATCTTTTTTCAAGTCCATATGCAGTAAAGTCACTACAAGAAAACTTGTCTTTAGTGACCAAAATTTAGTGACAGAATATGTTTGTCACTAAAGAAAAAATTTTAGTGACAAAAATAATTTTGATCACTGATAACACGTCTTTAGTGATGAAATAAATTTTTGTCACTGAAGGCACAGCTTTAGCGACGAAATAAAAGTTTGGTCGCTAAAGAAACAACTTTATTGACGAAATAAAAAGTGTGGTCACTAAAAGTATGTCTCCAGTGAAAAAAATAAACATTTGGTCAATAAAGCATGTCTTTAGTGACCAAAATTTTGTGAAGAAATCTATTTCATCACTAAAGACATGATTTTAGTGACGAAAATGATTTGGTCATTAAATCCATGTCTTTTGTGACCAAACTTCTTTTGATCACTAAAGACGTACTTTTGGTGATAAAATAAAAGTTTTGTCTCTAATGACATGTAATTAGTGATGTAATATATTCAGCCACTAAAGACACATCTTTAGTGTGCATATAAAATTTCTGTCACTTAAGACACATTTTACGTATGATATATATGTTTGGCCACTAAAAACAAGTCTTTAGTGACGACGTATAAGTTTGGTCACTAATTATGAGCAAAAATGTTTTGGTCATTAAATTTGGACTTTCCCTCCAAATTTTTATTTCTTCCCTCATAAATTTAAAATTTATAATAAAATAAAATATAACTGCTACTCTCATGCACTAAACCCAATCACATCCCATACAATAACAAGCAAGTAGCGACATCCCCATGATTCCCACCTCTGCTCGACGACGAGAAATGACATCCCCATGATTCCCACCTCTGCTCCACGACAGCTAGTGACATTGCTAGTTTTCATTCTCATCTACTGAACGACAGCCCAATCCCTAATCGGCGGAATCTTAAATCTCTCCTCGGTTGCCGAATTCTTCTACTTAGCAGTCGCAGACATCCTTGAGGTAGTTCCTCTCCATATCATGTCTTTTTAACATATCTATTGATGCAGGTTTCTTTGGTTCTAATCCCTTTTTGTACCTTAAGAAGGTAGGCACCCAGATTCACTAGTTGAAGAGAAGTAGCGAAAGGTTATAAATCTGTCTTCCCTTTCACTTCACCATAAAGGTTAGATTAGTAATTGTTGCTGCTTGGACTAATAATAGAAGCTTCCAATTTTCTTTTTGATATTTGAGGATCTAACTTTTTTTGGAATAACAGAGGGATACAGAGGGTAAAGAATGTATGTGTATGCTTCATAAACTGCTACAAAAAGGGAGACCTGGAAGCCTAAACTATAGAATTCTAGAACAAAAACTACTGAATTTGTCATGTTTGATGAAATGCTTCAAAGAGAAATGAATAGGGGTAATTCTAAACTCATTCTAATTAGCCTTTTACAGATGTTTTGGATGCTTGCAATGACTAAATCTAAAGTTCACTCAATGGCATACAAAAAGTAATGAAGATTTTGCTTCCATAAAATTCTTAATTATATGTTTATTTTTCGTTAGATCCTTATTTTGTTATTTGTATTGATAAGATAAATTTTCTCTTTACCTCTCAAATTATTTGGGCACTTAAATTTTGCAAGGTGGCCACTTGCATTGGAAATTTTCTAATTGTTTTTCATTTTACTTTTTTCAAGTGATACAAAATGTTCAAAGTAATTATGATCTTCCAAGTATTGCTAGTCGCTCATACTACTCACTTTTTGATAGTATCATCAACAGTCGATAGACTATTTTGCAGCAATGGAGTTGAGAGTTGGTGGTTTCAATAAAGAGAGGTTGTAGTATTCTGGAGATAATGCATGAAAGTATATTTTAGCTTTAGTCATGAAATCTTGTGTTAATCTTATTTTAATCCACCTATTATCATGTGTGAATTGTATTATTGTACTTCTAAGGTATTTTTAAAATAAAATTTTGACTGCTTTTTGGATTTGCTTCTAAAAGTTTAATTACATACTTTATTATAATTACACTCTACAAAACCAACAAAAGTATTAGTTTATGGTGATAACTTCTCTCAATTTGTTTATTTAATCTTTAATCTTTTAAACTGTGTTAGTTTTAGGATATTTGCATCAAAACAGTCGATCACACCTATATGGCTATATGTGATTGTGGAGCTCTCATATTTGTCTTCAGATCTTGGAAAAGCTTCTTGTTGTAGCCGTCTCAGATTTTAATGTTAGTGTTCGTCGATTTGTATTTTTAATGCTCCATGAAAACAATAGTTAGCTGAAAGTTTGGTTTCCATTTTTGTGGCTATAAATAATGAGGTATTATTTTTGGTGTCAGATCACTTTACATGTAGTTTTTACTGTTTGGAAATTTCAGCATTTTTTTACTAGGATAGATGTGTTGGTGGCTTTAAAATTTAATCAAAAATTCATAATTTTAATTTCTTTTTTGTTCTTTGAGGGTACAAGTCTGGAGAGAAGGCTGGTGCAGGGGTGATGATGAAGGATGTGTCGAAGAGGAGCTTCTGGGCAAGCATATATGTAGATGGTGGTGCACACTGTGGATGTGCTAACTAAGGTGGCGGAGAAACCATGGAAAAGCTCAAGAGAACCATCTCCAACTTTGCTATAAATCTCCGGAGTATAGTGCTAGGAGTTACATTATACGTCAACTTTGTATTATCGGATGCACGTATTATCTTGCTTTTCATGCTAATGTAAATTAACTAAAGAAGTGAGTATAGTAGAAGACAATAGTTGACTATCAAATATTTTCAAGTGCACACTCATTTATATATTTTCTTCTTTGTAGATATTTTTAAAAATATTTTGTTTAATTAGAGTTGAAAGCAGTAATAATCTGTATTTAGGGGTTTGGGTCATCTCCCACCCTTTTTTCTATTAATAACATAATGAATATTAAACATACACTTTTTTTTTACTATTGAGCATTTTATTTATTCTTGCGTTTGAATGTTTAAAATTGGATTTAAATGAAAATAAATGAAATAATTATATGATATTTTGTGAAAAATTAAACAAATATAGAGATAATTTATCACTATTATAACATATGTTTAGTGATCACAAACTTTATCACTAAAAATATATATAAAGTGACAAAGTTAATTTGGTCACTAAAACATTTTAGTGACTGAATTTATTTGAACACTAAATGAAGTTTAGTGACCAATATAATTCGGTCACTAAACTACGTTTTAGTGACTAATATAGTTTGGTCACTAAATGAACGGTTAGTGACCGATTTAATTTGGTCTCTAAATATTTACTTTTAGTGACAAAATATTTTACAATCACTAAAGACATTTAGTGACGGGGTTTTAGTGATAATTGTGTGACAAAATAAATTTGGTCACTAAATGACATTAGTTACCAAAATCGAACATTTAGTGACAGAAATTTTGGTCACTAAAGGTTAATTTTCTTGTACTGAGTTATCAAGGTTCGCGACCTTGATCTATTGTAGAGAGAAATTGTTGAAATTCTCTATCAACTTGAAAATATTTTTCCTCCAAGTTTTTTTCATGTAATGGTACAATTGCTTATTTATCTCATTCATCAAATAAAACTGGGTGGACTGGTGCATTTCCAATGGATGTATTGGATGGAAATTTATCTTTGTAGATTGAAATCATATGTACATAATCAGAGTCGTCCAGAAGGATCTATTACAGAACATTCCTAGCTGATGAATGTTTAGCATTTTGTTCAAGGTATATGCATGAAGGGGTGAAAACAAGATTGAATAGGTATTATAGAGGTCAAAACTCAGGTGAAACATGTAACGACCCTAGCCAATCCAACGTGGCAGTGCCACGGCTCCGCTCTAGGCGTCGCTACCGGGCTGCAGCCCAAGCACCCCAACCCCTCTCCCTCCACAGGCGGGTTGTTGGTGGCCACAGCCTCCCTTTGATGAGCGAACTCGACAGTTAAGTTGGGCCGTACGGGGACTTCCCAGGAGGTCACCCATCCCAGTACTACTCTCGCCCAAGCACGCTTAACTATGGAGTTCTTTCAACCTTCATCACCAATTGGGTTTGAGGTGCAGGTCAGGTTACACGGCCTGGGACACGGGCATGTCCCAGGGCGTGTCGGGGGTACACGGCCTGGGACACGGGCGTGTCCCAGGGCGTGTCACACAAATAAAATGAAGGGCTGAAGCCCTACTGCTGTTGCTGCTGCTGTTGCGGCTAACCCTTGAAGGCTAAGCGAATGTTTTTGCTTATTTTCTTTTACTCATGTATGGCCGGCCTGCGCGCCGAGGTTTGTAAACCATACGATGTGAAAAGAGGAACTGTAAGGCCTTAAGGCCAAACTCTATGTATTTGTGTACATTCCGTGGTTATATATAAAGGTGGTTTATATATTGGACATTCCTGGTTAGAGTTCAAATTACAACTTAAAGCTTCCGCTAAAATGCTCTGAGTTAGGATTCGTGTTTGGTTTGGTATTATCATGTGACCTCACCGTCTGTTGGTGGCATATAGTGTGGGGCCCCGGCCGGACCTTCTACTATACGTCATTTAACGGATGGGGTCGTTACATTTTAGTATCAGCTTCGTTCGGTCTTCCTCTATCGAATTCGTGGGCGAATTCTTTTATGGGGTGGCGAGCGCGTGTTTATGCGCCCTGCTGTAACGCTAATGAACTCTGGAATGTCCACTAAGGAATGTACAAAATCTTGTTTGAGGAATCTGCGCGTTCCTTTTTGTGTTGTTTTGCTTACATACGTTCGCTAATGTGTGTCTTGTCCAACTATAGGTGACGCGTAGTGGTGCTGGGCAGTCTGAGCCCCAGCGCTCTGATGAGAGTGCGGCACCAGCTGAGGTGCCAACACCTCCTCCATCTGCGGAAACTGTTTGTTTAGTTGCTGAGGCTCTATTTGCCATGATTCAGCCGACCGGGCGAGCGCAGCCGGCAGTAGTGCCAGTTCGTGTTGATGTAAGACCCGAGCCGGTTGAGGCTGTAGATCCACGAGCAGCTGACCGCTAGTTGAAGCAATTCATGAGCTTCAGTCCTCCTACGTTTACGGGAATGGGATCCCCAACGTAGGCAGAAGATTGGTTATCGCGTGTCAAGAGGATAATGACAGCGATCAGGGCGAAGGAAACTCTAAAGGTCACCTTGGCCACCTTCATGCTTGAAGGAGAGGCGCGTTTGTGGTGGGACGAGGTTGAGGTATACCATTTGGCGGGCAGACAATTAACGCAAGTGTCGATTGAGGAGTTCTCTCAGATATTTCTGGCGAAGCATGTCCCAGCGGCGCAACGCATTGCTATGGAAAATGAGTTCCAACGGTTAAAGCAATGGGAAGATAGCGTGGATATCTACTTGCACGAGTTTACCAGGTTGGGACGGTATGCGGGTACAATCTTCGCGGATGACCAAAGGAAAACGAATCGGTTCTATGAAGGATTGCGGGATGAGTTGCGATTCCTGCTTTTGAGTTCAGTGAACCAAGGGTTTCAGGCGTTGGTTGATACTGCGTGTGCGTTGGAGAAGGACATGAGGCGGGTGCAAGGGAATAAGGGCTTGGTTGCGTCGAAGCCAGAGTTTCAAGCACCTCGCCCGAGTAAGTCGTTTTACCAGAAGAAAGGGGGCAAGAGGTCCAAGCCGTCTGGGCAAGTGACTACGACCGTTGTGTCGGGAGCGACATCAAGGCCGGATTCTCGTACATGCTATAACTGTGGCCGGGTGGGGCATATCGCTCGTGAATGTCGGGTTGTTCAGCCCAAAGGGGACAAGAAGACGGGTGCGTCTTATGCTGAGAAGGGCAAAGCGGTGGTTGATTCATCTGCATCTCAGGCACAGCCCCGAATCTATCAACTTGGCCAACAGGAAGCGATTAAGCAAAGTGACGTCGTCACAGGTACGAGTTAAGTTATCTAACTTGCTTATGTGCTATTGTTTTTGGTTATGTATAGCTTGTGCATGATGTGTGTGCTGCAGGCTTTGTCCTGATTCGGAATAATTTGGCGAGAGCCCTGTTTGATACGGGTGCTTCGCATTCTTTTCTGTCGGAGGATTTTGTATCTCGAATTGGGGTACCAAGTCATGTGGCGGTGGATAGTACAAGGGTGCTATTGCCGAATGGCTGTGTGATGCTTGCGGATAGGGCTTGCGATGTGGATGTGCAAATAGGAAGTCGGGATTTCGGTTTGAGTGCAGCTGTACTACCGTTATCGGAGTTTGATGTGATCTTTGGTACGGACTGGCTCTCGGAGCAGCGTGCCTTTATTGATTGCAACTCCAAGGAGATTACACTGGGCTAGAATACCGGACTTGTGACAAAGTTCGCTGGTATGCGAGGAGTTGGCGGGACTCTGTTGTCTGCACTCCAAGTCGTCAATGTTGTTCGAAAGGGCGCGGAGTTATTCTTCACGCTAATTCAGGCTGTTGAGCCAAAGGCCAGTGTCGGTGAAGTACTAGTTGTGTCCGAGTTTGCCGATGTGTTTCCTAAAGATCTTCCTGGGTTACCACCCCAGCGGGAGATTGACTTCTCTATTGAGTTGGTGCCAGGTGCGAAACCTGTAGCCCGCTCTCCATATCGCGTCGCGCCAAAAGAGATGGCTGAGTTGAAAGTCCAATTGCAAGAGTTGTTGGAGCAGGGATATATACGCCCAAGTATGTCACCTTGGAGCGCGCCTGTTCTATTTGTGAAAAAGAAAGACGGTAGCTTACGGTTATGTATTGACTACCGCGAATTGAATAAGTTGACGGAGAAAAACAAATATCCGATCCCACGGATTGATGACCTCTTTGATCAGCTGGCAGGATCAACGGTCTATTCCAAATTGGATTTGAAATCGGGATATTATCAGCTGAGGATTAGGGAAGGTGACATTCCCAAGACGGCGTTTGGAACACGCTACGGTCATTATGAGTTCACGGTAATGCCGTTTGGCCTATGTAATGCGCCTTCGGTATTTATGGTCCTAATGCATCGAACGTTCCGAGAGTACTTGGATTTGTTCGTTATTGTGTTTATCGATGACATCTTAGTATACTCTCAGTCGGAAGAGGATCATGCAAACCATTTGCGGTTGGTCTTGCATATCCTGCGGAGGAATAAGCTTTATGCCAAGTTCTCAAAGTGTGAGTTCTGGCTCTCTTCAGTAGCCTTTTTAGGCCATGTGGTAAGCGGAGAAGGTATCGCGGTGGATCTGTTGAAGATAAGTGCCATTCGAGATTGGCCAGTGATGTCTTCAGTGGCCGAGGTCAGGAGCTTCCTTGGACTTGCGGGCTACTATAGACGGTTTGTGGAAAACTTCTCACGGATTGCGTTACCTCTGACCACGCTGACGAGAAAAGATCAAAAGTTCATTTGGACGCCGGAGTGCGCGTGAGCTTTTGAAGACTTGAAGAGTCATTTGACCACGGCGCCTGTGTTGACATCGCCATGTGGTACCGATGGGTATGAGATCTATAGTGATGCTTCCGGGAGCGGCTTAGGCTGCGTTCTTCTGCAGTTTGGTAAAGTGATTGCTTATGGCTCGCGCCAGTTGAAAGTGCATGAGCGAAATTACCCCGTCCATGATTTGGAGTTGGCGGCGGTAATCTTTGCGCTCAAGTTGTTGCGGCACTATCTATATGGCGTTAAAGTGGATATCTATACAGATCATAAAAGCCTAAAGTATTTGTTGGATCAGAAGGATCTGAATATGCGACAACGAAGATGGATGGAGTTCCTTGGGGACTACACCTTCGAGATTCACTATACTCCCGGGAAGGGAAATGTGGTCGCTGATGCTTTGAGTCGGAAGACTCCGGTACGGGCAAGCTGGTTGCAGAGGCATGATCAGCGTTTAATCCAGGAATTGGACGCGTTGGAGATATCTTGTGTTGACAAGGGTTCGTCAACCGATGCATGCTTGAACTGGACGGAGGTTCAATATGACCTTACGGACAGAGTTCGGCGAGCAACAGAGCTTGATGAAAGCCTCCAGCGCTATGCAAAAGATGGGCCGGATGATCAATTCTCTTGGGATAACGGTTTGTTACGAAGAAATGGTCGAGTGTGTGTCCCGAGTGTGGGTAAATTGAGGGAAGAGGTGATGTACGAAGCTCACTTTGCAAAGTACTCAGTTCACCCAGGGAGCACAAAGATGTACAGAGATCTGAAAAAGCTGTTCTGGTGGCCCGGACTAAAGAAAGATGTCGCATGTTATGTGGCTGAATGCAATACCTGTGCGTTGGTGAAGGCAGAATGCCAGAAGCCTGGCGGTTTCCTGAAGTCGTTACCTATTCCGGAGTGGAAGTTCGATGACATTTCGATGGATTTCGTGCACGGGTTGCCGAGATCTCAACGCGGTCATGATTCAATCTGGGTGATTGTGGACCGGTTGACAAAAGTGGCGCACTTCCTTCCAAACAGAAGAGACGATTCAGTGGAAACCTTGGCCAAGCTTTATGTGGAGCAAGTTGTTCGACTGCACGGTGTTCCTCGGAGCATCGTTAGTGACCGTGATGGGCGGTTCACATCAAATGATTGGCGGCTTGTTCATCAAATGTTGGGTACAAAGTTAGCGTTTAGTACGGCCTTTCATCCCCAAACGGATGGCCAGACTGAACGAACCAACAGGACGATGGAGGATATGCTCCGCATGTGCGCCCTAGACTTTGGTAAGAGATGGGAAGATTATATATTTCTTGTCGAATTTGCCTATAATAATAGCTACCAAGCAAGTATTGGTATGGCACCATTTGAGGCGTTATATGGTCGTAAATGCCGTACACCATTAGCTTGGGCAGAAGCAGGCGAATCTAAGCTGAGTGGGAAAAAGGAAGTCGAAGAAGCTACCTCGCTCATACGCTCTATTCGGGAGAGGCTATTGATAGCCCAAGATCATCAAGCAAAGTACTACAATGCCAAACATCGGAACGTGGAGTTCGCGGTGGGTGATTGGGTATATTTGAATATCAAACCCTTCAAAGGCGTGTCCAGGATTCGGCGTTTGAAAAAGCTAAGTCCGAGGTATCTTGGTCCGTTTGAGGTGGTGGAGCGAGTTGGGGAAGCTGCTTATCGACTAGCACTTTCAGCAGACTTGGGTGGATTACATGATGTATTTCACATCTCAGTCCTTCGTAAGGCAGTGAAGGATCCAGCTCAAGTAGTGGAGAATGATCGGGTACCGGTCGAGTATGGGCTAACGACGAGGGTTAGACCCATTCGGATCGAGGATCGAGCCGAAAAACAGTTGCGGAACAAAGTGATCGGGATGGTCAAGGTCCGATGGGACAATTGTGGCCGTGAAGAGCTAACATGGGAGCGAGAGCAGACCATGCGAGCTGAATATCCCGAGCTGTTTGTATAAACTATAGACCGTGTACTTTTGTTATATCAGAATTCTCCAGTTATAGTACTGTTGGTTCTTGTTTCCTTACCGTGCAATTTCGGGACGAAATTTTGTTAAGGGGGGGGAGGATTGTAACACCCCAAAAATACCCCAAAAAGACTCATATTGGGTTTGAGGTGCAGGTCAGGTTACACGGCCTGGGACACGGGAGTGTCCCAGGGCGTGTCGGGGGTACACGGCCTGGGACACGGGCGTGTCCCAGGCCGTGTCACACAAATAAAATGAGATCCGAGTCAGAAGATTACACGGCCTTGAACCAAGCCTTGAACACGGGCGTGTCAGGTTGGACACGGGCGTGTCCAATGCCGTGTGCCTACCCGTGTACTGCTTGCAGCTCGATGAGGCAGGGGTGACACGGGCGTGTCTCAGGAATGATACGGGCGTGTCAGGTTCGACACGGGCGTGTCGATGACCGTGTTCTGGTAAATCTCAGTCGGTTTGAATACCGCGTGTGCCGCTTAAGGGTACACGGCCTGTGACACGGGCGTGTCACAGGCCGTGTCAGCCAAAAATTGAGTTTTGGGGCAAATCATGGCCGTTCAGATTTCTCTCTTTTGATCCAAGGGCTCAGGTGATTTCCTGGCTGGATTTATTCCGTGAAGGCTGATGAAGACTTCATTCTTCATTTCCTTAAGGAAGAGAGAAAGAGAGAGGAGGAAGAAGAAGGAGGAGGAGATCAAGACACCGGCGGAGTTCCCGTGGTCCGATTCGTGATCCGAAGCCGGCGTTGTGAAGGCAAGGCTGCTGCGGTTCTTTCTCACGGCTAGTTTGCGATGGCTCCCAAGAGATCGACAAGGGTAACGATCTCCCTTCTTGGACATGTGAAGTCCTTCTTTTCTGTATTGCATAGGGAAAACACTTCCCAGCGAGTGTGCGGTGGGTTGTGGTGTCCCTTGGGGTAGATATGTGAAGTCCCCCTTGTTAAAGGCCGGAATTGGAGTACGGCTCTAGGCATGCTGTGTGAAACCCATCTGGACATGGTCTGGATTGGTGATGCTTGTTTGCATATCGGAGAATGCTCCGTGATTATGGCTTGTGTTGCCTTGTGCCTACCTGTTGCTTGGTGCAGCAGGAAGTACTGGATGATGTCCAGGAAATGAAGAGGGTTGGATGCAACTCTTGTGGCCGTGCGTTGCCACTTTATGAGCGGTTGAGCCGTTGGGCTGCAACTCGATGAAAAGGCAGATTGCCGAACAGGAAAGGTGAAACCGACCCGCGCCTATAAATAGCCATGGATAATTCCGTATTCGAGGTGGCACGGCGACTTGAGCAACGGGGGGTGGCTGATCCGTACCTGCGTTAGGTCCGTCCGACTTGGAAGCCTGGTTATAGGTTTTGTTGGAGCGCCTAATGAGAGTCTTAGGCCCGCGCGCCGGAAAGACTAGAATGCTCAAATACCGTGTAGACGGTGGTGTTGACCCTGGTATTCCGGTACACCAAGAATGTGCCCTGAGTGCACGGACTGTCGGGCCGTGAGGCCGATAGTTGTGATAGCTTGAATGTGCCTGCGCGCACATAGTTGCTATATGATGATGCCATGCTTTGTAGGGAAAGAATGCTCATGCCCCGAGAAAGGGGTAGGATTGTTATAATTGGGTCAGCTGAATGCTGACCGTTGCATTGTTTGCCACCGGTTGGGTGGATTGTTCCCATGCAGGTGCTGGAGAGCCAAGTGGTAGGTGAATGGCTGAATCCCTACTACTGTTGCTGCTGCTGCTGCGGCTAGCCCTTGAAGTCTAAGCGAATGTTTTTGCTTATTTTCTTTTAATCATGTATGGCCAGCCTGCGCGCCGAGGTTTGTAAACCATACGATGTGAAAAGAGGAATTGTAAGGCCTTAAGGCCAAACTCTATGTATTTGTGTACATTCCGTGGTTATATATAAAGGTGGTTTATATATTGGACATTCCTGGTTAGAGTTCAAATTACAACTTAAAGCTTCCGCTAGAATGCTCTGAGTTAGGATTCGTGTTTGGTTTGGTATTATCCTGTGACCTCACCGTCTGTTGGTGGCATATAGTGTGGGGCCCCGGCCGGACCTTCTACTATACGTCATTTAACGGATGGGGTCGTTACAAAACACATTCTACTTTTCCCTTTATACAAATGGGTTATCCGCTAGGGGGAAAGAAGAAAAGAGAAAGAGGGAAGAAAAATTTGATGGGTGAGGTTTTTATGCTACATAATACTAGCTTAACACAATCTCATCGATATGCGGTCTTCAATTGTGGAGACGAAGAAGTTGGGAAGTACATAAAGAAAGTCAATAATTACTTTAACTATTTTTTTCTTTTAATACGCATGCATTACTTTGATTCAATATCATTTGATTATTTATCCTAACTTTATTTCATGTAAATGCAGAGAGAATAAAAATTTGATTGATAGTAGTCGTGGATCGAGTAACTGCGCTAAAGAAAAGATGCTTAGTCAAGATTTTGTGCATTGGTTTGAAACTAGAGTAACTAATGAACAAGTTCCTAATTACAAAAGCTGGCTTTCAAAATTTCCAAATCCAGTGAAAAGGAGATATAAAGGCTATTGTATTAATGGTTATAAATTTTATACCAGGGAACGAGATGGGAAATGCAAGACTCAAAACATTAGAGTTACTCTTATAACAACAACTCCAAGTTTTGCTAGCTCAAGGGACCAAAACCATATTGTCAGCACTGTAGAATATTATGGGGCAATAGATGACATAATTGAGATAGATTATTTTTGGAACATTTAGTTTTGTGCTATTTAGAAGTGTTTGGTTTGATGTTCTGAAAGATGAATTTGGGCTTACATGTATTAGCTTCATAAAGATCTGCAACATGGACGATTCTTTTTTGTTGGCTTCTCAAGTCCCTCAAGTTTTTTATGTACAAGATCCTTCAGAAGAAGAATGTCATTATGTCCTAAAAAATATTCCTATAGATTTGTTAGATCTTGACCAATCTCTAGTAGCTAGTGAAGAATAATATTGTGCAGATGCGCTTAATGTTGGGGTTGATTTTTGTCCAGCTATTGGAGATGATGATGATACTTGGTGCAGACGTGATGTGACTCTTGAAATGTCTTTTAGTCCTGATGATCTTGGTCGACAAGAAATTCAAAATGATTTAGAATGATTTTGAATATGTATTTAGATTATAACTTCCATGTATACTTCCATAATTTCCATTATATGCCATGAATTTGGATATGTATTTAAATTATAACTTCTTTGTATGCTTTTAGTCCCTTAAATTAACCTCTTTTGTAGATTTTCTTGCTTAATTAATGTGTTGTGCTATTGGATTTTTATAATTAATGATAATATTGTATTGTATATACAATATTGATTGATATGATGTTGACTGTGTTTTAATTTATAAGATTTTAAGGCAGAATACAAGGAAAGAATCAGAGCAAACAACCAGTGAAATATTGTAAGCCGGGATCCATGGTCCATTATCTACGAATGAAAAAGGTAAAACATGCGAAATGATGTTGTGTTAGAAATACTTCAACCTCATCCTGATGAGCAGCGTCATGATCTAGAATTTACAGATGATTAACAAAATCTTCATATTGTTATTGAAGATGATGTAAATTTACTGGCGGATAATTTGGAAGATTTAGTTCCAGAGGAAGAAGAACTAAATAATCTTGAGGACGATCAACATGATGAAAGTTTGCCTAAAAATGAGAAAGGGAAAGAGACAAATCCAGAGCATAAGAAAGGTAAGTGTGTGTTGTGTGTTTTCTTACCCTTTTGCTATTGTCCGATGTAATCAACATGTATTATTCTTTGATATTCTTTGATTTTTGCAGCAACCAAAGCACAAAAGTGTAGAAGGCAAACCATGATGAAGGAGATACGTAGTAGAAAGTTTGAGCATCGTGTTGCTATTATGTTAAATGAGTTCAACCAACCAATAGGCCCTGATAAAGCAACAGTGAACAAAGTTTAGAGCTTTTTGGGTACACTGGCTCAAATTCCAAGTATGTGGAGTTATGTATAAGTAAATTTCTTACCTTTTCTTTCTCTGTTAATTTCTGTTTTTAAATTTAATTTTTCACAAAAACATTTTTTGGGTAGAAAAAGTGGATAATTCCAGATGAAGGAAAGAAGTGGGCTCTTGTAACAATTAATGGTAGCTAGAGAAGATATTAGATGATAATCAAATAAAAGTTTTATAAACAATATGACAATGATAAGGAGAGACTCCTAAATCGACCAAAAGGTATTCCTGAAGAACATTTCAAGGGATTAATCGAGATGGTATGGTCCAAGCAATATAATGTGTGCTATTTTGATTTTGTATAATTATTTTGGTTTGAACTTTCCTTTTTTCCTTCTATTTGAAAGATGATACATTTTGATAATGTGCAGAAATTAGCCAAAAGAAATAAGCGATGCCGGAAAAAGCAAAAAAATATGCACACAACCGAACAAGTTTTGCATGCGTAAGAAATGAGCAGGTATGAACCAGTTTTTCATGCGTAAGAAATGAGCTGGTATGTGATTTTTTGATTAAGGAATTCAAAACTTAATATTTAATTTGTAGCTTAAAATTAAATCTATTGTCATTTACAGCAAAAGGCTAATGCAAACAAAGGACCTCCCACGGCAGTGCAAATGTTTATCGAGACCCTCAAAAGAGTTGTTACCCGAGAGTATAGGAAATCCTTTCGAATATACCCAAAGAAAAATTGTAATTATTATTGTTATTAATCCATGGCAGTGGAGATGTTTACCAATTTTTTGGTGCTTTATTAATTACTAAAATGTATGTGTTGTAATACAGGCTGAAATGGAGCAAATGCAAGCGCAACAGAGCGAGAATTGTAGCACAAGTGATCCGTTCAATGTTGTGATGCTTAAGGAACATACTGGTCGTGTTAGGCTAATGGGAGAGGGTGTCACTATATCTGATTTGAAGGCATCATCATCATGTACTGGTACATTTATTGATGGCATCAATGTAAAAGTTCCGGTAGGCCTTGTGAAGTCTATCACAACAAGGTTTAAGGATTAATTGACACAGGAGATTCTTTCAACAGTCTTAATCAACCTCCAATGTGTCATTCATAATCTAGATTCAGATTCTATTCTGGCTAGATTTGCGGTAGGGATCATATCTCCATGAGATGTTGTTAATGGACATTGGATAAGTAATGCAAGCAACTAATCTTATGTTCCTTTTGAGTAATGTTTTGTTTGCAGTATGCAAAATTAAGATGTTTTTTTATAGGATGCATAATTAAGATGTTTTAATAGCTTTGACTTTCAGGAATCATAACATGTTAGTTAATCTACCGCTATTTGTTTTCGCGTTCTGATATAATGAATCACGTTGCTAAGTTTTGATGCTTCCCTCTTACCAATTATCACCAAGGAATGAAGCTTGAGATTGAATTTCTTTTTTTGGCTCAGCCAATTGTTGAACCTTGTGTAGTTCCATTGTTGTACCTTGTTTTTTTCAGACCAACTAGATTTTTGTCTTGGTTTTATGATTGACTGCATAAAAATGCATAATAGTTAGATTTGATCAGTGTTATCAAAGTTTACTATGATGCTGCTCAACGAGATGTGCTTCAGTATGAGGATGAGTATATTGGTATAAGATTTCCATCCAGCTCAATGCATGAAAGTAACAGATTCTAAAGCTCCGCTCAATCTAAGGAATTGGTAATAGATTCATTTATGTTTTCATTGATGATCGTCATCTTCTCTATGTTTCAATATCAGCTCTTATGTCTTTTCCTCCTTTTAAGTAATGTTGAATGCATGTATTTTCCGCCTTGTATTTAAGCCTGGAGTTTCTTTTGAAAGATTTTCTTCTAGACATTATGTTTTCTGAGATGGCGATGGTGGTGAGCGGGAAAGATTTGGCGAAATAGCAGATGGAAGTTGGGAAGTACGTTAGGTATACGTCGGAGCAGGTGGAGTCGCTGGAGAGGGTCTACGGCGAGTGCCCAATGCCCAGCTTGCTGAGACAGCAACTGCTCATCCATGAGTGCACCATTCTCGCAAACATAGAGCCCAAGCAGATCAATGTCTGGTTCTAGAACCGCAGGTAATGAATCTGGCTTGTTCTATCTCGCATTGCCTGATCTTTCTCTTCTCTATAACTTCAGAGAAGAAAGCATGAGAAAACTTAGGAAATTGATAATGCTCTGATATCAATTGAAAGTTATGAGATAGATCGGATTTACTCTAGGGGGTGAATAGAGTGATTTAAAAATTTTGATGTTTTTAAAATTTATACCAGTAAAATAAATGATAATAGTAGTTATATGAAATGAAATAGAAACTAGGCTAAACTATACAATCACAGCACAACAGATAAAGGAAAAATGAATACATAGACAACATAAGAATTTATAGTGGTTCCCCATATCTGGGTACATCCACTCTTCTACAACATTGGTAGGAATCAACTATCATGTTTTTGACCAGGTGACTGCCACCACAGGTTTTTGCCAGGTGCCCTGTCACCACAAGATCTATTTGCAGGGAGATCTCACAACCCTTTAGGCTTTTGATCAGGTGCCCAAAATCCAACACAAGAACTTTTGAAGGGAGTTAATAAACCCTTTTTACAGTGAGGTAAGAATGTGATGTTGTCTTCTCTTTTCTATAAACAACAGAGAAAACTTATTGGATTACTGGTGTCAAAGATCCCCTTGAGATGTTGAAATGTTCAGGAAGACTTAGAGCTTTGCTCAGGATATAGGTCTTGATGAGAATCTTCAAAAACTTCTTGGACTAGTGTTGATTTTTTGTCCCTTTGAAGTCTAAAGAAGAAAATAAAGAGAGACTCAAGATCAATGTATGATGTTCTTCTTCAATTTCTTGATAGAATGAAAGTCGTGCTTCTTTTCTGTATCAGTTATTGTATCTCTGTATATCTCCTTCTATTGTATGAGATCCGTCTGAAAAAAAAATCTCTTTTATATCCAGCTATATAATTCTTCCTTTGAATTTTGAATTCTAAGCATTAATTGCTGATTAGATTCTTGAGAATGAAACGACTGGAATATTGTCTTTAATGAGTTTCCCCAACTTTCCTAGTAAAATAAGTAACTAATTAACTCATATGAAATCCATAATTAATATTGCCATTAATGACTATATTCTTGAGAATATGAGTATTAATTACTCAGAGAATTATTGCCAAAAAATAGATTAATAGAGGGATAGATATGGAAAAACCTTGACATTCTTACTCTTAAAAGATTTCGTCGACCTAAAAATAGATTTCGTCGAACTAAGCTCCAAGTTCGTCGAGCAGAGATATCCTGTTGGTCAACCTGAGCTCAGCGAACAACAGTCTTGAAATATCTTGTTAATTATGAGCTCCAAGTTTGTCGATTAGAGAATCTGTCTTGAGGGAAGAAATTGTCGACCTGAGCTCGAATATTGTCGAGCTCAACTCAGAGAAAGAACTCTGAGTTCATCGATCTGAGATCGACGTTCCTCGAGCTGAGTTTGAAGAACTTCGAACTAATAATCTGAACTCTGAATTCTTCTAAGTCTTGAGTCTCTTTAAGTCCGTTGCAGGCTGGTCCATGAAGATTGATTCTAATGACTAGCCTAAACCTTAGGACTAACAGACTTGACCCTGACTATATAAGGTGGGTCAAACATCTTAAGTATAGAACCTAGCCCAAATCCAAACTAGGGATCCAACCATCTCCTCCTATTTGGGTGAGGTACCTAAACAAAAAGATAAAATACAATCATAAAGCATGACAATAGATATCTTGCAAAGAATAAAAATCTAACAGATATATACAAAAGGTGCTTCATGATGAATTAAAATAAATAGTTCAGAAAATAAACTTATAAAAAGGTCACTTAGGTTTCTTGGACTTTACTTTGTCAGAACGGTGTTTTAAAATGATTTCTCTGTTGGAATTGGCAGCTTCTTCCTTAGACATTATCATGTCAGCAGCTCCAATAATATTATAAGAGGTATCTCTTGGCACAACAACTTCTAGGTGGAGACTCATGTAAGCATCTACATTGAAAAATTGATTCTCTTTATCATACCTTTTAAACTCTTCTTTCCTGTAGGAGGATATGATGGAATATTTAGATGGATCCTTGCCTTCTGCTTTAGCATTATTAATCAATGATAGTCCAATCAATTCTTGAAATCAGGCCATTTTGGCAGTGGTCCCCTATTAAGGATCAACAAAGGGAATTGGTGGAGATTCTGACATGTTTGGACTAGTGTCCTTTTTTGATTTATCAGGTGATATTGAAGAACTTTTCTGCTCTGAAGCTGGAGGTGGATTGCTTTTAGTAGACTTCTGTTGTTGATGCCTGATATCCTGAGAACTTCGCTTGGAATGTCTTTGATATGTTTTGGTGAATAGAGTTGATCTCAGAGAGACACTTCCATAGGTCCCTACTGATTAAGTAGGAGTGGGAGGATCCTTTCTGAATTGCTTGGGAGGAGACCTGTACCTTCTCCTCTTCTTCCTCTCCTTCCGCTCATTCTTAGACAGCCACATCTTCTGAGGAATACCAGGATATGGAGTAATCTTCTTCAATATGTAATATGGAGTATATGCATTGGGGTTTTATTTAGGAATGGCCTTGGGAGGTGCTTTACTTTTCTTAGCTTTGCACTTCTTGGATTTCGATTCATCATAATCATCATCATCGTCATTATCATCAAAAGATCTAGGAGGGTTATCATATAAGTCATCAATCTCTTTCAAAGCTTCCTTGGAGATCTGCTTTTCTGCAACACTCTGATTTTCTTTTTTCTTCTTCTGCTATATCTGCAATCATAATATCATCCAAGGATGGTATAGTACTTTCATCCATTTTGTAAGTTGGAGGAGATATAGCCTTTTGCTCAGGAACAGAAGTTAATACAAAAACATTCTCAGCAACTGAAATATCTAAAAGGACTGGGGACACAAAACTTGCTCTTATTTGGTCCATAACTGCTGGACTTACTAGAGCAGAACAACATACAATGGATTTGGAGAAAACTTACTCAGGAAGAAGAAGAAAATTATAAAGAGTGTCAAAAACTCTTAATAAATCAGCTAATTCAACAGAAGGGACTAGGTAAAAGAATAGGGCAGCTGCCAAAGGTTCTGCAATCTCAACATCAGTGAGCTCAATATCAAATTCTGAAAGATCTGCCTTAGGAAAATCTAATAGCTCTATATCTATATTTACACTTTCTGTAACTGCTATATCCATATGTACATCTGTTGTTATTGTTGCTGCTACTACTGCTAGAGGAGAAAGAACTTGAACTTCTTCATTAGACATCTCCCCCTAAATGGTTTTAGAGGGTCCTAAAACTAGGCCCCTAGAAGAAGAAGGGACAGAGGGGGCAGCAGCAAAGAGAGCAGAAAGGGAGGAGATAGAATCAGCAAGAGGTGAAATTGCCTCTACTATGAAATTCCTGAGGGATGGAGTGAAAAGCTCCAAGATTGTGGCAATGGTTGGAGAATCTAGCTGCATTAACTCAAGTGTTGTTATAGTTGATACAGATAGATGGATGATGGTAGGGTGAGATGTAATGACAGGAGGGATGGGAATGATATCATTCATATCTTCATCTTGGATGGGTTAATATGGAGGAGTATGTGAAGGGGATGGAGCATGATTGTGTTGTGGAGATGAATGTGGAGAGAATAGATTAAAGTTTATGGAGGACATGAGGTTTTGTGGTGTTATGTTGGCAAAGTGAGGTGGAAATTGGGATGAAGAAGGTGTGATGTGTTCTAGAGATGCAGGAGGTGTTGGTTGATGCACAGGTGAGGTAGTCTGTGTTGGAGATTGAAGTTGTGACATTGATGTAGTGGATGGTTGTTTGAGGGGAGTTGATGAAGGAAGTAAAACCTGTGGAGGAAGAGTTTGTTGTTGAGAGGGAGGTGATGGAATCCTGA
Source organism: Platanthera zijinensis (assembly GCA_039513925.1). Classification (NCBI taxonomy): domain Eukaryota; kingdom Viridiplantae; phylum Streptophyta; class Magnoliopsida; order Asparagales; family Orchidaceae; genus Platanthera; species Platanthera zijinensis. The sequence continues at coordinate 132,084,106 of CM077086.1, read as the reverse complement.
TGGAGGGAATTTCTTTTGGAGGGCCAGGAGTTGCTAATACTTCCCTTATTTCATCAGAAATTTTGGAAGAGGATAAATCTTTGGATGGCTTAGTGATGGTCCTCTCTCATCTGCCAAATAGGGAACAATTTAGCCGCTTAGAGGCATTGATGAACACTGTTGGGGTAACAATTAGTTCATGAGCCTTTTCCTGAAGGAAGATCCCCTGAATCCTAGCAAGGCACACCTCTTTCTTGCTGTTTTTCCTTTTAATCAACTCAAAGAAAACCTTTCCCCAGTTAACATGTTTCTTATTTACTAAAGTACACATCACCAAGAACTGGTGCATGTTAATATAGTCATGAGCAGTATGCTTGCTAAGCAAGACTTTTCCCACGACATCAGCCAAAAACTTATACTCAGCAGATAAATTTTTCTTTAATAATTTGTTAGGGTTTCCCTCGGAGTGACCCATTTTTAGTAGCATTTCATTAGAATCAGAACTGTCTATTTCTATACCTTCTTCTCCATTATTAAAACAAAAAATTTCAGATAAAATTGCTGGAGTAAGAATAACCTATTGTCCTGCTATAGTTCCTGTCATTGTCCCAGCATTAGGTGTGGTTGAAGTATATACCCATTCATTTATTTTATCCACCGACAACTTCATCCTTATGGTTATGAACTTCTTTAATTGTTGTTCTTCAAATAATTATAGTATTTCCATGAATATTTGATCAGATTGTTGAAAGGAGTCAAAATCAATGTCAAACCCAGTGTCAAATTTCATGCTTATAAGAGAGTTTGCTGGAATCGCGATTGTTTCCTGTAAAAACAAGAAATATCAAGTGCAAGAGAGTTCTGAAGGTGCGGGATTTATCTCGAATAAAAACCCTATTATAAGGTTTTTTGAATATGAATCGACAAGCTCTATACTGCGAAAATTAAAAAGTCTTCGATTTGAGGTCGACGAAATATTATAGTGGAAAATAGTTCGTCGATCTTAGGTTGACAAAATATTTTATGAAGCAAGTTCGTCGATCTCAATTTGATGAAAATGACTTCACAAAGAGATATCCTCGATCTCTAGTCGATGAAAAATCTCAAGAAGATTTCTCAGCTCGTCGTACTCCGTTCGACGAACTGTGACAAATTCATCGGCCATAGACAGAAATTAAATTAAAGCCTCTCCATTTATCATACCTAGTTGATTCATAAAGAACAGATGGTTCCTCACAACTAAGGTTTTGGTGAAGATGTCTGCTCTTTTCAAATCAGTGTAGATGTAGACAAGCTTAATTTTATTTTTGTCTGCACAATCTATAATGAAATGATGCCTTATTTCTATATGCTTAATTCTACAATGATGCACTGGATTTTGTGCAATGGAAATTGCACTTGTATTATCATATAGTAAGGTTGAATTATTTAGGTTGAAACCATAATCTAGGAGTTGGTTCTGAATCCACAGTATCTGGGAACAAAAACTGCAAGCTGCTATGTATTCAGATTTTGCAGGTGAAGTAGACACAGATGTCTGCATTTTGCAAAACCAGGACACTAGTCTAGCACCAAGGAACTGTCTTGTCCCTGAGGTACTTTTTCGATACACTCTACATACAGCAAAGTCAGCATCTGAGTATCCAATCAACTCAAACTCTGACTCAGTTGGATACCAGAGTCCTAGACTAGGATAACCCTTTATATATCTTCAAATGCTTTTTAGAAAATTAAGGTGAGATTCTTTAGGGTTCACCTGGAACCTAGCAAAAAGCCATGTAGCAAACATAATGTCTGGCCTACTTGATGTGAGATATAATAGGGATTCAATAATGCCCCTATATAGTTTCTGATCAACAGGCTTGCCATGTTCATCAGAGTCAATCACAGCATTAGAAGAAATGGGTGTTTTCTTTGCTGAGGCATCTAACATCCCAAACTTTTTGATTAGCTCCTTAGCATACTTGGACTGGGATATGAAGATTCCATCAGGCAGTTGCTTCACTTGGAGGCCAAGGAAGTAAGAGAGCTCACCAATGCTACTCAGTTCAAACTTTGAATGCATTAGGTTAGAGAACCTCTTGCATAGTTTGGAATCAGTAAAACCAAAAATAATGTCATCTACATAAATTTTTACTAATATGATTTGATCCTTATGATGTCTAGTGAATAATGTCCTATCTACTCTGCCCCTAGAGTATTTATGCTCTGAATGAAAGCGAGCTAAGGTTTCATACCAAGCTCTTGGAGCATGCTTTAGACAATATATAGCCTTATGCAATTTAAAGACATAAGAAGGATGGGTTGGAGAAATAAAACCTGGTGGTTGCTCCACATAAACCTCTTCTTTAAGGTCACCATTTAAGAATGCACTTTTGACATCCATTTAATATACTTTGAACTTTCTGTAGGTAGCATAAGCAAGGAAGATTATGATAGCTTCAAGCCTTGCAACAGGAGCAAATGTCTGATCATAGTCAATTCTTTCCTCTTATCTATAGCCTTGAGCTACAAGCCTTCCCTAATCTCTTACAATAACTCCTTGGGCATCTAGTTTATTCCTAAATACCCATTTAGTACCAATGACTGGATAGTCCTTGGGTCTTGGAACTATATCCCAAACTATACATCTCTCAAACTAGTTGAGCTCCTCATGTATTTCAATAATCCAGTGTGGATCTTGCTTAGCATCTTTAATGGATCGGGGCTCAATTTAATATATGAAGCGGGCATTCATCAAGTCTTGGTTGAGTTGATGCCTAGTATGCACACCTATTGACATTTCTCCAATCACCTGAGATACAGGATTATCTTTAAGTGTGACAAACTTAGTAGGTGTAGTTGGTTCATCAACAGCTTGGGGAATTAATTCCTCTTGTTGAATTATGGGAAGTGTTGTTGGTTCAACATCCACTTCAGTGGATTCATCTTCACTGTCTTCATTTATTTATGCAGAGGGATGAGCAACAGTCTCATTTGTGAGGTTCAACTCTTCCAAGTTCTCACACAAGCTTGGTTCCTACAAAGTTTCACTAGTAGATTGATTATTCTCCTTATAAGACATGTTAGTTTCATCAAATGATATATGTACAGTCTCTTCCATTTTCTTAGTAGATTTACTATGTACCCTATATGCTTTACTGACTTGGGAGTATCCTAAAAAACTTCCCATTGCTGTCTTGGATTCAAACTTTCTAAGATATTTCTTGTCATTGTTATGAATGTAGCATAACCAACCAAAAATTCTAATGTAATCTATTTTAGGTTGCTTCCCTTTAAGTAATTCATAGGGAGTCTTGACCTTAAGCTTATGTATCAGGCTCCTATTCAGTACATAACTTGTTGTGCTTACAGCCTCTGCCCAAAAGGATAGTGGCAAGTAAGCATCTGTAAGTAATGTTCCTGCAGCTTTAATCAGGGTCCCATTTTTCCTTTCAGCTACCCCATTTTATTGAGGAGTCCTAGGAGCAGAGAAACAATGCCTAATACCTTCCATCTCATAGAATTCGTGCATGGGAAGAGACTCAAACTCAGTACCATGATCACTTCGGTTCAATGCAACTGGAGTAGAGTACTCAATCCTTATGCTCTTAAGAAAGTCTATAACAACTTTAAAGTTATCAGACTTGTTCCTCAAGAAGAACACCCAAGTGAACCTTGATAAGTCATCTACAATCACTAAGGTGTAAGATTTCCCTCCTAGGCTATGTACAGCAATGGGTCCAAAAAGATCCATGTGGTGCAAATACAGAATCCTAGGTGAATCACTCTTATTAATGACATTAAAACTATTTTTAGTTTGTTTGCCTAATTGACAAGCCCTGCATAGGCTTCCCTTCTTATAGGTGTAAGAAGGCAATCCTCTTATAAGGTTGTCCCTAGATAATTTAGCAATGTTCTTTAAGTTAACATGTCCTAATCTCTTATGCCATAGTTCATTATTATTAGTAACCTGGTTGAATAGGCATATCTCAGACCTACCAGTCTTAAAATTTACTATATAAATATTTCATATTCTAGTTCCAATTAAAACTACTTTATTTTCTACAGAAGTGATAATGGATGAAGAGTTATTAAATGATACCTGAAACCATTCATCACATAATTGATCTATGGAGATTAGGTTGTGCTTCAGTCCACTTACATCGGCTATCTTTTTGAAAGTGACAGCTCAAATTTTAACCTTCCCATAGCCTTTAGTATGGCCACATTGGGAGTAACCAAAGATCACTTTTGGAGCTAGCTTGGACTTAAAGTTGGTTAGATTTTCCTTGCTTCCAGTCATGTGCCTTGAGCAGCCACTATCCAAGTACCACGATTTCTCTGTGGTAGGAGAGGATTTCACTTACCTAAAAACAGATTAGATGTTCTTGACCCAGATTACCTTGGGTCATTATTGCTTTTCATAATTAAAAGTGGAAATAAAAGAACATTCAGGTTGATTTTTATACCCTAGGAGGTGATATCTTCTTGGTGGTATTATCCGCTGGGTGAATGGATTGAGGTATTACCTAGGTTGATTAAAGGTTATGAAAGAATTAAAGTTTATGTTATCATGAACTAGGTTCAACGAATTCCGCTAAGTTCGTCGACCTGAGGTGGACGAATGGGGATGAGTTAGTCGAACTTCGCATAGAGAATGAAAATATTCATTCTCTATGCCCCAATATCATCGATCTCGGCTCGAAGAACCATATTGGTTTCATCAATCGCAGTTCAAAGAATAATTATAATAAAAATTTGCGTTCATAGTATTTGAAAAAGAAAGAATTTCTAAAACCTTTTATGAAGAACCCCCTACCCTAGAATTAAAGGAACTACCCGAACATCTTATGTATGCCTTCTTAGAAAAAGATTCCAAGATACCAGTAATAGTTTCGGCCTACTTCCCGGATGCGAAAAATGATAAACTTTCTTAAGTTTTACGTAAACATCGTCGAGCTATTGCTTGGAAAATTTCTGATATCAAGGGCATAAGCCCATCTTTCTGCACTCACAAAATCTTAATGGAAGATAATTCGCATAACTCCATACAACCTCAGCACCTTATAAACCCGAACATGAAAGAAGTCGTAAAGGGCGAGGTTATGAAACTCTTAGACGCGGGAATTATCTACCCTATATCTGATAGTAAGTGGGTTAGCCCAGCCCAGGTAGTGCCAAAGAAGGGATGGTGATAGAGTGGCGAATGTGTATAGATTATCGTAGGTTAAATTACGCCACCCGCAAGGATCACTTTCCCTTGTCGTTCATTGATCAAATTTTTGAACGATTTTCCAGCAATAGCTTTTATTGTTTTCTCGATGGCCTCTCAGGGTATTTTCAAATCCTTATCTCCACCGAGGACCAGGAGAAAACTACTTTTACTTGTCCATTCGGCACCTTCTCCTATCGAAGACTACCGTTTGGATTGTGCAATGCGCCAGGTACATTCCAGCCATGTATCCTCGCTATCTTTGACAAGTATGTAGAAAGAATTATGGAGGTATTCATAGAGGATTTCTCTGTGTTCGGCGACGCTTTCGATAGTTCCTCGAAAAAATCTTAGAATGATGCGAAAAAACTAACCTTGCCCTAAATTGTGAAAAATGTCATATCATGATGAGGGAAGGGTTAGTTTTGGGTCATAAAATTTCTGCAAGAGGAATTAAGGTAGATATTGCTAAGATAGAAGTTATCGAGAAGCTGCCGCCGTTTACGAACATAAAAGCTATAAGAAGTTTCCTAGGTCACACTGGATTTTACCGCCGCTTCATAAAGGAATTCTCCAAGATCAACAAGCCCCTTACCCATCTCTTAGAAAAAGACGCCCCATTCATTTTGGATGACCTTTGCCTAGCTGCTTTTAATTAAATAAAAGAAAAATTAATTAATGCCCCGATTATGATAGCTCCGGTGTGGGACCTTTAATTTGAAATCATGTGTGATGCGAGTAGTTTTGAGGTGGGAGACGTATTAGGTAAACGCATATCTAAAAACTTCTACCCCATCTATTATGCAAGTAAAACGCTTACATCTGCATAGGAAAATTACACCACAACCGAGAAGGAGCTCCTACCTGTAGTATTCGCTTTTGATAAATTTCGTCCTTATATTACACTTTCAAAAATTATTGTTTTTACGGACCACTCGGCCCACAAATATCTTCTTTCTAAATCGGATGCCAAGCCGTGCTTAATTCGCTGGGTCTTACTCCTCCAGTAGTTTGACTTTGAGATCCGAGATAAGCGAGGAGCCGAGAACTTGGCCGCCAACCATCTCTCCCGATTAGATAATCCGTTTATTGAAAAATTACATGAAAAATATTTTAACGATTTCTTCCTAGATGAGAAGCTATTTTCAATTAGCACATCTACTTCTCCTTGGTTCGCACACATCGCCAACTATTTAGTGGCTCGTGTGCTCCCAAAAGAGTTCTCTTCTCAACAAAAGAAGAAATTCTTTTCTGAGTTGAACAACTACTTTTGGGAGGACCCGCATCTTTTTCGAGTATGTGCGGACCAGGTGATAAGGAGATGTGTTTCTTATGAAGAAGGTTTAGATATTTTTAAACATTTGTATGAAGGACCGACAGGTGGGCACTATCAAGCTCCTCTCACCGCTCACAAAGTGATAAGCACGGGTTTTTTTTGGCCTTGCCTGTTTAATCATGCGCAAGCATTTGTGAGTAAGTGTGATAGTTGCCAACGGTCGGGTAATATTTCCAATAAAAATGAAATGCCGCAAAATTATTTCATTGAGTGTGAAGTTTTCGACCCCTGGGGAATCTATTTTGTTGGCCCCCTTCCTTCTAGCTTTAGGAATAAATATATTTTAGTTGTCGTCAGTTCTGTTTCGCGTTGAGATGAAGCCTAAGATCTTCCTACGAACGACGCGCGAGTCATAGTTGCATTTAAAAAAAAAAAATTTCTCGATTCGGTACGCCGCACGCCATCGTTAGTGACAGGGGTTCCCATTTCTATAACGCGCAGTTTTCTAAAATCCTTACTAAATACGCCGTTATGCATAAATTTTCAACTACCTACCACCCTCAAACTAAAGGACAAGCCGAAGTAGTGAACAGAGAAATAAAAAAAATTTCTATGGGCCTACCAAACAGCGTTAAAAACCGCCCTCAGATGTAAGCCATATCAGTTAGTTTATGGAATATCGTGTCATTTACCCGTAGAACTCGAAGACCATTATTTTTGAGCCTTAAGGTTTTTAAATTTCCATCCCACTCTGTGGGCGACCTTAGAAAATTTAAACTGAATGAAGTAGACGAGTGGCACTCTTACGCATACGAGAACATCACATTTTATAAAGAGCGGACGAAACGTTTTCACGAAAAACACTTAAGGCACCCAAAAACCCTTAAGTCGGGCGACCAAGTTCGTTTGTATAACTCTTGATTACGTCTATTTCCGAGTAAATTAAAGTCGCGATGGTCTAGGCCGTTTTCTATATTAGAAGTTTTTCTTTATGGTGCTGTTTAAATTTCACACCCTGATAAGAGTAATTTCAAAGTGAATGGTCAGGGTCTTAAACTATATTTTTCTTGTGATGATGATGTCAGTCCAAACATTGTTAAATTTTTGCAGCACGAACTCTAACTTCGAACTTTTATTTTTTGGTAAATACTTTAATAATTATTATTTTTGACAAAATATATTTGGACATTATTATTTTATTGCGTTGAGCTCAATCGAAGTTTTAAACAAAGAGGGCTCTTGGGAGACAACCCAAGTTATCTTTTTCTGTTTTCTTCATTTTATAATATTTGCCCCGGACGGCTCCGACAAGCTGAAGCTTCTGAGGTCGCCCTCTCCAACTTGTTGAATCCATCACGATGTCCAAAGAAGACATTTCATGAAGATCCAAAAGCGTAAGCATGGTGGAGCGACATCAATCAACATTCGCAGCAAATAAATCCGGGGAAGTACCTATTTTTCAATTCTGTACTTTCATTTCTGTAATTTCATTCTCTCCTTCTCTAAACTTCTTTCTCCATTGACGATAATGTCCATTTTAAGCTTGGGGGAGGACTTCCTCCTTTTTTTGCTATGTGTGAATATTTTGCATTTTGTGGATATTTTTCAAAAATCCAAAAATATAAAAATCTTAAAAATCCAAAAAAAAAAAAATAGAAAATATTTTAAAATTAAAAAAATATATATATGATTTTTTCATTATTTACATAGTTTAGATATTTTGGTATTTCAATAGTACCCCTTGTTTTTTTTGTTTTTCTCAAAATCTAATATAAACAACTTAATTAATTATAATAGTTCTAATCGCCCTTTTTAATTATGTTTCACAAGAAAATGTTGGTCATGCTGTGTTTATAATTCGCGTTAGCATGTTAACGTAAAACATTTTTTCTATAACTCGCATTTCCTTCAGGATCCGTTCGTTTGCACAAAAATTGAGCCCCTGGAATTGGAATTGAAGGTCTAATTCCAATTCCATCGTTCGTCTACACGCTTGACGTTATAATTTAAATTTTAATGAATTCCGTAGAATTCATTTTGAACTAAAGACAATTCCTTGCAATCTATATAAGAATTGGACAATTCCGATCGAAACACATTTTTAAGGCCGGGGACGAATTTTTTTTATCAGACGCGACTTTTTTGCGCTAGCGCGATTTATTTCGCCCGGGAGCTTTGTTTTTTGCCCGGGCGCGTTGTTTTTTTGCGCGGGCGCATTATTTTCGCCCGACCGCAAATTTTTCGCCTGGGCGCGATTTTTTTTCCCAGACGCGACGCAATTTTTGAGCCCGGGCGCAATTTTTTCGTTCCCGGGCGTGTTTTTTTTGCCTGGACGCAATTTTTTGGCACAATCGAGTTTTTTTTGCCTGGGCAAGTTTTTTTTTGCCTGGGCGCGTTTTTTTTCCATCGGGCGCAATTTTTTTTCGCCCGAGCGCGATTTTTTCACCCTGGCGCGATTTTTTACGCCCGGGTGCGTTATTTCGCCCGGGCGCATTTTTTTCGCCCCGGCACAATTTTTTCGCCCGAGTGATATTTTTTCGCCCGGTCGTGATTTTTTCGCCCGAGCGCGATTTTTTCGCCAGTGAGTGATTTTTTCGCTCGGGCGCGATTTTTTTTGCCCGGGTGCATTTTTTTCGCCCGGGCGCGTTTTTTTTGCCGAAGTGCGATTTTTTCTCCTGGGAACATTTTTTTTGCACGGGCGCAAAAAAAATGGCGCCCGGGCGAAAAAAACCCTCTTGTGATTTTATTCTCCTTGGGCGTTTTCTTGACCTGGGCACGATTTTTGAGCCCGTGCTCGATTTTTTAGCCCTGGAGCGATTTTTTCACCCCGGTCCGATTTCTTTGCCCGGGTGCTACTTTTTCGCCCGGTCGTGATTTTTTCGCCCGAGCGCGATTTTCTTGTCAGGGAGCTATTTTATTCGCCCGGGCGTGATTTTTTCGCCCGGGTGCATTTTTTTCGACCAAGGGCGATTTTTTTGCCCGGGAATGTTTTTGTTGCCCTGGCGCGAAAAATATCGCGCCCGGAAAAAGAAAGCGCCCCGGGACAAAAAAATCGCGCCCGGGCGAAGCTAGCGCCCAGGGTGAAAAAATCACCTCTGGCGATTATATTCTCCTTGCCCGTTTTCTTCGCCCGGGAGCGATTGTTGAGCTCGTGCACGATTTTTAGCCCTGGCGCGATTTTTTCTCCCGGGCACATTTTTGTCGCTAGGCGCGATTTTTTCTCCCAGGCGCGATTTTTTCGCCCGGGCGCATTATTTTTCGCCCGCACATGTTTTTTTTGCCCGGACGCGATTTTTTAGCCCGCGGCATCTTTTTTTCTCGAGCGCATTTTTTGCGCACGGGCGCGATTTTTTCGCCCGGGCGCAAATTTTTTCACCCGGGCGCTATTTTTTGCCCGGTGCGAATTTTTGCTCGGGCGCGATTTTTTATCCTAGGCGCACTTTTATCGCCCATGCATAATATTTTCGCCCGGGCGCGAGCGAGATTTTTTCACCATGGTAGGTTTTTTTTCGCCCGGGCGCGATTTTTGCTCGGGCGCATTTTTTTGCCCCCACCCGAAAAAATCTTGCCCTGGCGACAAAAATGGGCCCGAGCGACATAATTGCGCCCGAGCGACATAATTGCGCCCGAGCGAAAAAAAATTACGGGCACGTGAAAAAATCCCACCCCTGAGAAAAAATCACGACAAGTTGAAAAAATCTTGCCCGGACAAAAAAATTGCGTCCGGGCAAAAATCGCGCCCGCGCAAAAAAATTGAATTCTGATTCCACAATATTCACCAATATTTTTTTTTAGACAAACAATGGAATTGGAATTCGTCACCAATATTTAATTCCACAATATTCATCAATATTCAATTCCAATATCGAATTCCAATTCCGTGCAAACAAACAGACCCTTTTGATTTTCGTTCTTTATTTTCTTTACTTTCTCAAAAATTCATCATCCATTATTTTCCTTTTCTTTTTTGGATAATTTTTGTAAGGTCAACTTTTGAATAGCATAGTAAATGTGAACGGTCCAAGTCACATATTATTTCCATTTTCAAGATAATTTCATCAATCTTTTTTTATTATCTAGAACTTGTTTTTGAAATTTTTAATTCAATGTTTTAAATAAATTTAAAAGCATGTAAATGATTTATGCCGTTTTTATTTTCGTTTGTGCTTTCCTGTCAACCTAAAGACTTTCACCACTAGTTAGCCACTTTTAAGCCTTTTTTCCAATTTCATTTGATAGCTCCTCTTTTCATATCATTTTCACCAAAGCCAAAATTTCCAACCTATTTAATCACACTATCCTTTTTTAGTTTGATAAAGAATTTTCATGATTATGATAGGTTATTTTGTGATATTTTTGGAGAAGTTTTTGAAAAAAGTATGCTAAAAAAAGTGTTTGCTTTTGTTAGGCAAATTCAAAATGAAAATAAAAATATTTATGGCCTTTGTTTTGAAAAAGAAAAAGAAAGAAAATAAATGGAAAAAAAAAGAAAGAAAAATATTTTGTTTAAAATGAAATTTTTGAAACTCTTTGTTTTGGTTTAGTGTGATTTTAAGCCTCCTTATTTATCATGCTAAGAAAAGAAGAAAAGTAAATCAGTATTAGTTTTGGATTTAATCTTAGATTTTGGTTATTTAATTGATATAATTATAATGCATTGCTTGGATCTAGTAACAACTCAATGCATTTTTTTTTCATTTTCGTTACTTGTCTTAAATCTATTTAAAGAATTTCGTTAAAATTTTGGATGATTAATTTTCATTGAGTAAAATTTATAAAAGTTAAACCACACGTAAATAATTGTTTTAGATTTATGTTTCACCTTTTCCCTACATAGAATTTCGCATAGTACTTGTGTAGGCATAATTAGAACTTTTTGATTAGTCCAGTTTTATGTTAGCTAGTTTTTATATCTTTGCTTGGGGACAAGAAAAGCTTAAGCTTTGGGGAATTTGATAATACGTTTTGTAGCCTAAACTATTATTTTATTTTCTAGTTTTGGAGGCGTTAATCGTGTCTTATTAGCATAATTTTTATCTTTCTTATGTAAATATTATTGCCACTAACATTTTATTATCTTTTTGCAGGTTTCCAAAATTTTGGCTAAAAATGACCTGACACGCCCCCATGTCACGCCCTCCATGGGCATGTCAAAGGGTGTGTCAATCGATCCGAAGGAAGCTCGCTGCTAGAGACCAAGTAACAGGAAAAAAGGCTGTCACGCCTACCTAACACGGCCTCCCCGGGCGTGTCTTAAGGCGTGATACGGGGCGTGTCGCCCTCTGTCCAAAGCCTGCCACCACATTTAATACATTTTTGCCTCTGCACGCCAATCGTACCTGTCACGCCCCCCGTCACGGGCATGACCCAGGGCGTGTTCGCCCCCTTTTCTAAGACTTATGTATTTCTGAACAATCATTTCGACGTGACGAATGTGTCACGCCCACCCCCCCCCCCTACACGGCGTGACCCAAGGCGTGTCAGCCATCGTACAGAAGCAATCATCCTTCTCGCCAGAATCCAGAACCCGAGGTCAACCCCGTACGTGTCACGCCCCCTTACACGCCCTTCTCGGGCATGACCTAGGGCGTGACCAACCTGAGAATTTTCTTATAAATTTAGACCCCCCCTTTAATTTCAAAAAAGTTTTGGGTTGAGAGGGGGAGGTGCTGCCCCTTTTTCCATGGTCTTTTAGTGTTTTTTTCATTCTTTCTTCCCTCTCTCTCTCTCTTATGTTGTATTTTCTTAACACTAGCCTACTGTAATCTTTTATAATAGCATTGCAATTGCTCTAGTAGCTAATTGTAGACCTATAATAGCATTTTCATTCCATACAATTGTAATTTCTATTTCAAGTTGTTGTAGCTCTCTTTAATATTAATAAAAGTGCTCTTTTCTAATACTTGTGTTCTATGCTTTACTACTCATCCCCTCTTCTCCACTATGCTATGATTAACTAATCATCCTTGTACTCAATCTTGATGATCCAAGGTTTAATTGATTAAGTTATGATGCTTTGAATTTATCTATTTTTTTAGAGTTTAGGCCTTGGATTACTCTTGATATTTCTCGTTTGGAATTATATTGTCGATATATATTTTTCAATTTAGCTTTCATTCTTGGCTAGCTGAGAGGCCGATAGTTTGAAGTGAGCATTCAAGAGTAAAGAGAGTTGTACGCACCCCTCGAGAGAGGCAGACGTCCAAATCTCCCGGATTTGAGAAAAATCCTATAGTAAGGTTCACCGAGTAAAGCAAGCTTTAGGCCTCCTATTTAGACGAAAGTCGATGGTACCTTCCTAAACTCAGTTAGGCATGACTTCGAGAGAAGCGTGTTCAAGTTTTAGGAACCTCCACGGTCAAGGACCCTTCACCCTATTAAGTTTTGGTTTATTTATCGTGTTTTTAATCTACTTTAGTCGAAGTGATTCTCGGTCGAGTGCATTTCCATTTTATCGTTCTAATCCATTATCATAAACGCTTCTTTTATGCTTTCTATTTAACTGCATTTAGTTCTCCTTTAGTTCTAGTTTTCCTTTCATTAAGTGTGTATAATTTTATCTTTATCCCTAAAGATTTCCGTCGATAAAATAATAGTCTTCGTGTGAGTAAGTGTACTTAACAGTTCCAGGATTTCAATAAGACACTTGTGTCCCCTAGCTACAGTTCGATAGGTATACTTACCTAATTGGATTTCTAGTTCGGCTCTCTTTTCGTAAGCGGAAAGCGATCACCATTGATTAGTTCGTATTTGCGAGCTCACTTGAGGTACTCGCGTTATATTTTAAATTTATCTATTTTTGCCTTCTGTTTTGCAGAGATTGGCAGGAGTTTGCGAGTTCACATCAGGTACACCCATTATATTTTATATTTACCTGCTACGGTCTTCGTGAGTTCACTTTAGGTACTCGTATTAAAATATAAATTAATCTGTTTATGATTTCTCTTTTGCAAAGATTAGCAGGTGTTCACAAGTTCCCTTTAGGTACTTGCATTATATTTTCAATTTACCTACTTTTAACTTCTCTTTTCCAAAGATTAGCAGGCGTTCGTGAGTTCACATCAGGTACTCGCATTATATTTTAAATTTAACTGCTTTCTTCTTCTCTTTTGTAGAGATTAGCAGGTGTTTGCAAGTTCACTTCAGGTACTCGTATTATATATTTTATTTACCTATTGCGGTCTTCATGAGTTCACTTCAGGTACTCGCATTATTTTTTTTATTTAACTGCTTTGACTTCTCTTTTGCAAGGATTACCAGGTATTCGGAAGTTCACTTGTGATTCTCGCTTTATATTTTATATTTAACTGCTGCGGTCTTCGTGAGTTCACTTCAGGTACTCGAGTTATAATTTAAATTTACCTGCTTACTGCTTCTCTTTTGCAAAGATTTGAAGGTGTTCATGAGTTCACTTAAATTACTTGCTTCATATTTTAAATATACTTGCTTTTGACTTCTCTTTTGTATAAATTAGGAGGTGTTCACGAGTTTACATCTGGTATTCGGGTTATATTTTAGTGTTACCTGTTTTTGACTTCTCTTTTGCAGAGATTAAGAGGTTTTGCGAATTCACTTTAGGTACTCGAGTTATATATTATATTTACCTACAGCGGTCTTCTTGAGTTAACATCTTTTTTCAGAGATTACTAGGTGTTTGCGAGTTCACTTAAGGTACTCGCCTTATATTTTAAATTTACGAACTTTTGATTTCTCTTTTGCAAAGATTATTAGATATTCGCGAGTTCACTTCAGGTACTGGCATTGTTTTTTTAAATTTACCTACTTTCGACTTCTCTTTTGGGGAGATTAGACGGTGTAGGCAAGTTTACTTCAGCTACTCACATTATATTTTAAATTTACAATCTTTTGACTTCTCTTTTGTAGGGATTAGCATGTTTTTGCGAGCTCACTTCAGTTATTCACGTAAATTTATCTATTTCGACTTCTCTTTAGCAGTGATTAGTAGTCTTTGTTAGTTCACAATAGGTACTTGTGTTATGAATTATTTTTACCAGTTGTGGTGTTCATTAGTTCACTTCAGTTACTAGCATTATATTTTTAATATAAATTCTTTGGACTATTCTTTTGTAGAGATTATAAGGTGTTCGCGAGTTAACTTCAGGCACTCGCGTTATATTTTAAATATACCAACTTTTGAATTCTATTTTGCATAGATTAGTAGGTGTTCACGATTTCACTTCATGTACATGAATTATAATTTAAATTTTCCTATTTTTGACTTTCTTTTATATAAATTAGCGGGTGTTCGCGAGTAAACTTTAGCTACTCGCATTATATTTTAAATTTACCTGCTTTTTACTTCTCTTTTTAGCAGATTAGCAAATTTTTGCTTGCTCTCTTCAGTTACTCACATTATATTTTAAATTTATCTTTTTTTGCCTTCTCTTTTGCAGAGATTAGCAGGTGTTTGTAAGTTCATTTCTAGTACTCACATTATATTTTATATTTATCTACTGTTGTCTTCATGAGTTCACTATAGGTACTCACATTATAATTTGAATTTTCCTTCTTTGGACTTATCTTTTGCAAAGATTAGTAGGTGTTCATGAGTTCACTTCAGGTACTCGTATTATGTTTTAAATTTAACTACTTTTGACTTCTCTTTAGCAGAGATTAGCAGGTGTTCCTGACTTAACCTCATGAACTCGCAAAATATTTAAAATTTACCAACTTTTGATTCTCTTTTGGAGAGATTAGTAATTATTCCTGAGGTCACTACAGGTACTCGCATTATATTTTAATTTTACGTACTCTTGAATCACTTTTTGAGAGATTAGTAGTTGTTTTTGAGTTCATTTAGGGTAATCATGTTTTATTTTAAATTTAACTACACTTAACATCGTGTTTGCATAGATTAGAAGGTGTCTGTTCACTTCAGGTACATGCATTATATTTTAAATTTACCCACTTTTGACTTCCCATTTATAGAGATTTGTTAGTGTTTTCTAATTCTATTCAGGTATTTGCATTATATTTTAA
This sequence comes from Platanthera zijinensis, assembly GCA_039513925.1. NCBI lineage: Eukaryota > Viridiplantae > Streptophyta > Magnoliopsida > Asparagales > Orchidaceae > Platanthera > Platanthera zijinensis. The sequence continues at coordinate 132,068,657 of CM077086.1, read as the reverse complement.
ATTTACCAGCTTTTGACTTCTCTTTTGCCGAAATTAGCACGTGTTCGTGAGTTCACATCAGGTACATAAGTTATATTTTAAATTCACCTGCTATGATCTTTGTGAGTTAACTTCAGGTACTCGTATTTTATTTTAAATTTACCTGCTTTTAACTTCTCATTTACTGAGATTTGTAGGTGTATGCGAGTTTACTTGAGATACATTATTTTTTAAATTTACATACTTTCGATTTCTCTTTTGCAGAGATTAGCAGGTGTTAGCGAGTTCACTTCAGGTACTCGCATTATTCTTTATATTTACCTCCTATAGTCTTCGTGAGTTCAATTCAGGTGCACACCTTATAACTTAAATTTACTTATTTTGGATTCTCTTTTGCGGAGATTGGTAGGTGTTCACTTCAGGTACTTACGTTATATTTTAAATTTTCTTTCTTTTTACTTCTATTTTGCATAGATTAACTGGTGTCCACGATTTCACATCAGGTACTCGCATTATATTTTAAATTTACTATCTTTTGACTTCTCTTTTGTAGAGATTGGCGGGAGTTCACGAATTTACTTAAGTTTCTTGCTTTATATTTTAAATTTACCTGCTTTTGACTACTCTTTTGCAGAGATTAGTAAGTGTTTGCAAGTTTACTTTAGGTACTCGCATTTTGTATTATATTTACTTGTTGGGGTGTTCATGAGTTTACTTCTGGTACTCGCGTTATATTTTAAATATAACTGTTTTTGCCTTCTCATTTACAGAGATTGGCATGTGTTCACGAGTTCAGTTCAGGCACACGCATTATATTTTATATTTACTTGTTGCAGACTTTGTGAGTTTACTTCAGGTACTCCCATTATGATTTATATTTACTTATATTTTGACTTCTCTTTTACAAATATTAGTAGGTGTTCACGAGTTCACTTCAGGTACTCTAATTATATTTAAGTTTATCTACACTTGACTTCTCTTTTGCAGAGATTAGCAGGTGTTCATGATTTCAATTCAGGTACACGTGTTATATTTTAAAATTACCTACTTTTGACTTCTCTTTTTGAGAGATTAGCAATTTTTTGTGAGTTCACTTTAGCTATTCGCATTATATTTTAGATTTACCTATTATTGACTTCTCTTTTGGAGAGATTAGCAGCTTTTAGTGAGTTCACTTAGGGTACTCACGTTATATTTTAAATTTACTTGCTTTTGACTTCGATTTTGAAGAGATTAATTACCATGTGTTTGCGAGTTCACTTCAAGTACTCACATTATTTATTAATTTTACCTGTTGCAGTCTTCGTGAGTTCACTTCAGATACTCGTATTATATTTTAAATTTAATTGATTTTGATTTCTATATTACAGAGATTACCAGGTTTTCCCAAGTTCACTTCAGGTATTCGCGTTATATTTTAAATTTACCTACTTTTCAAAAAATCTTACAAAGATTAGAAGGTATTCACGAGTTCACTTCATGTACTTTTGTTATATTTTTAATATACCTACTTTTGACTTCTCTTTTGCAGAGATTAGCCGGTATTCGCGAGTTCACTTCAGCATTATATTTTAAATTTACCTACTTTAAACTTATCTTTTGCAATGATTAGCAGTTATTTACGAGCTCACTTCTGTTACTCATGTTATATTTTTAATTCACTTGCTTTTGACATCTCTTTTGGAGAGATTAAAAGGTTTTCACGAGTTCACCTCAGGTACTCAGATTATAATTCAAATTTACCTGCTTTTAACTTCTCTTTTACAGAGATTAGCATCTGTTCATGAGTTCACTACATGTACTCACGTTATATTTTAAATTTATATTGATTTACCATCTTTTTCGAAGTGATTAGCAGGTGTTTGCGAGTTCACTTCATGCACTCATGTTATTTATTATATTTTCCTATTGTGGTCTTCGTGAGTTCACTTCAGGTAATCACTTTATATTTTAAATTTATCTGGTTTTGAATTCTCTTTTGTATAAATTAGCAGGTATTCACGAGTTAACTTCAGGTACATGCGTTCTATTTTATATTTACCTTCTTTTGAATTCTCTTTTGCAAAGATTAGCAGGTGTTTGCGAGTTCACTTCAAGTTATGTTATATTTTAAATTTACCCTCTCTTGACTTCTCTTTTGAAGAGATTAGCAGTTTTTCGTGAGTTCACTTCAAGTACTCGCGGAATATTTTAAATTTACCTATTTTTAACTCTTCTTTCCAGAGATTAGTAAGTGATTGCAAGCCTACTATAGGTACTCGCATTATATTTTAAATTTATATGTTTTTGTCTTCTCTTTAGCAGAGATTAGAAGGTTTTCGCAAGTTCACTTCATGTACTCGTATTAAATTTTATATTTTCCTGCCACGTTCATCGTGAGTTCACTTAGGGTACTCGCATTATATTTTAAATTTACTTGCTTATGACTTATATTTTGTAGAGATTAACAGGTGTTTGCGAGTTCCCATCAGGTACTCGTGTTATATTTTAAATTTACATACTTTTGAATTCTCTTTTATAGAGATTAGTAGATGTTCGCGAGATCACTTCAGGTACTCGCATTATATTTTAAATTTCCCCATTTTTGAATTCACCTTTGCAAAGATTTGTAGGTGTTCGTGAGTTCAATTCAGGTACTTGTATTATATTCCAAATTTAACTACTTTTTACTTCTCTTATGCAGAGATTAGCAGGTGTTCGTAAGTTCACTTCATGTACTCACTCACTTACATTTTTATTTTTTGTGCTTTTGACTACTCTTTTGCAGAGATTATCAGGTGTTTGCGTGTTCACTTTAGGTACTAGCGTAATATTTTAAATTTACTTGATTATGACTTCTCTTTCGCCGAGATTAGTAGGTGTTCACGAGTTCACTTCAGATAATCGCATTATATTTTAAATTTACCTACTTTTTACATCCCTTTTGGATAGATTAACCGTTTCCTGTGAGTTCACTTCAGGTCCTTGCATTATATTTTAAATTTACCTACTTTTGACTTCTCTTTTGGAGGGATTAGCAGTTTTTCGCGAGTTCAGATAGGGTACTCATGTTATATTTTAAATTTACCAACTGTAGTTTTCTTGATTTCACTACAGGTACTCTTGTTAGACTTTAAATTTAACTGCTTTTAACTTTTCTTTGGGAGAGATTAGTAAGTTTTACTGAGTTCACTTCAGGTACTTGCGTAATATTTTCAATTTACCTACTTCTGAATTCTCTTTTGTAGAGATTAATAGGTGTTCGCGAATTCACTTTAGGTACTCGCATTATATTTTAAATATATCTGCTTTTGACTTCTCTTTTGCAGAGATATACTTTTTATTTCTCTTTTGCAGAAATTAGAAAGTGATCACGAGTTCACTTCAGGTACTCGCATTATATTTTAAATTTATCTACTTTTGACTTCTCTTTTGTAGAGATTAGCAATTGTTCTTAAGTTCAACTCAAGTACTCGAGTTATATTTAAAATTTTCCTATTTTTCACTTCTCTTTTGCACATATTAGCAAGTGTTTGCGAGTTCACTTCAAGTACTCGTATTATATTTTAAATTTTCATGCGGTGTTGGCAAGTTCACTTCAAGTACTCGTGTTTTTTTTTAAAATTTACCAGCTTTTGACTTCTCTTTTTTTAGAGATTAGCAGGTGTTCGTAAGTTCACTCTTGGTACTCACGTTATATTTTAAAATTATATGTTGCGCTCTTCGTGAGTTCACTCAGGTACTCATATTATGTTTTAAATTTACTTATTTTTGACTTCTCTTTTGCAAAGAATAACAAGTGTTTACGATTTCACTTCAGATACTCGTGTTTTATTTTAAATTCTCTTGGGCCGATATTAGCAGGTGTTTGGGAGTTCAGTTCAAGTACTTGCATTATATTTTAAATTTACCTGCATTTGAATTCTCTTTTTCAAAGATTAGCAGGTGTTCACAAGTTCACTTCAGATACTCGCTATATATTTTAAATTACCTGCTTTTGACTTCTCTTTTGGAGTGATTAGTATGTGTTTGCGAGTTCACTTCAGATACTCTTGTTATATTTTAAATTTATCTATTTTTGACTTCTATTTTCCAGAGATTAGCAAGTGTTCGCGAGTTCACTTCAAGTACTAGCGTTATATTTTAAATTTACCTTCTTTTTCTTCTTCTTTGTAGAGATTGGTAGGTGTTTACGAGTTAACTTCAGTAACATGTGTTTTTTTAATTTACCTACAGTGTTAGTGGGTTGACTTCAAGTACTCACATTATTTTTAAATTTACTAGCTTTTGAATTCTCCTATGCAAAGATTAGAAGGTATTTGCGAGTTCACATTAGGGACTCGTGTAAAACATAAAATTAACCTACTTTTGAATTATCTTTTGTAGATATTAGAATGTGTTTGTGAGTTCACTTCTGGTACTTGTATTATATTTTAAATTTACCTTCTTTTGACTTCTCTTTTGCAGAGATTAGAAGGTGGTCGCGAGTTCACTCCATGTACTCGCATTATATTTTAAATTTACCAGCTTTTTACTCCTTCTTTGGAGAGATTTGCAGGTATTTGCAAGTTCACATAAGGTACTCTCATTATATTTTAAATTTACCTGCTTTTGACTTCTTTTTTGTAGAGATTAAAAGGTATTTGCAAGCTCACTTCAGGTACTTGAGTTATATTTTAAATTTACCATCTTTTGACTTCTTCTTTGTAATGAACAGTAGGTTTTCACAAGTTCACTTTAGGTACTCACATTATATTTTAAATTTACCGGCCTTTGACTTCTCTTTCGCAGAGATTAGCAGGTGTTCGTAAGTTCACATCAGATACTCGCATTATATCATAAGTTTTCATGCTTTACACTTCTCTTTTTTAGATATTAGCAGGTGTTTATGAGTTCACTTTCGGGACTCGCGTTATTTTTAAATTTACCTTCTTTGACTTCTCTTCTGTAGAGGTTAGCAGGTGTTCGTGAGTTCACTTCTGGTACTCGCATTTTATTGTAAATTTACTCACTTTTGAATTTGCCTTTGTAGAGATTAGTAAGTGTCCGCGAGTTTACTTGAGTTACTTGGGTTGTAATTTAAATTTAGTTGCATCGTAGCTCGGTCATCAATTGCGTCCGGGGTAGAGAAGGTTGTCACTACCCAATGGACCCGTCTTCTTTGTGTCAAGATGCAGAAGAATGATTCAAGCTTCCCTTTGCTTGTTGGATACAACGTCAAAACCCTTCTAGAAGCTCAAGGATGAATAAGGAGGCGGAGAAAAACTCCAGATTAGATTTGGCGGTGAAAGCTTGCCTGGAGCACCTCCCTACGGTGGAAGATGAAGAAGAACGGCCTAATCCCTCCTCGGAGACAAAAATGGCAAAAAAATGTTGATCGATATAGAATTAGGGAGGAACCTGCGTATATATAGATAGCAGAAATAATAATGCGGATGACCAATAGAGCACGACCAGTGGTCGTGCTCACTATGTCCAGTGATCGTGCGTATTGGCATGGCAAAAGTCATGAAGAACTAGGATAATGCGCACGAACAGTGGTGCACGACCGGTGGTCGTGCGCAATATATACAATGCTCATGCGTTTGCTCTACATAGAGCTTGGAAAAATGGAAAGTAGTGTGCACGATCAGTGGCTAACGACCAGTGGTCATGCGCTATATATCCAATGATCGTACACTATAGATCCTGTACTGTTTGGGTTCGAAGAATAGGGTGCGCTAAGGAGTCCACTGATCGTGCGTGAGTAAAAACGCACGACCAGTGGCCCTTATGACGAAAGCAATCCCAGACAATCTGGGATCATGCACGCGAACCTTGTACCTGCAGCAAAAATAGCAGAGCCACTGAGACGGTATACCACAAACTCCATACACAGAAAAGAACCAAGTAGGGCAAAAGAAATATAACTACGAAATCGCACAGAAAATTGGCCAAAAGTGCACCTATTATGGAAATAAATATAAGATGAAATATATACGATAACGAACTAAAAGTGAAATGCATGTGAACGAAAACTAGCCCAGATGAGTATGAAAATAAATATATACATAGGACACATCACACCCCCAGACTTACTTATTTGCGCGTCCCGAGCAAACAAAATCTATGTAGATAGGGAAAATAAACTAGCTAACAAAGAAATTAAGATACGGAGTACCATCCAAAATGGCATGCTTGCGCACATAAAAATATAATAAAGGAAATTTCTAAGTATTCAAAATAGTTTATACTTTTCACAATGCATATCAAAATTTTATTATTCCTCAAAATAGAATCACAGTGAATCATCCGGCCACACGCAGGGAGAAAGTAGGCATGCCACTAAGGTGAGCTTTGCCAAAGGCCAGGGCTCAGGATGACCTCCAAAGGAATCCACCAATGTCAAGGATCATACGCTTGCCCGTTCACACTCTCTCCACGGTACTAGTTTGACTCAAGCGTGATCCCGTAGGACTTTAGGATAAGAGATGGAGTGTGGGTTACGGTGAGGTAAACAAAGATAAATAAGAAGGCTACGCACCTAACACAAATAATCTAGCATAAAAAAAATCTATCGGCTAACCAAAATACATCCAGGTAAACCACACCCCCAAACAAATTTTTTAAAATATGGGTGTGTGCACCACCTACTCCAAATAAAAACTCATCTCAAATAGAATTTTCAATTATACTTTGTCTTTTCACTTTTTTTTTTACAATTCATTTTTATATATTTTTTCAAATCATCTTTTTATTTACACAATTTCAGCAAATAAAAACTTTAGAATACATCTGCATATTCACAAGGAATATCACCACATCAACACCCCAAAATGAAAGTGTAAAACACTAAAGCTTGACTTGGGTGTGCGAATAAGATTGTCTATGAGGCTTTGGAGAAATAATGGTGCAGTAGAATAAAAAGAAGGGTTAGGCACAACGGGGTTTGCGAGGTTAAGACGTTAGGAGCAGTACAAAGCTCAATCGGGACAAAATGATGGCCTATATCACGCTCACACTTGACTAACCATGCACCAATGATTCGAGAGTACCTTGGGGCAAGTTCTTAGCCACTGAGAAAGATGATCCTTCCTCCCGACTCGAGCAAAACGAGTCTAGTGACGGCTAAACACATCCCTACACTACAATTCGATTCAGACCGGATTCACCAAATTTTGAGTAGAATAAAAAGTATTTACGCAATTAGAAAAATATAAAACTATAAGCTTGTAGAAAAATTAGGTCTACTCCAATTTCGATAAGAGAAGAGAGAACTCGACTAAGAGCACTACAGGAGTCAACATTTTACTCCGCCTCACAATCCTATTCCAGCATAATAATTTTCCCAACTCAAACAAAAGAAATGAGTTTAACTCGCAGCACGATAATAGCTAAGCATGGCTCATGTGGGTGCAGTGGTGTGCGATGCAATGAACAAATAAAAATAAAACAACAAAAGCTTCTAATATGCACGTGAAATGTGCGCTGTAAAAGGTAACAAATACTGGCTCTCCCCCAAACTTTAACTAAGCTACACAGTATATGATATATAAATTTAAATCAGATAGAGACAAGGGAAGAGGTTACCCAATTCCCAGCCAGTGAGCATACCAAAAGACGCATGAAAAACAAAAGCAGGTCTACCAAATGAAGAATCACAACCCCACCAATACGAAGTTGCCATGAATACTGCATGGGTGAGCTCCGCAAAAACAAAAGAAAATTATACAAAATACAAAGAAACACTAAAACTAAAATAGACATGAAAATAAAAAATACAGGAAATGAAAGAAAACTACTGGGGTTATTGTCCTCTCAATACAAATTATTATATTTTATACATTTCTAGCTAATAGGCCCATGAAAAGAAAAGTGCACAGGTAACTGTTCCATTATCCGTTAGGGTAGCGAGTACTGATACAGAGATAGAGCAGTTACACCTCTACCTAAATAATAATACTGCCCGACACAGGTAGAGGAAATAGGAAGTAAGAAGAGGAGAAGCGCTGGTCCTCACTCATCTCACCCCAAAATAAATCCTTGCCCAGTAAGGTATTGTCTACAGGGAGATGGCAGGAGGAGAAAGTAATTAATGAAGCCTCCTTAACAAGGGAGGAATAAACCTCCTCGCGAAAGAGGATGCTATCATCAATTACTCAAGCTGAAAGATCCAATTCCTCCTTAAGCACCTGCAAAGACTCAACCCGGACAAACTTAATATAAAAAGGGGATCAAGAAATAAAGGAGATGAAAAACTAAAATAATCAAAAATAGGGGGAGTGGTCCCGGTCTCACTCTCAGCAGGATCCAAGCATTGATCATCGTCGGTATCATCAACCGACTCACTAAAATTGGGATAGATACATCTTGCAAAGAAAGTGGAGGAATAACAACATCAGATAAAATATGTTATGGTTCCTCCGGGGTGAATCCAAAAGCGTGGAAGAATGCATGGGGAGAGTCGACACCATAATGTCGTCACACAGATCAGTAGAAAGTCTAATGGGTAAATCCGCAGTAGTCCCCCATAGGCAAGGTGGTACTACGAGTATATCTTAAGAATTAGAAGGGCAGCTAAATGAGTGGTGGTTGGAACCAATCAAATACTCGGTTCATCATCCTCCTCCAACTGGCACTGAAATTCTGCGCAATCTTTCAACACATGCTAGGTTCTACGAACAACACAAACACCGTTTTCATTACTCCTCAGTCCCGATGGGATCGGAGAGTAATAAGAAAAAGCTGATTTCGTATAAGAGAAGTGACCATCAGACTTGGGTATTGTGTATGAAGTACCATAAGAGGAGGTTGCTCCATACACTAAACCCCGAGAATTATGCTCCCTATCTTTAGTTAGGCACACATCTCTACCATGCCTATAATCCCCGCACCATCTACAACGGATATTCAAATAAGAAAACATGGTGCAACAAGAAAGAATTCACCAACAGAAATATTCTAAGCAAAAATTAACTACACACTAGCAGATAAAAGAAAAGGAATGCCTGCAGCTGAAAAATTAAAACTAGAAAAGGAACAAAGAAAAATAAGCAACAAATTCTAAAAAACTAAAGGAAGGAAGAAACCTGAAATGAATAAATGGAAAAGGGCTTCTATCTCCTATCTCCCTCTCCAAAAACTGACACGACTGTGTTCCCCAGCAATGGAGCCAAAAACTTGATGCGTTGAACGACAAGTGTATCGGTCGCACAAGTAATATAAAATGGGCAAATTTTCCCAAGTATCGATCTCGAGGGAACACAGCAAGGTGGAGTTAATTTTGAGGAGGACTTGAGATTTAATTCCTTAGGTCGGTGTTTACGAAGGGGGGTTTAGATTGTTGTGTAAAAAGAAAATAAAATACTACAAACTACTCCTATACAATATCGCTATGCGATGCTTCGCCAAGCGGGATGGAAGATAACACGGGCCTCTATGCACCAAATTGCTGGGCGGATGGACGAGTAGGCTTGCGGATGAGTTGGTGAGAATGATGGAATGAGTGTCATGAGCACCTCTTCGCTATGCACTCCACTATCAATTGCTAATGCATAAATGTGGTGGAGGATGGATAATGACGCACGTCAAGAAACTAAAGTGGGAAGACAAAACAGGTTCACACAGACATGCCACAAATAATGTTTACAACTAAAGTGCACATCATCTACATAAACAGATTAAAACACACATATTCAACAAGAAAGCAAGAAAGATAAGTCAAGAGATCGACCAAATCCGATGATTGCTGAGGATTCACGGATGGAATAGCCGGGTTGTCAATCCGCGTCCTAGCTTGGTCCTCAACTGCGTCCAGGGTAGAGGAGGCTCTCTCTACCTCCCAATGGACCCATCTTCTTCGTGTCACGATGTGGAAGAAGGTTTTGAACTTCCCTTTTCTTGTTATATATAGCGTCAAAACTCTTCTTGAAGCTCAAGGATGAAGGAGGAGGCCGAGAGGAAGCTCCGGCTTGCATTTGGCGGTGAAAGCTTGCCCGGAGCACCTCCTTACGGTGGAAGATGAAGGAGAACGACAGAATCCCTCCTCGGAGACGAAAATGGTGGAAAAATTTCGATCGATACGGAATTAGGGCGGAACCTGCGTATATATAGATGGCAGAAATAATAATGCGCATGAATAATGGTCATGCGCACTATGTATAGTGATCGTGCGTATTGGCATTGAAAAACCCATGAAGAACTTCGATAACACGCACGAGAAGTGGCGCACGACCGGTGGTAGTGCGCAATATGTGCAATGCTCATGCGATTTCCCTAGACAGAACTTGGAAAAGTGGAGAGTAGTGTGCATGATTAGTGGCTCACGACTAGTTGTCGTGCGCTATAGGTCCCATGATCATACGGTATAGATCCTATACTGTTTGGGTTCGGCGAACAGGTTGTGCACGACCAGTGGTTGTGCGCTAAGGAGTCCACTGATCGTGCGCGAGTAAAAATGCATGACACGCGGCCCTTAGACAGAAAGCGATCCCAAATAATCCCAGATCACGCACGCGACCCTTGTACCTATAGTAAAAAGAGTAGAGCCACCGAGATACATACCATAAACTCCATACATGAAAAGCACCATGTAGGGAAAAAAAATATAACTACGAAATCACATATAAAATGGGCCAAAAGTGCACCTACTATGAAAATAAAGATAAGATGAAATATATATGCTAACAAACTAAAAGTGAAGCACATGTGAAAGAAAACTAGCCCAGATGAGTCCAAAAATCACTATATAAATAGGACTCATCACACCCCCAGACTTACCTGTTTGCGCGTCCCGAGCAAACAAAATCTATGCAGATAGGGAAAATAAACTAGCTAACAATGAAATTAAGATACTGAGTGCCATGCAAAGTAGCATGCTCGTGCGCATAAAAATATAATAGAGGAAATTTCTAAGTATTCAAAATAGTTTATACTTTTCATAATGCGTATCAAAATTTTGAGGAATGACGGTGAATCATCTGGTCACACGCAGGGAGAAAGTAGACAGGCCACTAAGGTGAGGGTACTAGTTCGACTCAAGCGTGAATCCATAGGACTTTTGGATAAGAGATGGGGCTTGGGTTATAGTGAGGTAAACAAAGATAAATAAGAGGGCTATGCACTTAACCCAAATGAGCTAGCATAAAAAAGAATCTATCCGCTAACAAAAATACATGTGTGTACACCACACCCCCAGAATTAATTTTAAATTATGGGTGTGTGCACCGCGTACTTCAAATATAAACTCATCTCAAATAGAATTTTCAATTATACTTTTTCTTTTCACTTTTTTTTATAATTCATTTTTATATATTTTTTCAAATCATCTTTTTATTTTAACAATTTCAACAAATAAAAACTTTTGAGCACATCCACATATTCACAAGGAATATCACCACATCAACTGTAACACCCCCATCCGTAGTATGGCATATTACAGAAGGTCCAGCTTGAACCCGACGCCATATACCACGGACAGCCGGAAGGGTTACAAAATAATACCAAATACTTAACTACTCGCCCTAGCACAGAGCATTCTAGCGGAAGCTTTTAAACAGTTTAAGAAAACCCATGAATTAACAGCACTAGCATGAATGTCCACATATCAACCCCGTTATGTTCAAGGCTGACTCCCCGACCGCCAAGTTAGCGGAATTACGTTTCCGCCCAGGTTTCTAGGTGCGCCTTGGAGTTAGTCGCAAAGGATCCCTGGTGCAATCTACTGCGTAGAAACCCGAAAACAACGCACGAAGTCTTCTCTGGCTATTCATGCAATGCAACATCACTGATCCAGAAAAACACGTCCGGGTAGGTTTCACACACAATGCTTATGCTCGTACTTCGATTCCAAACTCTAAACAAGGGGGACTTCACATATCTACCCCAAGCAACACCGCAAACTTACCGCACACTCGAGGGAGAGGGTTTTCCAATGCAAAGTAAGAAGAGCTTCACATGCTCTCAAGTTGAGAATCGTTACCCTTGAAGTCCGCTTTGGCGCCATGATAAACTAGCCCTATAGAAAGCTTCGCAAAGGAATTCTCTCCACGGATCCGGTCTCGGTTCAAAGATTGGTGCTCCGACGCTCTGCGGCGGCCGGATTCCTCCCTTCCTTCTTCCTTGCTCTCTTCTCTCTCTTACTTTTTAGAAAGAGGGAGTTAATGATGAAATGAGGAATTAAACCTCTAATCCAGGACTAAACACAAGCAGGAACTCATCTGGGCCGTTAGATCTTATTTAAAGAAAACGAACGGCTCAAATTAGCCTAAATTTCCTTAATCCTGGGTCGAACACGGCTTTGCACACGGCCGTGTCCCAGGCCATGTTCCTCGATCTAGCCACTAATATCGAGCACAAAAAAGGACACGGGTTGCGACACTCTCGTGTCCCAACCTGACACGTCCGTGTCGGGTCCTCAATACGCCCGTGACCAAGGGCCGTATCACCAATATCCGCCACGCCAACCGTCACGTCGCTTGGTGGACATGGGTGACGACACGCATGTGTCAAACGTGACACGCCCGTATCAACCAGTACATGCCCGTGTTCGGGGCCGTGTCCTCCAATCGACACAGGACCAATATCTCCCGAAGAGTACACGGCCATGTGACACGCCCGTGTAACATGCCGTGTGCTTTTGACATGCCCTGGGACACGCCCGTGTCCCAGGCCGTGTTCGAGCACTGTACGCTCGTCGACCTCAACTCGACCACACGAGAATGACACGGCCATGTGACATGCCCGTGTCACAGGCCGTGTTCACCCTACCAAGGTCCAAACATGTTTTGAACCCTCCCGTTTCGCTTTTAAGTTTTGGGGCGTTATAATTCTCCCCCTAAAAGAATTTCATCCATGAAATTATGCAAAGGTATATAAAAAAAATTAAATGTTACATGAGGGAAATAATTCGGGGAACTCTTCCAACATAGCTTGCTCTCGCTCCCAAGATAGCTCCTCTCGACCGCAGTTATCCCAACAGACTTTAACCATTCAAATTTCCTTGTTGCGGAGCCGTTTGACTTGGAAGTCTTCAATGAGAATAAGCTTGACCTTTGTCGTCAACCATAATCAATCGGCACTTGATCGACCGCAATGACCTGCGATGTCACTTGTACCACCTTTCGCAACACCGATACGTGAAACACATCGTGTAGCCCACACAACTCCACCGACAACTTCAATCGATACGTTGCTTCGCCTATCTACTCCAAGATCTCAAACGTCCCAAGGTATCTTGGACTCAGCTTCTTCAGGCGTCGAATCCGCGAGACACCCTTGAACGTCTTGATTTTCAAATGCACCAATTCGCCAAGGCTAAACTCCATATTCATATGCTAGGCATTATAGTATTTTGCCTGCCTGTCCTGAGCGATCATTAACCGTTCCCGAATCGTACGTACCATTGAAGTGGTGTCTTCCACTGTCTGATGCTTGTATAGCTTTGACTCGCCTGTCTCCAACCAAGACAACGGTGTACGACGCTTTCTCCCATAAAGGGCCTCGAAAGGCGCCATTCCAATGCTCGCTTGGTAACTATTATTGTAAGCAAACTCCACTATGTACAGGTGATCCTCCCAGTGTTTTTCGAAATCTAGGACGCACATGCGGAGCAAGTCCTCCATCGTCCTGGTTACCCTCTCGGTCTGACCATCGGTCTGTGGATGAAAGGCTATGTTGAAACTCAGCTTAGTTCCTAACAACTTATGCACAAGCCTCCAGTCATTTGACGTGAAGAGCCCATCTCAGTCATTAACAATACTGCGGGGCACACCACGTAATCGTACAATATTATCCACATAGATCTTGGCTAACTTTTCCATCGGATCTTCCTTCCTATTCGGAATGAAGTGCGACACCTTTGTCAATCTATCTATGACCACCCATATATTGTCATTTCCTCCCTGCGACTTTGGTAAACCGTGCACAAAATCCATTGATATGTCGTCGAAATTCCATTCTGGGATAGGCAAGGACTTTAAGAAACCTCCGGGCTTCTGGCACTCCGCCTTCACCAGGGCACAAGTTTGGCACTTCGCCACATAAAGTGCTACATCCTTCTTCAACCCTGGCCACCAAAACAACTTCCTCATGTCCCTATACATCTTCATTCTCCTCGGGTGGATTGAGTACTTGGTATTATGAGGCTCGTACATCAAATCCTCCCGAAGGTTATCCACACTTGGGATGTATAGGCAAACGTCCTTCCTTAGTAGTCCATCTTAAACCATAAATTGGGAATTTGACACATCAAATGATTCATCCAAGACTTGCTTCATACCGCTATCCTGAACCAAAGCCTGCCGAATCCTATCAGCTAGGTCATACTGCACCTCTATCCAACACAATATTGCTTCAGTGCTAGACTGCTTGTCTACTCAAGAGATCTCCAATGCCTCCAAATCACGGACTAAACTTTCACCATGCGACGCCAACCAGTTGGCCTACGTGGAGCCCTACGACTCAATGCATCCGACACTACATTTCCTTTCCCAGGCACATAATGTATCTTGAAAGTGTAGTCCCCCAAGAACTCCATCCACCTTCGCTGTCTCATGTTCAGGTCCTTCTGATCTAGTAAAAACTTCAGGCTCTTATGATCGGTGTAAATGTCGACCTTTACACCGCACAGATAGTGCCTCCACAGCTTTAGAGCAAATATCACGACCGCTAATTCAAAGTCATGGACCGGATAATTTCTCTCATGGACCTTCAATAGTCATGATCCGTATGCTATTACTCTCCCATGCTGTAGCAGAACACAGCCCAAACCACTGCCTAAAGCATCACAAAAAATTTCAAATCCTCCAGACCCACTCGGCGAACACAAGATAGGTGTCGAGACCAACCGCTTCTTCAACTCTTCAAAAGCTTGCACACACTCCAGCGTCCACATAAACTTTTGATCCTTCCTTTTCAACGTCGTGAGTGGTAGCGCGATCCGTGAGAAATTCTCCATGAAGCCCCTGTAGTAGCCTGCAAGCCCCAGAAAGTCCGGACTTCGGCCACCGAAGTCAACTCAGGCCACTCCTGTATTGTCGCTATCTTCACCGGATCCACCGCAATCCCTTTACCACTAACAATATGCCCAAGGAACGCTATTGAGGACAACCAGAACTCCCATTTGGAGATCTTAGCATACAATTGATTCTTCCTCAACGTCTCCAACACCATATGCAGATGCTTGTAGTGATCATCCTCACACCGTGAGTACACCAAGATGTCGTTGATAAACACTATCAAGAATTAATCCAGGTACTCTCTGAATGTCCTGTTCATCAGTTCCATAAACACGGATGGCGCATTTGTCAGCCCAAAGGGCATGACTGTAAACTCGTAATGTCAAAACCGCGTGCTGAACACATTCTTAGGGATGTAACATTCCTTTATCCTTAACTGGTTGTATCCGGATTTCAGATCTAGCTTCGAATATACTATTTACCCAACAAACTGATCAAATAGATCGTCAATCCTTGGGATCAGATACTTATTCTTTACCATAAGTTT
Source organism: Platanthera zijinensis (assembly GCA_039513925.1). Taxonomy (NCBI): domain Eukaryota; kingdom Viridiplantae; phylum Streptophyta; class Magnoliopsida; order Asparagales; family Orchidaceae; genus Platanthera; species Platanthera zijinensis. Next base: position 132,053,216 of record CM077086.1, on the reverse strand, counting down.
CTTCAACTCCCGATAATTAATACAAAGTCACAAATTCCCTTCTTTCTTCTTAACGAAAAGAACTGCTGCGCTCCAAGACGACGAACATGAACCCACATACCCTTGCTCTAATAATTCTTACAGTTGCACCTTCAACTCCGCCATCTACTTAGGTGTTATCCGATACGGAGAGCGTGACACCAGTTTGGCACCCGGCACCAGCTCAATTATAAAATCAATCTCCCGCTGAGGAGGGGATCCTGGGAGATCGTCTAGTAAAACATCAGGATACTCGGACACAACTGTTATACTGCCCAGACCAAGTTTGGGCAATGAAGCCTGCAGTAATGTGACAAACAGCTCTGCCCCAGACCGAACTGCCTTATTCACCTAAAGAGCCAACATTAAAATGTTGCTCGACCCATTCATACCCGCAAACGTAGTCTCCCGCCCAGTATTCAGTCCCAACTTAACCACTTTTCGGTTACAGACAATGCATGCTCGCTGCTCCGAGAGCCAGTCCATTCCAAAGATTACGTCAAACTCCACTAACGGCAGCACCGACGCTTGCAAATCGAACTCCTGATCCCCAATCCGCAACTTTACCACACAGACTCTATCCACGCGCATTGAGCACCCATTGGTCAACAACACATCCAGCTTGTCCTTTGCCATCGAAGAAGGGACTTTGATGCGTGATACAAATCTTTCAGACAAGAAGGAATGCGAAGCTCCCGTATCAAATAGGGCTCTCATCGGACGATCGAAAATCAATTCAAAGCCTAGCACGAACATAAATAAGCTAACATGTACAAAGGTAAAAGTTACCACAAAAAGCTAAAATATAATAAATTTAACTCATACCTGTCACCACGTCAGCTTATTTTATGGCCTCTTGCAGACCAAGGTTGTATACTCTAAGCTAGGCTGGAGAATGATGGGATGCGGTTGACTCTATCGCCTTCCCCTTTTCCTCATAAGTTACTCCTTTCCTCCTCTCGGTCTTTGCACATCCGCTCCAACATTTTCTTACAAAATGTCCCACCTTTCCACAGTTGTAGCAGGCTCCTGGGACTCGACTTGTGTTTTCCCCCGTTGCACCATACGAAGGGGCTGAGCTCGAAGTCTTATGCCTCTTGTTCCATCTGCGGAAACTTGACTTTGTATTTGGATCTTTAAACTCCGACTTCTTCTCCACTGGGTCCTTCTTCTCTTGCACTTTCTTCACGACCCTTTTCAAAGACCGAGCTGTATTTACCAAGGCTAGGAAGCCATTTTCTTTAGGCCGAGTGAGGAGTAGCTGTAGGTCGCCCCGTAGGCCCTCATAAAATCAGTTGGTCTTCCGCTCTTCTTCAGTAAACATAACACCAGCATAACGACCTAATCGAGTAAAATCGTGGAGATACTAATCCACGCTACTCGCTCCCTGAGTCAAGCCAAGATACTTATTCTCCATCTCAAGCTTTTGGGAAGAAGGTAAGTATCTAACCTGGAATAACCTTGAGAATTCTTCCATCGATACGTCAGCATATTGTCTTCCCATTAAGATATGAACCTCCAACTCGTTCAACCACATCCTTGCCTCACCAGCCAATAGGAAGGTCGCTATTGTGGTCTTCTGCCACTTTGTAGTTTCTGTGGAGGTCATGACCCTCTTCATTGTAGAGAGCCAATCTTCAGCTTGAGTTGACATTCCCAACCCATCGAATACCGGAGGATTAAAGCTCATCACGTGCTTGAGCTGTTTCTCCATGGCTCTTCTTGGTTCTATCGGATCAACTGCCCCAAACTCTACCACTCCCGGCACTGCCACTCTAATCGGTTCTTGCTCATTAGCAGGTGGTGCGTGCTGCACTTGTTGGGCATTTATCATGGCAAAAACTGCTTCAGCCACCAATCTGATGGTTTTTGCTGAAGCAGATGTTATAAGCACGCCACTTGGTGCACTACTTTCCGCTGATTGCAGACGCTCCGATTGCCCCGCACCATTTCTAGATACCTATAATAGCATAAACCCTAGATAAAGCGAAACACAAATTGCTAAAAGCAATCATTGGAACACGCAGGTTCCCAAAACAAGTGTATTTTTTTCATTCCTATGTGGACATTCATGGGTTATTTTATGTTATAACGATGACGCACATACATGTGCTCACCTCCCCTTAGAAGAATTCGCCCATGAATTCAACTATAGACGACCGACACTCTAGTCTGATACCAAATTGTAACACCCCCATCCGTCGTATGGAATATAACAGAAGGTCAAGCTAGAACCCGACGCCATATACCACGGACACTCGGAAGGGTTACGAAATAATACCAAATACTTAACTACTCGCCCTAGCACAGAGCATTCTAGCGGAAGCTTTTAAATAGTTTAAGAAAACCCATGAATTCAGAACACTAGCATGAATGTCCATATATCAACCCAGTTATGTTCAAGGCTGACTTCCCGGCCGCCAAGTTAGCGAAATTACGTTTCCGCCCAGTTTTCCGGGTGCGCCTTGGAGTTAATCCCTAAGGATCCCTGCTGCAATCTACCGCGTAGAAACCCGAAAACAACGCACAGAGTCTTCTCTGTCTATTCATGTAATGCAACATCACCAATCCAGACAAACACGTCTGGGTAGGCTTCACACACAATGCCCATGCCCGTTCTTCAATTCCGGACTCAAAACAAGGGGGACTTCACATATCTACCCCAAGGAACACTGCAAACTCACCGCACACTCGCGGGAGAGGGTTTTCTTATACAAAGGAAGAAGAGCTTCACATGCTCAAGTTGAGAATCGTTACCCTTAAAGTCCGCTTTGACGCCATGAAAAACTTGCCGGATAGAAAGCTTCACAAAGGAATTCTCTCCACTAATCCGGTCTCGGTTCTCAGATTGGGCTCTGATGCTCAGCCGGTGGCCGGATTCCTCCCTTCCTTCTTCCTTGCTCTCTTCTCTCTCTAACTTCTTAAAAAGAGGGAGTTAAAGATGAAATGAGGAATTAAACCTCTAATCCTAGACTAAACACAAGCAGGAACTCATCTGGGTCATTAGATCTTATTTAAAGAAAATGAACGGCAAAGATTAGCCTGAAATTCCTTAAACCTGGGCCGAACACGGCATTGCACACGGCCATGTCCCAGGCCGTGTGCCTCGATCTAGCCACTAATATCTAGCACAGAAAAGGACACGAGTTGGGACACGCTCGTGTCCCAACCTGACATGCCCGTGTCGAGTCCTCGACACGCCCGTGACCCGGGGCCGTGTCACCAATAACCACCATGCCAACCGTCACGTCGCTTGGTGGACACAGGTGACGACACGCCTGTGTAAAACGTGACACGCCCGTGTCAAAGAGTATGCGCCCGTGTTCGAGGTCGTGTCCTCCAGTCGATACAGGACCAATCTCTCCCGAAGAGTACACGGCATATGACATGCCCGTGTCACATGCCATGTGCTTTTGACACGCCCTGGGACACGCTTGTGTCCAAGGCCGTGTTTGAGCACTTGACGCTCGTCGGCCTCAACTCGACCACCCGAGCACGACACGGCCATGTGACATGCCCGTGTCACAGGCCGTGTTCACCCTACCAAGGTCCAAACTTAATTCGAACACGGCCCATTCCACTTTTAAGTTTCGGGGCATTACATCAACACCCCAAAATTAAAGTGTAGAACACTAAATCTCGACTTGGGTGTGCGAATAGGATCGCCTATGAGGATTTGGTGAAATAATGGTGGAGCTGAATTAAAAGAAGGTGTAGGCACAATGGTGCTAGCGAGGATAAGATATTAGGAATGGTACAAAGCTCAACTTGGCCAAAATGATTGCCTACATCACGCTCATGCTTGACTAACCATGCACCAATGCTTTGAGAGTAGCTTAGGGCAAGTTTTAGCTACCGAGAAAGATGATCCTTCCTCCAAACTCAAGCAAAATGAGTCTAGTGACGGCTACACACATCCCTACACTATCTTTCGATTCACACCAGATTCACCAATTTTTTAGTAGAATTAAAAGTCTTTACGCAATTAGAAAAATATAAAACTATAAGCATATAGAAAAATTAGGTCAACTACAATTTCAACAAGAGATGAGAGAACATGACTAGGAGCACTATAGGAGTAGACATTTTACTTGGTCTCACAATACTATGCGAGCACAATAATTTTCCCAACTCATAGAAATAAAACGAGTATAACTCGTAGCACCCTAACAGCTAAGCACGCGCTAATGTTGGTGTAGTGGTGTGAAATGTAATGAACTAATCAAAATAAAATAATAAAAGCTTCTTGTATGCACATGAAATGTGCACGTGGAAAAGGTAACAAATACTGGCTCTCCCCCAGACTTTAACTAAGCTACACAACATATGATATAGAAATTTAAATCATATTTAGACTAGTGATGAAGAAACTCAATGCTCAGCCAGTGAGCATACCAAAAGAGGCGTGAAAAATAGAAGCAGGTCCGCCAAACAAAGAATCACAACCCCGCCAATACGAAGTTTCCTTGAATACCTGCAGTGGTGACCTCCGCAAAAACAAAAGAAATAAATAAAAAATACAAAGAAATATTAAAACTAAAATAGACATGAAAATAAAAAATGCAGGAAATATAAGATAACTACTGGGATTTTTGTCCTCCAGCACGACTTATTAAATTCTATACATTTCTAGTTAATGGGCCTATAAAAAGAAAAGTGCACAGGTAACTATTCCATTATCCGTTGCGGTAGCGAGTACCGATATGGAGATAGAGCAGTTACCCCTCTGCCTAAATAATTATACCTGCCCAACATAGTTAGAGGAAATAAGAATTAAGAATGGGACGAGCGCTGGTCCTCACTCATCTCACCACAAAATAAATCCTTGCCCAGCAAGGTATCATCCACAGGGAGACCGCAGGAGGAGAAAGGAAATAAATAGAGCTTTCTCAACAAAGGAGGAATATACCTCCTTGCGAAAGAGGATGCTATCATCAAATACTCGAGCTGAAAGCTCCAATTCCTCCTGAAGAACCTGCGAAGACTCAACCCGCACACGCTCAGATATAGAAAGGGGATTAAGAAATAAAGGAGATGAATAACAAAAATAATCAAAAATAGGGGGAGTGGTCCCGGTCTCACTCCCAACATGATCCAAGCATAGATCATCGTTGGTATCATCAACTGACTCACTAAAAATTGGGAAAGATAATTCTTACAAAGAAAGCGGAGGAACAACAACATCAGATAAAATATGTGTGGGTTCCTCCGGTGGTGAATCCAAAAGAGGGGAAGAATGCATGGGGAGAGACAACACCACAATCTCGTCACACTAAAAAGCAGAATGTCTGATGGGTATATTCACAGTAGTACCCCATAGATAAGATGGTACTGAAAATATATCTTCAGAATCAGAAGGGGCAGCTAATTGAGAGGTGGATGGAACCAATAAGATACCCGGTACATCATCCTCCTCCAACTAGCGCTGAAATTCATTGCAAACTTTTAACAAGCGCTCGGTGCTACAACAACAAAAACACCATTTTCCATAACTCCTCAGTCCCGGTGGGACCGGAGTGGAATAAGAAAAAGGTGAAGGTATAGAAGAGAAGTGACCATAAGACTTGGGTATGGAGTATGAAGTATAATAATAGGATGGCGCTCCATACACCAAACCATGAGAATTATGCTCCCTATCTTCATTTTGGCACTCATCACTACCATGCCTATAATACCTGCACCATCTATAACAGATATTCAAATAAGAAAACATAGTATAATAAGAAAGAATTCACCAACAGAAATATTCTAAGCAAAAATTAACAACACAATAGCAGATAAAAGAAAAGGAATGCTTGTAGCTGAAAAATTAAAACTAGAAAAGGAACAAAGAAAAATAAGCAACAAATTCTAAAAAACTAAAGCAAGGAAGAAACATAAAATGAATAAATTGAAAAGGGCTTCTATCTCCTATCTCCCTCTCCAAAAACTCACACTACTCTATTCCCCTGCAACGGCTCCAAAAACTGGATGCGTTGAACGATAAATCAACCGGTCGTACAAGTAAAATAAAATAGGCGAATTTTCCCAAGTATCGATCTCAAAGGAACACAACAAGGTGGAGTTAATTTTGAGGAGAACTTGAGATTGAATTCCTTAGGTCGGTGTTTACGAACGACCGTTTAGATTGTTGCGGAAAAAGAAAACAAAATACTATAAACTACTCCTAAGCAATACGGCTATGCGATGCTTCTCTAGGCGGGATGGAAGACTACATGGGCGGCTATGCACAAAATCGCTGGGCGGATGGATGAGTAGGCTTGAGGATGAGGTGGTGAGAATGGTAGAATAAGGGTCGTGAGCACCTCTTCTCTACGCATGCCACAAGTAATTGCTAGTGCGGCAATGTGGTGGAGGATGGATAATGGCGCACCTCAAGCAACTGAAATAGTAAAACAAAACAGGTTCACATAGACATGAAACAAATAATGTTTACAACTAAAGTGCACATCATCTACATAAATACATTTAAACACACATAGTCAACAAGAAAGCAAGAACAAGTCAAGAGATTGACCGAATCTTAAGTATTACTGAGGATTCATGGAAGGAATCGTCGGGTTGTCAATACGCATCCTAACTCAGTCCTCAACTGTGTCCGCGGTAGAGGAGGCTGTCACTACCTCCCATTGGACTTGGCTTCTTCGTGTCACGATGTGGAAGAAGGTTGCAAGCTTCATTTTGCTTGTTGGATACAACAAAAAAACTCTTCTTGAAGCTCAAGGATGAAGGTGGAGGCCGAGAGGAATCTACGACTTGGATTTAGCAGTGAAAGCTTACTCGGAGCACCTCCCTACGGTGGAAGATGAAGGAGAACAGCGGAATCCCTCTTCGAAGATGAAATTGGCAAAAATATGTCGATCAATACGGAATTAGGGCGGAACCTGCGTATATATAGATAGCATAAATAACAATGTGCACGATCACTGGCGCACGACTAGTGGTCGTGCACACTATGTCCACTGATCATGCGTATTAGCATGGAAAAAGTCATGAAGAACTGGGATTACGCGCATGATCAGTGGCACACGACTGGTAGTCGTGTGCAATATGTCCAATGCTCGTGTGATTGCCATAGACAGAACTTGGAAAAATGGAGAGTATTGCGCACGATCAGTGGCTCACGACAAGTGGTCATACGCTATATGTCCAATGATCGTATGCTATAGATCCTGTACTATTTGGGTTCAACGAACAGGCCGCGCACGACCAGGGGTCATGCGCTAAGGAGTCCACTGATCGTGCGGGAGTAAAAACACAGGACCAGTGGCCCTTAGGCAGAAAGTGATCCCAAAAAAACCCGGATTACGGATGCGACCCTTGTACCTACAGCAAAAATAGTAGAGCTACCGAGACGGCATACCACAAACTCCATACATAGAAAAGTACTTAGTAGTGCAAAAGAAATATAACAACGAAATCGCACAGAAAATGGGCCAAAAGTACATGTACTATGGAATCAAAGATAAGATGAAATATATACGATAACGAACTAAAAGTGAAGTGCATGTGAAAGAAAACTAGCCCAGATCAATTCCAAAATCACTATATAAATAGGACTCATCAATGATCTTTGTGAGTTCACTTCAAGTACTCGCATTATATTATAAATTTATCTACTTTTGAATTCTCTTTTGCTGAGATTTGTAGGTGTTTGTGAGTTCACTTCAGGTACTCGCGTTATATTGTAAATTTACCTGCTTTTGACTTCTCTTTTGAAGAGATTACTAGGTGTTTGGAAATTCACTTCTGGTATTCGTATTATATATTATATTTACCTACTACGGTCTTCTTGAGTTCACTTCAGGTACTTGGGTTATATTTTATATTTAACTGCTATTAACTTCTCTTTTGTAGAGATTAGCAGGTGTTCACAAGTTCACTTCAAGTACTCGTATTATATTTTAAATATTTCTGCTTTTGACTTCTCTTTTGCAGAGATTAGCAGGTGTTCGCGTGTTCACTTCTGGTACTGGCATTATATTTTACATTTACCTACTTTTGAATTCTCTTTTGTAGAGATTAGTAGGTATTCGCAAGTTCACTTCAGGCACCTACATTATATTTTAAATTTACCTGGATTTGACTTCTCTTTTGTAGAACTTAGAAGGGTTTTGCGAGATCACTTCAGTTACTCGCCTTATATTTTAAAATTTTCTACTTTTGACTGTAGAGATAAACATGTGTTCGCGAGTTCAGTTCAGGTACTCACGTTATATTTTATATTTACCTACTACGGTATTCGTGTGTTCAGTTCATCTACTTGCATTATAATTTAAATTTATCTACTTTTGACTCCTTTTTTTAGAGATTCGCAGGTGTTCGCGAGTTCACTTCAGCTACTCGTGTCACAATTTATATTTACCTGCTTTTGATTTCTTTTTTGTAATAATTAGAAGGTGTTCATGAGTTTACTTCAGGTACTCAAGTTATATTTTGAATATAGTGGATTTTAACTTCTCTTTTGTAGAGATTAATAGGTGTTTGTGAGTTCACTTAAGGTACTGGCATTATATTTTAATTTTACATGGTTTTGACTTCTCGTTTCCAGAGATTAGCAGGTGTTTGTGAGTTCACTTTAGGTGCTCGCATTATGTATTATATTTACCTACTGCGGTCTTCAGTAGTTTACTTCAGGTACTCGCATTATATTTTAAATTTAACTACTTTTAACTTCTCTTTTGCAAAGATTACCCGGTGTTCGCGAGTTCACTTCAGGTACTCGTGTTATAATTTTAAATTTACCTACTTTTGAATTCTCTTTTGCAAAGATTAGAAGGTGTTCGCGAGTTCGCATCAAGTATTTGCATTATATTTTACATTTATCTATTTTTGAATTCTATTTTGCAGAAATTAGCGGGTGTTCGTGAGTTCACTTCCTCTACTTATATTATATTAAAAATTTACCTGCTTTTGACATATCTTTTGTAGAAATTAGCAGGTTTTCTTGAGATCACTTCAGTTACTCACATTACATTTTATATTTATTTGTTTATGCCTTCTCTTATGCAGAGATTAGCAGGTATTTGCGAGTTCACTTCAGGTACTCGCATTATATTTTATATTTACCTGTTGCGGTATTTATGAATTAAATTTAGGTACTCGTATTATAATTTACATTTACCTGCTTTTGACTTCACTTTTGCAAAGATTAGCTGGTGTTCACCAGTTCACTTTAGGTAGACACATTTTATTTTAAATTTACCTTCTTTTTACTTCTCATATGCTTAGATAAGAAGGTGTTCGTGAGTTCACTTCAAGCACTTGTGTTATATTTTAAATTTACTTGCTTTTGACTTCTCATTTAAGCATATTAGCAGCTATTCACGAGTTCTCTTCATATACTCGCATAAAATTTTAAATTTACCTACTTTTGATTTCTCTTTTGCAGAGATTAGCAGGTGTTCACTTGTTCACTTTAAGTACTTGATATATTTTAAATTTATATGCTTTTGACTTCTCTTTTGCAGAGATTAGCAGGTGTGTGTGAGTTCACTTTAGGTACTTGCGTTATATATTATATTTACCTATTGCGGTCTTTATGATTTCACTTCAGGTACTCACGTTATATTTTAAATTGAACTGATTTTGACTTCTCTTTTGTACAGATTTCCAGGTGTTCGTGAGTTCACTTCAGGTACTCGCATTATATTTTAAATTTACCTACTCTTCAATTCTCTTTTACAAAGATTAATATGTGTTCGCGAGTTCATTTCTGGTACTTACATTATAATTATAATTTACCACATTTTGAATTCTCTTTGTAGAGATTAGCGGGTGTTAGCGAGTTCACTTCAGCTACTCGTATTATATTTTAAATTTAACTTCTTTTGACTTCTCTTTTGCAGAGATTACCGGGTTTTTGAGAGCTCACTTCAGTAATTCAAATTATATTTTAATTTTTTTTCCCTTCTCTTTTGCAGAGATTAGCAGATGTTCATGAGTTCACTTCAGGTACTTGTATTTTATACTATATTTACCTGTTATGGTCTTCATGAGTTCACTTTAGGTACGCTCATTATAATTTAAATTTACATGTGTCTGACTTCTCTTTTACATAGAATAGTAGGTGTTCACGATTTCACTTCAGGTACTTGTGTTATATTTTAAATTTATTGCTTTTGAATTCTCTTTTGAAGAGATTAGTAGGTGTTCGTGAGTTCACTTCAGGTACTCGTATTATATTTTAAATTTACCTGCTTTTGACTTCTCTTTCATAGAGATTAGCAGGAGTACACGAGTTCATTTAAGGTACTCGCATTATATTTTAAATTTACCTGCTTTTAACTTCTCTTTTGCAGAGATTAGTGGGTGTTTGCGAGTTCACTTCAGGTACTCGCGTTATTTATTATATTTAACTGCTACGGTCTTCATGAGTTCACTTTAGGTACTCGCGTTATATTTTAAATTTAACTACTTTTGACTTCTCTTTTGTAAAGATTATCAGGTTTTCGCGAGTTCACTTCAGGTACTCGTGTTTGTTTTTAAATTTATCTCCTTTTTAATTTTCTTTTGCAAAGATTAGTAGGTGTTCCCGAGTACACTTCAGATACTTGCATTATATTTTAAATTTTCCTGCATTTTTAATTCTCTTTTGCAGAGATTAGCGGGTGTTCGCAAGTTCACTTAAGCTACTCAATTATATATATTAAATTTACCAGCATTTGAATTCCCTTTTGTAGAGATTAGCAGGTGTTTGCAAGTTCACTTCTGGTACTCACGTTATATATATATTTACCTATTGTGGACTTTGTGAGTTTACTTCAGGTACTTGAATTATAATTTAAATTTACTTGCTTTTAAATTCTCTTTTGTAAAGATTAGCAGGTGTTCCCGAGTTCACTTTAGTCTCTTGTATTTTATTTTTTTATTTAACAACTTTTGACTTCTCTTTTGCAGGAATTAATAGGTGTTCACAAGTTCACTTCAAGCACTCGTGTTATATTTTAAATTTTCCTACTTTTGACTTCTCTTTTAGAGAGATTAGCAGTTGTTCGTGAGTTCACTTCAGGTACTCGCGTTATATTTTAAATTTACCTACTTTTATCTTCTCTTTTGGAGAGATTATCATTTTTTCGTGAGTTCATATAGAGTACTCGCATTATATTTTAAATTTATATGCTTTTTACTTTGTTGAGATTATCAGGTGTTTTCGAGTTCACTTCAGATACTCGCATTATATTTTAAATTTACCTACTTTTGACTTCCCTTTTATAAGGATTAGCAAGTGTTTATGAGTTCACTTTAGGTACTCGCATTATATTTTTAATTCACCTAATTTTGGCTTCTTTTTACCTGATAGTAGCAGGTGTTCACGAGTTCACTTCAGGTACTTGCATTATATTTTAAATTTACCTGTTGTGGTCTTCGTGAATTAACTTCAGGTACTCGAATTATATTTTAAATTTACTATCTTTTGACTTCTCTTTTGAAAAGATTAGCAAGATTTTGCGAGTTTAATTGTGATACTTGCGTTATATTTTAAATTTACCTATTTTTGACTTTTCTTTTGCAAGGATTAGCAGGTGTTTGCGAGTTCAGTTAAGGTACTTGCATTATATTTAAAATTACTAAGGATCCATGTTTATATAATTATGCTAAATACCGAATTCCAAAATCCAAAACAGTGATTTGACCTAACTTATATCCAAATGAACAATAATCCCAAAATGCCATTATTAGGGTTTTCAGCATATTGAGACATCCAAAAATTCTCAAATAATTTAACAAGTTTTTAATAACAGAAATAAGTTACTGTAAATTTTTCCATAATATTTAAACAGTAATTTCCCATATTTTTAATAGATTTCCATAATGGGTAAAATGGTAAAGTCTTTTTAAAATCCAAGTTAACATCACCTAACAGTCCCCTAAATTTTTCCAGAGGTGATCTATCTCCTATTAAAGCTTTTGGCAAAATTACAAAATTTAATAAATTCATATACCCTAGATTCAAATTTATTTCATATCAAGGCATATTTTCCAATAATTCTAATTAATGGGATTTTTGATTCCAAAATTACCAAACTTTCAATGGGAGGTATAATCCATCCCTATAATCCACTGTCCAAAGTTTCATGGACATGCAGTTGTCCAAATGTGCTAAATCCAAATTTTCTTTTTTTGCAATATGCACCCCAAATTTGAACATACATATATCATGCATGTGGGATTTCCCAAACATGCTGAGGTCAAAATAACCTGAAATTCCTACCATGGTTTTATATTAACCTAATGGACATGCAACCAAAAATTTGGGGGTATTTGGAGTCATATATCTCCATAAATACACTTAATATTATTATTATTATTTCACCAAATACTATAGCAAAAGTCTGACAAAAAATTTCCATTTTTGGTCAGGGCTTAGATTTACCCTTAACACAAGCCAGACGAAAATTTTAGGTCATGAGGAGTTATGGTTTGGCATGGGCATTTATTTTGATATCTGCCCTAGCCTAAGACCAGTCATGGTAGAATGGTCCTATAAGGATTTCTACTGTACAAAATCCTTTGTTTATGGTTCCATTTTAAAGGTAAGGTCAAGTCCTACATTTTTCATGTTGATAGCTATCTCTGAATGTTCCTCTAATAGGCCTGATATCAGCATGCAAGAACATTGTAAAAGTGTGACAATAATAATATTGTTTATAATATAATGGAATATAAAATTAATTCATCCTATCTGACAACTCCTGGCCATCGTCCCCAATCTGCCAGCAACCAGGATTCAATCTTCTTAGGCTGAGTTTGCTAGCTTATTCCGGCCATCTGGGCCGATGCCACTGCCGACAATTATCGACACAACCTCCGTTGAGGTGGTGGCTAGTGTTTCTCGGTGGTGAGGTTGTCGAAGGCGGCTCCTACGACGATCCCGAGCAAGAAGAAAAGCTCGGCATTTTAGCTCACGGCTCACTAGGTATCGGGCTCAATTGAGCTCGATGTCTCGCCTAGTTGATCTAAAAAGCTAGTACAGGGTGAGGTGAGGTAAAACAAACCTACAGCTGGGCTTGGCGGTGAGTGTGGTGGCTGTGAGCCATGATTGAAGCTTGCTCCGCTGATCTACATCGATTCTTCATTTCTTCAGCAAAAGCTTTGCTCCAGCAGTAGAACTCCACTAATTTCAACCTCCTAAAGCTGATTGTGGCTTAGATTTGGCTGGGAGTGGCGGTGGGAGGAGTTTCTATCAAGGGGTTGCTGGCAATGAACTTTGGAAGCTCCGTATGGCTGTAATGTGTTGACTAGCCCCTCAAACCTACAGAAAAGAGCCTCGGAAGCTAATCCTATAGCTTGGGTAGAGGGAAGGAAGGCCACATGGCCTCCATCCCCTCTTTCCCTCTATTCTCTCTACACATTTTCAAAAAGTTCCCAAGTTACTCCGCATACATGTATTCTCTCTCCTATTTCAGAGGGTTAGGGCTGTTATTGACCTTTTGGGCTGGTCATGGACCTTGAGCCATGGGCTTAGTCCATTAGGAATGGGCTTGGCTCATATCATTTCCTCTCTTTTAGCCCTAAGTTGACTTGTTGGCTTTTTAGGTTGACTTGGTCAATATGATGAGTGGGCTGGCCCCACTTGATGGTCATGGACCCAAAGGTACCACCCAACTTGGGTTGGGCCATGTTGGTGCCCTACTTGAACTAATTGGGCCTTTAGGTGTTGGTTTGACCAAATTAAGGTTAGGGTTGACTTGGGTTAACTTGGGTCAATAAGTGAACCAATGACATGGCTATGGTTCACTTAGATTCTTATTAGGGTTAGGGGTATAGTGGTGGGGCCAATGTGTAGCTAAGACCCCAATTTGAGCTAGTTTAACTTGGGTTAACTTGGGCCCTATAATGTGTCCCATATGACTAAACCCTTACTCCATGGTTCAAACCTATCCTAAACCCATGCCCCCACCACATTTCCTAACCCAATCAAAGTAAAGGGGTCTAATTGGAAATGGGATGTAACACATTAAGAGGGAGTTTTCATTCTGAAAGTTATTCATTGTAATTCTTTATTTCTTCATTATAATCGGTAGAGTAAATCACCGCCTTGTGTGTGGCGTCTAGGTATGTTTGTGTCTTAAAAGGAAATCGCTGCCTTATGAGTGGCATCTAGGTACTTGTGTGACTTAGGGAGTTTTTGCCTCCTTGTGTGCAGCGTGTAACACCCCAAAACTTGGAAGAGGAATCGACGACGTCGTTTTGGCCAAGTTTGAGTTTTGGGGGTAGGCACACGGCCTGTGACACGGACGTGTCACAGGCCGTGTTGCGCCAGGGTCGTCGAGCCGTGTTGATCGACGATCGGCGAGAAGGCACACGGCCTTGGACATGGGCGTATCCCTGGCCGTGTCCTTCTCGGGCTGTTCGCAGAATTTATTCTGTTAGGCATGACACGGGTCACGACACGGCCGTGTCGGGGCTGACACGGGCGTGTCGAGGGCCGTGTCTTTGGCCGTGTCTTGGGCCGTGTCTTCTTTGACTGGGAATGTTGGTCGGTAGGGGGAGTGACACGGGCCTCGACACGGGCGTGTCAACGGCGACACGGCCGTGTCGGAAGCCGTGTCAAAGGCCGTGTCAAGGGCCGTGTGTTGGTTTTCGAATCGGTCGAGACAACGAGTGGCTAACACGGCCATGCACACGGCCGTGTTGCAACCCGTGTTCGGCCCAGATTTTATATTTTGGGTTCCGATCGTGGTCGTTCGTTCTTTTCTTTGGAAGATCCAATGGTGGGGAGCCTCCCTGGGTGGTTTAAGGCCGGGAATAGGGTTTCAAACCCTCATTTTCCATTTGGATTTATCTCTCTTGATTCTAGAGAGAAGGGAGAGCAAGGTGGAGGAAGGAGGCCAAGATCCGGCAGCCGGCGAAGCTTCGGAGGTCCGTTTCGCGAGCGGAGTTCAGATCCGCGATGGTGGGAGCGTTGCGGTAGTATTCAACCGAGCAAATCTTCTCCATGGCTAGGAAGAGGGGACGAAAGGTAACGACACTTCTCCTCTCAGTTTTTAGGATTTAGGATGCATGAATAGCATCCCCTTCCTATCGTATTTTGAGCACTGAATCTCTCAAATGAGAGGGATTCGTGTAGCCTAGGTTCAAGAGGAACCTCCGGGTTGAGTATGTTCATCCCGGCATGCTTTGCATTAGAGATCCGTTCTGTTAGAGGATTTGGAATTGTGGGTGATGCCGTGGTCGCGACCGTTAGTCCGACCCGGTGATGTTGCATAGCGAGCTTCGGGGATTCGGTAGAAATCCGTTGTGGTAATACGCCGTTGTATGTATGTGTTTTGCCCCTTATATTTGAGTGAGTACTCGTGGTCGGAACCGGACAAGGTTAGCTCCGTGTTGTGCGGTAGATGGTTTCCTTGGAGCACGGGAAAGACACGGTGCGAATGGTGATTGGGGTGGGGAAACCTTTGTTTGTGATGTGCAAAGGCGCGGCTATGTCTCCGTGGTCGGCTGACTATCCCGTGACGCGCAAGTCATGTGGGGGAAGTGTCCTGGTGAGACTAGCCCCTTGTATGGACTGACGAGAATGTCGAGCAGAGGACAAGCCCGGGCAATGTGGCTATGAGCGGGTGGGGTCCAGCAAGGCTTCTTAGAATCGTTCAGTGTGAGACGGAACCCTGACGTGCGAAGTCAGAATGTGCGGGCAAGCCCCAGAGTGTATGACCCTTGTGCGGGTGGGGCCTTTTTAAGGTTCTGTGTGACGGCGTGTGTGCCGTTAGGGACATGGTGGTTCCCTTGTGTTTGCGGCTTTAAGACAATGGGGAAACGGAAGTACCCAGTGTTTGATGTTGTGCTAGATGCATACGAGCTAGGGTGCCTTGGGTGAAACCCGGGTTGCATTCATGTTGCATAGTAGGCCCCTTTCACCTTATACAAAACATAGAGAACATGTATGCTGTATGAGACATCCAAGCCTGTTTTACCGCTTTATTATATATACTCTTTTGGTACACGAAGTGCTAACTTGCAGGTGGAGTGGTACCCGGGGTCCATTAGGGACGGCCGGGAGGAGATGTGTTTGTTACACAGTAGAGGTCAGCCTTTGCTGACCCACATTACTTCAAATCCTTACAGGGCAAGGATCGTATGCAGGAGCTAGCGCGCTGGGCGAAAAGCCCTAAGCCTCATGAAGTATTGCTGTGCTTGGATTTTCCTTTTGTGTTTGCTACTCTTGTTATGTTTATGACCGGCTTGCATGCTGAGGTAGCCTAGGAGTGCTTGGCACATTTATATTTTTGGACTATTATTGTGTAAGGCCTTAAGGCCATTTGATACTCTATCGTTAGTGGATAACTTCTGTCGGTTAATGTTCTGTTTCCGCTGTGTTTGTCTGGAGTTTTGAGATTGGGTAGTTTTCATATCATCTTTTAATACTAAAGCTGTGGCGTCCGTATGTTGTGGGGCCCCGGCCGGACCCATATTATATGGTCTTTACAGGGGAGGTGTTACACAGCGACTAGATCATTGTGAGATCTAGGGGGAAGCTAGTATCAAGATATAGGGAGAGATACCCAATAGCCAGCCAGTTCTTGGTAGAAGGACTGGTGAAATCATAAGGAGTTTATTTTTAATAGCCTTGATCTCAGCTTTATAGAGAATCTTTGTACTTTATTTGTAACAGTTTTTAAATAAACTATAGTCATTTGCGTTCTTCTGATTTACTAAGTATTCATAATTGATTAGGAGAAATTTGCTTTTGATTTCTATTGTTATTTCACTAAAAACATTTGACTAAAAGAAAAATTTAGTGTTAACCCTTATTCACACGCCCCCCTCTAAGGGCGCCTCACGATCCAACATAGAGTTCCCCCACTCGATGGCAACGATCAAAGAGCTAAAAGTAAGTCTCTCCAAGTCATCTTTGAAAATGAACAATCTTATTAATAAAATGATTGTCTTTGAGAAAAGACTTCAAATATCTCCTGCTAAAATAGAATAAGGTAAACAAATAGTTCGCAAATCGATGCGTAATGCTAGTTATAGAAAACACCGCCCTAAAGGCAAGGATCCATGATCTTAATTGTGGTGTCTAGAAGTTTGGAATAGGGAAAAATCTCTGGATATACTGCTGGGAGCGTAGTTTCATTGATCTGTAAAGTTTGGACTAGGGTACGTAAGTCAAACGCTACCATCGAGCTGTAAACAATTTCCTCCTAAGTATAAAACTTTTTATGAAATAATCATAAAATAAAATTAATAATTCTGAAAGGCTATCCCCATCCTCCAACACGAGCTCTAGGAATAAAAAGAAAAGGCAGCATCCACTACTTATACCTTATGTGCAAACTGTCAAAAGTTTGTTCACACATCTGGCTCGTTTCTGAGGAAAGGTGCCAAGAAAACTATGCAAGTCTTGTTAACAACATATTCTTCCTAACGTTTGTGTGGGACAACTTGGGTAACCAGATCTTTACCTTATTCTTCCTTTTAGGTGTGTTGGCAGTCTAAGGACAAGAAAAATGTGTGGTACTTAAACTTTGGGTGTTCCAAGCACATGATAGGAGATAAAGAGAAGTTCCTTATCCTGGTGAAGAAGACGGGGGCATGGTAACATTCAGGGAGAACAGCAAAGGATGTATTCTTGGAATTGGCACTATAGGTAACAAAGAATTTTCAATTTTGAATGTATTGTTTGTAGATGGAATTAAGCATATTTTAATTTCAATTAGTCACCTCTTTGATAAAGGATTGAACATACTATTTGAATTCTCTACAAACACCTGTAATATTATAGATGCTAAAACTAAAAGCATTTTACATACTGCTCATAGGACTCATTATGTTTACACTATTAGTTTTGATGATTTATCTTCTTCTGATTTGAAATGCTTAGTTACCATGAATGAAGAATTAGATCTCTAACATAGGAGACGATGACATTCTGGAAGTAAACTAATTATCAAACTATCAAAACATAAACTTTTTCGTGGACTTCCAACATTAAGAGGTAGTTTGAACTCCTTATGCTCTTTATGTCAAAAATGGAAATTTGTCAACGCCTCATTCAAAGGCAAAAATGACATTTCCACGTCTAGACAACCTAAACACATGCACATGGATCTATTTAATCCTCTTAGTACATGTAGTTTATGTTGAAAACAATACACGTTCGTTGTTATAGATGACTACTCCAATTTTTGTTGGAAAATCTTTCTTTCAAACAAATCTGACACATTTATTGATTTCATAAATCTATGCATTAGACTTCAAAATGAGAAGTAACTAAAAATAAAATGCATAAGGTCAGATCATGGGGGAGAATTTGAGAATGAAGACTTTATGAACTTTGATAACAATCTAAGAATAAAGCACGAATTCTCTTCCCCGCGCACTCCACAATAGAAAGAATAGTAGAAAGAAAGAATCTTTTACTTCAAGAACTAGCACTCATAATGTTCATTGTGTTCAGCTTGCCTCTGTATTTTTGGGTTGAAGAGGTCAACATAGCAAGCTATGTGATGAACCGGGTCATGCTTCTCCCCATTCTTAAGCAAATTCTGTATGAACGATACTTCAATAAGAAGCCATCGATATAATATTTTAGAGTTTTTGGTTGGTCGTGCTTCAATCTAAACAATAAGGATCACTAAAGAAAATTCAACGAAAAATCAGACCAAGGAATCCTCTTAGGATACTCTAGTACAAGTCATGCTTATAAGGTCTATAGTAAAAGAACCATAGTTGTTGAAGAATCGGCTCCGGTATACATTAACAAAAATACACAAACTGAAGAATCTAGGCTGAATGAAGAGGAAGTTGATGATGATGTGTATTTAGGAGATAAGGGTGAGGAGAGAGATGTTGTGGTTGGTGTTCCAACTCACGAATAGGGATATAGGCATTCAAGCACTCTAAATTTTTCAAAACAACATCCAAGAGAACTTGTAATAAGAGAGCCCTCACCTGGAGTTTGAACTCGGACAGCCCTGCATGAACCCTTCTTGAACATATACTTTATATCTGAAATTGAACCAAATAATATATCTGAAGCTTTAAAGAATGAATCGTGATTCTTGGCTATGAATGAAGAACTAAATAATTTCGAGAGAAGTAAGGTCTGTGTATTAGTGGAGCGTCTTGATGGCCATCTAGGTATCTGTTTGAAATGGGTATAAAAAATAAACTTGATGGTTAATCTACGATAAATAGGAATAAGGCCCGGATGGTGGCACAAGGTTACTCACAAATAGAGGGTTTGCACTTTGTTGAATCTTTTGCACCGATTGCACGTATTGAATCCGTTTGTATGTTTTTGGCATTTGCAAGTTATAAACATATTAAGATATATCAAATGGATCTTAAGTGTCTTTCTTAAATGGATATATCAACGCAAAGACATATGTTGAGCAACCACCCATTTTCATGAATGCTGACTACCCAAATCACGTTTATAAATAAGTAAAAGCCTTGTACGGAGTGAAACAGGCACCCTATACTTGGTATGATAGGCTCACGAATTTTCTCCTAGAGCATGGCTTTAGGATGGATAGTGCGGACACCACACTCTTTGTAAAGAACGAGAATCTTGATCTAATTCTATTACAAGTTTATGTTGATGATATCATATTTAGTGCCGCAATGAAATTGTCACCCTAATGCAATCTGAATTTTAAATGGGCTTATTTGGAGAGTTAACATATTTCTTAGGATTTTAAATTTCTCAACGAAGTGATGAAATTTTTATAACTTAATCAAAATACATAAAACATAGGCTTGTGTGATTCAGCCTTACAAATCTAAAATAGGTAAAAACTCCAATTAGCGCATCTCTAAAATTAGGAAAGGATAAAAGTTGAATTTTGGTGGATCAAACTTTATTTAGGGGATTATTGACTCGATATTGCATTCACGGTGTGTCTTTGTGCTAAGTATCAAGGCAATACTAAATAATCACACTTCAAAGATGTTAAACACATCTTTAGGTATCTTATAGGAACCTAAAATCTTGGTCTTTGGTACCCCCACAACACTGACTTCACGCTCCACTGGTATTCCGAATCTGATTACGCTGGAAGCTCAGTCGACCGCAAGAGAACAAGTGGTACTTGTCACTTCCTTAGTCCGACACTAGTTTCATGGTCAAGTAGGAAACAAAAATTAGTTTCCCTCTCCACTGCTGAAGCCGAGTATATTGACTAAGGAAGTTATTGCGCGCAAGCACTTTGGATTTCAAAAACATTAGAGTACTTTGGCATAAAATTTAGGAATATTAAACTTATGTGCGACAATAAGAGTGTTATACAGTTGACGAATAATCCAGTACATCACTCTTGTTCCAAACATATTGACATTCGTCATCATTTCATCCAAGACCACATTTAGAAAGAGTACGTGAGAGTGAGCTTCTTAGGAGCCGACGATCAACTACCTGATATCTTCACAAAACCACACCACGATGAACACTTTTCTTTACTTCGATTAGAACTGGGCATTTTGGATCTCACTATTTGATCGTGCTGAATCATCTACTATATTCAATTTTATTTGTTTTGTGTGTTTTTGCTTTTGGTTCTGCTTTTTTGTTTATATAAAAAAATAAAGAAAAATGAAAAAAAAATCCAAAAATAGGTCTTGTATTTTGTTTGTTTTGTTTGATTTGTTTAATTTTTTTTTAAACAGAAAGTAAAAAAAAAAAAAAAAAAACGAATCATTCAAAAAAAAAAAATTTATCATTCTTTAAACACCTAAACTGTAATTTTCTTATTGTTATTTTAAAAAAAAAATTAACAAATAAACAAAAATTAAAAAAAAATTATAAAAAAACGATGGATCATTCAAAAAATTTGCAAATTAATAAAAATAAATAAATGTTTATCATTCAATTCTTAGGACAAACATTGGCTAGTAGAACTTTACAAATAATGATTACTCTTTTTTTGCAATGTTTGATTTTGTTTGATTTGATTTAGGATTCCTTAATCTCTCTGTTTGAATTTTGTGAACTTTGTCAATCTTTTTTTTTCATGATGTGTTGATTTTTACGTCATATGTAGGTGTATCGAGTCTATCTATATGTGAGTGTGATCTATTGACTCGACTAGAATGATAGTGTCTAGTATTGAATATGCCTAGGTTATTGTGTAGGTAGTAGTAAGGATTTAAGGGGAGTTAGCGTATATTTGCGTAAGTCGTATTAAATACTGTTGAAGCGATAGCGTTAGGTAGCTGTAACATCGTACTATTTATGAACTGTAATTACGCACCTGAACATCCTAGAACGGGAAAACTAATTATAAAAAGTCTTGTTTACATATATATATAACTCGTGATATTATTCCTAATACATTAGAATTAACTTGAATAATCAATGTCACGATTTGTACATGTGCCTTTATGTAAAGGTTAGAGAAATTTGGAACAAACCTCTAGTGATCATTTTTTGTTTTGAATATAAGTTAAGAATGCATTCAATCTATGTGGTGTGGATGGAATTCGAGTCGATTTGGTAGTCTTTGAAATAAATGCTATAATAATGGATAGAAAAATAATAAATGAAAAAAACATTGCTTGCTTATTTCAATCACGTTTGTCGTCAAGGATACCCCAAAGCACTACTCACTCAATGGATAAGTCTTCATGGGAGGGGGGTGAGTTGTGAGGATGACCACCTTTGTTAAAAGAATTCATTTTGACTTGTTGCAAAGATTTAAACCTTAAGTGTCGTGCTCCCTTTGTTCTTGTCTTGTTTGAAGTAGATAGAAAACCATGACGTGATATTTTTTACTTTATTATTTCACTCGTGATAGCATATTGAATTACTGAGATAAAACATGTACTAAATGTTAGTTCTAACTTCATGTTTTTTCTTTTGGTTGCAACACATATACATGTCATTGCTCTATCTAACACATTATGAATAAGAATTGGACTCAAAAGTGCATTATATGTTACAGAACATAGGTACTGTACATAATTTCTATTCCTGACATTCACAATATTACAATGTGTTAACTCGATAAATCTCTCAGAATTGTACTTCAAATCGTTGTGTACTCAATTTAACACCGTGCTATCTATCTTTTTTTTAATCTGAAAACTCTTAGTGATTTGCTTTTGGTTGTACTTCGATCGTATATTTGACTCGTACACATTATATTCTTTGATTTATGTTTGGTCACCCTTATTATCGTTGCTTCTAGATTTACTTTATCTCATGTACTGTTTGATTTTTTTTATCACGCTTATTTAGACTTCATTTTTTGTCCCGTACATGTGTATAGTCATTTTTCAATCTAGCCCAACCTTTCGATAATATCAAAGGGAAGAGAAGAATAGAATTTCATGAGTTAGGAAAGATCACATGTAGGGGGATCTTGTTGAACTGTGTCCACGTTAGATATCGGGAGCGCGTAGAGCACGTATATAGGGGGAGCGTGTGTAGGGGAGTTACAGTAACCTGAAACCTGATAATATGATGCTTATTTCTTATTAGCACTGTATTATGCATCTCAACTATATATATCTCATGAACAAGATTAAATATTATCGAAGGAGGAGTTTGTTTGAGTCAACGGTTCACATATCCTAAGTTTGACAATATCAATCCCATATTGTATTTGATCACATCATATGTTTGGCATAGTGTGCAGGTTTACAGGTTTAACCAAAGCGAAGAACTCAATCTGTGACCTACCACTGTGAGCTAGCACTACCGCCGAGCGCTACCCAGCATTTAACTCGGATAAGCCTTCTAGATTCTATCACGTGGAATTAGAATTAGCGCCTGTGCTAGCTTAAGTATTTAACCTGAATATGTGCTCTGGAACCTACCACGCAGCGCTTGCTTCCTATCGCCACAATACTAGCTCTCTCAACGATCATCGATTTGGATTCGTCGAGATGCTTGAGCTATTGATAGGCATAGCTCGCCCCCCCTCGGTACCGCGCCGCATTAGCACGAAAAAACATAAAATAATATTTTGGAAATATTTTTCCACAATACATAGGACAGTTGTCACGTCGATGCATAATGACCTATCATCGGGGCGATATCCTTACTACCGTAAGTAGCATGTCTTTCAAAGACGTATAGAAGTCTTTCATTTTCTCATTCCTTGTTTGAATTGAGACAAAAAAGAATTCTTTTGAGGGTTTAAGGAGCCGCCTTTGAGCACCGTTCTGCCATCTCCGTCAAAGGAAGATAAAACCGTCTCCCTCCCATTCGAGTGCGAAAATCTCCGGCAAGCAAGGATTATAACGACTACAAGGAGTTGATCGAGGGCAAGCAAATGAATATCGTTAGCATCGGTCACACATCGTACAATGGATGAATCGTCTTGAGGGATATTCAATCTTAATTCATCTTTAATCTTTTTGTACTTTCTCTTTTCTGTATGATAGTGGTAAGGAAAATAGACCGATTAAGTTCGTCGGATTCTTGGGAGAATTATGTTAGAAATCATCCCGGAGAAGGGACGTCTAGATCATGGATCTAGCGGGGCTATAACACACTTCCTTGTATGAAGGTGAAGAGCCGACTCGAAGACCTTTCTTAGAGGGAAAGGGAGAGAGACAACCGGTCTAGGTAGTGGGTTGGTATAGCCAAAAGAGATTCAAATTTCACAGCCTCCGATCTCCGGCATCATGGAGATCAAGCACTTGTAATTGCATAACTATTTTGATTTTATTTGAATAAAATTATTTGTTGCTATTTTTTTTTCTTATAATGTCAGGGGTGTTAGCCGGTGGATCTATGAAGGTTGCGTATTTCTCAAGGAGAAATTTGCCCAGGAAAACGTTGTGTGTGACCTTCTGCCGCGCACTAGAGAGCCAACGCCTCGTGGTAGCTTCCAAAACTAGTTTTTTTTAGATCAAAATAGTTAATATTTTTAATTAATGCGTAAACCTTCTTCACTCAAGCCCCACTCTATGGTTGGAGACTAGATCCAACCCGAGGTTGTCCCCCCAAAATGCCATTTAGTTATCATCCTTATCGTGGACTGAATACCTTTATTAGTAGTTACCAAATAGATTATACTCAAATTAAAGAATGAAGTAAGTCTACTAGAACCCAAATAGAAGAAAAAATATAACAGAAAGAAATAACACAGAAGACCACAAGTCAAGCCTAATTTGAAGCGATCATGAAATCACAACTAGCATCGCACGGTGCTCCCAGATCAATTCGGTGAGCTGCCTCCTCAATCATACCACCTTAAAAGTGCTATAAACTTTGGCCATTCACCTTGAAAGCTCCTAAATTGACCCCATGAATGTTGATTGCCCCAAATAGAATCACACTAGTCACCATAAAGGTGTCTCTCCACCTCGATTTAAGCTTCAAAGGAAATATCTTCAACCGAGAGTTATACAAAAGCACCTGGTTGCCTGATTAAATCCTTTCTGAACAATTGATGATCATGCAGTTTTTGGTCTGCTCTCTATAGATCTAAGCATTCTCATAAGCCAATAGCCTAAATTCTTCAAGCACATTAAGTTATGATAGTTGCTTGTTAGCGACACTCGTGAAATCTAAGTTATGAAGTTTAGTTGCCAAAATGGCCCGGTTCTCCCACTCCACAGGCAAATTGCAGGACTTCCTGAACACTAACTGGAAAGGGGACACTCAGATGGGGTTTTTTAGCAGTACGGTGAGCCCATAATGACTCATCAACCT
The DNA here is from genome assembly GCA_039513925.1 of Platanthera zijinensis. Taxonomy (NCBI): domain Eukaryota; kingdom Viridiplantae; phylum Streptophyta; class Magnoliopsida; order Asparagales; family Orchidaceae; genus Platanthera; species Platanthera zijinensis. The sequence goes on along the minus strand of CM077086.1, from coordinate 132,028,588 downwards.
TTCTTGACCAGTCTTTTCTGTTTGAGTGGATAGAGTTCTCAAGAATGCGATTAAGCTCGCTATTTGAAACTTTGACATGGCCGTTCATTCTGGTTGGTAAGCCAGGGCCACACGAAGATGAACCCCCGTGCACTTTAGTAATTGAACGAACAGCCTATTGCAGAAGTGGATACTACCATCACTATTAATTGTCTGTGGAGTTCCAAATCTCGCAAAAATGTTTTTTTGCAGAAAATTCAAAAGAGTGGATGCATCATGGAGGTAACAGCTTCAACTTCTACCACTTCTTCACGTAATCCACCACCACAATGATTTGAAATTTACCAATTGAAGGAGGAAATATTCTCATGAAATCGAGGCCCAACACATCAAAGTGTTCACAAACAAAATATTTTTATGGGGCATGTCATCCATTCACGAAATGTTTTCGGTCCGTTTGCCTCATTACATTGCATAAAGTAAGTGTACGAATCCTAAAACAGGGTATTTTAGAATCCACATTGGATTTTTATGTGTAGTCTAGTAATGCCCAAGTCCCCACCAGCCTCATGATCATGATAGTGCCTTAGAATTGAACAATGCTCATCATCAGAAACACAACGTAATCCCATTAGCGCAAGTGCAGAACAACAAAGGGTCCTCCCATAAATAATGCTTTGCGCCTGACAAGAATTTATTCCTACTACTAAAACGATAGATTTGGGGGAAGTTCACCACATGTTAGAAAAATTGCAAAGTCTGCAAACTAAGAAGAATAAGAAGTGACCTGACAATGAAGAGCGTCTCGTCAGGGAAGGAATTATAAATGGCGCATCATGACCCTATAAAATGTCATTTGTTTCGAGCCAAGATAAGTGACTTGCTATCACATTCTCAACTCCTTATTGTCATAAAAAACAATGTCATACACTACAGCATAAGGATCCAACGAATGAGCCTGGGTTTGTGATCCTTCTTTTGCATGAGGTTTTTCAAGGTAGCATGATCTGTGTAAATGATCACTTTAGATAATCCACTATATGGGTGGAACTTCTCGAGAGCGAGGACCACCGCCAAGAACTCTTTTTTTGTACGTGTCTATTTTTGGGGTATCATTCAATGTTCGACTTGCGTAGTAAATTATATAGAAAATCTTGTCTCCTTTGCCCCAGAACAACATCCACCGCAAAACCGCAGGCGTCAACATTAGCTCGAAAGGGAATGAACAATATTGTGTTGTCAAATAGGACCAGTTGTCAAACGACTCTTTAACACGTCAAATGTGTGCAGGCATTCATCGTTGAAGTTGAATTTCACGTCCTTCCCCAGGAGGTTGCATAAAGGCTTGGCGATGGTGGAGGAGTTAATAATGAACTTCTAAAAGAATTCAGTGTGAACAAGAAGAAGCTGTGAATTCCTCTCATTGATGTAGGAGGGGAAGCTATTGATTGTATCTATCTTAGCAAGATCGACTTCAATTCCCCTATTTGGATTCTATGCCCCAAGATAATTCATCACGGACCATGAAGTGTAACTTTTCTAATTCAACACTAGATTGGTGTCTTCACAATGCTTAAGCACAGTAGAGTGGTTCTTTAAGCAAGAATAAAAATCCGCACAAAAAGGGTGAAATCATCTATAAAAATATCCAAAAAACTCACCCACCAAGCAAGAAAAAAAGTAAGCATGAATCGTTGAAAGGCGGTGGGAGTGTTGCATGATTGAAAAGGCATTCTATTGAAGGCAAAAGTACCAGACGAGCAAGTGATGGTGGTTTTTTCCTGATCTTCTGGATCGATGAGAATCTGATTTTGTTCAGAGTAACCATCCAAGAAACAATAGTAATCCTTACCTGCAAACCATTCAACCATCTAATCGATGAATTGAAGAGCGAAGAGATCATTACATGTTGCATCATTAAGTTTCATATAATCAACACATACTCTCCAACCTGAAACAACACGAGTTAGTATCAGTTCATTAACAACGTTAGTTAGTATCAGTTCATATGCTCATTTTCCACGATAGTGATCCCTTATCTTTTCGGGACTAGTGGAATTGGGCTCACCCATTCACTATCACTGATTGGATAAATAATCCCGACATTAAGTAACTTAATCACCTCATTTGTAATAATCTCTTGCCATTTTCATATTAAGACATCGTTGAGGCTATGTGTCAGGTTTAAAGAACTCCTCCAACAAAATCTGTTTATGCACATATTTGGGCTAATTCCTATCAGATCTGAAATTCTCCACCCAATGATCCTTATGCATCTGCAAGAGATTGCTCAGCCACTATTAATGATCGGA